>OZ038379.1:80583561-81183561 GCA_964036045.1 Eutreptiella sp. 'Long Island Sound 2002' | reverse complement strand
TACCAGTGGCCCCGGGTATGCTCGACGGTGAGGCAGTGGCGGCGGGCATCATGAAGGCCGAGGGTGCCATCCTGGGCCTATTCCAGGAGACCGGCCTGCAGGACCCACAAGGTGTGGTGCACTCCGAGAACCAGTGGCGTCACCACGGGTATCATGCGTACCCAGGGGTGGATGCCCAGGCGGCGTCGGCGGCAGCGGTGCGCGGCGGGCTCTTGATTGCCCTTCAGGCGGACGTGTTCGCCGCGGAGGAAGTTCGAGATATCGTGGACATCGTGCCGGGCAAGGCCATGGCCCTCGATGTGGTGACCGCAGGTGGCACCCTCACGGTCATCAACGTCCACGGCCCGGGTAGCGGCGGCGACTCCCGGGCGTCTAAGGCGTCCTTCTGGGCTGACGTGGCCATGTACGCGGCGGCCAAGAGCGCGGGTGGCACCAGGGCCGTGCTCCTCGGAGGGGACTTCAACGTGTGGCTGGAGTCCCCGTGGCACCCTACCACGAGGAGGTTCCAAGCCCTGTGGGAACAGTGTGGTTTCCACAGGGCAGGCCCGGAACGGGAGGAGGACAGGAGGCCCACGAGGGCAGGGCACCGACTGGACTCCTTCCTTCTAAACTCGCCTCTGGTCCCATGGGCGGCGCGTGAGCGCCCTCACTTGGCGCCGGGGCGGTCTCCTGCGTCACTGGGGTTGGATCATGGCCCTGTGGTCCTGGACATCCCGCTAGCGGTGGCCGGCAAGGAGAGGCCTACTCGCACGCCCAGGGCAGGCTGCATGCCATACGCCCGGACTCCCCGGGGGTTCGTGAGGCGGCAGCGGCAGTACTGCAGAAGGCCTGCGGGGATCGGCGGCTAAAGGCGTGGATCTCGTCGGACCAGGACACTGCCACCATAGGCACGTCGGAGGTGCAAGCGGTCTTTGATCTGCTCTACGCCTTCCGTGATGACGTGTCCAGGGTCACTGGAGTGCGCATGCCTTCAGGCGTGGACCCGCAGTACCCGTACGAGCAGGACGAAACAGAGGCGTCGCTGGACCAGGTCCTCTCGGATCAGCAGACCCTGGCCTGGCTTGCCCATCAGCTGTGGCAACGGGACGCGGCGGCGGCCGGACTCCACTCCCGGGAAGCAACTGCCCTGCTACAGCACCTCCGGCGAGTGGACCCCAACCTGTCCCCCGCCTCGGTAGAGGACCTGCGTGCCGCGTTGGACCAACAGCTCCACCAGCTAGAGACTCGCGTGGAGGAGCTGCGGGATTTCCTCAGGAGCAACAGGCGCTGGTCCATCAAGGACTACTGGCGGGGCAGGGTACCGGATCTGCAGCTCCGATGGACGGCCATACGGGGGGCCATCAACGTGGTGAACTATGCCCCGTCAGGCCTATGGTCCGTACGCGTCCGCGAGTCGGAGAAGGTGCTCTTTGAGGCCTCGGACGTCATTGGCGAGGTCCAGAGGTATTCGGAGGCGCTGTACGCCAAGCGGCCAGTGAACCTGCCGGCCTTCGAGCGGCTGGTCCGGGCCCACATTCCCAAAGAGGTGCCGGAGGAATGGAGGTCGGTACAGGACTACACCATGCAGGACCTTAAAGACGCAGTGAAGCAGGCCGTGGCGGACAACAAAGCTCCGGGGTCCAACCGGGTCACGGCTGCCCTCATAGCAGAGCTGCCTGAACCGGTGCAGGGGCTCCTGGTGCATGCGTACAGGGCATTCCTGCGGGGTGGGGACGTCCTGGAGTCCTGGCACCAGGCCATTATCTGGCTGATGCCCAAGGGCACAGCCACAGGCAACCTTGGACGAGTACAGGCCGATAGCGCTGGGGCAGCAAGACATGCGAATGCTCATGACTCCCCTCATGCGGAGGTTCACAGCTGTTCTGGCACGCAAGGCACTGGCCGCAGACTGGCAGTTCGGAGCCATGCCGGGCTCCACGGCGGCTGCCCCGGTGTTCCTGGCCCAGCGCAGGCTGCAGCGTGGGCTGGAGGAAAACCACGTCCTGGCCTTCGATGTGTCAAAAGTTTTTGACACAGCGCCGCACGGAGCGCTGGCGCTCCTCCTGCGCCACATGGGTGTCCCGGAGGAGCTCATCAGGCTCTTGCACACCCTCAGCTGCGGGTCTCTGGTGCGCATCATCACAGCGCACGGCCCGGCGCCGAGCATACGACTCCACAGGGGCCTGCGGCAGGGCAGTGCGGAGAGCGCTGTACTCTACCTCCTCCTTTTGGAGCCTCTCCTGCGGAGTCTCGCCTGCAAGGCGCGGGGAGATGCTCGCCATGCGGTGCCACCCCTGGTACACGCGTACTGTTGATAGCGCACTCCGTGCTGCAATTCCTGGAGTATGCGGCGACGATAGCGCGGTATCTCAGTGACATGGGCATGTCCCTCAACGTCGGCAAATGCGCCTATGTGAATACTGCTCGCATCCATTCGATTATGGTATACCTGAACCCAGGGAACACGGCGGCCCCATGGGTATGCTTGCGTGCCAAGGGCACGGTACCATACTTGGGCCTGCGCCCTGATCCCAGGGGGATGGCGAACATGAAGCCGAAACATGTACTCCGGTGTGAAGCTCTGCTGGGCTGGTGCAAGAACACGTTGGGGCCGGCGTCTGTGCCTCATGAGGTGATGGCGGCTGTGGTTGGAGGCATCGTGCGGTACGCGGCGCCCTACCTGTCTGACACCGGGTCATGGGTTACGGTTGGCGGATGTCAAGGTTATATGCCAAGACTCCGTCGTGGCGACCATGGCTCAGCTCACTCACCACAGGTCGACGACAGTCCGGGATGGTCTGCGGGCCATGCTCCGAGACATGCACGTGCAGTACGGAGTGTGCGGGCAGTTCATGGTGCCCTCTGCGTCATTCGCCACACACGCTGGCAATACGTGGGTGGACAGGGTACTCCGGGCGATGGGGACGTTGCGCGTAGGACTTCTCATGCCATCGTCGGTGTACTCGTGTGTACACGTGTGTACACGCCCATCTGCCGCAAGTGCAGTGGGCGGGGCGGAAGTGGGTGTCCCAATCATATACCTTCAAGGATAGGGACATCTACGTTCTCTCGGGGCCCCGCACAGATGCGACAGTACAGTCCCTGACTGATCCAAATGACCTCCTGCATGCGCGGCTCCCCTGCCCTGCGCCTGGGCACTTGGCTGTCCAGCTTCAGGAGTGCCATGAGGACCACCTGCACCTTCCTCACGCGGGAGTAGGGCCCCACCAGCTGGACCACGTGTGGCTCACGGGGCTTTGCGACGTCTTCCGGCCGCAGCTGCCCGGTCCGTTGACTCACCGGCTAATACACCCGGTGCGCCGAAAGAAGGCCAGCAAACGCAATAGACAGTCCGCTGCGGGGGACGTGTATGTGGTGGGCGGATACAGGGAGGAAGGATGGGACCCAGCCAACCCGGGGCTGTCCATGCCGTTCGTCCCGCTAGCCGCCCTCCTGTTTCTATTGGGGGACGTCTTTGAGGGCTACCAACAGCAAGACGATCCGGCGTCCGTCCCCCTGCTCACTCCTCACGCCGGGGGCGGCATAAGCCCGCCACCACTGTGGGTTGTGCACGGGCGGCCAGTGTTTTCCAGGGCGTGCGCGGCGGTGCACAAGTGCAGCGAGTGGGCAATTGCTCTTCTGCTGCCAGCGGGCCCAATCCCGATTCCGGATGAGTACTCGGTCCCGGAAGTGTTCTGGATGTGCAACGTGCCGCACGATCCGCACGTTGCCGTCACATCGTTGCGTGATGGCGGCGCAGTGGAGCAGGGGTCTGTGGTGGTATGACAGCCTTCCTGCTCCGCAACAGTTTGGGGAGCGGAGTATACCACCGCCCTGGACGCCATAAAGTCAGTCTGCGGATGTGACCTGGCCTGGAGACCACATGCGGTGTATCGACCGAGGGTGGTCCTGTCCCTGGAGCTCACGGCCTCCAGTGCGGCGTCCCTGGGAAAGGTGGTGCAGAGCCCCCACTCCGACGTGGGGTGGCTGGAGCCCCACCGGTACTGCTGGGTGCCGGTGGCGACTAAAGTCACATCGTCTGACGCGTCGCCCCAGGGAGACGACGCCACAAACGTGGCGGTGGCCAGCAACGGAATCCCCACGTGGACGGGTGCCATCTACGGCACAGTCCCGGAGGCAGAGACCATTGGCGCGGCGGCGTACTTGTTGCACACGCCCCCGTCGGCATGCACGGTACACGTGGTTGATGCGTCCGTCATAAGAGCGCATCTCCGCAGGGCGCAGGAGGCCCTGTACCGTGGCATCAAGGGGCCGACATCACATCTGGTCAATTAGCACGCACTGAGCTGGATAGTGGAGAGGCTGCAGCGGCTGCCGCGGCCCGTGCAACCGCCCCACCTGTCCATCTTGTCCTACCAAAGGAGCACGCCATTCTCTTGGTGCCGGGGAATATTGGTGAGCTCGAGCCGCGTGTGCCATCCATGCAAGCCCTTCAGCAAGTCCGGGAGATGGAGTGGCGTTCGCTAGCGGCTCGCACCAGGGCGCACACGCCACTGGCTGGCGCCTGCGAGGCAATGCCCCTGGGAGCTGTGCACAACGGCCCAACGCACAGGAATATGCTGCGGGCACGTGACGGTCGCTTGCCCACCATGCAGGTCATGCGACAGTGAAGACAAAAGCTCACGCGTATGGCAATACCAGCCCACCCCTGTATCTTCTGTGGGGGGCCGGAGGAGGACATTGGCCACATGTGCCTACTGTGTGCGCGGGACGAGGAGGTGGCTGGGCTCCTGTGCAGGCGTGTGGAGGAGTTCACAGCAGAGCTACCCCTGACAGACAGCGCGGTGGAGTTCATGGCGTGGAGGGAGCACGGCTGCAGGTGGACTGAATCCCTGATGGCGGGTGTCGTCCCCGGGGACCTGAGGCGGCTGTTCGCTGCGGTGCGAGCGGCGTCGTCCTTGGGCCCTGCCAAGGCCAGGCTCTTTGTGGAGGACATGGCCCAGATTGGGGAAGATGTGTATGCCCGCAGGAACCATAGGCTCACCCAGATCATGCAGCTGCCGATGCAAGATCGAAGGAGAGCGGTATACGCATTCCTGCGCGGTGACACACCCTTCTGCCCACCGGCAGGGAGGATCCTGCAGCGTCTGCCGTGGAACCTGTTTGCCGGCCTCCCCGGCGACCTGCGGGCAACCTTTCAGAGGGCACCGTTGCACGCACTGCTGGTGTCGCGGTCGTGCATCGAGCATGAGGAGGCCCTGTCCTTGTTCCCTCACTGGATGGCGGCGGTGGCGCAGGCCTTCGACCTGTGGATCAGTTCCTGGGTGGCGCGGGACATCACGACAATCAGGGAGTGGTCCCGCGTGGTGTCGGCGCAGTCGTGGCCCCAGGTGCGTGGTACCAAGGTGAGAGGCCCTGACGGCCAGAGTGATCCCTGGCTTCAGGTGTACGCCAACCATCCAGCTGTGGGGAACGTCATGGGCTGGCCTCGCGAGGTGCTGCCGGTCCTTCAGCAACCTCTGTGCAGTCTCCCAATCATGGCGGTCGCTGTCGTACTTGACGTGGGTACGTTGTGGCTGTATGACCGGCAGCTGCAACGAGTCGTACCGGCGGTCACGGAGCAGCAGTCCATGGCGGTGTTAATGGGCTTCAAGCAGCTGGCACGGGTACAGGGCAACAACGCGCAGGGCTACGTCACGGAGGCCATGTTCTCTCTGCCAGAGGGGGGCAACCACGTGGCTGCCGATGCCCGTCACACCATTGACACCCTGGGCCTCGAGGCGGTCATTGAGGCCCGGGCGGGAGGACAACGCTTGGTTCTGGCTTCCGCCAGGGGCCCGGAGCAGGACAGGGTTGATGTCATCGGGGAGGTCTTACGGGACTACGGTTGGAAGCTCCTGGCGCATGGCACACACAGTCCCAAGGTGGCGCGGTGGCCCCGGCTGATTGGGAGCCTGCCGGTGATGCCCGACGGGCGACTGATACTCCGCCCGGTGTCCACGTGAGAGGAAGCGAGGCGCAGCCTCCTCAGTTGTGCCACAGCACGCACGCTGGCAGGTGCCTTGCTCGGACTCCAGGACGCGTGCTGCGATGTATGGCAGGACCTGTGGTCGCCTTGTTGTGATGGTAGCTGCGTTCTGTCGCGGTCTGTGCTCCCGCAGCGATGCCACGGGTGCGAGGAAACGGTGTCAATTTGGGTTCATCAGTATGCCTCCGCCCCGCTGTGCGGGACATGTAAGGAGCGTGCCGATAGGGGATGGCCTAAGGCGAGGTGGGCACTGCGGCACTCTGGACAGATGTCCTCTAGCGCCTGGAAGACTATCCAGGGTGGCCTGAAGAGCGTCTGAGTGGAAAGGGTACGGTGCCCCGGAGCGCCGTCTGCGGCCCTGCCCCTGATGCTGTGGTTGGCGGCTCTGGAGGGCGACTCACGGATACTCTGGTTGTGGTATCGCGGAGGAAATGGTGACGGCGTACTGGGGGCCGGGGGTGCAGATTGATGGGGTTGGGAATTGTGGGTGCACCAGCTACCGTCCCTACGCTGGACGCAGCGGAGGGGGTAGCGCCTGAGAGGCAGTGCCTTCACGGCCTGATTGTGCGGTACTGGCAGGCGGCGTATGACGGCCAACGCGATGTGACAGGTCGTGCCGGCCTGATGCCGAGCCGTACTGCCCCCGTGTGTGGTGCCTCCGCCAACACCGGCAGGCCCCGTAAAAGGGCATTGGTACGCTGTAATGGGCGCATTTGCTTTGGCATCTGCCACGCCTACGTTTACGGAGGATCACGAATCCCTTGAAGCCGGAGGAGCCTCAGTGGAAGAGGAGTGGACTAGGAGGCAACTGAGGTAGGGGCATCGTTGTTGAGGTACGAATGGTCGGATGCTCTGCAAGATGACTCATGCGAGTGCCACACAATCCGCAATTGTTTGAATCGGCACGAAATGCCTTGCTGTGTTGTGAGCTGCAATAACATTCACCATACGAGTGCCACACAATGCACAATTGTCTCAAGTGGCATGATTGGCCTTGATTAGTTGTGAAGTGCACTGCTGTTCATTGCGCGTATGAACAGACACCCTTGCTTTTGTTTTGGTTGTAGACTTCTTAGAAGCCTCCCACTCTGCCTTGTGTTTTTGTTGATTGCGATTTCCGCTGGACTAATGTGGCATACATCTTTGGAGTCCATTGATGCATGTCGCGGGGTCCCTGAGGGTATCCCACTTGCAAAAGGGGAAAGTGTGTTTGTCTGCCATTTGTGTCTGTGTTGGAAGACCCTCAAACAGGCCACTTTGAAGCGACACATGCGAGTGGTGCATGGACGGTCCAAACGCAACCTTTCTCAAAAGCTCCTTCCGAAAAGGGCCAAAAGGGCCAAAGCCTACTGGGGAGTAGATGAGGTTGTCCCTCACAAGCGCCGCGGGGAAGAAGAGAGTAAGGGAGAGGATGAGGCTGAGGTAGAGGCCGTTGGGAAAGCGATGCGGGATGGGGTGGTGCATTATGTAGTTTTGTGGGAAGGGTATGGGGTGCGGGATGACACAGAGGAGCACAAAGGAATAGGCAAAGCTAGTAGGCAACCACTTGCAGATTTGGTCGGAGGGCTGTAATGTGTAGTACTGAATGCCCACAGATTGCCGTAGAATACTGACAGATGGCCGCTGATTGCAGACAGATCGTCGCGCGTGAGGGTCGCGCTACTAAAGAAGGTCCCTACCAGGACCGGCCCCCGCTGTGCCCCTTCCGCCTGTTACCCCTGCTGATTTACTCCGGATCAACGATTGCATTTCTCAAAATCCTCAAAGTCCAGGGTCCAAAATCCAAAAATATAGAAAATGTAATCCTCCTTCAACCCTGAACAGCAACCAGATCCCACAAATACAGCAATAGCCCAATTCACAATCCAATACGGGCTGCGGGCTTCCGTTCAGCACATCGATGGTCTCACGATGGCGGGCATGTACAAGAATTGCACCAAGGAAGAAAGCCCTGAAATTGGCATATGAACACAAATAAAGCAAAGTTGGGGAAAGAGGTTAACATACACATTCACAGCCATAAACCCCTCATTCCCTGGACTCAAGACCCTCCCTTGACTCACCAGCATATTGCCCTGAACCAGGTCAAATGAGATGGCTGAATGCCATGTGTCACAAGTCAAGACACAAACCCCAAAAATGTGTTCACTCCCAAGCCTCTAAATCCTAGTCCAATAAGGGGGGGTGGCGTGTCATGGCCGAGAGTGGCACTCAGGACCATGCCCTACCCTGACATAACCTTAGTTGGACTTGGAGTCGAATGGGCTTGGAGAACTGCCCCATCAAGATGACCTCACAACATGGCAAAATCAGGCAAATCACACCATAATGCCCAAAATTCAATTATATACTCAAGAATGCATACGGCAAATATTCAAATGCTCCATGCATGTGTCAAACCGGAAAGTAGTATACAAGGGTGATGTAGACCAAAGGTCCATGCCCAAGAATATACCATCATTGACTCCGAAACCTCTCCGGTTATGTACATGGCATGCTTCACAAGTCAGCTCATGAGTTTGAGACCTAATTTTGTGAGGCCTCGTGTGCCAAGCCAAAGTGACCACGTGATCCGGCATATGGTGAGGTGCAACACCGAAGCATATGCCAACATATAAGCAACATACCATAGTTCACAAATCTCTAGGCACGTTACTGTTAGCCGACCAGTTGAGCACATAAAACACAAAAATGAGCATAAAATGAGGTCAAAAAAATGAAAATATGTCCAAATACAAAGTTGTCATGATAGTATATCTCTATGCTCACCCATGATATCCGCTTATGGTTCAATACACAAATGATTGGAACCATTTACGATTAGTTCCCCCACTTGGATCCCCAATCAGGCGCATGGAGATACCTTCGCCACCCATATCTACATGCCCGATGAAAATGGGAGTGCACTCATGGATCTCTTTGCCAAATATACCATGAGCAATACATATGCGGTAGACTTAGTCTAGCACTTTGAATCCCACAATTGGGACACGGGCAAGGCCCTTGTCACGTGTGGCCCCCCATCTCTCCGGCCACACGAAGATATATAACATGGGCGTGAGCATATCGAAGCACATACCATGCATATAACACATACCTTCAAAAGTGGCTCCCACCATGATATGCCATGTCCCTCCATTGGCATAACTTCACGTTAAAAATACGTAGGAACCCAAGAAAAGTTGCTATGCAACCCCAACACTCATGCGGTACACTCGAAAGTCGCAATAAAATATTCGGTTGCACGGTCCAAGAGTTATATATCACTTTATACTCTCTTGACCATTATCCCTTGCTATACCGGGCATGTGTACACACCAAAGGCGTTTGATGCTTCATAAATTAAGTTGAGAGTAAGGCGCTTGCAACCCAACCTTCCTTATTCTCTTTCCTCACCCTCGCGCGTAGATATGGCCCTTCAAAGTGGTCCCACGATTCACTTTTGTTTCCCTTATATCTCCAAGTCAAATGGGTGGCAAGTATAAGGGAAACCCGATTCGGGCAAAGGGAAAAGATAATGACCACTCGAAGAAGACCAAATCAAGTGCGGCGATGTCGAAGTCGAAAATCCAATTTCGACATCGCGAAAAATTCAGATTAAAATTTCGAGTGCTTATTTAGAAAATTGCGGAAGCAACGAACCATTTACAGATGAAATCTGACCCTTCATCAGAGTTTCTGCCAAAATATCTGGAAATAACAGTTAACCAATCGGTTAACGCAAAATCGCGATCCAACTGACAGTCGCCGATACATTGACCTCAGAACGGAAGGCTGAAAAATTACGGAAACATTATGATAAAGAAACCCTGTTGATTCCTGATATTCTGATGTATAAATCTCCGCTGGCGGCGCCTCGGTTCTGAATATGGCCGCTCATAGCCGGAATGGCCAAACTTATCACACTATCACATTGGGTTAGTTCAGATGGATGGAAGAGATATGATATCAGCGAATGGCGGCTTGCCGGCACATAGATACACACCCCAAGTGACCCCAAGATGGCCACAGGGGTCCGAACCGGCTGCACCCCCCTTCTCAGAGCGTTGTTACCGCTCGGAAGTCATTGAAGAGAGGACGGAGGACCCCAATGGGCTCCAACCCCCCCCCCCATGTCCCAAGGACACATGGAGGCCCCACACACGTCGTAGGCGTCCCCCATGCCCCAAGGGAGGGGTGAGGACACTGAAAATCGGTGCCCTACGCCATATCCGGTCTCCTCTTGATCTACAACATGGACCAAGGAGATCAAATATAGAAAAACGTCGTCGGTCGACCTAAAAAAGTATACCACAATGAAATATATACGTGGAGATCGAGTGAAGGGGGTATGTGGCCAACCAAGCCCGAAAAATCCCCGGATGAACGCCCTCACTTGTCTCCCCATTCACAGAAAAAAACAAAATGCCAAGAGGGATCCATTACGGTGCTACAGCAGCAACCAAATGGACCAACATAGCCTTGACATCCAAAGAAATATTCTTTTTCTTCAGGTAGTCCATCCAGACCGTGGTGTACCTCGGCACAAAACTGCTCGGAGGCTCCCACGAATCCCTGGATGCGGCGAATCCCTTCCAACGGACTTTATAAAGCCTACCCCCAGGCGTCCCCGGGTCCGGCTTGTCCGCCAGGATCTTCTCAACAGTGAAGTTGTCGTCCTCACCCTCGTCGTCCGAGTCCACATCGCCGGCCTTGAACTCGAAGGTGACGGGACGTCTGCTGGGGTCTGGTGCTCGGAAACGAAGCTGGGTATGGTCGCGGTCCAGGATCTTGTTATCCCCCACACGAACCGCATACACATCCTGCCCGACCTTCCGAACGATTACCCCCGGCACATACCAAGATGCCTGCCGATGCCTGGACAGGACATCCTTGTGGTGCCGCTCCACCCACACGGTGTCTTGGAGAGCATACTTCTGGACTTTTCCCTGCTTGAAGTACTTGGCCCTCTTGTCATGCTTGTCCTGTAGTGCCTTGCACACCTTGGCCGCCGTGTCGTCCGCCTCAGCCATCATGGCGTTCGCATCTCGGGCCACTTTGCCATGGTTCAACCACGGGAGAGTGCGTGACACTCGATCCCGTAGGAACAGGATGCGACTGGGCGACAGTCCAGTGGGCCCCGGAAGGTCGTGATACGCTTGGAGTACCCTCCACAGCGAATTGTACCAATTCCCGCTTGGTTCAACGATGTGCAGCTGGCGGAACTTCTCGAACATCTGCCGCCCGGCCACCTCAGCCCGGCCATTCGACCGGCTGTGGTATGCCACGGTCTTGGCGTGCCGAATCCCCATGTGCTTGCACATCGTCTTGAACCACGTCCCCACGAATTGACTGCCCCGATCGCTGCAGATGACAGCTGGGAGATTGAAAATTGTCAGCCAATGCCTGATCATGGCATTAGCGACGGTCTTGGCCTGCAGCCCCACTCCATGATTGTCCTTCTTGTCCTTCTTCTTGGACTTCTTGCCCGGGACTGCCACGATATACCCGCTGTGCCTGTCCACCGCCAGGATGACACAGTCGTAGGTCTCTCCGTCCACGGTGACCTCAGGCATGGCGAACACATCCATGGCCACGGACCGCATAGGGGCCTCCGGTATAGCCGTATACACCGGGTTGCCCGCTGTGGAGTGGTTGGGGCTCTTCGTGGCCCGACACACGGCGCAGTCGCTGCAGTACCTATCCAGGATGGCGTAGTACCCCGGAGGGAACTTGAAACGCCACTCCGGGTCCTGCTGCATCTTGTCTCGACCAGGATGCATGAGCTGGGCGTTGTGCCAATGGTCAATGAGCTCCTCCACTCGGTTCTCGGGCACCAGCAGCTTGTCCTTGAGGAACAACTTGTCCCCATCCTCGGTCAAGCCCTCGGGCCATTCGTCGTCCGACGGGGCGCTCACGGCATTCCAGTACTTGCTCCAGTGCTCGGATGCCGCGTAGTCATCCGACCAGTCCTCTGTGAGCACCGACCTGACTAGCTCTACAGGGGCCACCATCCATTGCTCGAGGGCTTCCTCTCGAATAGCTTGGACGCGGGCACCCCGGAACTTGGCCAGGTCCGTACGATTTGCCATCACCGCAAAAGAACTTGACCCCCTCTTGCTCCATGGCCTTCTCCATCTCGATGATGCGCTTGGCCTCCTCGGTTTCCTCGGCGTCCTCATGGCTAGATATGTCCATCCAAGCCTTGCCCGCGGGGTAGGCCCATCGACTGAGGCAATCTGCCACAGTGTTGTCCCTCCCCTGGGACGTATACGACGCTGAGGTCGAACTTGGCGAACGTCTCATGCCATCGGGCCCTCCCTGCCGCCGGTCCTGAGGGGGTGTCGACGTGCTCTTTGTGCCAGCTCTGCAAGGACTGATGGTCCGTACAAACCACCACCGATTGCAATCCGATGTGGCCAGACCACTTCCTGAGCGCACAAACAATGGCGTACGTCTCCTTCTCCCTCGCGGTCCAGGTGCGGCGTTGGCCCTCGGCCAGGATCCGACTCCAAAACGCTACGGGTACGTGTGACCCGTCGTCCCGGACTTGCTCGGGGACTGCCCCCACGGCATAATCCGAGGCGTCTGTCCGTAGCACGAATCCCTTGTCCGGGTCCACCAAGAACAGCCCAAACTGCCCCAAGAGTCGCTCCTTCAGGCTGTTGAACGCATCCTCAGCCTCAGGGGTCCAAGCAAGTTTCTTCTTGCTCCCCTTCTGGCCATCGAACTTGCCCACTTGCAGCATCTTGTGCAGCGGCCCCGACAGTTCTGCATACATCCGGACATAGCCCGAATAGTAGTTGCAGAACCCCATGAAGGATCGGAGTTCGCTGATGGTCTGGGGCTTCTCCCAATGGTGCAGGGACGCCAGCTTCCCAGGCATGGGACGGCGTTGCCCGTGACCAACCACGTGACCCGCGAACTCCACTTCCTTCACGAAGAGTGAGGCTTTGCTGGGCTTGCACACCATGTTGTGCTTGTCCAACTCGCTGAGCACTCGGCGCAGATCCTTCTCATGCGCGTCGATGAGCTCGTCCTCAGTCATGTTCTCCGTGCCGGATCTGATGATGATGTCATCCACGAAGGGATTGGCACAGTCCTGGACAGGACCGAGTAGGTCCTCCATCATGCGCTGGAAAGCGGCGTTGCCATTCTTGGCGCCCATAGGCACCACTTTCCACTGCACGGGCCCCAGCGGCGTCGACATCGCTGTGCAGGGTCTGGAGTCCGGGTGTAGCGGCATCTGGTGATAACCGTGTTTCAGGTCCAACAACGTGTAGATCCGTTTTTTCTGTTGTTTTTGGAGGATGGAGTCGATCAGGGGAAGCGAGTACGAGTCGTGCTCGGTCTGCTCGTTCAAACCCCTGTAATCAACCACCAACCTCCACTCGCCCTTCTCCTTCTTGGGCACGATGAAGGCTGGGCTGGCCCACTCACTGTCTGAGGGTTCGATCCATCCCCGCTCAATGAACTCGGCGAAAAGCTTCTTCATGGCCTCGGCCCGATCGCCCTGAAGTTGGTACTCCTGATGCCGATAGATCCTGGGGTTTGGCTTCAGCTTGATCCTCGCTGTGCCAAACCTCCCACGATCTGGAGGGTTCTTGTTGGCGACGCCACTGAATAGCCGCGGATAGGCTTTGATCAGCCTCTCCTTCAGCTCGGCGACCTTCGGGTTCTCCTGGGCCTCTTCAGCCGCTTGCTTCGGTATCGATACAACCGAACGCACTGCGGTATAGGCCTCTTCCGGGTCCGAATCCGACTTCTCTTCGTCAGATATGCCGTCTTCATCGTCGTGGGGTGCACTTCCCACCGATAATCTTCGAAAATTTGCGGCCTCGGGCTGGTGACTGTCACTATCGACACCCATTCTTCGAAAATCCCATGTTGGTGGGTCCGACCCAACCGGACCATCGTATTGGTCCGCGATGTGATCCATGACCCTCGCCACGAACTCATCCTTCTCGTACGTGCCGGTGACCAACATCTTGTCATCCCACCAATGCGGAGATGTGACCATGGCCCGCCTCTTCTTGGCTGCCACACGGTCGTGCATCCCCATTCGCATGTAGTTGACAACGTCGTCGATCTCGGAGTGGGACAGGATGTCAATGCCATCCACTGGCTGATCCGTCCCCTCCTTGGGCTCAAACATGACCTTCATGGGCACCGCCCCCACCCTACAGATGAGTGCTTCATCACCCGTGGGCTGGGCCTGCGCCCCATCCACCAGAAAAGCCTTGGTACCCCACGCTTGACCCGGGGAGGGCATTGATACACCCTTGGCGTCGATGAACAGCTCCTCCTCTGGCCCGAATGACATCTCGTTCAGGGTGATGGAGTCCAGCGTCGACTTGAGACCCTCCAGCGGACATGGGGTGGATCCTATGCCGGTTATGACCAGGATCCCCTTTCGCCCTATCCGCGATGATCTTCTCCACCGTACGTCTGGTATTGTCCAGGGAGCCATGCCAATACATGGGTCCCCACTCCTTCATATCCCAATGCCTGTGCCAGGCTGAGTCTCCTTGATGCCAATGCCTCCTACACTTCCGCAGAAGTGGGGCATCCCGGGAAGCGAAGACGTCCGGCTCAGGCGCTTCGGCTCCCAGCGTCTGGATCATCCTGTCGTACACCTGCGGCGCCATTCCATACTCTGTGAGCTGAACTCCGCGGTCTCCTCTGGACTCGGCACCCACAGCTTGCACCGCTCGGACGATCCGATCCTCTTCCTCAGCATTCCATTGGGATGATCCGCATGCATAGTCCGTGGACAGCCATGTGAGGCATTCATCATCCTCCCGGACCAGCGTTGCACGATGGGGAAGGGCTCCAATGGCGTTTGCAACCATGAAGTCATACCCCATGATCATATCACAATCGGTAATGTCGGCCACATAGAAGTTCCCGGATAGAGTGCTTCTCTTCGCCTGATCAGGGCGGTTCAAGCGCTCATGCTCCCAGAATTCCATACTGATGGTGGCCTCATGGGTGCCGCCACCCATAATCCCTCCGTTGGCGACCTTCAGGCGGACCGGTCTCCGGCTGGGCTGCAGGAGTTCCTCCTTGAACAGCCCTCTCCGGACCAGGCTCACCTGGGCACCCGTATCCACTAACACATCCACCACCTTCTCCTCTCGTCCGCACCGTACACGCACTTTCAAGTGCAACTGCCGCTCGTCGCCATGAGGTGTATGGACGACTCTCACGGCATGCAACTCTAGCACGTCCGGGTGCATCAGGACTTCAAGGGTATGGTCACGGATGGTGTAGATCTTGGGTTGGGCCTGCCCGTCCACGGGGCTCTCCGTGGTCGCTCCTTCCTTCTTGCCATGTCCCGTACCCACATGTACTTCCCTTGGCAGGGCGCTCCAGGGGTTGGGAGTGGCGGAACTCAGTGGTTTTGGCTGGTCTGGAGCCTTCTTGGGCACCCGCTGTGCCTTCGCTTTCTCTGGGATTTCCACTGATTTTCGGAGGAGAGACCTCCGAGGTCCCACTCCCGTGGGGGCTCCTCTAGACTTGGCTTCCCGCAGCCGCTTCAAGCTGCGATGCGCCAGGACTTTGTCCACCACGTTGCTGGGCTTTGAGTTCCTCCAACGACCTCAACATGTCCTCAGCAACTTCCTCGATCGACCTCACTCGTGGGTCTTGGCCAGGTCCACCACCATAGCCTCTTCTTCTGCCTTTTCCTTGGCCTTTGCCTTGGCCTTTTCCCCCGTCTCCGCCCTTCATCTTCCAATCGGAAATCCGCTGCTCCTTGGGCTTCTTCTCGGGGTGGGCGGCGAAGTAGGCCTTCTTGTCCGCCTCATACATCTTGCACTGACGGTGGTCATGTGCATGGTTGTTTCCCTTGCCATAACAGACCCAGCACCCGTCGTGTTGAGACCTGTACTCCCGGAACGAGAGCGGTGGGTTCCCGATCCTCCTTGGCGCATTGCCCTTCTTGGGTCCCACCCGGCCCCATCTGGATCGATCCTGCCCATGGTCCCTCACGTTGTGCGCCACAAACGCGAAGAAATGGGCCTCCTCGTGATCCTCCCGGGACCAGTGGTCTTGGCCACTTCCACTACCATCCTCCGCGGAGTTGGCCGTGTCCTCCTGGATCTCCCGGTGATGGCGGTTCTCCCGGTGGCCTCGTTGTCCATGACCATGTCGATCCTGCACGTGGGCCTCGTTCTTCGCATTGAGCTTCAACTGCACCGTGATGTACTTCACGATCTCGTCCAGACTCATGCGGGCGAAGATGACCTGCATCCTCAGCGGCTCCCCGCGCCTCCACTCCACGTTGTTGAGGCGCAGCAACCTTTGCCCCATTGAGTCTCCAAATACCTCCACGTACACGGCGTTCTTCAGTCCCAACATCCGGTTGGGCTCGCCCAGGTTCCTCCTGAAGAACTCCATGATACCCGCATGGGTATACTCCGCCGCCATGATCCTCACCGCAACCCGCTTCTTGGCCCGCTTCTTCTCCTCGTCCTCCACTCTCCTCTTCCAGTTGCCGGGGAGGACGTCCTTCAGCAAGTGGCGGATCTCACTCGCCTCGTTCCAGTCTTCCACCAGCTTGAAGCATCTGCGTTACTTCCGCAGATACCGGTTCCACTCCCGGACCCGCAACTCACCGCGGTCCAGCGGCAGCGGGATGGACCACAAGTCCTCCAGCTTCTGGTTCGGAGCGTCCACCCGCTCCTCATCCTCCAACCACTGGAGGAAGACCTGCTCCGTCCTGATCAGTTCTTCCCGGATCTGATCCCGCAGCTCCTCCTTCAGGTCCTACGCCAGCCGGTGTGGGAATGTCCGGCATACCCACTTATCCCGCGGCGCTCCCCGCATCTCGCCGACGACCTCCTCGGCGAAGTCCTCCCAGTCCAGGATGAAGTCATCCAGGTTGGACGGGTTCCCGTCGTAATAGGGGATTTTGATTCCCCTAAGGTCGTCAATTCTGATGGCGTCTCCGACGTCTCCAGCCACCACTCCACCGAGACGGATACCACCTGTGGCCGAGGGGTGTGAGTACACTCCCCGTACATCTCTCTCCTCCATGGAGTGCGGTCCAGTTGGGCCTGAACCCATGGGGTTGGGAATGCGGGAAGGACTTGCTCCATCGGCCGTCCATATCCCTGTATTGGGGTCCTTCGCCCACAGGTTTCCGCTTGGATGGCCTCGACCATGTCCGTCGGCGCTTCCCATGGATCGCCCCTGCATGGTCTGGTTCTGGATCTGGATCTCCTCTTCCGCATAGACTACCATATTCGTCGTGATCGGTTGATCCTGGGCGGCATGGGACAACTGTACCGTCAGGCTCCTCGGATCCGTGGTTACGTGCCCTTCCCGCATGGACCCAGCCGGTGCCGTGTGTTCCCCGAGCATTGTGGATTCGCTGAACATGGGAACAAACGGCAGCGCACCCGGGTCAACACGCGGAGGCGCGTAGGGTGCCTCTGCACGGCCGCCCATGGGTTTATCCATGGCGCTCCTGAGGGTCTTAACCCGCTCCACCAGCTCTGCCGCGGCCGGCTTTGCCGGGAGCTCCGGACCCGAGGCGAGGGGCTGTAGCTCCTCTACCCTTTTCAGGCGTCCCGACATGTCCTACACCAGGTGGAGGAGGCTGTCCACCACTCGCTGCTGCTTCTCCAGGGCCAGCTCCAGATTCTCCCGGTACAGGTCCCGTTCCGCTCGCAGCTCCTCCATGTCTTTCTCCGCGGCCGACTGGTCGTCCAGGATCCCCGCGACGTCCTCCTCTAGACCGTCCTTGGCGTTGTCCAGGCGGTCAAGGCGATGCACGATGGCGTCCATCCCCATCTTCGGGTACTTGCCCATGAGGAAGGACACGTGCTCGCAGTGGCATGCGGCGTGCTTTCAGCCGGATCCAGCGCATCCCGCGATTCCCGGCACCTCAGACTCATCGCCCATGGGCGTATCGCCTATGGCGTCTGTCTCTGGTCCCGTGTGCCGGGGCACAGGTGCCGTCTGGGCCCTGGCTGGCCTCTCCAAGTCCTCGGCATCGTGCTTCAGGGCGGGCTCGGGGGCTGTATGCGCCCTGGCGATCGGCGCGGACATCTCCGACTCCGAAGGTGGCTTGTAGGCTGTCCGATAGCCCTCGGAGTGCCCCTCAGATTCCCACAGCCTGACCGGTCTGGGGTCCGTGTCCATAGCCCCGGCGTCCCTTGCCGCGGACTTGGGTGACCCGCGCTTCCGGTAGCGCCTGGCCCGTCCTCCACTGCTGCCTTAATGGCAGGCCTCGTCAGAGTCCTCCGCGGCGGAGCGGAGGTTGCATGCCTTTCGGCAGCGACGCTCACACATGGAGACCAGGTCCTCCATGTCACGTCCTCCTCTTCCCGAATGTCGTACTTCTCTTCGGGCTTCAACTTCCGGAGTTCGCCATGCTCTTGAACGTCTCGGTTCTTCTATGGCTCCAATCTCCGGGGTGGTCTCCACCGAGTCCACAATACGCACCCGGGGCGTACATGGGCAGGGCTCATAAGGGCCCAAGTCCCCGGGTCGGCGGTAGGTAGGGGCAGCAGGTAAGCCTCTGTTACCATAAAGAAGGTCCCTACCAGGACCGGACCCCGCTGTGCCCCTTCCGCCTGTTACCCCTGGTGATTTACTCCGGATCAACGATTGCATTTCTCAAAGTCCTCAAAGCCCAGGGTCCAAAATCCAAAAATATAGAAAATGTAATCCTCCTTCAACCCTGAACAGCAACCAGATCCCACAAATACAGCAATAGCCCAAGTCACAATCCAATACGGGCTGCGGGCTTCCGTTCAGCACATCGATGGTCTCACGATGGCGGGCATGTACAAGAATTGCACCAAGGAAGAAAGCCCTGAAATTGGCATATGAACACAAATAAAGCAAAGTTGGGGAAAGAGGTTAACATACACATTCACAGCCATAAACCCCTCATTCCCTGGACTCAAGACCCTCCCTTGACTCGCCAACATATTGCCCTGAACCAGGTCAAATGAGATGGCTGAATGCCACGTGTCACAAGTCAATACACAAACCCCAAAGATGTGTTGACTCTCAAGCCTCTAAATCCTAGCCCAATAAGGGAGGTGGCGTGTCATGGCCTAGAGTGGCACTCAGGACCATGCCCTACCCTGACATAACCTTGGTTGGACTTGGAATCGAATGGGCTCGGAGAACTGCCCCATGAAGATGACCTCACAACATGGTAAAATCAGGCAAATCACACCATTATGTCCAAAAATCAATTATATGCTCAAAAATGCACATGGCAAATGTTCATATGCTCCATGCATGTGTCAAACCGGAAAGTAATATACAAGGGTGATATAGACCAAAGATCCATGCCGGAGAATATCCCATCATTGGCTCCGAAACTCCTTCGGTTATGTACATGACATGCTTCACAAGTCAGCTCATGAATTTGAGACCTAATTTTGTGAGGCCTCGTGTGCCAAGCCAAAGTGACTACGTGATTCGGCATATGGTGAGGTGCAACACCGAAGCATATGCCAACATATAAGCAACATACCATAGTTCACGGATCTCTAGGCACTTTGCTGTTAGCCCACCAGTTGAGCACATAAAACACAAAAATGAGCATAAAATGAGGTCAAAAACACGAAAATATGTCCAAATACAAAGTTGTCATGATAGTATATCTCTATGCTCACCCATGATATCCGCTCATGATTCAATACACAAATGATTGGAACCATTTACGATTAGTTCCCCCACTTGGATCCCCAATCAGGCGCATGGAGATACCTTCGCCACTAATATCTACATGCCCCATGAAAATGGGAGTGCACCCATGGATCTCTTTGTCAAACATACCATGAGCAATACATATGCGGTAGACTTGGTCTAGCGCTTTGAATTCCACAATTGGGACATGGACAAAGCCCTTGTCACGTATGGCTCCCCATCTCTTCGGCCACACGAAGATATATAACATGGGCGTGAGCATATCAAACATATACCATGCATACAACACATACCCTCAAAATATGGCTCCCACCATGATATGTCATGTCCCTCCATTGACATAACTTCACGTTAAAAATACGTAGGAACCCAAAGAAAGTTGCTATGCAACCCCAACACCCATGCGGCACACTCGAAAGTCGCATTAAAATATTCGGTTGCACGGTCCAAGAGTTATATATCACTTTATACCCTCTTGAACCTTTTTCCCTTGCTACTGCGGGCATCTGCACACACGAAAGGCGTTTGATGCTTTCTAAATTAAGTTGAGACCACGGCATTTCCAACCCAACCTTCCTTATTCTCATTCCTCACACTCGCGCGTAGATATGGCTCTTCAAAGTGATCCCACGATTCGCTTTTGTTTCCCTTATATCTCCAAGTCAAATGGGTGGCAAGTATAAGGGAAACCTGATTCAGGCATAGGGAAAGGAGTATGACCAATCGAAGAAGTCCAAATCAAGTGCGGCGATGTCGATGTCGAAAATCCGATTTCGACATCACGAAAAATTCGGATTAAAGTTTCGAGTGCTTATTTAGAAAAATGCGGAAGCAACGAACCCTTTACAGATGAAATCTGACCCTTCAGAAACGTTTCCGCCAAAATATCTGGAAATAACAGTTAACAAATCGGTTAAAGCAAAATCGCGAGCCAACTGACAGTCGCCGATACCTTGACCATCAGAACGAAAGGCTGAAAAATTACGGAAACATTATGATAATAAAACCCTGTTGATTCCTGATATTCCGATATATAAATCTCCGCTGGCGGTGCCTCGGTTCTGAATATGGCCGCTCATAGCCGGAATGGCCAAACCTATCACACTATCACATCGGGTTAGTCCAGGTGGATGGGAGAGTATGATATCAGCCAATGGCGGCTTGCCGGCACATAGATACACACCCCAAGTGACCCCAAGATGGCCACGGGGGTCCGAACCGGCTTCACCCCCCTTCTCGGAGCGTTGTATCCGCTCGGAAACAAATGAAGAGAGGACGGGAGGACCCCAATGGGCTCCAACCCCCCCCTCCATGTCCCAAGGACACATGGAGGCCCCACACACATCGTGGGCGTCCCCCATGCCCCAAGGGAGGGGTGAGGACACTGATAATCAGCACCCTACGCCATATCCGGTCTCCTCTTGATCTACAACATGGACCAAGGGGATCAAAGATAGAAAAACGTCGTCGGTCGACCTAAATAAGTATACCACAATGCAATATATATGTGGAGATCGAGTGAAGGGGGTATATGGCCGATCAAGGCCGAAAAATCCCCAGATGAACGCCCTCACTGGTCTCCCCATTCACAGAAACAAACAAAATGCCAAGGGGGGATCCATTACGGTGCTACAGCAGCAACCAAATGGACCAATACGTCCTTGACATCCAAAGAAATACCCTTTTTCTTTGGGTAGTCCATCCAGACCGTGGTATACCTCGGCACGAAACTGCTCGGAGGTTCCCACGAGTCCCTGGACGCGGCGAATCCCTTCCATCGGACTTTATAAAGCCTTCCCCCAGGCGTCCCCGGGTCCGGCTTGTCCGCCAGGATCTTCTCCGCGGTGAAATCGTCGTCCTCACCCTCGTCGTCCGAGTCCACATCGCCGGCCGTGAACTCGAAGGTGACGAGACGTCGGCTGGGGTCTGGTGCTCGGGGACGAAGCTGGGTATGGTCGCGGTCCAGGATCTTGTTATCCCCCACACGAACCGCATACACATCCTGTCCGACCTTCCGCACGATTCCTGCCGATGCCTGGACAGGACATCTTTGTGGTGCCGCTCCACCCACACGGTGTCTTGGAGAGCATACTTCTGGACTTTTCCCTGCTTGAAGTACTTGGCCCTCTTGTCATGCTCGTCCTGAAGTGCCTTGCACACCTTGGCCGCCGTGTCGTCCGCCTCAGCCATCATTGCGTTCGCATCCCGGGCCACCTTGCCGTGGTTCATCCACGGGAGAGTGCGTGACACTCGATCCCGTAGGAACAGGATGCGATGGGGCGACAGTCCAGTGGGTCCCGGAAGGTCGTGATACGCCTGGAGCACTCTCCACAGCGAGTTATACCAGTTCCGGCCCGGTTCGTCAATGTGCAGCTGGCTGAACTTCTCGAACATCTGTCGCCCGGCCACTTCAGCACGGCCATTCGACCGGCTGTGGTAAGCCACGGTCTTGGCGTGCCGAATCCCCATGTGCTTACACATCGTCTTGAACCACGTCCCCACGAATTGACTGCCCCTATCGCTGCAGATGACAGCTGGGATATCGAAAATCGTCAGCCAATGCCTGATCATGGCATTAGCGACGGTCTTGGCCTGCAGCCCCACTCCATGCTTGTCCTTCTTGTCCTCCTTCTTGGACTTCTTGCCCGGGACTGCCACGATATACCCGCTGTGCCTGTCCACCGCCAGGATTGCACAGTCGTAGGTCTCTCCGTCCACGGTGACCTCAGGCATGGCGAATACATCCATGGCCACGGACCGCATAGGGGCCTCCGGTATAGCCGTATACACCGGGTTGCCCGCTGTGGAGTGGTTAGGGCTCTTCGTGGCCCGACACACGGCACAGTCGCTGCAGTACCTATCCAGGATGGCGTAGTACCCCGGAGGGAACTTGAAACGCCACTCCAGGTCCTGCTGCATCTTGTCTCGGCCAGGATGCATGAGCTGGGCGTTGTGCCAATGGTCATTGAGCTCCTCCACTCGGTTCTCGGGCACCAGCAGCTTGTCCTTGAGGAACAACTTGTCGCCATCCTCGGTCAAGCCCTCGGGCCATTCGTCGTCCGACGGGGCGCTCACGGCATTCCAGTACTTGCTCCAGTGCTCGGATGCCGCGTAGTCATCCAACCAGTCCTCTGTGAGCACCGACTTGACTAGCTCTACAGGGGCCACCATCCATTGCTCGAGGGTTTCCTCTCGAATAGCTTGGACGCGGGCACCCCGGAACTTGGCCAGGTCCGTACGGTTTGCCATCACCACAAAGCACTTGACCCCCTCTTGCTCCATGACCTTCTCCATCTCGATGATGCGCTTGGCCTCCTCGGTCTCCTCAGCGTCCCCATGGCTGGATATGTCCATCCACGCCTTACCCGCGGGGTAGGCCCAGCGACTGAGGCAATCTGCCACAGTGTTGTCCTTCCCCGGGATATACACGACGCTGAGGTCGAACTTGGCGAACCTCTCGTGCCATCGGGCCCTCCTAGCCGCTGGTCCTGAGGGGGTGTCGACATGCTCCTTGTGCCAGCTCTGTAGGGACTGGTCGTCCGTGCAAACCACCACCGGCTGCAGTCCGATGTGGCCAGACCACTTCCTGAGCGCACATACAATGGCGTATGTCTCCTTCTCCCTCGCGGTCCATGTTCGGCATTGGCCCTCGGCCAGGATCCTGCTCCAAAACGCCACGGGAACATGAGTCCCGTCGTCCCGGACTTGCTCGAGGACTGCCCCCACGGCATAGTCCGAGGCGTCTGTCCGTAGCACGAATCCCTTGTCCGGGTCCACCAGGAACAGCCCAAACTGCCCCAGGAGTCCCTCTTTCAGGCTGTTGAACGCATCCTCAGCCTCAGGGGTCCAGGCAAGCTTCTTCTTGCTCCCCTTCCGGCCATCGAACTTGCCCACTTGCAGCATCTTGTGCAGCCGCCCCTGACAGTTCTGCATACATCCGGACATAGCCCGAATAGTAGTTGCAGAACCCCATGAAGGACCGGAGTTCGCTGATGGTCTGGGGCTTCTCCCAGTGGTGCAGGGACGCCAGCTTCCCAGGCATGGGACGGCGTTGTCCGTGACCAACCACGTGACCCGCGAACTCCACCTCCTTCGCGAAGAGTGAGGCTTTGCTGGGCTTGCACACCATGTTGTGCTTGTCCAACTCGCTGAGCACTCGGCGCAGATCCTTCTCATGCGCGTCGATGAGCTCGTCCTCAGTCATGTTCTCCGTGCCGGACCCGATGATGATGTCATCCACGAAGGGATCGGCACAGTCCCGGACAGGACCGAGTAGGTCCTCCATCATGCGTTGGAAAGCGGCGTTGCCATTCTTGGCGCCCATAGGCACCACTTTCCACTGCATGGGCCCCAGCGGCGTCGACATTGCTGTGCAGGGCCTGGAGTCCGGGTGTAGCGGCATCTGGTGGTAACCGTGTTTCAGGTCCAACACCGTGAAAATCCGCTTCTTCTGTTGCTTTTGGAGGATGGAGTCGATCAGGGGAAGCGAGTACGAGTCGTGCTCGGTCTGCTCGTTCAAACGTCTGTAATCAACCACCAACCTCCACTCGCCCTTCTCCTTCTTGGGTACGATGAAGGCTGGGCTGGCCCACTCACTGTCGGAGGGTTCGATCCATCCCCGCTCAAAGAACTCGGCCAACAGCTTCTTCATGGCCTCGGCCCGATCGCCCTGAAGTTGGTACTCCCGATGACGATAGATCTTCGGGTTCGGCTTCAGCTTGATCTTCGCTGTACCAAACCTCCCACGATCTGGAGGGTTCTTGTTGGCGACGCCACTGAATAGCCGCGGAAAGGCCCTGATCAGCCTCTCCTTCAGCTCGGCGACCTTCGGGTTCTCCTGGGCCTCTTCAGCCGCTTGCTTCGGTATAGATACAACCGACCGCACTGCGGTATAGGCCTCTTCTGGGTCCGATTACGACTTCTCCTCATCCGATATGCCGTCTTCATCGTCGTGGGGAGCTCTTCCCACCGATAACCTTCGGAAATTTGCGGCCTCGGGCTGGTGACTGTCGCTATCGGCACCCATTCTTGGAAAATCCCATGTTGTTGGGTCCGACCCAACCGGACCATCGTATTGGTCCGCGATGTGGTCCATGACCCTCGCCACGAACTCGTCCTTCTCGTACTTGCCGGTGACCAACATCTTGTCATCCCACCAATGCGGAGATGTGACCATGGCCCGCCTCTTCTTGGCTGCCACACGGTCGTGCATCCCCATTCGCATGTAGTTGACGACGTCGTCGATCTCGGAGTGGGACAGGATGTCAATGCCATTAATAGGCTGATCCGTCCCCTCCTTGGGCTCAAACATGACCTTCATGGGCACCGCCTCCACCCTACGGATGAATGCTTCATCACCCGTGGGCTGGGTATGCGCCCCATCCACCAGGAAAGCCTTGGTACCCCACGCTTGACCCGGGGAGGGCATTGATACACCCTTGGCGTCGATGAACAACTCCTCCTCTGGCCCGAATGACATCTCGTTCAGGGTGATGGAGTCCAGCGTCGACTTGAGACCCTCCAGCGGACATGGGGTGGATCCTATGCCGGTTATGACCAGGATCCCCTTCGCCCTATCCGCGATGATCTTCTCCACCGTACGTCTGGTGATATCCAGGGAGCCATGCCAATACATGGGTCCCCACTCCTTCAAACCCCAATGCCTGTGCCAGGCTGAGTCTCCTCGATGCCAATGCCTCCTACACTTCCGCAGAAGTGGGGCATCCCGGGAAGCGAAGACGTCCGTCTCGGGCACTTCAGCTCCCAGCGTCTGAATCATCCTGGTGTACACTTGCGGCGCCATTCCATACTCCGTGAGCTGAACTCCACGGTCTCCTCTGGACTTGACACCCACAGCTTGCACCGCTCGGACGATCCGATCCTCTTCCTCAGCGTTCCGTTGGGATGACCCGCACGCATAATCCGTGGACAGCCATGTGAGGCATTCATCGTCCTCCCGGACCAGCGTTGCGCGATGGGGAAGGGCTCCAATGGCGTTGGCCACCATGAAGTCGTACCCCATGATCATATCCCAATCAGTAATGTCGGCCACATAGAAGTTCCCGGATAGAGTGCTTCTCTTCGCCTGATCAGGGCGGTTCAAGCGCTCATGCTCCCAGAATTCCATACTGATAGTGGCCTCATGGGTGCCACCACCCATAATCTCTCCGTTGGCGACCTTCAGGCGGACCGGTCTCCGGCTCGGCTGCAGGAATTCCTCCTTGAACAACCCTCTCCGGACCAGGCTCACCTGGGCACCCGTATCCACCAACACATCCACCACCTTCTCCTCTCGTCCGCACCGTACTCGCACTTTCAAGTGCAACTGCCGCTCGTCGCCATGAGGTGTATGGACGACTCTCACGGCATGCAACTCTAGCACGTCAGGGTGCATCAGGACTTCAAGGGTATGGTCACGGATGGTGTAGATCTTGGGTTGGTCCTGCCCGTCCACGGGGCTCTCCGTGGTCGCTCCTTCCTTCTTGCCATGTCCCGTACCCACATGTACTTCCCTTGGCAGGGCGCTCCAGGGGTTGGGAGTGGCGAAACTCAGTGGTTTTGGCTCTTCCGGAGCCTTCTTCGGCACCCGATGTGCCTTCGCTATCTCAGGGATTCCACTGATTTTCGGAGGAGAGACCTCCGAGGTCCCACTCCCGTGGGGGCTCCTCTAGACTTGGCTTCCCGCAGCCCCTTCCGGCTGCGATCCGCCAGGACTTTGTCCTCCACTTTGCTGGGCTTTGAGTTCCGCCAACGTCCTTAACATGTCCTCAGCAACTTCCTCGATCGACCTCACTCGTCGGTCTTGGCCAGGTCCACCACCATAGCCTCTTCCTCCGCCTTTTCCTTGGCCTTTGCCTTGGCCTTTTCCCCCGTCTCCGCCCTTCGCCTTCCAGTCGGAAATCCGCTGCTCCTTGGGCTTCTTCTCGGGATGAGCGGCGAAGTAGGCCTTCTTGTCCGCCTCATACACCTTGCACTGACGGTGGTCGTGTGCATGGTTGTGTCCCTTGCCATAACAGACCCAGCACCCATCGTGCTGAGACCTGTACTCTCGGAACGAGAGCGGTGGGTTCCCGATCCTCCTTGGTCCTTCTCTGTTCTTCCTGGGTCCCACCTGGCTCCATCTGGACCGATCCTGCCCATGGTTCTTCACGTTGTGCGCCACGAACGCGAAGAAATGGGCCTCCTCGTGATCCTCCCGGGACCAGTGGTCTTGGCCACTTCCACTTCCATCCTCCGCGGAGTTGGCCGTGTCCTCCTGGATCTCCCGATGATGGCGGTCGTCTCAGTGTCCTCGTTGTCCATGACCATGCCGATCCTGCACGTGGGCCTCGTTCTTCGCATTGAGCTTCAACTCCACCGTGATGTACTTCACGATCTCGTCCAGGCTCATGCGAGCGAAGATGACTTGCATCTTCAGCGGCTCCCCGCGCCTCCACTCCACGTTGTTGAGGCGCAGCAACCTTTGCCCCATGGAGTCCCCGAATACCTCCACGTACACGGCGTTCTTCAGGCCCAACATCCGGTCGGGTTCGCCCAGGTTCCTCCTGAAGAACTCCATGATACCCGCGTGGGTATCCTCCGCCGCCATAATCCTCACCGCCACGTGTCTCTTGGCGCGCTTCTTCTCCTCGTCCTCCACTCTCCTCTTCCAGCTGCCAGGGGAGGACGTCCTTCAGCAAGTGGCGGATCTCACTCGCCTCGTTCCAGTCTTCCACCAACTTGAGGCATCTGCGGTACTTCCGCAGATACCGGTTCCACTCCCGGACCCGCAACTCACCGCGGTCCAGCGGCAGTGGAATGGACCACAGGTCCTCCAGCTTCTGGTCCGGAGCGTCCACCCGCTCCTCGTCCTCCAACCACTGGAGGCAGGCCTGCTCCGTCCGGATCAATCCTTCCCGGATCTGATCCCGCAGCCCCTCCTTCAGGTCCTGCGCCAAGCGGTGTGGGAATGTCCGGCACACCCACTTGTCCCGCGGCGCTCCCCGCATCTCGCCGACGACCTCCTCGGCGAAGTCCTCCCAGTCCAGGATGAAGTCATCCAGGTTGGACGAGTTCCCGTCGTAATAGGAGATTTTGATTCCCCTGAGGTCGTCGATCCTGATGGCGTCTCCGACGTCTCCAGCCACCACTCCACCAAGACGGATACCACCTGTGGCCGGGGGGTTTGAGTACACTCCCCTTACATCCCTCTCCTCCATGGAGTGCGATCCAGTTGGGCCTGAACCAATGGGGTTTGGAATGCGGGAAGGACTTCTTCCATCGGCCGTCCATGTCCCCGTATTGGGGTCCCTCGCCCACAGATTTCCGCTTGGATGCCCTCGACCATGTCCGTCGGCCCTTCCCATGGTTTGCCCCTGCGTGGTCTGGTTCTGGATCTCCTCTTCCGCATAAACTGCATAGGTAGTCGTGGATGGCGGTAGATCCTGGGCGGCGTGGGACATCTGCACTGTCAGGCTCCTCGGGTCCGTGGCTACGTGCCCTTCCCGCATGGACCCAGCCGGTGCCGTGTGTTCCCCGAGCATTGTTGACTCGTTGAACAGGGGAACATACGGCAGCGCACCCGGGTCATCACGCGGAGGCGCGTATGGTGCCTCTGCAGGGCCGCCCATGGGTTTCTCCATGGCGCTCCTGAGGGTCTTAACCCGCTCCACCAGCTCTACCGCGGCCGGCTTTGCCGGGAGCTCCGGACCAGAGGCGAGGGGCTGTCGCTCCTCTAACCTTCTCAGGCGTCCCGACATGTCCTCCACTAAGCGGGGAAGGCTGTCCACCACTTGCTGCTGCTTCTGCAGGGCCAGCTCCAGATTCTCCCGGTACCGGGCCTGATCCGCTCGCAGCTCCTCCATGTGGTTCTCCGCGGCCGACTGGTCGTCCAGGATCCCCGCGACGTCCTCCTCTAGAGCGTCCTTGGCGTTGTCCAGGCGGTCAAGATGATTCACGATGGCGTCCATCCCCATCTTCGGGTACTTGCCCATGAGGAAGGACACGTGCTCGCAGTGGCACGTAGCGTGCTTTCCGCCGGATTCAGCGCATCCCGCGGTTCCCGGCACCTCAGACTCATCGCCCATAGGCGTATCGCCTATGGCGTCCGTCTGTGGGCCCGTGTGCCGGGGCACAGGTGCCGTCCGGGCCCTGGCCGGCCTCTCCAAGCCATCGGCGTCGTGCTGCAGGGCGGGCTCAGGGGCCGTTTGCGCCCTGGCGATCGGCGCGGACATCTCCGGCTCCGAAGGTGGCTCGTGGGCTGTCCGATAGCCCTCGGAGTGCCCCTCGGGTTCCCACAGCCTGACCGGGCTGGGGTCCGTGTCCATAGCCCCGGCGTCCCTTGCCGCGGACTTGGGTGACCCGCGCTTCCGGTAGCGCCGGGCCCGTCCTCCACTGCTGCCTGAATGGCAGGCCTCATCAGGGTCCTCCGCGGCGGAGCGGAGGTTGCAAGCCTTTCGGCAGCGACGCTCACACATGGAGACCAGGTCCTCCATGTCACGTCCTCCTCTTCCCGAGTGTCGTTCTTCTCTTCGGGCTTCAACTTCCGGAGTTCGCCATGCTCTTGAACGTCTCCGCTCTTCTTTGGCTCCAATCTCCGGCGTGGTCTCCACCGAGTCCACAATACGCACCCGGGGCGTACTTGGGCAGGGCTCATAAGGGCCCAAGTCCCCGGGTCGGCGGTTGGTAGGGGCAGCAGGTAAGCCTCTGCTACCATAAAGAAGGTCCCTACCAGGACCGGCCCCCGCTGTGCCCCTCCGGCCTGTAATCCCCGCTGACTTGCTCCGGATCAATGCTTGCATTTATCAAAATCCAGGGTCCAAAACCAAAAATATAGAAAATAGAAAATACAATCCTCCTTCAACCCTGAATGGCAACCAGATCCCACAAGTATGGCAATAACCCAATTCACAATCCAAATCAGGCTGCGGGCTTTCGTTCAGCACACCGGTATTCCCACGGTGGCGGGCAGGTACAAGAATTGCACCAAGGAAGAAAGCCCTGAAATTGGCATATGAACACAAATAAAGCAAAGTTGGGGAAAGAGGTAAACATACACATTCACAGCCATAAACTCCTCATTCCCTGGACTCAAGACCTTCCCTTGACTTACCAACATATTGCCCTGAACCAGGTCAAATGAGATGGCTGAATACCATATGTCAAAAGTCACTACATAAACCCCAAAAATGTGTTCACTCCCAAGCCTCTAAATCCTAGCCCAATGGGTGAGGTGGTGTGTCATGGCCTAGGGTGGCACTCAGGACCATGCCCTACCCTGACATAACCTTGGTTGGACTTGGAATTGAATGGGCTTGGAGAACTGCCCCATGAAGATGACCTCACAACATGGTAAAATCAGGCAAATCACACCATTATGTCCAAAAATCAATTATATGCTCAAAAATGCACATGGCAAATGTTCATATGCTCCATGCATGTGTCAAACCGGAAAGTAATATACAAGGGTGATATAGACCAAAGGTCCATGCCCAAGAATATCCCATCATTGGCTCCGAAACTCCTTCGGTTATGTACATGACATGCTTCACAAGTCAGCTCATGAATTTGAGACCTAATTTTGTGAGGCCTCGTGTGCCGAGCCAAAGTGACTACGTGATTCGGCATATGGTGAGGTGCAACACCGAAGCATATGCCAACATATAAGCAACATACCATAGTTCACAGATCTCTAGGCACTTTGCTGTTAGCCGACCAGTTGAGCACATAAAACACAAAAATGAGCATAAAATGAGGTCAAAAACACGAAAATATGTCCAAATACAAAGTTGTCATGATAGTATATCTCTATGCTCACCGATGATATCCGCTCATGATTCAATACACAAATGATTGGAACCATTTGCGAACAATTCCCCCACTTGGATCCCCAATCAGGCGCATGGAGATACCTTCGCCACTAATATCTACATGCCCCATGAAAATGGGAGTGCACCCATGGATCTCTTTGTCAAACATACCATGAGCAATACATATGCGATAGACTTGGTCTAGCGCTTTGAATTCCACAATTGGGACATGGGCAAAGCCCTTGACACGTATGGCTCCCCATCTCTTCGGCCACACGAAGATATATAACATGGGCGTGAGCATATCAAACATATACCATGCATACAACACATACCCTCAAAATATGGCTCCCACCATGATATGTCATGTCCCTCCATTGACATAACTTCACGTTAAAAATACGTAGGAACCCAATGAAAGTTGCTATGCAACCCCAACACCCATGCGGCACACTCGAAAGTCGCATTAAAATATTCGGTTGCACGGTCCAAGAGTTATATATCACTTTATACCCTCTTGACCCTTTTCCCTTGCTACACCGGGCATGTGCACACACCAAAGACGTTTGATGCTACCTAAATTAAGTTAAGACCACGGCAGTTCCAACCCAACCTTCCTTATTCTCATTCCTCACACTCGCGCGTAGATATGGCTCTTCAAAGTGATCCCACGATTCGCTTTTGTTTCCCTTATATCTCCAAGTCAAATGGGTGGCAAGTATAAGGGAAACCTGATTCGGGCATAGGGAAAGGAGTATGACCAATCGAAGAAGTCCAAATCAAGTGCGGCGATGTCGAAGTCGAAAATCCGATTTCGACATCACGAAAAATTCGGATTAAAGTTTCAAGTGCTTATTTAGAAAAATGCGGAAGCAACGAACCCTTTACAGATGAAATCTGACCCTTCAGAAACGTTTCTGCCAAAATATCTGGAAAAAACAGTTAACCAATCGGTTAACGCAAAATCGCGAGCCAACTGACAGTCGCCGATACCTTGACCATCAGAACGAAAGGCTGAAAAATTACGGAAACATTATGATAATAAAACCCTGTTGATTCCTGATATTCCGATACATAAATCTCCGCTGGCGGTGCCTCGGTTCTGAATATGGCCGCTCATAGCCGGAATGGCCAAACCTATCACACTATCACATCGGGTTAGTCCAGGTGGATGGGAGAGTATGATATCAGCCAATGGCGGCTTGCCGGCACATAGATACACACCGCAAGTGACCCCAAGATGGCCACGGGGGTCCGAACCGGCTTCAGGACTTGGAGTCGAATGGGCTTGGAGAACTGCCCCATGAAGATGACCTCACAACATGGCAAGATCAGGCAAATCACACCATAATGCCCAAAATTCAATTATATACTCAAGAATGCATACGGCAAATATTCAAATGCTCCATACACGTGTCAAACCGGAGAGTAGTATACAAGGGTGATATAGACCAAAAGTCCATGCCCAAGAATATCCCATCATTGACTCCGAACCCTCGCCGGTTATGTACATGGCATGCTTCACAAGTCAGCTCATGAGTTTGAGACCTCATTTTGTGAGGCCTCGTGTGCCAAGCCAAAGTGACCACGTGATCCGGCATATGGTGAGGTGCAACACCGAAGCATATGCCAACATATAAGCAACATACCATAGTTCACAGATTTCTAGGCACTTTAGTGTTAGCCGACCAGTTGAGCGCATAAAACACAAAAATGAGCATGAAATGAGGTCAAAAACATGAAAATATATCGGAGTCCAAAGTTGTCATGATAGTATATCTCTATGCTCACCCATGATATCCGCTTATGGTTCAATACACAAATGATTCAAACCATCTACGAACAATTCCCCCACTTGGATCCCCAATCAGGCGCATGGAGATACCTTCGCCACCCATATCTACATGCCCCATGAAAATGGGAGTGCACTCATGGATCTCTTTGCCAAACATACCATGAGCAATACATATGCGGTAGACTTAGTCTAGCGCTTTGAATCCCACAATTGGGAAATGGGCAAGACCCTTGTCACGTGTGCCTCCCCATCTCTTCGACCACACGAAGATATATAACATGGGCGTGAGCATATCGAAGCACATACCATGCATATAACACATACCCTCAAAAGTGGCTCCCACCATGATATGCCATGTCCCTCCATTGGCATAACTTCACGTTAAAAATACGCAGGAACCCAAGGAAAGTTGCTATGCAACCCCAACACTCATGCGATACACTCGAAAGTCGCAATAAAATATTCGGTTGCACGGTCCAAGAGTTATATATCACTTTATACCGTCTTGACCATTATGCCTTGCTATACCGGGCATGTGTACACACCAAAGGCGTTTGATGCTTCCTAAATTAAGTTGAGAGTAAGGCGCTTGCAACCCAACCTTTCTTTATTCTCTCTCCTCACACTCGCGCGTAGATATGGGCCTTCAAAGTGGTCCCACGATTCACTTTTGTTTCCCTTATATCTCCAAGTCAAATGGGTGGCAAGTATAAGGGAAACCTGATTCGGGCATGGGGAAAAGAGTATGACCACTCGAAGAAGACCAAATCAAGTGCGGCGATGTCGAGGTCGAAAATCCGATTTCGACATCGCGAAAAATTCAGATCAAAATTTCGAGTGCTTATTTAGAGAAGTGCGGAAGCAACGAACCATTTACAGATGAAATCTGACCCTTCATCGGAGTTTCCGCCAAAATATCTGGAAATAACAGTTAACCAATCGGTTAACGCAAAATCGCGATCCAACTGACGGTCGCCGATACATTGACCATCAGAACGAAAGGCTGAAAATTTACGGAAACATCATGATAAAAAAACCCTGTTGATTCCTGATATTCTGATGTATAAATCTCCGCTGGCGGCGCCTCGGTTCTGAATATGGCCGCTCATAGCCGGAATGGCCAAACTTATCACACTATCACATCGGGGTTAGTTCAGGTGGATGGGAGAGATATGATATCAGCCAATGGCGGCTTGCCGGCACATAGATACACACCCCAAGTGACCCCAAGATGGCCACGGGGGTCCGAACCGGCTTCACTACAGGAATGTAAGTCGCGACGACCAGAGATTGTCAGGAATGAAGGGAGAAGAAAGGAATTACAGGTAAATTTCGAATCTTTTAAGAGTCAGCAAGTTGCATGGATCGTTCTGATTCCAATGCTGCTTCACTGACAGGTGCGAGAGGCAAATGAGATTCCTGGGTACATGGAGTGAAACACCTCCTTTCCCCTCTCTCTCTCTTTTGCACTCTCTCTCTCTCTTTTGACGAATGGCGGGTGTAGTTGTGTAGTTTGCGTGCGTAGCGCGGTCACTTAGATACCTACGGGGTTGTCCACTGTCAAGTTGACTTATGGTTGAGTGTTAAGTGTAGTTGCGTTCTTTGTTTGTTGTCGTCGGTTTTGTCAGTTGATTTTTGCCGGCGTTGGTATGTCTACCCCCTTCGGAGAGTTTTGAGCGTGTTTTGAAAGCCTTCGGCTTTACTAGATCCTGCACGAGGATAAGTAGTGTAAGCGAGCTTTAACCCCACTTCCCCTTCCAAGGGTACCCTCGCCTCCACTAGGTATCCGTCGCCTTTTATAGGTTCGTGTAGGGTTGCCCCCTCGCTCCTCCCCTCGGTGCCCTTGGATAGGGGGCGTCCGTTTACAGACAGCTTGTCGACAGCATGCAAAGATTGATCGCCAAGCTTTTCCGTCAGTTTACTTTACTATGGGTTCGTTACTTCTCTCTCCCTTCTTTCCTTCTGTCTTTGCATATCCATATTTCATTGCAAAGGTGGATTTCGATGAGAGAATCACCGGACACATGTACTTTGCTTGCAATGTCATTTTGTCGTGTGGCCTTTCATTGTTGGTGACAAGTTATCAAACATGATGTGCATATGAATTTGAATTTATTGACATATGACATTTGTTGCAGGAATAATCGTTTCGGGAAGACTCGCTTTCGTGTAGAATAAATATTATGCATGGCATGTTTTCATAATGGAGTTCGCTTCTCCTTTGTGTTAAGAGAGAATGCTTGATTGTATTTTGCACATGTGTGTGCTCCTTTGTTGTGCAGGATCGTGTATTTACAATATTTTATCAATTAAATCAATTAAATTCAATTATAGTCAATTTCAGTCAATTCAAGTCGATTCAACTAAACTCCGAGTTCATCCCCAAACTAATTGGGAAGTGGAGCTTTTCCAAACACAGATTGTGGGACTCATTCAAGTACGCTTTCAGTCATTTTGTTGTCTGGTTGAGTGTCAGGGGTCTGGATGGAGGTTGGAGTTATTTTCAATTCTTTTTGTAAAAGGAGATTGTTTTTTATTTCAAAAATGGAGCCCATTAGCGATAGTGAAGCTACAATGGAACGTGTTAGTAAAGATAGCACAAGTACATTACATGGTAGCAGTTTGTTTGGTTCTGCGCCACATCAAATTGCGCAAACTCCGCGCAAGTAATTTCCTGAAAGTTAAAAAACCCGTTTTGGGTGAAGATGAGGATTTTGAGCGATTTTTGGAGTCGGTGACCCCAACCTCCGTGAAGTCGTAGTCCGTTGGGTTGTCAGTTGATCATTCCCCATCACATGACAATGACAAGGACGAAGAGGAGATGGTGAATCGTCGTGTGAACTTTGGGGTGAATGAGAAGTCCAAGGGAGACAAAGGAATGGATTATCCAACACAAAAGGAAAGACGGCGCGAGCATGATGTTCATGACACTGTTTTCATGACGGGAGACATGGAGACCATGATCTCCAAGATCATCAAGAAAATGATGATGCGGAAACCGAAGACAACATCAACGAGGACATCGGCGCCGGGCATACATATGGAGGAGGTCACATCAAGTATGCGGGTTTGGGCAGCAAGTATGCGGGCGTTGGACACAAGGGTACAAACCATTGAGACGGCGATTTCGAGCGTGTGGAAACGGAATACAAGGAAGGGAATGCACACATCGCTCGTGAAGTTCAAGAACTTCAAAATTCCGTGAACACTAGGATCAACCAGGTTTTGTGAACAAACTCAATGCGAGAAGTTGGGTCATCAAAAGCTACACGGAGAGACATCCAATAAGACCAAGGATTCATTGGGAAAAATACAACGTCAAATGGAGGTGTTGACACGCAAAGTAGAGGAAAATGCGAAGGCGTATGAAGTGCAAGTTCAAATGCAACGACAGGAGGAGTGGCTTAAAGAATTGGATACAATTACCGACAATATGAAGGAGCACTTTACCAAGGATAATGCTAAGTTGGAGGAATGGATCTTGCAACTCGAACGGCGTGTAGATCAACGACCAGTTGTGTCCGTGGAGGAGGGTAAAACAAGACGGGGCGATGAGGCTTTGGAAGAGCAACGGGTGAGCCGAATGCAGAATCTGGCAGATCAAGTGAGAAAAAAGGAGAAGACCTTTCATCAATCTGTGGGAGAGCAGCAAAAGGTGCAAAAGGAAGTTACTCCTGCATGTTTGCAGGTCCAGGCCACGGAGAAACGGATGCAAGCCCAGGTGACGGAGATAACTGCCCTGGTTGCGGAGACGGTACGAGACCATGGAAACAAGATGCATGAGATGTGCGTGGCAAGTGAGGACTTGATGGCCAGAGTGAAAAGCCAGGAGAGGGTGGCGACCTGGCTGCTTGAAAATGCACAGGATCTCATGCCCAAGATGCAGGATTTGGCGAAGGAGTGCAGAGCAGCAATACTCACGATACGAGAGCATGACACACGGCCCAAGGAGACTGGACACCAACAGATGTTCACCAAGGAATATGTGCGGAAGTTCGAAGAACAATTGCACAGCATTAGGGAGATTGGAGGCAAGCTGGAGAAGGAAACTCAAGGAATGCAGCAGAAGCTGGTAAACGCCCAGGAGGTGATTCAATCTGAGCGAGCGGAGGTTGCACAGGTACGTGAACAAATCAAGGACATGCAACAGGGATGTTCGGACAGATTCGAGGACAATGCCAAAAGAATTGACAGCAACGCGCAGCAAGGACAGACCGAGATGCTGGAGATACGACAGCGGGTGCAGGGACAAATTCAAGAGGCACAGAGGCAGATGCAAACTTCCTGCAACCTGAAGCTGACCAAGGTACAACGAGGGATGAAGGAACAGATGGGATCACAATATGAACAGGTACTGAAGGAGGTCACTGCCACAGGTGATCTTCACTCCATACGCACAAAACTGCAGCGAGTTGACGAAATGTTGGCGCAAGCTGCAGCCAGTCCCAAACACGGTCCGAGCCTGGGGCTGACGACGTGCGGAAGGTGTTTGTGGAGGTGCTGGAGAGGGAAGATGAGCATACGAATTGGAACTTTGATCAATTGAAGGAGCACACCAGGGCTGGTGAAGAGGAGTTGCAGCGAGATATGGATCTGCTGGCAGACAAAGTGCAGCACGTATGTACTTCTGAGGGCCGCAGAGAGGTAGATAAAGAAGCCGGTTGGGAAGAACATTCGGGTCGACACAACCACGGCCCTCATGCGAGTCGCAACACAAAAAGGACAGTGCAACAGCCGCCTGATTGGTGGGTACCAGGACCTGTTGAACCTGAGCGGGCATCAGTCCCTGGATATCGCCAGGATGATGATATCCGGTGGTTGCAAACAGAACCCTACTCTAAAAATGGAGGGTTCGTACCAACTTTGGCGTTGGATACAGCTGCCGCGAGAAGTGGACGACGCACGCGGATAACACCGATGGGAGTTGGAACAGGTATCGCATTCCAGGAAGTGCAGTTGCCTCCGGGGACGGACCAACATCAGGCAACAGCAGCTGAGCCCACGTTGTTGGGAAAAGAAGTTGGTCCTTATGGAGATCATGCGAAATCATGGATGGACCCCACTACCAAGGAAATTATGAAGAGGAGAGCTAAAATACTGTCATGGGATGGAAAAAAGGAGACCAAAAAGGAGTGGCTCAAGCAGTATGGACAGTGGACACGTTCACATGCATCCAGGTACACCGAGCACATGCAGTGTGAGATGTTGCTGGCAGCACTGATGAATGAGGAAAAACGCCAGGTTGATACAGGACGGTTTGTTGATGAGCAGCTGGGTTATGCACAGTTGTTCGAGGTTGTTACGGGTGAAAAGATTAATGATATCTATACACCGACCCGTGAGTGGCAGGACGAAACCTTGCCGGAAGGATGGCTTACGAGTGTCAAGTTCGCCAAGTGGATGACGAGCTGGAGCAGAAAAGGAAAGCAATTACCAGGAGGTGTGACAATGGAAGCGGCGAAGTTACAAATGATGACAGAGTTAGCGTTGTATGTCACACGAAACTCTGATGATAGGACAATGGGAAAGGCCTATGACCGGCTGTGGCAGGCGGAAAGTGAAAGCGATTACAGCCAGAGTTATTTGGCGGGTTCTTGACTATTATGCCGCTTTTGCGCACTCAGGAACGCAGAAAGAAAGCTGAAGGTCAACTGCTACCTCATCTGCAGGAGACACAAGTCAATTGGATTGGACGAAGAGTTTCCGACCGAGTGAAACCTGAACGAGCCGGAGGAGATCGTACCAGTTCTTCGGCGGAGAGACGCAGATCGTTTTCTGGAGGGAGCCAGAAGTCCATGACAGATGCAAGGGAGAGGAACCGATCACGAGAACACGGTCGGGATTGGGGGAACAGCCGAGGGCGTGGTGAACGCTCAGGCAGTTCGGGATACAGGGATCGCGGCAATAGTAGGGACAAGGCCCGAGGTGGACATTTTAGTGAACGACGGTCGAGTACTACGAGCAAGTCCGATAGGAGGGATGGCCGTGAACGGTCCAAATCCCCTGCTTTCACCCCGCAGAGGGGTCCCAGTCCAGCCAGATCCAGTGCGAGCAGCAGTACAAGACTGTCTAAGGAGGGCTTGGATGCATTGGGTAAATCAATATGCTATTACTGTAAAAAACCTGGACACATTTCCAAGCAGTGCCCGCAGCTCAAGGATGTGGTGTGCCACAACTTTGGGCAGAAAGGACACGGATCTGCCTACTGTCTGCAGAAAAAACGGGGACGAAGCCCTGGCCGTGGATCTAAAGATGGAAGGAGCGGCAGTAATTCAAGTGGCAGATCCAAGTCGGCCGAGAAACGAGGAGAATGTCACAATTGTGGCAAGACAGGACATTGGGCTGCAGAATGTCCGCATCCCAAGAAGAAATAGAGGCACGGCAAGTATCGTTGCCGACATCCACCGAAACGGTGGTATAATTGGCGGCAACCAACAAGCGCCCTGATGCCAGAGGCTGCGCAGGTCCAGCAACGTAAAGCAAATCGGCTGGATGTCAGCGCGGTACTGCAGAAAATTCGCGAACGGCCAGCTGAAATCAGCACGTTGAACTGCGACGATACAGTGGCGAAAGTGCTTCGACCACCACGCAAGTGGAGAAGGATAAGGGGAAAAGATCCACTTGAATTGGTGGTACAACAAAGCTGCAGTTCCCCGAGGATGTAGGGGTGGCAGACATGCCCCCCCCTACATTGGTTGATACAGGGTGTCAGGTTTTGATTTTTGCTGGTTTTGAGCTTTGTTCTACTGGGGTGCTGCAGAAGGTGCCCCCGCCCATTGTTTTAGTCCACGCTGGGCGGTCCACTCTTTCTGGTGGACAAATGGGCATTTTGGTAACTCTCTCTATACCGGTGATTACTCCAGACGGTATCTGGATTTTTAAGTGTATCAATGCATTTGTACATGTTGCTCACATCGAGCCCCGTCTCATTCTGAGCTACCTGTTTTTGTTACAATACGGGTTGGCGGTGGTGTTTGGTCAGTCGGGTTGGGTTCAGATTTCTGGATAGGCTGATTAGACGCAAACCCACGCGCCGTTACCAGCATGTGTATGACGTTATTGGTGCATGCTCAGCGAGTATGACTGCATCTGTGTCACAGGAATCACTTCCGCAGGCAAGATGTCAGAATATACAACCCGAGACTCCAGGTATCATGTTCACACCCGACCAGACATCAGGTACAGCAAGGGAACAGGGAGGAGCAGAAATTCACTCGGCAGAGGGAGTAGAGGGTACATCTTTCCGAAGTGCCCATATTTTTTTTTATTTCTGAATGCCTGACGCCCGGTTGTGACAAGCAGGGTTACACCATGCACACCGAAAGACATTTTAGAGTTCATTTCAGGTGCCCTGAGTGTGGCCCTGTGAAGCATGAGAAGTCTTATCTCGAAGAAAAGGCCCGTGAGATGGGGCAACAAGTCCGCAGGATTAACGAAACCTGTAGGAAGGGGGTACAGCGGATGTCCATCACTGTGCCGCCCATTGAGTCTGGATTCGTCAGAGCGATCCGGTACGACACCAGATTCACCTCGTATGGAGCCCCTTACTCCCCCCCTTTGGCGCCACGGAATCCAGACACTTTTTAGTCACCACAGGACTGCTCAAGTTGGATCCCACAGGGTCAGAATTTTGTACATAGCGCTGCGATGCCGGCATTGTTGAGTCAGTACACCAGTTCAGTACGCCTCAAGGTCCGCAGGCTGACAGAGAGGGCTGTAATGCCTACCAGGGCCACATCTCGAAGTGCGGCCTATGACATATATGCTGCAGGGCCGAACACGGTGCCGGCACGGGCCCAGGCGCTAGTGGATACAGACCTAGCCATGGAACTACCTCGTCATGTCTATGGTCAGATAACAGCAGGTCGGGGCTGACAACTAGGAGTAGGGTTACAGTGCGGGCTGGCACCATTGATGGGGACTACAGGGGCCATGTCATAGTGGTCATGGTCAACGATAGTGAATAAAATTTTCCGGTACGTCAGGGGGACAGGATAGCACAGATGGTGCTGGACTTGCACCTCACTCCCGAGGTACAACAGGTGACAGAACTGGACAGCACCAGACGAGGGGGGGCTGGATTTGGAAGCACTGGTGTTTCAGGCCAGCCTCCAGGAGTGCAGATGGACAAGAATACCCCCCCTGATTCCCGAACAACCTCCCCTAACCCCGACAGTGTGTCGGCATAGCATGCGCCACACACAAATTTACAGCATATTTTCTCTGTCGTTTTAAGGTGTTTTTATTGGTTGTTTGTGGAGAAGGGTGAGAAAGATTTGGGTGGTGTCAGGAGCAACGGCTCAAGTGTCTGTAGGACACCGGAGCCTGTGACGCCTAATGGGGCGCACAGGGTGCCCCCTCTGCCTAAGGCGGAGCAGATGGCAATGGCCTTTATGTGCCTAATGTCAAGCCTGCAGAGAAGCGGAGATAGTCAGTATTTCCCGCAGACTGAGGGTGTTTACCCTCCAGTTCCTGAACAGGATTCCCAGGTCCTGGTTCCCAGGACTGTTGGTTCGTCTCCTGAAGCTACGTCTTCGGTTGCAGGGAAGCATGCAGAATGAGCTGAGCGGCTGCTACATGCTGTTTTGAGTGACGACCTGGTTCCTGAGTTTACCGCCATGGATGCAGGGGTTCAGGGGGCAGACAGAATCAGGAGAGTGGGATAGGGACTGCAGCCCAATTACATACACGCCTGATGAGTTTATGGGGAAGTGGGGATTCCCCAGGGTTGAAACAAATGCGGCCCTGGTGGATCCACGTGAATATGCTATGCGAGAAGTTTGCCACTTCCAGGCTCTTGATCTGTGGGCAGACCCTAAGGATTTTGCCGGTACAGTGTACAATGTACAGCGAGTGACTGCAGGACAGAGTTGGTTGCGTGGGAAGTATGATTCAGATGCGAAGACAGACAGCATGCACCTTTGTTTGTTGAGGGAGTCTCGTGTTCGACAGGATGGATCTGTGTTTCATGCTTTGAAGCAGGCAAGGCGCCGTAAATTGCGAGTGTTACAACAGGAGGTAGCCCCTGTTTCGCTTCGGCTAGATGTCTTTAAGAGAATAGATGAGTGGGTGCGGTCAATTGGAGATGATTTCATTTTTACAGTGGATGTCTTCTCGTCCAAAAACATGGCAAAACTGCCACGGTTTTGAAATTCCATGCGTGATGGGCTTCATCAGCCTTGGAAGGGGGAAGTGTTATGGCTACATCCCCCTGCAGAAAGATGGGCGGAGTGTGTACCGAAAAGTTTGGTGGATGAGGCCCGGCAGGTGGCTGTCATGCCAACACGCAAGGAACACGGATGATGGTGGGCCATGGGTGACGTGGCGTTGGACTGGGTTGATATACCGGTCGGATCACCGTTCCTGGTTGACAGCCAGGGCAAAATTTTACACACGCGGGAGCCCATGCGTCTTGTCCTGTTTCATGCATTTGGGCATAAGGACTGTCAGGATAACGATCCTGAGGACAAAGACATGCAGCCACAGAACAAGCAGAAGTAGGATAGCATGGATGACTTCGATTTACCCCCTGAGTCTGTCCCAGGGAAACGTTCGTTTTTGAAACAGGACCCCCCCCGAAGATTACCACCCTACCCTCATGATGGACAGAGCGGAGTCCGACAGATCAGCAGACAGTTACAGCATACAGGGCATGGAGTCAGAGTTTTGTTATTCTTCTGACTTATCCTTTGTTCTCTCAGAATGATCTCCAGCGGATTCCGCGGCAGATGGAGAGACCATGGATTAGGACGAAGCAGAAATCCCTGACCACACGGTCAGAGGTTGATTCAGGTACAGAAGACACTCCAGGCCCATCTGATATTTCTGTGTGCGGTGAGCCTGAATCTGTAAATAATAATTCCACTGTGCAGAACGCAGTATTGCGTACGCGCAAGTGGAGGCGCAGGCTGCAGTATTGCTCAGAGTTCAAGCATAGAGTTGGTAGTGGTAAGCGGGAGAAGAGGGGTGTGCAGGTGGTCGGAGACCTTCAACAAGGTCTGGATACTTATTAGAGAGGCTCTGCATATCGACAGTTCTCCCGCAGCATTAATTCAGTCATTCATGCGGATGAGGACTGGCCTGAGGGTGAATATTACAGACTGAAATTAATGCAGGACTTTGCCAAAACAGTTTTTACTACCAAGCATGTGGACGGGATAGACGCAGTAGCTCAGGCAGCGCGTGGTCCACATGCAAAGGTGCAGTTAAAACTGTTACAGGAACACCCTGGACCGCGGGCAGCCAAGCCCATTCGTGCAGTAGGTCTTAGAAAGCAAGTTTTGTTGGAAAAGGGGGAGGATTTGCGCAAACGCGGTATGCTGAGGACAGCAGAAGGGGATCCTCAGTGGGTATCCCGTTGTTTTTTAGTACCAAAACCAGGCACCAACAAATGGCGCCTGGTCATCGATTATAGGTACTTAAATTCTTGTCTGGAGGGGAAAATTTTCTCTTTACCCATAATCGAAGATCAGCTTGCCAATCAGCAAGGCAACTTCATTTTTTCGCTGATCGATTTGGAGGACAGGTTCCACCGAATGCACCTTGCGCAGGAATCTAAGTAGTTGACGGCTTTTTGCACTCCTTTTGGTGTATTTGAGTGGAAGGTCCTCCGAATGGGAGTGAAAGTGGGGCGTGCAGCATTTCAGGAAATGGTGCAGCATGTTACACGTAAGTGCCCTGCTTCCAGACCGTATATCGACGACATTTTATCGTCGTCAGGCAAAAGCCAATTACCCACACAACAACGGGACATACCACTGCACGTAAAAATGGAGGATCCTGTAGTCCGCGGGGAATATATTAAACAACATTATCCGGATTTAGTTTCCCTTTTTCAGGCACTGGAGGAGGCTAAACTCACGGTGAAGCCCTCCAAGTGCCATTTATTTAGACGAGTTGTACAGTACGTGGGGCATGTCACAAAGGGAGGTAAACAGTACCCCAGCCCGACCCAAAACAGAAGCCCTGGACAAGTGGGATCATACCGCTATAAATACAGCAAAAGAACTGTCCAGACTTCGCAAAACACGCGCCTTCCCTGATGGAAGCCCTTGAAGGGAAATATCAGTACGAGGCGCCAGACCCCCATGCCCTCAAGAACGACGTTAACCTCCCCGCTAAACCTAAGCGCATAAAACTCACACCTAAGGAAGCTAAAATAACCTGGACCCAGGTTATGATTGATGGCTTCACGCATCTCAAGTCTGGGCTGAGCCAGAAAATTAGCCTATATTTGCCTAAGCCTGACCAAGCCTGGCGCATACGCTGTGATGCCTGCGACTATGCGGTTGGTGGGGCATTGGAGCAGCGTCAGGATGATGGCATTTGGCATTCAGTGGCCTTTTTTTCCCGTAAACTGCAGGGGGAAAGGGCTATTGGCCTTACCAAAAAACGCGACACGGGCCAGTATGCCTGGACCCCCCGGGAAAAAGAAACGTATGCCATTGTGTGCTGTCTGCTGAATTTGCAATCCTGGATAGGTTCCCAGGAAGTAACGGTGCAGACGGACCACAGTGCCATCGTGAAATGGTACAAAGAGGATCTTTGTACCATTCCGCGGCCAATGGGTCGCAGGGGGAGGTGGCATGAGGTGGCATCCTTTTATTGAATATCGGCCAGGGGAGGATAATGAAGGGGCAGATGCCCTTTCTAGATGGGCGTATCCTGCGGGGGAAGCACAGCATACAAATCTTCATGGAGGCGATGCGGATTTGCTGGATGGACTGAGGCACAGCGTGCTGAAAGGGACAGGGTAAGGTCAGCGTTACAGGACAAGTATCCTGATGATTCCGCTACAGTGCATCCTGATACAGAGCTTTATGCAGACGTGTGTCACTTGACTGATTGCTATAGGACGCACATGCGGCGTGTGCATTCACTTCAGGTTCAGTACCCTGAAAGCAAAAGGTCAAAAGCATACCTCAGTCAGGATGGCCGGATGCGTAAGACACTTAAAGGTCTGTTTCAGCATGTAGTGCCTGGTGTGTGTACAGGGAATGACCAGTGTGCTCACGACGATTGGACTGGTCCAGGTTTCTCAGTCAGGGAAAAACAGAAAGGTCAGAGCAAATTGTCGCGCCCCATGCGACGACAGTTGAGACCCCTTCGTGCCCAGACTGCAGTGGCGTTGGCTGGTAATTCTTTACAGGATCTCAGCTGGCACATGCCTGGGGCAGTAAACCTGGCAGTCAAAAGTGCCCAGACTATTAAGATCCCCCCAGTGGTAAACGTTTTGATCGAGGACTGGTGGGACCATTATATGGTTGACCCTTTTTTTCCTCAGCGTTCGCCTGAGATCAAACCTGAGAGTTTCTGGACCATAGGGGACACCGATTATGTGCTGCATGAGGGCAAATTACGAGCCGATTGCCGTATCTGTGTTCCGCTGCATCTTGTTGGTCCAGTTATAAAGGCACTGCATGCATATGCGCATCCTGGTGTGAATAAAACTAAGGAAATGTTTGACCGCTAGTACACCACGCATCTGAAATCCTTGGATTGAAAAGCGAAAATCGCAGCTGAGGTAAACTCTTGTCGAGTGTGTCAGGCGGTGAAGCGGAGAGAAGGTCTCCAGCCTGAGGTGAATCATCCGTATCCCATTCCGGAATATGCTTTTTCTCCAATTCGTATTGATTTTTTGGAGTTGCCGGACTGCGTTTCTCAGGGGAAAAAATATAACAATGTGATGATTGTAGTCTGCTGTTTGACTGGCCATATTTTGGCAGTCGGCTGTGACAAGTCACTGACCGCTACACAGTTGGCACACCTTATTTTGGAGCGGGTGGTTGGCCTTATCGGCCTGCCCCGGCAGATCTTTTCAGACCATGACCATTTGGTCAGTGCGAAATTTTTTCAGACACTATGGGAATTATGTGGCATTGCAATGGAGCAGTCGCCTATATATAGACCGCGGTCAAACGGCAGGGCAGAGCGTTGCTGCACAGGGTATTGTTGATTCGTTACGTAAATGTTTGGAACAAAGGTCCAAAAAGCGGTGGGTTGAACTACTCCCGCTAGCCATGTGGACAGCAAATGACGTCCCGGGCCCTGTACCTGGGTACTCTGCGCACCAGTCCGTGTTTGGCCGCAACCCTATCGGGTTCGGTGACTGTCCGCCAGTGATTCCTGAACATGGTTCGGAGGATGCTTTTTTTTTCTTAAAAGACTGGCACAGGACTGGTTGCATGTACGGGATGCATTGACTAAAATACATAGGAAATTTTGCACCCAGTTGGAGTCTGAGCATCCCCTGCATGTATATCAGGCAGGCGAAAGGGTATGGTATAGAAGGCATAAAAAGCAGGACAATTCCAAGCTAAATCGTTTGTGGGAGGGGCCTGGGGAGATATTGGAAGGGAGAGGCCTGGAGAGGGAAGATGAGCATACGAATTGGAACTTTGATCAATTGAAGGAGCACACCAGGGCTGGTGAAGAGGAGTTGCAGCGAGATATGGATCTGCTGGCAGACAAAGTGCAGCACGTATGTACTTCTGAGGGCCCCAGAGAGGTAGATAAAGAAGCCGGTTGGGAAGGACATTCGGGTCGACACAACCACGGCCCTCATGCGAGTCGCAACACAAAAATGACAGTGCAACAGCCGCCTGATTGGTGGGTACCAGGACCTGTTGAACCTGAGCGGGCATCAGTCCCTGGATATCGTTAGGATGATGATATCCGGTGGTTGCAAACAGAACCCCACTCTAAAAATGGAGGGTTCGTACCAACTTTGGCGTTGGATACAGCTGCCGCGAGAAGTGGACGACGCACGCGGATAACACCGATGGGAGTTGGAACAGGTATCGCATTCCAGGAAGTGCAGTTGCCTCCGGGGACGGACCAACATCAGGCAACAGCAGCTGAGCCCACGTTGTTGGGAAAAGAAGTTGGTCCTTATGGAGATCATGCGAAATCATGGATGGACCCCACTACCAAGGAAATTATGAAGAAGAGAGCTAAAATACTGTCATGGGACCGAAAAAAGGAGACCAAAAAGGAGTGGCTCAAGCAGTATGGACAGTGGACACGTTCACATGCATCCAGGTACACCGAGCACATGCAGTGTGAGATGTTGCTGGCAGCACTGATGAATGAGGAAAAACGCCAGGTTGATACAGGACGGTTTGTTGATGAGCAGCTGGGTTATGCACAGTTGTTCGAGGTTGTTACGGGTGAAAGGATTAATGATATCTATACACCGACCCGTGAGTGGCAGGACGAAACGTTGCCGGAAGGACGGCTTACGAGTGTCAAGTTCGCCAAGTGGATGACGAGCTGGAGCAGAAAAGGAAAGCAATTACCAGGAGGTGTGACAATGGAAGCGGCGAAGTTACAAATGATGACAGAGTTAGCGTTGTATGTCACACGAAACTCTGATGATAGGACAATGGGAAAGGCCTATGACCGGCTGTGGCAGGCGGAAAGTGAAAGCGATTACAGCCAGAGTTATTTGGCGGGTTTTTGACTATTATGCCGCTTTTGCGCACTCAGGAACGCAGAAAGAAAGCTGAAGGTCAACTGCTACCTCATCTGCAGGAGACACAAGTCAATTGGATTGGACGAAGAGTTTCCGACCGAGTGAAACCTGAACGAGCCGGAAGAGATCGTACCAGTTCTTCGGCGGAGAGACGCAGATCGTTTTCTGGAGGGAGCCAGAAGTCCATGACAGATGCAAGGGAGAGGAACCGATCACGAGAACACGGCCGGGATTGGGGGAACAGCCGAGGGCGTGGTGAACGCTCAGGCAGTTCGGGATACAGGGATCGCGGCAATAGTAGGAACAAGGCCCGAGGTGGACATTTTAGTGAACGACGGTCGAGTACTACGAGCAAGTCCGATAGGAGGGATGGCCGTGAACGGTCCAAATCCCCTGCTTTCACCCCGCAGAGGGGTCCCAGTCCAGCCAGATCCCGTGCGAGCAGCAGTACAAGACTGTCTAAGGAGGGCTTGGATGCATTGGGTAAATCAATATGCTATTACTGTAAAAAACCTGGACACATTTCCAAGCAGTGCCCGCAGCTCAAGGATGTGGTGTGCCACAACTTTGGGCAGAAAGGACACGGATCTGCCTACTGTCCGCAGAAAAAACGGGGACGAAGCCCTGGCCGTGGATCTAAAGATGGAAGGAGCGGCAGTAATTCAAGTGGCAGATCCAAGTCGGCCGAGAAACGAGGAGAATGTCACAATTGTGGCAAGACAGGACATTGGGCTGCAGAATGTCCGCATCCCAGGAAGAAATAGAGGCACGGCAAGTATCGTTGCCGACATCCACCGAAACGGTGGTATAATTGGCGGCAACCAACAAGCGCCCTGATGCCAGAGCCTGCGCAGGTCCAGCAACGTAAAGCAAATCGGCTGGATGTCAGCGCGGTACTGCAGAAAATTCGCGAACGGCCAGCTGAAATCAGCACGTTGAACTGCGACGATACAAAGGCGAAAGTGCTTCGACCACCACGCAAGTGGAGAAGGAAAAGTGGAAAAGATCCACTTGAATTGGTGGTACAACAAAGCTGCAGTTCCCCGAGGATGTAGGGGTGGCAGACATGCCCCCCCCTACATTGGTTGATACAGGGTGTCAGGTTTTGATTTTTGCTGGTTTTGAGCTTTGTTCTACTGGGGTGCTGCAGAAGGTGCCCCCGCCCATTGTTTTAGTCCACGCTGGGCGGTCCACTCTTTCTGGTGGACAAATGGGCATTTTGGTAACTCTCTCTATACCGGTGATTACTCCAGACGGTATCTGGATTTTTAAGTGTATCAATGCATTTGTACATGTTGCTCACATCGAGCCCCGTCTCATTCTGAGCTACCTGTTTTTGTTACAATACGGGTTGGCGGTGGTGTTTGGTCAGTCGGGTTGGGTTCAGATTTCTGGATAGGCTGATTAGACGCAAACCCACGCGCCGTTACCAGCATGTGTATGACGTTATTGGTGCATGCTCAGCGAGTATGACTGCATCTGTGTCACAGGAATCACTTCCGCAGGCAAGATGTCAGAATATACAACCCGAGACTCCAGGTATCATGTTCACACCCGACCAGACATCAGGTACAGCAAGGGAACAGGGAGGAGCAGAAAGTCACTCGGCAGAGGGAGTAGAGGGTACATCTTTCCGAAGTGCCCATATTTTTTTTTATTTCTGAATGCCTGACGCCCGGTTGTGACAAGCAGGGTTACACCATGCACACCGAAAGACATTTTAGAGTTCATTTCAGGTGCCCCGAGTGTGGCCCTGTGAAGCATGAGAAGTCTTATCTCGAAGAAAAGGCCCGTGAGATGGGGCAACAAGTCCGCAGGATTAACGAAACCTGTAGGAAGGGGGTACAGCGGATGTCCATCACTGTGCCGCCCATTGAGTCTGGATTCGTCAGAGCGATCCGGTACGACACCAGATTCACCTCGTATGGAGCCCCTTACTCCCCCCCATTTGGCGCCACGGAATCCAGACACTTTTCAGTCACCACAGGACTGCTCAAGTTGGATCCCACAGGGTCAGAATTTTGTACATAGCGCTGCGATGCCGGCATTGTTGAGTCAGTACACCAGTTCAGTACGCCTCAAGGTCCGCAGGCTGACAGAGAGGGCTGTAATGCCTACCAGCGCCACATCTCGAAGTGCGGCCTATGACATATATGCTTCAGGGCCGAACACGGTGCCGGCACGGGCCCAGGCGCTAGTGGATACCGACCTAGCCATGGAACTACCTCGTCATGTCTATGGTCAGATAACAGCAGGTCGGGGCTGACAACTAGGAATAGGGTTACAGTGCGGGCTGGCACCATTGATGGGGACTACAGGGGCCATGTCATAGTGGTCATGGTCAACGATAGTGATCAAAATTTTCCGGTACGTCAGGGGGACAGGATAGCACAGATGGTGCTGGACTTGCACCTCACTCCCGAGGTACAACAGGTGACAGAACTGGACAGCACCAGACGAGGGGGGGCTGGATTTGGAAGCACTGGTGTTTCAGGCCAGCCTCCAGGTGTGCAGATGGACAAGAATACCCCCCCTGATTCCCGAACAACCTCCCCTAACCCCGACAGTGTGTCGGCATAGCATGCGCCACACACAAATTTACAGCATATTTTCTCTGTCGTTTTAAGGTGTTTTTATTGGTTGTTTGTGGAGAAGGGTCAGAAAGATTTGGGTAGTGTCAGGAGCAACAGCTCAAGTGTCTGTAGGACACCGGAGCCTGTGACGCCTAATGGGGCGCACAGGGTGCCCCCTCTGCCTAAGGCGGAGCAGATGGCAATGGCCTTTATGTGCCTAATGTCAAGCCTGCAGAGAAGCGGAGATAGTCAGTATTTCCCGCAGACTGAGGGTGTTTACCCTCCAGTTCCTGAACAGGATTCCCAGGTCCTGGTTCCCAGGACTGTTGGTTCGTCTCCTGAAGCCACGTCTTCGGTTGCAGGGAAGCATGCAGAATGAGCTGAGCGGCTGCTACATGCTGTTTTGAGTGACGACCTGGTTCCTGAGTTTACCGCCATGGATGCAGGGGTTCAGGGGGCAGACAGAATCAGGAGAGTGGGATAGGGACTGCAGCCCAATTACATACGCGCCTGATGAGTTTATGGGGAAGTGGGGATTCCCCAGGGTTGAAACAAATGCGGCCCTGGTGGATCCACGTGAATATGCTATGCGAGAAGTTTGCCACTTCCAGGCTCTTGATCTGTGGGCAGACCCTAAGGATTTTGCCGGTACAGTGTACAATGTACAGCGAGTGACTGCAGGACAGAGTTGGTTGCGTGGGAAGTATGATTCAGATGCGAAGACAGACAGCATGCACCTTTGTTTGTTGAGGGAGTCTCGTGTTCGACAGGATGGATCTGTGTTTCATGCTTTGAAGCAGGCAAGGCGCCGTAAATTGCGAGTGTTACAACAGGAGGTAGCCCCTGTTTCGCTTCGGCTAGATGTCTTTAAGAGAATAGATGAGTGGGTGCGGTCAATTGGAGATGATTTCATTTTTACAGTGGATGTCTTCTCGTCCAAAAACATGGCAAAACTGCCACGGTTTTGAAATTCCATGCGTGATGGGCTTCATCAGCCTTGGAAGGGGGAAGTGTTATGGCTACATCCCCCTGCAGAAAGATGGGCGGAGTGTGTACCGAAAAGTTTGGTGGATGAGGCCCGGCAGGTGGCTGTCATGCCAACACGCAAGGAACACGGATGATGGTGGGCCATGGGTGAAGTGGCGTTGGACTGGGTTGATATACCAGTCGGATCACCGTTCCTGGTTGACAGCCAGGGCAAAATTTTACACACGCGGGAGCCCATGCGTCTTGTCCTGTTTCATGCATTTGGGCATAAGGACTGTCAGGATAACGATCCTGAGGACAAAGACATGCAGCCACAGAACAAGCAGAAGTAGGATAGCATGGATGACTTCGATTTACCCCCTGAGTCTGTCCCAGGGAAACGTTCCAGGACCCCCCCCGAAGATTACCACCCTACCCTCATGATGGACAGAGCGGAGTCCGACAGATCAGCAGACAGTTACAGCATACAGGGCATGGAGTCAGAGTTTTGTTATTCTTCTGACTTATCCTTTGTTCTCTCAGAATGATCTCCAGCGGATTCCGCGGCAGATGGAGAGACCATGGATTATAACGAAGCAGAAATCCCTGACCACACGGTCAGAGGTTGATTCAGGTACAGAACACACTCCAGGCCCATCTGATATTTCTGTGTGCAGTGAGCCTGAATCTGTAAATAATAATTCCACTCTGCAGAATGCAGTATTGCGTACGCGCAAGTGGAGGTGCAGGCTGCAGTATTGCTCAGAGTTCAAGCATAGAATTGGTAGTGGTAAGCGGGAGAAGAGGGGTGTGCAGGTGGTCGGAGACCTTCAACAAGTTCTGGATACTTATTAGACAGGCTCTGCATATCGACAGTTCTCCCGCAGCATTAATTCAGTCATTCATGCGCATGAGGACTGGCCTGAGGGTGAATATTACAGACTGAAATTAATGCAGGACTTTGCCAAAACAGTTTTTACTACCAAGCATGTGGACGGGATAGACGCAGTAGCTCAGGCAGCGCGTGGTCCACATGCAAAGGTGCAGTTAAAACTGTTACAGGAACACCCTGGACCGCGGGCAGCCAAGCCCATTCGTGCAGTAGGTCTTAGAAAGCAAGTTTTGTTGGAAAAGGGGGAGGATTTGCGCAAACGCGGTATGCTGAGGACAGCAGAAGGGGATCCTCAGTGGGTATCCCGTTGTCTTTTAGTACCAAAACCAGGCACCAACAAATGGCGCCTGGTCATCGATTATAGGTACTTAAATTCTTGTCTGGAGGGGAAAATTTTCTCTTTACCCATAATCGAAGATCAGCTTGCCAATCAGCAAGGCAACTTCATTTTTTCGCTGATCGATTTGGAGGACAGGTTCCACCGAATGCACCTTGCGCAGGAATCTAAGTACTTGACGGCTTTTTGCACTCCTTTTGGTGTATTTGAGTGGAAGGTCCTCCGAATGGGAGTGGAAGTGGGGCGTGCAGCATTTCAGGAAATGGTGCAGCATGTTACACGTAAGTGCCCTGCTTCCAGACCGTATATCGACGACATTTTATCGTCGTCAGGCAAAAGCCAATTACCCACACAACAACGGGACATACCACTGCACGTAAAAATGGAGGATCCTGTAGTCCGCGGGGAATATATTAAACAACATTATCCGGATTTAGTTTCCCTTTTTCAGGCACTGGAGGAGGCTAAACTCACGGTGAAGCCCTCCAAGTGCCATTTATTTAGACGAGTTGTACAGTACGTGGGGCATGTCACAAAGGGAGGTAAACAGTACCCCAGCCCGACCCAAAACAGAAGCCCTGGACAAGTGGGATCATACCGCTATAAATACAGCAAAAGAACTGTCCAGACTTCGCAAAACACGCGCCTTCCCTGATGGAAGCCCTTGAAGGGAAATATCAGTACGAGGCGCCAGACCCCCATGCCCTCAAGAATGACGTTAACCTCCCCGCTAAACCTAAGCGCATAAAACTCACACCTAAGGAAGCTAAAATAACCTGGACCCAGGTTATGATTGATGGCTTCACGCATCTCAAGTCTGGGCTGAGCCAGAAAATTAGCCTATATTTGCCTAAGCCTGACCAAGCCTGGCGCATACGCTGTGATGCCTGCGACTATGCGGTTGGTGGGGCATTGGAGCAGCGTCAGGATGATGGCATTTGGCATTCAGTGGCCTTTTTTTCCCGTAAACTGCAGGGGGAAAGGGCTATTGGCCTTACAAAAAAACGCGACACGGGCCAGTATGCCTGGACCCCCCGGGAAAAAGAAACGTATGCCATTGTGTGCTGTCTGCTGAAGTTTCAATCCTGGATAGGTTCCCAGGAAGTAACGGTGCAGACGGACCACAGTGCCATCGTGAAATGGTACAAAGAGGATCTTTGTACCATTTCGCGGCCAATGGGTCGCAGGGGGGGGTGGCATGAGGTGGCATCCTTTTATTGAATATCGGCCAGGGGAGGATAATGAAGGGGCAGATGCCCTTTCTAGATGGGCGTATCCTGCGGGGGAAGCACAGCATACAAATCTTCATGGAGGCGATGCGGATTTGCTGGATGGACTGAGGCACAGCGTGCTGAAAGGGACAGGGTAAGGTCAGCGTTACAGGACAAGTATCCTGATGATTCCGCTACAGTGCATCCTGATACAGAGCTTTATGCAGACGTGTGTCACTTGACTGATTGCTATAGGACGCAGATGCGGCGTGTGCATTCACTTCAGGTTCAGTACCCTGAAAGCAAAAGGTCAAAAGCATACCTCAGTCAGGATGGCCGGATGCGTGAGACACTTAAAGGTCTGCTTCAGCATGTAGTGCCTGGTGTGTGTACAGGGAATGACCAGTGTGCTCACGACGATTGGACTGGTCCAGGTTTCTCAGTCAGCGAACGACAGAAAGGTCAGAGCAAATTGTCGCGCCCCATGCGACGACAGTTGAGACCCCTTCGTGCCCAGACTGCAGTGGCGTTGGCTGGTAATTCTTTACAGGATCTCAGCTGGCACATGCCTGGGGCAGTAAACCTGGCAGTCAAAAGTGCCCAGACTATTAAGATCCCCCCAGTGGTAAACGTTTTGAACGAGGACTGGTGGGACCATTATATGGTTGACCCTTTTTTTCCTCAGCGTTCGCCTGAGATCAAACCTGAGAGTTTCTGGACCATAGGGGACACCGATTATGTGCTGCATGAGGGCAAATTACGAGCCGATTGCCGTATCTGTGTTCCGCTGCATCTTGTTGGTCCAGTTATAAAGGCACTGCATGCATATGCGCATCCTGGTGTGAATAAAACTAAGGAAATGTTTGACCGCTAGTACACCACGCATCTGAAATCCTTGGATTTAAAAGCAAAAATCGCAGCTGAGGTAAACTCTTGTCGAGTGTGTCAGGCGGTGAAGCGGAGAAAAGGTCTCCAGCCTGAGGTGAATCATCCGTATCCCATTCCGGAATATGCTTTTTCTCCAATTTGTATTGATTTTTTGGAGTTGCTGGACTGCGTTTCTCAGGGAAAAAAATATAACAATGTGATGATTGTAGTCTGCTGTTTGACTGGCCATATTTTGGCAGTCGGCTGTGACAAGTCACTGACCGCTACACAGTTGGCACACCATATTTTGGAGCGGGTGGTTGGCCTTATCGGCCTGCCCCGGCAGATCTTTTCAGACCATGACCATTTGGTCAGTGCGAAATTTTTTCAGACACTATGGGAATTATGTGGCATTGCAATGGAGCAGTCGCCTATATATAGACCGCGGTCAAACGGCAGGGCAGAGCGTTGCTGCACAGGGTATTGTTGATTCGTTACGTAAATGTTTGGAACAAAGGTCCAAAAAGCGGTGGGTTGAACTACTCCCGCTAGCCATGTGGACAGCAAATGACGTCCCGGGCCCTGTACCTGGGTACTCTGCGCACCAGTCCGTGTTTGGCCGCAACCCTATCGGGTTCGGTGACTGTCCGCCAGTGATTCCTGAACATGGTTCGGAGGATGCTTTTTTTTTCTTAAAAGACTGGCACAGGACCGGTTGCATGTACGGGATGCATTGACTAAAATACATAGGAAATTTTGCACCCAGTTGGAGTCTGAGCATCCCCTGCATGTATATCAGGCAGGCGAAAGGGTATGGTATAGAAGGCATAAAAAGCAGGACAATTCCAAGCTAAATCGTGTGTGGGAGGGGCCTGCGGAGATATTGGAAGGGAGAGGCCGCAGTCAGTACAGGGTGGCTACAAATCGCGGTGAGGTCATCCTGAATGGCATGCGGTTGAAACCGTATCTCCCCCCTCAGGATCTAAATGGCAAGGAACTGCCGTTACATTATTAGACAGACAGCGAGTCGTTAGTGGACTCTGAAAAATACATCATAGAAGACATAGTCGGACACACGAAGGTCAAGAGGGGGAAGAATAGACATATACAGTGGGAGGTCAAATATAAAGGCTTCCAAGATACAGAGTTTCAGCCTGCTTCGGCATTTATGCACGACATAAACGAGACCTGGACCAAATACAATGCAAAACATAAAATAGATTTGAGGTTAGCGGATATACGGTTCATAGCCTCTAGACCCCATACCCTCCATGATTGTGTACACAGATGGCAGACGGGGACGCAATGGGTTCAATCCCGGGAGGAGCACGAGTGGGTCGGGTTACTGCGCGCGGTCGCAAGGGTGGGAGCTCAGCTTCCTCAGTTTGTTCCTGTGTTTACTGCAGATGTGCACCAGATCAGACAGGTGGGGAGCGTGGGACAATATCGTCAGAGGTACGACTCACAGCTATGACGTCAGATATGTCTGGTGCATGCATGTTTGTATGTTTGGTGTTTGTGCATGCCACGTTACGCTTCTTTTGTTTTTGCGCGGTCTGCAGTGGTCTTCAGTCAGTCATGGATTGCCTGGGCTTCAGACATGTCAAACAGGAGGATGCGTCGCTGTGACGACGTTGAGTAACAGTTGGATGCCTGTGGACATTGTCTGGGCGCCCAGGGTTCAAAGCTGACGATTTACTGCGACCCAACCCCTCCCTCTGTTTGATGTTACCTGTCTGGTGCGGAGTGAGTGAGTTATGACGAGTGGCCTAGCACCCGCACCCCACAAACCCTTACCCTCACCTCCCTTGCATCACCCATTAATTTCACTGAGCATTAAAAGGCCATAGCCTATGTTATTCGGAGAACAACCTCCATAACACTCACGAGTGATTGGGCACTGGAAGAGTTGAAAAAGGGTTTTCTATGGAAGGCCGTTTCCGCATGGTAAGCTAGTACCCCTCCGCGACTGTTTTCTTTTTTTCCCAAAGGCGATACCCTCTTTGGTGGGGCGGACTGCCCACAGAAGACAGCGGACAGAAAGGGGAGCCCATCCTTTACTATTTTTTTCCGGAGCACTGGCACTGAAGGCCGACCTGGCAGTGGGTCAAGGGACACGTAACCCCAGGAAGGGCAGTGCTACCTCTGAACCCGGACTCTCCCTGCCTGTGCTTCTTTGCAGTATGTCTGTGTCTGGTTTTGATGCTTTGTGTTTGACAGGTTGAGTGCAGACTACCATTTATCTGGTGACGTTGTGACGACGGCGCGGCAGATATGCTCTTCTTTCCCTTGTGTAATGAAGCATGTAATGCGTGTTTGAAAGTTTGAACCGCGATCAGTCCTCCACATTGAGTGGTTTTTCAGCCATTATCATGGCTTAGGAGGGGGGTGTAATGTGTAGTACTGAATGCCGACAGATCGCCGTAGAATACTGACAGATGGCCGCTGATTGCAGACAGATCGTCGCGCCTGAGGGTCGTGCTACAGGAATGTAAGTCGCGACGACCAGAGACTGTCCCGAATGAAGAGAGAGGAAAGGAATTACAGGTAGATTTCGAATCTTTTAATAGTCAGCGAGTTGCATGGATCGGTCCGATTCCAATGCTGCTTCCCTGACAGGTGCGAGAAGCAAATGAGAATCCAGGGTACATGGAGTGAAACACCTCCTTTTTCAACTCTCTCTTTTTCGCACACACTCTACCTTTTTTCACGAATGGCGAGTGTAGTTGTGTAGTTTGCGTGCGTAGCGCGGTCACTTAGATACCTAGGGGGTTGTGTACTGTCAAGTTGAGTTATGGTTGAACGTTAAGTGTCGATGCGTTCGTTGTTTGTTGTCGTCGATTTTGTCAGTTAAATCTTGCCGGCGTTGGTATGTCTACCCCCTTCGGAGAGTTTTAAACATGTTTTAAAAGACTTCGGCTTTACTAGATCCTTTTTTTTTTGTAATACAAGTCCAAAGCCACAGCTGCAGTGTTCTCAGGAGGCCAGCCCAATATACATTGAGTCACCCACATCCCCAAGTCAAGGGTCAGCAGGTCGGCAGGCTGGGGTCACGGCGGCGGCGGGACGATGCAAGGTAGTAAATTATGCTACAAAGTGGACATCACAGAAGTGGTCGCCCCATACTCCATGCCCGGGGGCAGTGGCAGATAATCTTGGGGTACTGTCTGGGCGGGTTCCTGTCCTGGGCGGGCATCCCATCATACGTGGAAAACACTGGTACATAGGGCGGGAGACAAGGGGGTGGTGGGGGGGGGGGTGGCGGTGGGCGACCAGGGCGCGGTGGGTCGCCCACAGGGAAAAGAAGAAAATGGCATTCCACTCGCATGGTGTAGGGGTGGGGGTCGGTGTACCATGGGAGGGCCAACCTGCCAAAGGTTAGCGAAAAAAAAGAGACACAGAGGGGGATTGGGGTGCACACAGGCGTGTTTACGGGAGGGGGGGCAGTATTAAACACAACTGGCCGTTGTGTTGTGCAGGACGTGAAGGAGGGACAAGGTTGAAGAGACGGCGGGGCGTGGGCACCCCCGGGGTAACCGATGAGGCCAAACTGGCGAAACAGCATACTATCTCACTCAGACTCACGACCGTCCCAACAGAATTCCATGGCTCATCGACGTAGCAACCTCATCCAAGGCAACCCTGTTGCACCAAGGTCACTGTGTTGGGGGCAGCAAAATCAGCAGCATCCATCTGACAATTCACCCAATGCGCCCTGGATTGGCAGATTGCAACGGTAAAAAATCAGCAACACGATTGAACCGCGCCAGATGGCGCCGGGGAGGTCAGGAAGCCACAACGTGCTTGTTCCAGCTAGCGAATGCAGGACACGAACCATGAGCAGACGGCCTGTTATATGCAAACTGAGCGCGACATAATCGTTGGACGGGGGAGCGACTCGCTGGCGCACGCTTGGTAGATCACGGTTGTCGAGGGAGGGCGCTGAAGGGGTATGCGGCACCGCTCTGAGGCACTAGCAATTGCAGTTCTGCCATCCATCAGCGTGTAGCTCTACAGACAGTGATTGCCCATCTGTGCGGCCAAGGCAGGTGAGCATGGTAATCGGTGAGGGCTTACACAACGGATCAACTGGTGGCAGCGCCAGTGAAAAGTCCCTAGAGGGATCGCCAGTATGTCAGGACGTCCTGAGGAGAGACAGGGGGCGTAGCTGAGTTAGTGGCATTCGCGTCGGCTATTAGAACAGCCCAGGGCAAAGCCCGCCACAGGTCGCAGCGTGACAGTCAGAAATTATATGCCAGCCATGATGGCACGCATATGACAAACATGGGGGCAGTTATAACAAGGGGGTGGGCAAATCCCAATCGGCCGATACAAACACATTAGGGCGCTTAGACTTGGGTGGGATTGCTGAGGCCAGAGCAGCAGTGACAGAGTCCAGCACCCTGTCCTGGTATGAACCTATCTCTTTGCGGGCCGCACGGAAGCTCCCCAGCGTCCGAACCAAGTGGCGATACAAGCTGCGCGGGATAGCCAAACGACCAGCGATGCGCAGATCGTTGCGATGGGCCAAATGGCGCCAAGAGGCGGCGCCCTCGCGGGGGCTCCACGCCGACAGCGACGCCTGGACCACGGGGTGGCTCTCCGCACAGTGCGCCAGGTGTCCGTGCACGCTCAAGTTGTGAGAACAGCGACAGTGCGAGCACGTGTGTGGCGGGGGCTTATCGGACCAGTAGGTCGCATAGTGTGCGTACCCTGAGCGACTCTGCAGACCAAAAAGCCATTTGTGCCACGCTAAGCGGCGGAATTTTAGTGGCCTCCATGACAACGGGTGGAAGTCTTGGTGGGTATGGCTTGGGGCCAAGTCGTGTGTCCAGACTTTGGTGGGGGGGAACCATGGACTCGCCATGTCGAACAACGTCCCAGGGAAAAGAGGGCCGTGCAGGGGGGGGGGGGGGGGAGGGCAGTGCCAAGACGCGCATACTGATCAGAGGCCTCGTTGAACTCATGGCCCACGTGTCCTTCAACCCACTCTGGCTGTTGCCCTTTTGCGGAGAGGGAGCGCCGGACCTTCTGTACCCAACCCGCTTGCCTGATCGGGCGCTTTTGGCCGAGCGCTGAAGCGATAGCACCCTGGCAATCCAGGCGAATTTTCTCTCCCTCCCCAGAAAAGTGAGACCCAAGTAGCATCCCCACCAACTCAGCTTTGTACGAGTTGGGTACCCCTGGGACCCTGCGGACAGCAATGCGACCACCCGGCATAATGGCAGCAGCCCCAGATGCGGGGGGAACTCCCAGCTTGCTGCCGTCAGTATATGTGCATTCGGGGCGCAGCCTGGAGGGCATTACGAACACGACAAGCCCAGCCACTGACATGACCGCTGTAGCCTCGCGCTGCAGTTTGCTGGCCTCCCAGGTGATAAACACAGGGGGGACCGTAGAGGTGGACGGGGGCCCCATTACGGTAAGTGCGGAGCAGAACATGGAGTAGGGGGTCATGGAGCAACGGGGGTGCAGAGAGAAGGCATGCAGAAACTGGTTCCGGTGCAGGAGATCCAGGACACGCGTTGGATGGAGGACCGGGAAGTATTCCATGCCTAAACCTCGGGAGCGGTGGGTGTATAGTGTCTTCTTCGCCACAACCATGGGTAACCCGACGACACGGAATACGAAACGCTCAAGTACGACACCAAGTTGCTTGGTCTGCTCAGCCGTCAGGGGGAGGCACTCAGTCCTGTACAGCAGGCGGGGAAGGACCATGCTGTTGACCAGTAAGACCCGATCTAGCACCTGTTTGGGATGGGAGTGCAATTCGTTCAGTTGAGCTTTGAGCTCGCTGGTGATGGCAGTAATGGCGTGAGGGATATGTAGACGGGCTGGCAGTGGGTGTCCCAAATGCATCAGGCATGCTGTGCGGGTGAAGGGTCGGGGGACCTCGTCAGCCCACGGCGGCACATCGGCAGAGATAGGCAGCCAAATAGTATCGGGGTGCACCTGGAGGGCGTCAGGAGGGTGTAGGTATTTGGGCAGCACAGCCAAGGGCGGCGGGGAACCAGACATTGACAGTGACTCGCTTTTGGTAACGTTAAGTTGGCATCCTATCAAACTCAGCGTCAGCTGGACAAGAGAGGCATGCGTTTGACTGGCATTGCGGGGGGGCGGGGAGGTGATGTCGTCAACGTAAGCAGAGAAGACAACGCCATGGTGGGAGAGGTAACGCAGGGGGATGTCGAAGACCAACACAAACAGAAAACATGACATGGGACAGCCCTGTTTAACTCCATGGGAGGTACGAAACACTTCACCTTCAGCACCCCTGATAAATGTGGCACCCCTCCCAAGCACCAGGGAAGGAATACGCAGTAGCTTGAGTGGGGTGCCCATTCGGTCGAGCGTGTTTTGAAAGCCTTCGGCTTTACTAGATCCTGCACGAGGATACTTAGTGTAAGCGAGCTTTACCCGCACTTCCCCTTCCAAGGGTACCCGCGCTTCCACTAAGTATCCGTCGCCTTTTATAGGTTCGTGTAGGGTCGCCCCCTCGCTCCTCCCCTCGTTGCCCTTGGATAGGGGGCGTCCGTTTACAGACAGCTTGTCTACAGCATGCAAAGATTGATCGCCAAGCTTCTCCGTCAGTTTACTTTGCTATGTCTTCGTTACCTCTCTCTCCTCTCTTTCCTTGTGTCTTTGCATTTCCATATTTCCATGAGAGAATCACCGATCACATGTACTTTGCCGGCAATGTCATTTTGTCATGTGGTCTTTCATTGTTGGTGAGAAGTTATCAAACATGATGTGCATATGAATTTAGATTCATTGACATATGACATTTGTTGCAGGAATAATCATTTGCGGAAGACTCGATTTCGTGTAGAATAAATATTATGCATGGCATGTTTTCATAATGGAGTTCGCCTCTTCTTTGCGTTAAGAGAGAAGGCTTGATTGTATTTTGCACATGTGTGTGGTCCTTTGTTGTGCAGGATCGTGTGTTTACAATATTTCATCAATTGAATCAATTCAATTCAAGTCAATTCCAGTCATTTCAAGTCGATTCGTTTCAACTCCGAGTTCATCCCTAAACTAATTGGGAAGTGGAGCTTCTTCAAACACGGATCGTGGGACTCATTCAAGTACGCTTTGAGTCATTTTGTTGTCTTGTTGAGTATCAGGGGTCTCGATTGAGGTTGGAGTTATTTTCATTTTTTATTGTAAAAGGAGATCTATTTTCATTTCAAAAATTGAGCCCATTAGCGACACTGAAGCTACAATGGAACATGTTAGTAAAGATAGCACAAGTACATTACAGCGGCTTCACCAGGAGGGGGGGGGGGCTTGGGCTTCTGAAGCTACAGCTTCAGGAGTTGAAAAAAAAAAGGTCCTCTTGGTGTGGTGCACTGGGACCTGATGGAAAAGGGTAGCTTGTTGCACCCTAACGTTTGAACACCCAAAAGGTGTCTTGTAGTACTCATGGGGGCTTTAAGGGGTCATGTGTCCTGAGGGGCCCAAATGACCTATAGGGACTGTGCTTCTCACCCGTGTACTCCACTGTGAACCTTTTTCAAAGCTGGGTAAGACCCCTTGTTGCACCCTTGTTGCACCCCTTGTTGCGCAACATCCCCCCTTGTTGCGCCCTTTGTTGCACCCCGTTATCGCGCGATAACCCCTCTTGTTGCACGGCTTGTTGCACCCCTTGTTGCACCCTATGGAGCATGCACAAGACAACCACTTTGTGACATCTCTTGTCTACCGCAACCTGCGACGTCCTGGTAGGATTTCTGCTTTGTCTCTCTCCTCTGCCTCCTGTACCTTCCGTGCAAGCAACCCCATGTCCAGGTGTTAGTGCGGCTAACCCCCATCTGCTCAGATTTTCACAGATCTGCCCCAGATTGACTACATTTTGGTCATTTTCTTTGCTTCGGCGGATTCGCCGCCTCGCAGCTCAGTCTCAGGATCAGACCTATATATTTCTGATGTGCCGGATCTGATTCCGCGGTCCCTTCTCCGTAAATCCGCCGCGTTCCGATCATTTACCTGGAATCGCCATTTGCCGCTGACGCGCGCTCGCGGGCCAGATCGGCCAAATATTTTTCACAATCGGATTTATATAAATCTTTTCAGATAGTTTTGGACACTCAGATGTACTTAGAATAATCCGCATCAATTTTCCTCATAGACTGAGATTTTCTGCCGGATAACAATCAGCATGGATCTTGCTTCCGTTGTTGCTGCTCTCGCCTCCGTTGGTGTTCGTGTATCCGGTTCTACCCCCAAACAGCAGCGTTCAGGTCGACTCCTCGCGTGCCTGCCCCACTGGTCTTGCCGGCTCCGAGCCCTCCGGCACCATCAACGACCCAGGGCAGCACTTTCATGGTAGCAGAGGCTACCTGAATGTTGTTCCTTTGGCGTCCCAACCACAGTCCGCTCCCCAGTACGGCCCCGTAGACCCCGCCGATTACGCTGCCGTGGTGCTGTGCGAACGAGGCCTTGAGAGGAATGCCTTGCGCAAGCCCAAGCTGCCCAAGAAGGGCGCACATCAGCAGCTGTGGGGACCCAAATTACCCTAATCCCAGTCGAAACTGGCCATCGAGCAGCTGGAATCCGCCAGCCTACGACGATGGCAACGCTCCGGTAGACCTTACGGAGCTGGCAGGTACCAACATTCCTTACCAATGTCCGACATTTGAGACCACGGACGCCGATCTTGACGACATTGAGATGGGTGGTCCAGATGAGGTACCTAGCTATAATCGACCAGCCTCTTGGGCACAATGGTGCGACCATTTGTCCCCAGAAGTGACCCGTAACCTTGAGGCCCTTGAGGCCCTCTGTCTCTTAGCCTCGTCTAAGCTGATCGAACAAGAAAGAATCGCCTCCGATTTTTTAATGGAATATTTATTCCTCCTTCAGGACGAAATTAATACCAGGATGTGGTGGCGTTCTCAAGAAGATGACACTTTTGCCATTTTTTTGCAGATCTGGGAGGCAAGCCCCTTCCCGAAGGAGAAGGGCACGGCACCTGTTCCCGGGCCCTCCGCCCCTCATCCCCCTGTTTCCATCCGCGACGATCTAGCCGCCGCGGTTGAGGAGGGAATTTTAGAGGCGGCCAGGCAGGCAAGCCTGGAAATTAGGGCTGAAGGAGCTCCCCAAGTGGACTCCTGGCTGCGGACCACCGAGATCAGCGGTCCGACAGCCTGCTCAGGCCCTTCAGGACACGGTATGTACTGTCTCGCCGACTGCTCCTGCAGATTCCAGCGAGATTCTGAGCTCCGATTGCTCAAAGATCAAATGCAACTCATCATTCAAACGCTGGGAATAAAAAATCTTTTCAAGACGCACATGCGGTCTGAGGGCGCATCATCGGTGGAACAAGCAACAGAACCGTCGGAGGAGGCGACAGAAATTTTTTCAATTGCTCCTTCGGTGGACTCCAGGACCACCGATGCAAGGATCAGCAGGACCAAGCTAAAGGAAAGGGTTAAAATGTCTCTATCTGAGAGTAGGACGGCGAAGGCTAGGACTGAGGCTCAGAATGCCAAGCGAACTGCCTCCCGTACTACCCCTCCTGCTGCTGATTCCAATGCCTTAGCCCAGCTGTTGCTCGCCCAGACCCTCGCCGGAGCTGGTGTGGCGAATGATGCCGCCAAGGTGTCTGCCATTACGGCCGGTGTTGGGCTGGATTCGCTTCTTAATCCTACTTCATTGCGACTTCGTCAGGTTGCCAAGCAACCGAAGTATAATGGGAACCCCAGTTGTTGGCCTCAGTTCCAACGGGAATTTAAACTGTGGGTTAAGACTCAAAAACTTCAAGATGATCAGTTCCTGATGGCCCTCTTGGATTGCCTTGAGGGAGCGCCAGCCAACACTTGGCTCAGGACTTGGAGTGATCGTGAGGATACAAGTTCCCCCCTTACCTTTGATGAGGTGTGGGAACAGTTGGAGGTACGTGGATCCAGGCTGCCAGAGGACCATTACCACCAAATGTTGAAGAATTTTCCTTCATTCTCGCGATTAATTTTGCACGAAGTGCAAGACAAAAGACAGCGCTTCTGGAATTTAGTGGAAGAATCTGAACATTCAGGCGAAAAATTTTCTAGTGCCGGGCTGAAAAATGTGATTTTTGACAAGATCCCCTCAGAAACTGCCGCCACCCTTCAGAACAAACAGTCCGAAGAAAAGGTCAAGACCTGGTGGGCGGAGGTGGAAGGCTTCGATGCCTCTGCCAACAGGTTTACCGTCAGGGAGGCACTTCAAAAGTGCTCCCCCACGTCCTTCTCCAAGGTGAAATTCACTGAGGAGACGTGGAAAATCAAATTTAATGAACACGAGGATCGGGACTTGTTTGTCCAAGTCCTCAACAGGGGAGTAAGCTTCCATGGCCATCGCCTGAAGGCCAAGAACTGGGTGTTTTCATTCACCCCGAAGGAACTCTGGGAGGAGGTTGAGCGGCTCGCCGACGCCGCCAATCAGAATTTCCATGAGGGTCTTGGCAGAAAACAGAATACCCAGCAGAACACCCAAAATGGGGCCCAAAAGGGCAACAAAAATGTGAATGACACCCGGAATGTTCAGGACCACTGTAGCATCTGCCTTCTTTTAGGTTCTACGAACCGAGCTAAGACCCATTCTACTGGTAATCACCGATGGTCTCCTTACGATCACAAGGTGATTGGTGAAAATATCAGTAATCCGCAGAATTCAGACAGGAATGACAGACAGGTGCATGGTGGAAAGGCTGGAAAGGGGAATCCGACCCCCTCCGGTGGAAACAAAAATACTGGAGGCCCTGGCGGGTCCCAAGGCACAGGAAATCGGACTCCATCCGGCTCCGGTGGGCAGCCGAACGGCCAAAAAAATCCCAATAGCAACGCCGGAGGCGGAAATCGAAATCCAGGCCAAACCCCTCAATCCGGTACAAACAAGGGAAATGCTCCAGGATTCCAGGGTAAGGGTAAGGGAAATTCTTCTGGGACCCCTTTCTCTGGTAAGGGCAGAGGGCGTGGCGACGGTGGAGGTCCATCATCTAGCGGCCGTGGCCGTGGATGTGGAAAGGGCAACCATCGTGTGGATCAGGTCTCAGGTGCAGATCAGGTGTCCGATGCGGATCGAGATTACGTTGAAAATGCCTTGAATCCAGCAGATGATCCGCTCAAAGATGAGTGGGTCGACGAATCAGGGTGTGTTCACAATGTTAACGCAGCCACTGGAGGTCAGAACGCCTAGGGGAGCCACGAAAATCGCCCCTCCCCAGGCGATTTCAGGCATGATTCCCAGATTCCTCCTCGACCACTACTTGATGTAGGGTCGCTTGTCTCCTCTCCCCTGGATCCGGCAGCGGATCCTTCTGTTGTAGTGGACGAGGTTGGTGTACAGTCCAAGCACAGGGCCCGTCAGTTTGTCACAAAGCTGTGGGTCTCTGATCGCAAGGGAAATTTCCACCTCGCCACTTGTTTGTGTGACAATGGATCAGAGGTAAATCTCCATTCCAATTCTTTCTTACCCGACGACTGCGTGTTTGAGTCGCCTCATCCTGTTACCCTCGAGGGAGTTTCTGGACATTCTCTCGCAGGTGGGCAACGCGGTTGTTATATATCAACTCATTTGGTCGCTCAAGACCTTTGGGAAGAAGGCAATGTGTAGGAAGTTATCCTTAAGGATGACTACTTCTATCGTGCCGACATAAAGTATGACCTTTACTTGGGCCATCCTTGGCTTAGCAAGAACAGGGTGGCGCCCGTAGGTCATCGGCGTTGTTTTTTGCTGGAGTCAGGTCCCTTGGAGCGTCCTGAATTTCTTTTTTTGCACGCAGGGTTTAAAAGTGCAGAAGAATTTTTGAAGCGAAAGGTTACACCAAAGTTTGGCGAAGATGTCACCATTGCAGAGGTGAATGGGAGTGCCGATTACTCCCGAGAGTTAGAATGTCTTCGTAGGGACTCCCAGCCACGACGCCCTTCGCGCTGGCACTCTTCATCCTACAGAGTTGTCGACAAATGGCGCGATACAATTTGTGAATATTTTTATGAACACCACTCCCTTTGGCCACAGTATGATGCCTTCCCTAACCGCGAGAACAAGCGCTTTGACAAGCACTTTCGTGACGCTTGGAACCATAAATGGGACAAGAAGTTATGGATTAATCCTCCGTTTCACTTAATCCAGCAGGTCATCCACAAAATCAAGCAAGATAAAACCCAGGCGATTTTAGTTGTGCCCTTGTGGGACGACAAGCCTTGGTTTCAGGAATTGCAAGACATTTGTGTAGATTACATCGAACTTCCCAGGAAGATTAAGCTGTATGCCAGGGACGACACAGGTCCCCTGCCACAGCGGCCCTGGAGTTCGCTGGCATTCCTGGTGGATGGAAAGCTTTCTGACTCTGATTCTGCTGACTCTGGTACTGATTCCTGTGTTGGGTCTGAATCTGAGGTTGAGCGTGGTACTGATGATGAATCTATTTTTTCTGATTTTTGTCCGTCAGATGCCCAAGGTGATCCAACGTCAAATGGATCCGCCTCGTCTCCCTCTTCCCCAATACGATCTACATCCAAAAGAATCTTCATTGCACGGGCGAAGAAAAATTTTAAATCGCGCCGCAAATTCAGAGTTTTTTATGAAAAACCCCTTGTGGAAGCTTTCATAGATCCTTTCGAGGAGCTGGATCACGAGGAGAATCTCTGGAATGTCGACACTCGACCCACCTATCTTCAAGAGGCAGTTGATACGGACCTTTTTAGGGACATCCGTAAGAAGATTCTTCCTGCCAAGGCCGAAGAAGTCGCCAAAGTTTTTTCGACAGTAATTCCTGGCGATCAGGTGGACACTGAATTGTGTTCCAAGTCAAGAGAAAAGATTTTTGAGGAAAGGAAGGACACAACCCTTTCGGGGAAGTTGATCAAAGACCCCCCTGTCCGTGGGCAGTTCGGTGAAGCCTTCATCGAGCTTCGTGAAGGGTACAAGGCGAAGAAACAGCGTCCTTATGAGAACCATGGACATAAACATGAGATCCTCAGAAAAATAATCGAGAGAAATCTCACGGAATTTGGTTGGCTTGAGGGTTGTATGACCAGCGAGTGCACCCTTCACAGTCCCGAAGCCGCCGCCTGCAGACCAGAACACTATTGATGGTTGGCGAATGGTTGTTGATTTTCGCAACCTCAACGCCGAAACCAAGGCGGATTCACACCCCCTGCCCCTCATTGAGGAGGAAATCGCCAAGAGGGCAAGAGGTCGTTTGTTTTCTGTGTTGGATCTCCGTCACGGCTTTCACCAAATGCCGTTGAGGAAGGACAGCCGACCTCTCACCTGTATGTGCACGCCATGTGGCCCAGTCCAGTGGACGGTCATGCCATGGGCCTGAAGAACGCCCCTTCGTTTTTTCAAAGAATGATGGAGCATGTACTTTTTACAGCTCATCCTGAGCTTCCTGCCTTCGTGAGTGTGTACATAGATGACATAATCATCGCGACAGAGGGGGGGGGACTGACCGAAGCTGAGCTGGTGGCCCTACATGAAAAGCAGCTGAACCAGGTTTTGGACATTCTCGATGCCAATCAGCTGATTTGTGGGCCAAGGAAGGGAAAATTTTTTTTAAAATCAGTCGAATTTTGTGGTTCTCTCCTTGAGAATGGCACCCGACGACCCAGTCCAGGGAAGCTCGTCGCCATTCAGAAGTGGAAGCGCCCTGAGACGATCACGGAATTGAGAGGATTCCTGGGTTGTTGCAATTTTTACCACACTTTCGTGCCGAATTATGCCAAATTTGCTGCCACCCTCACTGAATTATTGAAGGTAGGGAGAGATGCGGGCAAAGCAGGTTCAAAGGTTCGTGTCAAGTGGACTGACGAGTGCGAGGAGGCCTTCCATCACTTGAAGGCGGCCCTCTGCGAAGTCGCCACGTTGCAGGTGCCGAAATTTGACCGACCCTTCTACATAAGAACCGACGCTTCTAGGTACGCGATCGGAGCTGTCCTTGAACAGGTTGATGAAGCCACAGGTGATCATTACCCTCTTGCATTTTGGTCTCGGAAGCTAGCCCCACGCCAAATGCAGTGGTCGCCGCGTGAGCAAGAAACCTACGCCATAATCTGTGCTTTGAAAAAGTACCAATCGTGGGTTGGCACCAATCGAGTCGAGGTCCTGACGGATCATCGATCTCTGGAGTATTGGGCCACCGAACACATTGATACTGTCGGGAGCCCAGCTGGTCGACGGGCCAGATGGCACGAATTTCTCAGTCTGTTTGACCTCCATGTGTCGTATTTGCCTGGAAAACATAACACGGTAGCGGATGCTCTGAGCCGATGGGCTTACCCCGCTTCAGAGGGGCTGCAAAGTACCAACATCCATGGTACGGAGCAGGACCGCCACGTCGTAATCGAGTGGGATCAGGAAGAAAAAAAGCTCATTCGACGTGAATGCATGCAATGCACTGTTAAACAGCACGCATGCCCGTGTCACGACATCACGGCCTTCTCAGATCCGGCGCATGCCCATGAGATCGTCACCAAATCACTGAAAGTCGTGGAGAAAGTCACCGATCCCTCCTCAGGGAGTGTGAAACGGTTTGACTACACCCGACGTGTAAGTGGATTTCGGTTGATTCAGGGCATTAAGCGTCGAGATCTGGCCAAAACTCCACCCCTGCCGAAAGATTCCCTTATCATCCGTGACTGGACGTCTGATTATCTGCATGATTCCATGTTTAAAGAGGTCTTTGAGAATCTCAAATCCAGAGATGCTCACAAGGATGGAATTTTTGCGGAATATTCGTTGGATGGGGGGAAGCTGTGGATGGAGGGTAAATTGTGCGTACCAGACACCCTGGCCCCCCGAGTGTTAAACTGGTGGCACAAATGGGAGTCCCCCCACGCACACGATTATGGTCGATGATTAAACATAGGTTGTTTGGCTCACGGCTATATACTCATTGCATGAAAGTAGCCGCCGGATGCGCCCAATGTGCTGTCCCGACGCCCCCCAGCGCGAAGAAGCACGGCCATCTGAGGCCACACCCTATTCCGGAGCGCCTCTTTAACAGAGTCACCATTGATTTTTTCTATCTTGGTGAACTCGACGACGAAGAGTGCCATTGGACCAACAAAAAGGTCAATGGAGTGCTCCTTATTCAGTGCCGTCATTCCGGCTACATTCAGGTGTTGCCTTGTAACATCGAGTCCATGACTGGCAAGGCTGCCGCCAAATGGTGCGCGCAGACCTGGATGGGAGGTTGGGACGTCCCATCCGAGGTGGTTACGGACTCAGGCAAAGAGTACACCTCCGAATGGTGGAGAAAACTATGTGCTCGCCTTGGAATCCACCACCTAAGATGTGAAATCCTATCGCATCGAGCGCTGCCTGGCGAAAGAGCCGGCCGCTCTATTATAAATATGCTTCGTAAGGAGCTCGCGAGTGAGAAAGATTTCCATTGGCTTGAAGTTCTGTTCGCATTGCTTCGCCGTTACCACAACACGCCTTTGTACCATGGCTTTTCTCCAAATGAAATTGTCTTTGGACGAAAGAAGTGTTGGTGGAACATGCCGTTGAATAATCCTCGCCCTTGTAAAGATGCTTCGTTGTTTTTGGACGACGTCCAACGAGCAGATAAAACTGTCTCGAAATTAATCGATAAGCATCAAGCTGACTGGCTTTGGGTCCAGAATCAAGGCCGAAAAAACCCCCACAATTTTGAAGTCGATGATCGAGTTTGGCTTCGAAAATCCGAAACCACCCTGGACGGAGATGATAAGCTTCTTCCCTTGTGGGAGGGCCCATTCACTGTTACAGCGCGTCTAGGTGAGAACAGGTGGAGGATTTGTGTGGATGTCAGCAGGGAAATTGATGTTTCGGGCGATCGCCTCAAGAGAGAGATCCCCTCCCCCAAGGATCGGGTTAAACCCCTTTTTTGGACTTCGAAATTTTTGTGCGATTGGGTCATCGAAGGGGGGAAGTACGAACTCAAGAGGATTTTAGAAGCAAGACGTGACGCCAAGGGCGAATGGGAATTTCTATGTGAGTGGAGGGGCTTTGATTCCAGTCACAACAACTGGGAACCAGCCCATTCTTTTGTCCATGGGTACACCAAGGGGTTCATCGACTTCCTCAAGAAGCACCCCGAAATTGGCGTACTCCTGACAGACTGTTTGTCGAAACCAGACAGACAGGTGGAGAGCGACGGAAAAAGACCTGTGGTGAATCGAGATCCAGCCTTTTACGGCCCTCAGCAGCCACATTCCAGGACTGATCCGTCGATCCCCCCTCCTGCGGTCAGGCCAGCCCAGGAGCCAAATGAGGACCAAGCTTCGAGTTCGGCCGCTGATCTACAGCACCCAAGCCGTACGAGGGCCCCACCAGACAGGTTGGTGGTCACATGTATTCGTGCTTGGCCGAATTGAGGGAGATCTGTCGTGACTTGAGTCGCCGACGCCATAATCTGGCTAACAGTCGTCTAGTCCAGGGCGTCATGGCACTCGTAGCTAGGGCTCAAGGGTGTAGGTTCGAAACCCTTGCATGTCCAACTCCTACAAAAGCTCCAGCCTCGCCCCGTCGACCACTTATTCCAATGTGAGTGTTCTGACGACTTGAAAAACCCACATTCTGTTCAATCCACTGTTCATTTTTCCTGATTACATCATGATGTGGAGAACTGCGAATGTTTGATAATTTGACGTCAATCAACTTTTCTTTGGTCTCCGTTTGGCAGACAAGGCGTAGATACGCTGCCGAAAGCCACGGAGTGTGCTGCCGTGTTCAAAAAAAACCAAACTCAGGCTTAATTCAGGCAGATTCGGGGTAATCTTGTCTCTGTTGGTCTGTGCATCTTTGGAATTTGGCTACTCGTGCAGATGGAAGCAAATGTACATAGTAAAAACGCCGGCCGGCGACATTCACCCCTACAGGCACCCCCTGTAGTACTGGCTGCACCAGATGCGACGCCAGGAACTCAGATCTTACCTTCATTTGCCGTGATGCTGAAGCTAAAGTCCAGATTCAGATCCAGATTCCTTGAATTTACCTTGAATTCCTCAGGTTTGTCCATCATTCTGCCACTGTTGTGCAAAACCTCGACGTCAATTGTTCAGACAACCTTCACATAGGGGCTCTAGGGACTTCTAACAGCAACCTCTGAAGTCCGTAAGCTTCGTTGTATTTTTGGCACACGCCAATGTGAGCTCAATCCGACCTGAAACTGTCGAAAATGGTGAATCCAAGTGTCATGTGGGACTCGATCGAAAGATTGGCCTTTTCCAAGTCGATTGACACCGCCGACACTGTAAATAAAGGACCATTCGGTGTCTCTCAGTTATATACTGTCAGTAAAGCGCCTTCAGCGAACCTTCGGCGCGTTACATGCCAAGGATCCAGGGCCAGCATGTCCCATCATGATGCATCATCACATGATCCACATTCTCATGGAATCTGTTGGATGCTCGCGAACCAACGTGCCGGAAAGCACAATTGAGCTGTATAAACGACAACATATATTAACTCTAGTCTAAACGAGGGTGTTAGTATTTTCAGTTCTAGACATTCCGCTTCATTTCACATTCATCTTAGGGAATTTCCTCATTTTAGGACAATTTAGGTTGATTTCCTTGTCATCTCCTCTCATTCCTCGAAGATCTGTGTACAGATAAGTGAACAGAAAAACATCCCTACCATCTGTGGTTCACTTAGGGCCTGTAGACTACATTTGTATTTGTTTTCCCTCTCTGTGATTGTTTAATCTCCTTCATCTCTGCTCAAATTGACTCTCAATCTTGCTGAATCTTGTGATCATCTACCAGATGCTCCAAAGCTGAAGCACATGCTGCACTTTTCAGAACGAGAAAAGCGGGAGTAACACGATGTAGAGTTCGGCGAGGACACCGTAGCGTGCCCGCGACAGCGAAACCGTGCCAGAGCGCTGAGATGTCACTCCATTTCTTGATTCCCCCACTCAATCCACCAATAATCTACCTCATTCTCAACCAGTGCATGGTTTGGTATCGATTCTCGATACGTTTACATGCTTTTTAGCCCTTAACCTAATGTTTTACTGCACGGAGGACTGTTCGTCACTTCTCATTCGGTCTCATTTCAGGTTCATCCAGCCTGATTCAGTGCCAATTCAGTCCAAATCAGGTCGGATCAAGCGGATTTCGCCCCATCGAGGCTACATCTCTTTTTTTTTCTGGGACTTACCCGCACTACGTTCTTCGTTGACGTAGCGACACACCCCAGTGTGTTTTTGGAGGGGGAGTGTAAGTGCGGCTAACCCCCATCTGCTCAGATTTTCACAGATCTGCCCCAGATTGACTACATTTTGGTCATTTTCTTTGCTTCGGCGGAATCGCCGCCTCGCAGCTCGGTCTCAGGATCAGACCTATATATTTCTGATGTGCCGGATCTGATTCCGCGGTCCATTCTCCGTAAATCCGGCGCGTTCGGATCATTTACCTGGAATCGCCATTTGCCGCTGACGCGTGCTCGCGGGCCAGATCGGCCAAATATTTTTCACAATCGGATTTATATAAATCTTTTCAGATAGTTTTGGACACTCAGATGTACTTAGAATAATCCGCATCAATTTTCTTCATAGACTGGGATTTTCTGCCGGATAACAATCAGCATGGATCTTGCTTCCGTTGTTGCTGCTCTCGCCTCCGTTGGTGTTCGTGTATCCGGTTCTACCCCCAACAGCAGCGTTCAGGTCGACTCCTCGCGTGCCTGCCCCACTGGTCTTGCCGGCCCCGAGCCCTCCGGCACCATCAACGACCCAGGGCAGCACTTTCACCAGGTTATTCGTGTTTACAACATGGCCCATGGAAAGCCTAGATAACCTTGGCTTTACGACAGCCCATCCCTTACAACTGTTGTGTAGGTCCCTCTTGAAAGGGCTATTCCTTTTTGCACTAGGAATGCTTGAAAAAATATATATATTGCTATATTCCTGTGCAAAATAAGGTGAGTGAGCACATGTCCAATGGATCCACGTGCTCACCTTCCACCCTAAGTCTCCCCATGCCTCGCGGGAGCGGTCCACCGCATTAGTGTACATGGCAACATCACTATTTGCAAAAAGTTCTTTTTGCCTCCAAGCCCTATAGATATGTGCAAACTGGTGGAAGAGGGTACGAAGGACCACCCATACCAAAGGCCCAGTAGGGGTCTCCACATTCCCCATACGTGCTTTGGCAATGGTGACAATGTTGTCTGCCCATTAGGGGTTGGCCATGAAGGCATTGGCACTTGTAAGGTCAAAACCTCCCTCTTTGGCCAGCCTTGGTGAAGTCCTTTCTGCCTCTGGGATTGCCTTGCAAACTTCTTTGATCTCGTGCATCTCCCCGTCCAGCTCACGCAACCGGACAATGATTCCTCTTTGGTGGAAGTCCCCCCTTAGCCTTCTCACGAGGATGCACAGGATTCTACATGTTGCATGCAAGTAGTCACCTACTCTCCCCCCGGTTGGGATGCACCTGAGGTAAGCACCCCACTTCACCCCACGCTTCATTTCTCCGACAAAAAATGCTAGGCCATTATCTTCCTCACAAATCCAACACTTAGATTTGGAGGAGGAGTTCCCGGCATGCATATTTTTCCCATCCCCCGTGATGACACACTTGAAGCCTAGGGTCTTCCCTTCGCACATAATGTCGCAATTGTGACACAAATCGTGCACCTGACCATTGAGGTCATGTGCCTTGTCCATGGCTAGCATAAAATGTGTCTCATCACCCCCCCACATGGCCCACCAAATTGGCCATGGGCTGGGGGCCCCTGCATCACTTGGTTGCTGCCAGCAGTGGACAGAAATGTCACACCGTGTTGCTGATGCCTTCCACAAAGGGGTGGCATCATAGCAGCTGACAACACCACAATGATGTCCGGGCCCTGGGTCTTAAATGTTTTGGCAGCTTGCGACAAACTAATTTGGTGGTTGACAACCTCGCAAGCTTGTTGCTCGCTGAGGCCCGAGGTGCACCTGTCTCAGACACAACAGCCCTAGTGGTACACCAATGGGGTGTGTGCTGTTGTCGTGCTCCATGGACTAGTCTAACAACCCTGAAGGCCTCCTTCTCTTCCACTCTGGCATTGCTGCCATCCTTCACACTGGCGCAACCTGGTGCATCGGTGTCGGCATTCAGCAAATGAAGGGTGCAACCCAAAAGGATGGGGTTGGCATCCATAATGGGGTAGATCATGTCACTGAGACAGGACTCAATGACCTCCGCAAAAAACTGTCGTACCACACGGATGTGGGCAAAAGAAGTGGTTGCATGAAAGGCTAGCTGCTGATTCAATGCCCTTATGGTGGCAGTCTGCAACACCAGACCCGGTCCCACCAACCTTCTTGTCCCCAGAACACGTTTGTGTTGTTTGACCCAATTCCCAATGCACACTCCGGCTGCACTCAAAGCCTCCATGACCACCGGTAATTCCCTTGGACACAAGAGAAGGTCTGAGAACAAGGGAAGAGGGAAAAGTGCAACAGAAACCTACGAATACAACACAAAAGGGGGCACGACAAGGGGGTGTAACAAGGGGTGCGATAAGGGGGTTATCGCGCGACAAGGCTGCCCGATAAGGGCGGCATAAGGGGTGTTATCGCGTAATAAGGGGCGCGACAAGGGGCGCGACAACGGCGCAACAAGGGCGCAACAAGGGCGCGACAAGTTTTGAGGTTTGAGGTTTGATTTTGCGGGTACTAGACGCCTTTCGGCCCCTAGGGGCCACCTGGTCGGGCCAGGTGATATCCTCCCCACTGGGTCCTAGTGGGGGGCCCTCCAAGATGCACCTCCTGCCTTGTGGCGGAGTCCCCCGGGTTCACAGGGCTCGGACCCGCGTCCCTCCCCAGCTTCCCCATTTCGCCACTCCCCAGTCAGTGCATCAATTCACAGCCGTGGCTGCAGGCGCTTACCCATCGCGTCGCCCCCCTAATGCGTGGTCGCCCGGGGCGCCGGCGCCGCCGGGCCCGTGCTACTGGCTTGTCGCCAGTGAGACCCCCTAGGGGTGGCGCGGAGGCTGCCTACACTAGGAGTTGGAACGTGGCGCAATGCGCCACTACTGCCTTGGCGGGTGCAGTGCCCCGTTCGTGTGTGCGCGGCGCTCGCGGCCGGTTCGGGGGGCTCGGCCGGTACCTCGTGTTTTGTCTCTCATGTTTCCCCCATCCCGCCTCGCGTGTCCCGCGCTGTGTGTGGCGCGCCGTCCTGTCCGGGTGTCCCTTATCATTGCTCGCTGGTACGCCATTCCACGCGGTCTGTGCGTTCCGCGAGCTCGGTCCGGTTGCCCTTCTGGTAGTCCCCGCGTGCCCTTTGCGTGTGTGTGCGCTCGCACTCCCGCGGCGTCCGCTCCCCCCCCCCCTTGGGTGGTGTGGCGTGCGCACCTCGCGCAGTCCCGGCACTGGGCGCTGGTAGGGCCTTTCCACGTGGTCTGTGCCCCTCCGCGTGTCCTGCCCCGGTCCCTTGCTCCGTGTGGCGTGCTTGGGGGGGGGCGGTCCGGTCCTGGTTCCCTTCTACTTGGCTTGGGTCTGGTGTTGCGAGGGGCGTCCGAGGTCAGGCGCTCCCCCTCCCCCGACTGCCCGCCCCCTGGGCGGGCTGTTGGGGTCCGCTACCCACGTGCTGTGGGCGCGGGTGTGTGGGTGTGGGGGCCCAACACTGTCCCCTTGGCCTGCATGCCCTGTGGGGGCTGCGTGCTGCGGGGGTGGTGTGGTGGGGGGCCATCCCCCGGGGGGGGCCTGCCACAGTTGTGAGGGGCGTCTGGTGTCAGGTGCTGTCCCTCCCCCGACAGCCCGTCCTCTGGGGCGGGCAGCCGGGGTACAGCGGCCTGTGTGTTCCGGGTGCGGTCGATGCGGGTGTGGGGACCCAGCACCGGCCCCACGGCTCGCGCCCTTGCGGGCCGGCGTTGCGCGCCGTGGGGGTGGCGGAAGGGCGTCCCCGGGGGGGGTGCCGTCCGCCGTTGTGAGGGGCGTCTGGGGTCAGGCGCTCCCCTTCCCCCAGCTGCCCGCCCCCTGGGCGGGCTGCCGGGGCCCACTACCCACTGGCTGTGGGTGCGGGGGAGTGCGGGCGTGGGGACCCGTCACCTACCCCACAGCGCGCGCTCTTGCGAGCTGGCTTTGCGCGCTGTGGGGGCAGCACGAGGGCGCCCGGGGGGGGGCACCTTCTGCCTGGGTGTGGGGCGTCCGGGGTCGGGCGCTCTCCCAATCCCGACTGCCCGCCCTCTGGGCGGGCTGCCGGGGCCCACTACCCACTGGCTGTGGGTGCGGGGGGGTGCGGGCGTGGGGACCCGTCACCAACCCCACAGCGCGCGCTCTTGCGCGCTGTGGGGGCGGCATGAGGGTGCCCGGGGGGGGCGCCTCTTGCCTGGGTGTGGGGCGTCCGGGGTCAGGCACTCTCCCAACCCCGACTGCCCGCCCTCTGGGCGGGCTGCCGGGGCCCACTACCCACTGGCTGTGGGTGCGGGGGGCTGCGGGCATGGAGACCCGTCACCAACCCCACAGCGCGCGCTACTGCGAGCTGGCTTTGCGCGCGGTCGGGGCGGCACGAGGGCGCCCGGGGGGGGCGCCTCTTGCCTTGGTGTGGGGCATCTGGGGTCGGGCGCTTCCCCACCCCCCGACTGCCCGCCCTCTGGGCGGGCTGCCGCCGCCCACTACCCACTGACTGTGGGTGCGGGGGGGTGCGGGCGTGGGGACCCGTCACCAACCCCACAGCGCGCGCTCTTGCGCGCTGTGGGGGCGGCATGAGGGTGCCCAGCGGGGGCGCCTCTTGCCTGGGTGTGGGGCGTTCGGGGTCAGGCACTCTCCCAACCCCGACTGCCCGCCCTCTGGGCGGGCTGCCGGGGCCCACTACCCACTGGCTGTGGGTGCGGGGGGCTGCAGGCATGGAGACCCGTCACCAACCCCACAGCGCGCCCTCTTGCGTGCTGTGGGGGCGGCATGAGGGTGCCCGGGGGGGGCGCCTCTTGCCTGGGTCCGGGGCGTCCGGGGTCGGGCGCTCTCCCATCCCCGACTGCCCGCCCTCTGGGCGGGCTGCCGGGGCCCACTACCGGCTGGCTGTGGGTGCAGGGGGGAGCGGGCGTGGGGACCCGTCACCAACCCCACAGCGCGCGCTCCTACGAGGTGGCTTCGCGCGCTTTTAGGGCGGCACGAGGGCGCCCGGGGGGGGAGCCTCCTGCCTGGTTGTGGGGCGTCCGGGGTCTGGCGCTCTCGCAACCCCGACTGCCCGCCCTCTGGGCTGCCCTCTGGGCTGCCGGGGCCCACTACCCACTGGCTGTGGGTGCGGGGGGGTGCGGGCGTGGGGACCCGTCACCAACCCCACAGCGCGCGCTCTTGCGTGCTGTGGGGGCGGCATGATGGTGCCCGGGGGGGGCGCCTCTTGCCTGGGTGTGGGGCGTCCAGGGTCGGGCACTCTCCCACCCCCGACTGCCCGCCCTCTGGGCGGGCTGCCGGGGCCCACTACCCACTGGCTGTGGGTGCAGGGGGGTGCGGGCGTGGGGACCCGGCACCAACCCCACAGGGCGCGCTCTTGCGAGCTGGCTTTGCGCGCTGTAGGGGCGGCACGAGAGCGCCCCGGGGGGGCACCTTCTGCCTGGATGTGGGGCGTCCGGGGTCAGGCGCTCTCCCAATCCGAATGCCCGCCCTCTGGGCGGGCTGCCGGGGCCCACTACCCACTGGCTGTGGGTGCAGGGGGATGCAGCCGTGGGGACCCGTCACCAACCCCGCAGCGCGCGCTCTTGCGTGCTGTGGGGGCGGCATGAGGGTGCCCGGGGGGGGCGCCTCTTGCCTGGATGTGGGGCGTCCGGGGTCGGGCGCTCTCCCACCCCCGACTGCCCGCCCTCTGGGCGGGCTGCCGGGGCCCACTACCCACTGGCTGTGGGTGCCGGGGGGTGCGGGCATGGGGACCCGTCACCAACCCCACAGCGCGCGCTCTTGCGAGCCGGCTTTGCGCGCTGTGGGAGCGGCACGAGGGCGCCCGGGGGGGGCGCCTCCTGCCTGGGTGTGGGGCGTCCGGGGTCGGGCGCTCTCGCACCCCCGACTGCCCGCCCTCTGGGCGGGCTGCCGAGGCCCACTACCCACTGACTGTGGGTGCGGGGGGGTGCGGGCGTGGGGACCCGTCACCAACCCCACAGCACGCGCTCTTGCGTGCTGTGGGGGCGGCATGAGGGTGCCCAGGGGGGGCATCTCTTGCCTGGGTGTGGGGCCTCCGAGGTCGGGCGCTCTCCAACCCCCGACTGCCCGCCCTCTGGGCGGGCTGCCGGGGCCCACTACCAACTGACTGTGGGTGCGGGGGGGGTGCGGTCGTGGGGACCCGTCACCAACCCCACAGCGCGCGCTCTTGCGTGCTGTGGGGGCGGCATGATGGTACCCGGGGGGGGCGCCGCTTGCCTGGGTGTGGGGCGTCCGGGGTCGGGCGCTCTCCCACCCCCGACTGCCCGCCCTCTGGGCGGGCTGCCGGGGCCCACTACCCACTGGCTGTGGGAGCGGGGGGGTGCCGGCGTGGGGACCCGTCACCAACCCCACAGCGGGCGCTCCTGCGAGCTGGCTTTGCGTGCTGTGGGGGCGGCATGAGGGTGCCCGCGGGGGGCGCCTCCTGCCTGGGTGTGGGGCGTTCGGGGTCTGGCGCTCTCCCGACCCCGAATGCCCGCCCTCTGGGCGGGCTGCCGGGGCCCACTACCCACTGGCTGTCGGTGCGGGGGGGTGTAGGCGTGGGGACCCGTCACCAACCCCACAGCGCGCGCTCTTGCGAGCTAGCTTTGCGCGCTGTGGGGGCGGCATGAGGGTGCCCGGGGGGGGCGCCTTTTGCCTGGGTCCGGGGCGTCGGGGGTCTGGCGCTCTCGCAACCCCGACTGCCCGCCCTCTGGGCCGGCTCCCGGGGCCCACTACCCACTGGCTGTGGGTGCGGGGGGGTGCGGGCGTGGGGACCCGTCACCAACCCCACAGCGCGCGCTCTTGCGAGCTAGCTTTGCGCGCTGTGGGTGCGGCATGAGGGTGCCCGGGGGGGGCGCCTCTTGCCTGGGTGTGGGGCGTCCGGGGTCAGGCGCTCTCCCACCCCTGACTGCCCGCCCTCTGGGCGGGCTGCCGGGGCCCACTACCCACTGGCTGTGGGTGCGGGGGGGTGCCGGCGTGGGGACCCGTCACCAACCCCACAGCGCGCACTCTTGCGAGCTGGCTTTGCGCGCTGTAGGGGCGGCAGGGGGGCGCCCCGGGGGGGCACCTCCTGCCTGGATGTGGGGCGTCCGGGGTCGGGCGCTCTCCCAATCCGACTGCCCGCCCTCTGGGCGGGCTGCCGGGGCCCACCACCCACTGGCTGTGGGTGCAGGGGGATGCGGCCGTGGGGACCTGTCACCAACCCCACAGCGCGCGCTCTTGCGTGCTGTGCAGGGGGCATGAGGGTGCCCGATGGGGGCGCCTCTTGCCTGGGTGTGGGGCGTCCGGGGTCGGGCGCTCTCCCACCCCCGACTGCCCGCCCTCTGAGCGGGCTGCCGGGGCCCACTACCCACCTGCTGTGGGTGCCGGGGGGTGCGGGCATGGGGACCCGTCACCAACCCCACAGCGCGCGCTCTTGCGAGCTGGCTTTGGGCGCTGTGGGAGCGGCACGAAGGGCGCGCGAGGGGGGCGCCTCCTGCCTGGGTGTGGGGCGTCCGGGGTCGGGCGCTCTCGCACCCCCGACTGCCCGCCCTCTGGGCGGGCTGCCGGGGCCCAGTACCCACTGACTGTGGGTGCGGGGGGGTGCGGGTGTGGGCACCCGTCACCAACCGCACAGCGCGCGCTCTTGCGTGCTGTGGGGGCGGCATGAGAATGCCCAGGGGGGGCATCTCTTGCCTGGGTGTGGGGCCTCCGAGGTCGAGCGCTGTCCAACCCCCGACTGCCCACCCTCTGGGCGGGCTGCCGGGGCCCACTACCCACTGGCTGTGGGTGCGGGGGGGTGCGGGCGTGGGGACCCGTCACCAACCCCACAGCGCGCGCTCTTGCGTGCTGTGGGGGCGGCATGATGGTGCCCGGGGGGGGCGCCTCTTGCCTGAGTGTCGGGCGTCCGGGGTCGGGCGCTCTCCCACCCCCGACTGCCCGCCCTCTGGGCGGGCTGCCGAGGCCCACTATTCACTGGCTGTGGGTGCGGGGGGGTGCCGGCGTGGGGACCCGTCACCAACCCCACAGCGCGCGCTCTTGCGAGCTAGCTTTGCGCGCTGTGGGGGCGGCATGAGGGTGCCCGGGGGGGGCGCCTCTTGCCTGGGTGTGGGGCGTCCGGGGTCGGGCGCTCTCCAACCCTGACTGCCCGCCCACTGGGCGGGCTGCCGGGGCCCACTACCCACTGGCTGTGGGTGCGGGGGGGTGCGGGCGTGGGGACCCGTCACCAACCAAACAGCGCGCGCTCTTGCGAGCTGGCTTTGCGCGCTGTGGGGGCGGCACGAGGGCGCCCGGGGGGGGCGCCTCCTGCCTGGGTGTGGGGCGTACGGGGTTGGGCGCTCTCCCACCCCCGACTGCCCGCCCTCTGGGCGGGCTGCCGGGGCCCACTACCCACTGGCTCTGGGCGCAGGGGGATGCGGCCGTGGGGACCCGTCACCAACCCCACAGCGCGCGCTCTTGCGTGCTGTGGGGGCGGCATGAGGGTGCCCGATGGGGGCGCCTCTTGCCTGGGTGTGGGCCGTCCGGGGTCGGGCGCTCTCCCACCCCCGACTGCCCGCCCTCTGAGCGGGCTGCCGGGGCCCACTACCCACTGGCTGTGGGTGCCGGGGGGTGCGGGCGTGGGGGCCCGTCACCAACCCCACAGCGCGCGCTCTTGCGAGCTGGTTTACCGCGCTGTGGGGGCGGCACGAGGGCGCCCGGGGGGGGGTGCCTCCTGCTTGGGTGTGTGGGGCGTCCGGGGTCGGGCGCTCTCCCACCCCCGACTGCCCGCCCTCTGGGCGGGCTGCCGGGGCCCACTACCCACTTGCTGTGGCTGCGGGGGGGTGCGGGCGTGGGGACCCGTCACCAACCCCACAGCGCTCGCTCTTGCGTGCTGTGCGGGCGGCATGATGGTGCCCGGGGGGGGCGCCCCTTGCCTGGGTGTGAGGCGTCCGGGGTCGGGCCCTCCCCCAGCCCCAACTGCCCGCCCTCTGGGCGAGCTGCCGGGGCCCACTACCCACTGGCTGTGGGTGCGGGGGGGTGGGGGCGTGGGGACCCGTCACCGACCCCACAGCGCGCGCTCTTGCGTGCTGTGGGGGCGGCATGATGGTGCCCAGGGGGGGCGCCTCTTGCCTGAGTGTGGGGCGTCCGGGGTCGGGCGCTCTCCCGGCCCCGACTGCCCGCCCTCTGCGCGGGCTGCCGGGGCCCACTACCCACTGGCTGTGGGTGCGGGGGGGTGCCGGCGTGGGGACCCGTCACCAACCCCACAGCGGGCGCTCTTGCGAGCTGGCTTTGCGCGCTGTGGGGGCGACACGAGGGCGCCCCGGGGGGGCGCATCCTGCCTTAGTGTGGGGCGTACGGGGTTGGGCGCTCTCCCACCCCCGACTGCCCGCTCTCTGGGCGGGCTGCCGGGGCCCACTACCCACTGGCTGTGGGTGCGGGGGGTTGCGGGCGTGGGGACCCGTCTATCACCCCACAGCGCGCGCTCTTGCGTGCTGTGGGGGCGGCATGAGGGTGCCCGCGGGGGGCGCCTCTTGCCTGGGTGTGGGGCGTCCGGGGTCTAGCGCTCTCGGACCCCCGACTGCCCGCCCTATGGGCGGGCTGCCGGGGCCCACTACCCACTGGCTGTGGGTGCGGGGGGGTGCGGGCGTGGGGACCCGTCACCAACCCCACAGCGCGCGCTCTTGCGAGCTAGCTTTGCGCGCTTCGGGGGCGGCATGAGGGTGCCCGGGGGGGGCACCTCTTGCCTGGGTGTGGGGCGTCCGGGGTCAGGCGCTCTCCAAGCCCGACTGCCCGCCCTCTGGGCGGGCTGCCGGGGCCCACTACCCACTGGCTGTGGGTGCGGGGGGGTGCGGGCGTGGGGACCCGTCACCAACCCCACAGCGCGCGCTCTTGCGAGCTGGCTTTGCGCGCTCTGGGGGCGGCACGAGGGCGCCCGGGGGGGGCGCCTCCTGCCTGGGTGTGGGGCGTCCGGGGTTGGGCGCTCTCCCACCCCCGACTGCCCGCCCTCTGGGCGGGCTGCCGGGGCCCACTACCCACTGGCTGTGGGTGCTGGGGGATGCCGGCGTGGGGGCCCGTCACCAACCCCACAGCGCGCGCTCTTGCGAGCTGGCTTTGCGCGCTGTGGGGGCAGCACGAAGGCGCCCGGGGGGGGCGCCTCCTGCCTGGGTGTGGGGCGTCCAGGGGTTGGGCGCTCTCCCACCCCCGACTGCCCGCCATCTGTGCGGGCTGCCGGGGCCCACTACACACTGGCTGTGGGCCCGGGGGGCTGTGGGTGTGGGGGCCCGTCACCAACCCGGCAGCGCGCGCTCTTGCGAGCTGGTTTACCGCGCTGTTGGGGCGGCACGAGGGCGCCCGGGGGGGGGCGCCTCCTGCTTGGGTGTGTGGGGCGTCCGGGGTCGGGCGCTCTCCCACCCCCGACTGCCCGCCCTCTGCGCGGGCTGCCGGGGCCCACTACCCACTTGCTGTGGCTGCGGGGGGGTGCGGGCGTGGGGACCCGTCACCAACCCCACAGCGCTCGCTCTTGCGTGCTGTGCGGGCGGCATGATGGTGCCCGGGGAGGGCGCCCCGTGCCTGTATGTCAGGCGTCCGGGGTCGGGCCCTCTCCCACCCCCGACTGCCCGCCCTCTGGGCGGGCTGCCGGGGCCCACTACCCACTGGCTGTGGGTGCGGGGGGGTGGGGGCGTGGGGACCCGTCACCAACCCCACAGCGCGCGCTCTTGCGAGCTGGCTTTGCGCGCTGTGGGGGCGGCACGAGGGCGCCCGCGGGGGGCGCCTCCTGCCTGGGTGTGGGGCGTCCAGGGTCGGGCGCTCTCCCACCCCCGACTGCCCGCCCTCTGGGCGGGCTACCGGGGCCCGCTACCCACTGGCTGTGGGTGCGGGGGGGTGCGGGCGTGGGGGCCCGTCACCAACCCCACAGCGCGCGCTCCTGCGAGCTGGTTTTGCGCGCTGTGGGGCGGCACGAGGGCATCCCGGGGGGGGCGCCTCCTGCTTGGGTGTGGGAGCTCCGGGGTCCGGCGCTCTGCCAACCCCGACTGCCCGCCCTCTGGGTGGGCTGCCGAGGCTTACTACCCACTTGCTGTGGGTGCGGGGGGGTGCGGGCGTGGGGACCCGTCACTAACCCCACAGCGCGCGCTCTTGCGTGCTGTGGGGGCGGCATGAGGGTGCCCGGGGGGGGCGCCTCTTGCCTGGGTGTGGGGCGTCCGGGGTCGGGCGCTCTCCCACCCCCGACTGCCCGCCCTCTGGGCGGGCTGCCGGGGCCCACTACCCACTGGCTGTGGGTGCGGGCGGGTGCGGGCGTTGGGACCCGTCACCAACCCCACAGCGCGCGCTCTTGGGAGCTGGCTTTGCGCGCTGTGGGGGCGGCATGAGGGTGCCCGGGGGGGGGGGGCCTCTTGCCTTGGTCTGGGGCGTCCAGGGTCGGGCGCTCTCCCGACCCCGACTGCCTGCCCTCTGGGTGGGATGCCGCGGCCCACTACCCACTTGCTGCGGGTGCGGGGGGGTGCGGGCGTGGGGACCCGTCACCAACCCGACAGCGCGCGCTCTTTGGAGCTGGGTTTGCGCGCAGTGGGGTGGCACAGGGGCGCCCGGGGGGGGCGCCTCCTGCCTGGATGTGGGGCGTCCGGGGTCCGGCGCTCTCCCTTCCCCGACTGCCCGCCCTCTTGGTGGGCTGCCGGGGGTCTGAGAACAAGGGAAGAGGGAAAAGTGCAACGGAAACCTACGAATGCAACATAAGGGGGTGTAACAAGGGGTGCGATAAGGGGGTTATCGCGCGACAAGGCTGCGCGATAAGGGCGCCATAAGGGGTGTTATCGCGCGATAAGGGGCGCGACAAGGGGCGTGACAAAGGTGCAACAAGGGCGCAACAAGGGCGCAACAAGGGTAGTTCAGCACAGGCGAATTATAGGTTCTTGCTGCTGGCACTTGGGTTTCTAATTCAAAACAACATTTGAAATAACAGATTCACCAGATTTGGCAGAAATTCATTTATGGTCTCGTGCCAAATGCGCGTTCAAATTCACGACCCTTTTGCATCAGCGCCTGTCACGCGACAACACACTAACACATCGTGCAAGTACAAAGCAATATATTGATCCACTAATTTTTGGGTCATTTATAACACATATTGTTGGTTCAATATGTTGCTTTGTACTTGCACGATGTCAAACTTATAGTTGGAAGTTATGCTTTGGATCATTTTCGTGAACATCACTCGGTGGATCATTTGTTATTTGGAACTTACATTTTTCGATCACGTTTTTTCCACACAAATTAGTGCATCATTTCTTTTTTGCATCTTAGCGAACCAAAAATCATCAGTAAGAAAAGGTCACTGCCATGTCTTTCTTGGGGGACTTGATCCGGGCCAAGCCCCCCCTAAAAGCCTTTTATTTATGTTGAGACTAACTTAATCATTTTTATCATTCTTTTGAAGTTCAAAGTTCACCTTCTCAAAGCAACTAGGGTTATAACCCTAGCCCCCCATGAAGTTCACCCCTATCACTGAACTGAGCGGAGGTATCTTCCTTCATGGAGGTTATACCGAAATAAAGTAGGCACTTCATGCCTAAGGTCTTGTAGGTTAGGCCTAATGATCCCCCACCTCAAGACCCCTATACTCAACTGTTTCTACCACTTATTGTGGTTCTACTTTTGAATGGTTTCTGAATTCAATTGCCTCGCCTTGCTGGCCAAGCCATATCCTGTGTCTGGCCTAATTCCTATGCCCTCAGATTCCTAACCAACACCATTTCATCCAAAAGAGTGCACATGAAGTGCTTGGTGCTATCTTGGACGCCTGAGTCTTGCCAGGTTTCACATACCATTATCTATTTTGTTTATAAACCATTGGAGGTTTGCTTTTAGATCTACTTTTTTCTATCTGCAGCCCCTCTTTGTTAGACCCGTTTTGATTGTGGAAGGACTTATCCTGATTTGATTGATCCGGTGCCTGGACTTGCTCTACATTACCTTTGTGTGGACTTCATTTTGAGTTGTGGAAAATCAGCAAGGGTTTTCTAAAACAAATACAAGGAACAAGCGCAAGTGTGAGCAAACCAGAAACCTTTTCTGGTAGCAGAGGAAGGCCCTAAAAGACTAAAGCAGAACGCGAAGAACACCAACAAAAAGTTGTATCTCGAACTGTGAAGATGTCTGTCACGCTCAGCGCCAAAACAGTGCCGATTGCAAGCACCAGGTCAAAGACTGATGATGTGAGAGCACGACCTTCATCTACAAGTGGTGTACCCCGGGATACTGGTCCTCCAGGAGAACTTGCAGTAACAAGAGGGGCGGAAGAAATCAAAGAGATTTATACAGAAGCAGCCCGCCCGAGTACAAGCGCTGAGGCGCGCGGCTTAACGCGGGCGAACTCAGGCGTCTGGAAGGCAGGGACCCTGTGGCATCCGCCTTAGTTTCTGTAGTGTCCTCGATGCCCCCGTCCGAAACTACGCCCACCCCAGGGACCGAAGCGGCCAATGCCAAGGTCAAGGCATGGAGAAGAGCGGCAAGGAAAGGAAAGGGGAAGGTTGCGCCTTTGGGAACGATGTTCGGAGCTACTTGGGAGGAGGAGACATTCGAGATACCTCACGGCGAACTGGACTGGTCGTCGTCGGCCCAATCATCAGATTGGGAACCCGACTGGGCGTCTGGAGAACCTATGCCGCCGGCGGAACGAAAGAAGCATGAATGCCTGAAGCCTGGCCCCAGTCCCAGCGCACTCGGTTCCGAACCTACTAGTGTGGATGGAGGTTTGCCCCCACGCATGGCAGCCCCTAAGCTGGGTCTCGATGAGACCATGGAGTTGCTTTCCTGGGTCCTGGGCGCAGGCGATGAAGATCCAAATCTGAGTGCATTGTCAGCAGGACTCAGGACACAGCTGGGGCTCTCCGATTTGAAGAAGCCCCCACCTACTATGTCCCCAGGTGTTGAACTGCTAACGAGGGATGCGAAGAGCTGCAGAGGCATCCACAGCTCCCCAATGGAATGTCTGCAGTGTAGGTGACACCACAGAGGCTGACATGAAAGGCTATGGACTGGCAGCACTGGCCCCATTGGCCTCAGTGTACGCCTCACCCTTTTCAGGTGGCACAGGTGACACAGGTGTCCCAGGTGTCCCAGGGAGGGGAACAAAGGCAATTGCTACGGCGAACCTTCAGATCGAACTCGCCGAGTTCGATCCCCAAAAACCTGCCTGAATAGGCTGACGAGGTTTCTGAGTTTTTGCTTCTCACGGGTCAGCAACACGCTGATGTCTGGACTAAATGCACGCTCATCAAAAAGTCCCGCAAAAAAAAATTCCTTCGGCGGCAGGTTAAAACCGCTATCAGGAAGAGCTCCAACTCGGGCGACTTCCTGAAAATACCGGAGCAAATGTATCCGGTCTACGAAATGGACCTGAGCTGCCTTCAATCCCTGAATTCCCCACAGCTGCACACATCTCTGAGTTCGCGGCGCAGTTGGAAGAGCTCATGGGGTGAATGAACCCCTGGTCCTTTGGTCTGACTGAGCTACAACTGTGGCTATTTGGGAAGATTCCCACCAGGACATGGGATAACTGCAGAGAGATGTCCGAGAGGAAATCTCAGACACACTCTTACGATGATCTGGTCGATCTGTTGATCGAATTGGCCATGGAGAGGGAGAATGACTCCCACATGGTCAAGTATCTGCGCAAACATCTGCAAAGGGAGACCCTTGCGGAGAATTCTCCTGGAGGGAGGTCGTGTCAACTCCACCCTAACCCTGGGAAGGGTCATGGTGGGCAGCTGAAGCACTTGACTGAGACCCCCTCCTCCAAAGGTAAAGGGGCCCCCAATCTTTTCTACTGTCGTCCTACGAGAGATAAAGATGGAGCTTGCCACGCGCTTGACTGTGATGGGCGAAGTGCGTGCATGCTCCAGCTGAAGCACACGCAGAAAGCTAAAGAAGGTCACGAGGTAAAGCACCAAGACCATTTCCGCTGCACAATAACGTGTGGATACTGCGGCCAGGGGAGGCATTATGAAGATGAGTGCCACATAAAACGCGGCGTTTCCGGAAAACATAAGAAAGCGGAAGAGGAACGGTGTAAGACCGCCGGTAAGGGTGGAGGAGCGGAAGGGGGGGGGCCTAACCTTGGAGGTTTTAAGGGTAAGGGTAACCCTGGTGGAGGACGAAGGTCCTCAGCCCCCCCCACCGGTGGAAGAGGAGCACCCAACCTGACACCTAAGCCTGAGCCGTGGGGTCCAAAACGGCCAGCTCCCTCCACCCCCAGCGCTGGTGGCGCCGACAAAAGCAGCGAGAACGCCAAGAAGCGTCGCCTAAACTGGCACTCTAAGTGCCTGCAGGCCGCTGGGGTTGAAGTCAAGTTCGATGAAGAGGGATAGGGGGGCGGCTCGGAGGATGAAGAATTGGTTTTCTGAATCACCGTGAAAATTGGTGACCGGGTCTACAAAGCAGTCTCAGACACGGGCACTACCCTTTCAATCGTGGCCCGCAGACTGCTGATACAGGCCAAGATCCGGAAAACCAAAACCGTGGCCATAAGGGTTGGGGATCGTAGGACCATCCATTCCGTGGGGGGGGTCGATGTGACCGTGTGTCTGCGCCATGAGCAGGTGACACAGCACTGCAGAGTGCTCGACACCGACGCCCTTGACATTGTCATCGCCACTAACTTTCTGCGCCGTAACCCGCAGGTAAAACTGTTCTCTTTGCAACGTCCCTGTGCCCTTCACTGCGACTTTGGCACTGGCCTTTTCTCTGTCCCTCTGGAGCTGTCAGGACGAAAACAATCCGGTCTGCGCTACGTGAACCAGTCTCATCGAACTGAAAACTATCAGTTGGTGCTGCCTGTCTTGGAAAATGGACTGGCCGCCCTGCACATAGACCTGAATGAAGTTGAGGTGGAATTGTTCGCGAGTAGAGATTAGCATATGATGCAGCTCTATTGCTCATGGTATCTTAATAACGCCTACCCCTTCCACTGGAAATTGACAGGGTTGTGCTATGCTAATCCCCGGTTCTCTCAAGTCGCTAAGGTGCTTACAAAAATTGCCCTTGAAGGAGCGAGACTGATCCTGTGTACCCCCCACTTGGGTACCACAGGAGAACACGCCTATTTGAGACGACTATTGGACTGTATGACAGTGGGAAGGAGTGAACTCCCCAATGGTCCAATCTCCGTCCCTGAGAACTCTCAAGAGACCATGCCCGCCCCTGAATGGGGCAGTTTCCTGTCCATCGTAGATGGCTCTCTAAACCCCGTACCTGTGAGTGACCTCCACCAGGTGGTACTCAAGGAGTTGATGGCCGAAAACAGAGGCCTTACCCTCCTGGATCTCAAGCAAAGATCCGAGTACTCCTCGGTCACTACTACGAGTGGTGAGTGCGCCAATGAGCAGGAGACACGAGCAGTCCCGCGCCCTTGGCTGATGCTGACCATTGCCTCAGCGATATCGCCAGTGCTATACCTCCGGTTGACCCGGAGATGGTGACACTGGAGCGCAGCGCTTTCCTAGCCCAGGTGTTATCGTCTTAAGGTCAAAGCCGTTCTACTCAACTCAACCCTATTTAATCTGTCAATTGAACAGAATTGAATAAAATTGAACATTGACAAAATTGAACACAGAGCGCGCCGACATTTGGCGCTCCAGCGCGGAGTCAAAAGGACGCAAATAGACGTCATGTATAGCCACAGACAGCTTTAAAGCTCATAAAAGTTGAGGATTTCACAGTGTGTCGTGATACAATACAATCCTGTTCATGTAGGTCAATTGTGTGTTGCCCAAAATTGCTGTGTGCACTATTGACCGTGGTGCGCACTACTTTTGTTCAATTTTTATGTGTAGATAATGGCCTCTCGCAACATCTATGACCCTCATGGACTCCATGATTTCCTATTAAATGCAACACGTGGAACTTCCCTCTTGGATGATGACGTTGTTGACGTGCGTGCAAACGTTTTCATACAAACACCACAATACCGCAACCTTCTAAAAAAGGTGTGTGATACGGCCCATGGTGGTAATATCGTTCAACGTTGTACACAAGAAGCGTTGAACGACCATGGTACGCTTATTTGCACACCTATACGTGCGGTAGAGCTCATTGTGGATTTGAGGATGCAACGTACGAGGTATCCTATCCTACAAGAGTTCATAAGTGACTTCGGTCACAACTCTACCCAAAAGCTCCGTTTACAATGGTCTCCAAGCTTACCTTCGTTGAAGTCCGTCAACGATAAGTGGAGGGAATTGTGTAGTGAAATGCGGCTAGAGCCTCCAAAACTTGATACACAAGACGGAGCTCCTGGGATATCATGGAGTATCCTAGAGGTCGTCAAATTTATACAACGACATAAGGTGTTACATAGTGCATGGGATACTTCCATGCCTTTGACCCTTATTGTCCGTGGGGACGCATTCCCCGTTGCGGGCACTCAATGGTCCCAATTATGGATAACGTTTGCTAAACGGGGCCAATTGGCCCGGACCTGTCAAACCAATTCATCATTGGTGTGGCATATTGCGATGACAAGGATGCTACAATCCTTGTCAACCTTTGGGAAACAAATATCAAGGTATGTGTTACGATACGTCCTTCGTGGTTATTCACATCCGATTGTTCAATTGACGAATTGAACTTTCAACTCGTTCAATTGAACATTACAACTTACAATGCAACTTCTTCTCTTTCTAGTTGTTGCAAGCTCTCATTGACGGTGCAACACTTGAATGGTTTGGGAAGAAGGAGCATTGCGAAGTATAGTTCGGGGGTGTCTAGCCGTGGTTGCGGCGATGGTTGGGATTATAGATCGCTAGTATATATGCATTTACCATTGGGCACAGGGCCGAACGTAAGTTCATCACCGATGCCATTTGGCGTACCAATGCCGAGGAAGCCACATATGGAACGGGTGGTGGTCCTTGTATGCAACGACGTGGTTGTATGAGGCCACCACTCATTCGTTTGGACTGTTAGCGATTTGTACAGTGTGTCCTCCATGGCTTCATGGCCATAGGTCGTATAATTTGTACATATATAGAGCATTCTGTTAAGAACTATCATGATAGTAAGGGCATTGCTATCAACAAAATTTCAAAAACCTGTAGAGCACGGTGGTCCTTAGGTAAGACCCCCAAGCCAACTGGTGAGTGTACATGGAGGCTCATGCTACATGCATGGTCTCTTCTTCCATAATGGCTTGGTATAGTTGGCACTCGTGCCGACAAGAGTGTTGAGGACATGTGTTGGCTCTTATGGGTGGTGGAGGCCCTTGAGTGATGTCCAACCACTCCCCATTGATGCGGAGTCTATCAAGCCCCAAGATCCGGAGTCCATCATGCCCCAAGCCCCACACTCCAACGTCAACGTCAACGTCAAGGAAGCGTCACCACAATGAAGAAGATGAGGTGGTCCAGAAGAAATCGAAAAAGGCAGAGCATGCACAAGACACCGCCTAAGGAATCGGCAGGTGCGTTCGATTGACTTTCAACATGGCCAATTGAACAAGTAGAATGGAATTTACCTTAGTTGAACAAGCGAGCATCCACATGGTGAACATCGACTTCGTTCGCTCGTAGGTGCGCGCTTGAGCAAGAAGGCCTTGAAGAATTTGGCCGCCCTACAACCCAAGGAGGTGCCAAAGAAGAGAGACAAAAAGGCCATGGGTGCTCCGAAGAAGCCGAAGGGGAAGGATGCTCCCAAGGAGGCAGCACCGAAGCCCGCGGTAGAACCGAAGGATGAGATTGTCGAATTGACCTCAAGGAGCAAGGAGAGAGTGGAACGAAAGGTTTGTACTTCCTTTTGTGAGATTCGTCGACAAGGGCTATTCCAAAACATCATGAAGCTGAAGTGGTCCTACAAGAGGCGGTATGGTGCGAAGTTCAGCAAGGCCATCTGTGGAGCAACGGTGGAGTTTCCCGCATTCAAAAACATAAAAATCACCGGTCGCACGGAAGATTATTCGACTTTGGGGAGCAGATTGAACCAATATGCCCAAGTAGAATTCCGCGCACACCCCTTCCATTGGAATGCCATAGCCGTAGTTTTTGGTTATGGCCATTCACCAATGCAATTGCATTGCCATGAACATGGTGAGCACCGCAATTAGGGCGTTTCTGTGTTGACGGGGGAGGAGGGGGATTGCCATGTGGGGGCTTTTTTTGTGAAGAAGGGGGGGATCATCTACCACGAAGGAAAGGCAATCCCCACAATGGGTACGCCTGAGGATGGATCCCTCGTTGAGAGGTACTTGTGTGATGCCCAACAACATGGCGTTGTCTTTGATTCACATGCATTGCATGGCCCATGGCAATGGCGTGGTCGGAGGGTGGCACTCGTGTCATACACGCGTGCATTGCCGGAACACACGCGGGAAGCGGATGTTGCGCAATTGCGGAGCCTTGCGTTCCCGTTGGTTTGAACAATGTGGGTCATGGCTTTCACTTGCTTATGTGGTATTGCATGCATGTGAATGGATATTTTCTTTTGCTTTTGTTAGTTGGTGTGGCCCTTTCCCTCTAGAGCCTCAAAGTGAGTTTGAAAGGAGCTGTGGCCTTGATAAATTTTGGGTTCCCATGCAATTGGAAATGGCAAAGGACTCAGAGTGTGATAATGAGTTGGTTGTTTGTTGTGGGTATGATGCCATGCTTTTGCGTGGCCCGGAGTTAGATGATGCCCCGAGGAGTGAATGGACAAAGGCCAACCGTCCGGGTTGGCGAATGCTCATCATGCCCCCGCAACTACCCCGGGAGGATGACATTAGCCTCGTGGCCGTAAAAAAAATTGATTGTGGAAAGACATATGAAGAGGCGGAGGCCCGGAGGGTGCAATACAAGACCGATGCCAAGGTGTAGGACACGTGTATTCATCAATACATGGTCTTCACACTTTTTTATGATAGTGTTCATTCGATCGTATTGTGCGTGTTTATACTCTTGTTGTTCAATGGAATTTTCAACTCCCCGGATTGTGAGAAAAATGCATAAAATAGGGTATGCAAGATTCACAAGGGTCTGAAAATCAATGGTAGGTGTTTGACATACATTTTGTGAAATGGTTGTCCTGGTTTTGGAAATATGAAACCACATAAGGTGCCACTAAATGAGAATAACACATGGTGGAAAGTAGTTGTTCAATTGAAGTCTATGGTATTCAATTGAGTAGACTTGATTGAGTTGAGTAGAATGGTTTTGACCTCAAAACGACAATCTAGGGTATGGATGAGGTGGACCTTGGTGAGTCTACTCATGGCGGGTCCCATGACCACGCTGTTTCCTCCGTGCAGGCCACAGATGGCCCTACAGGTTAGGTACCCGGCGCTAAACCCTCACCTAACAATATGCCCGTCTCTTGGTACGATGTACCGGATCTCCAACAGGTTCTATGTGCTAACGCTGGGGGTTTCGAGCGACAGACCCGCCTGGACCTCCTCAAGAGGGCCTGGAAAACGTCTCTATGGTCCCAGCAGGATGATGAAGAAATGACTCTTCCCAATCCTGAGGTACCTCTAGAATACTCCCTTCACTATGCCCAGCAGGGTCGCCAAGACTGGGAGGATGAACTACCCCCTGAAACAATGGGGCGTATGAAGAAACAGGAAAAAGGGAGGAGCAACCTCCATGCTGAGGAGGATTTCGCTGAGAAACTGGAGAGCATGAACCTAGACCCCCGTCTCAGTAAGCTCATCCAGAAATGCTAGGAGGTTTTTTGGAGCGTTGCCCCCAGCAGTGTCTTGCAAAGAGCTGGTCCAGATGGACCTCAAACTCAAACCAGAGACTGAAGGGTCTGTAGTGAGACGGCGTCCATGCCCCGCCCCACAACACCAGATCGACGAGATCAAACACCAGATACAGGAATGTATAGATGCTGGCCTTGTCGAGGAATATAAACACGGAGACTATCCCCGCCATTGTAGCCCTTGATCTCTAGGGGCTGAACCTGAGTCCACTGCCATGCGCTTGGTCCTTGACTACGGTGAGGTCAACAAAAAGACTTACAACCACTCAGGGAGTATTCCCAAATATGGAGAACACCCTGGAGAGAATCGCTAAGTGCCGATTCAAAACTAAGATGGACAAGCGCAGTGGCTTCTGGCAGGTAGACCTAACCCGAGCAGCCCAGGAACTGCTTGCCTTTGTAACCCCTAAGGGCCGTGTCTTCCGCTGGAAGGTCATGCCCTTCGGTGTCGCGAATGCCCCTGGTCTCATTCAGGAGCTGACGAATAAAATTCTATATATCCTGAGACGCAGACCCCTTGTACAGGAACTAGTTTTCCGCGGGGCTGAGAGGGAGGCACACATCGATGACGTGAGCCTGGGGACTAATGCTCAGGAGGATCATATCCTCCTCCTACAAGAGCTTTTCACTGTCTGTCAGGGAAACCACCTCTGCATCAAACTCGAGGAGATGGAATATCTAGGTTTTGATGTTGGGTATGGCTGGTGGAAACCAACTGCATCCAAGATGCAACCCCTGTAAGACATGCAGATACGTGATGACCCTAAGAAGGGTCTGCACGACGTACAGATTTTCATTGGCGCCTGCAATTTTTGTCCGCGCCATATTCACAATTTTACGTATTCATCAGCCCACCTTACTGACCTTATAAAAAGGACCAATTCTTTGGCGATGGATCGACAAGGAAGAGGCCTGTTTCCAGGAGTTGAAGAAGAAAACCTCCTCCTCCAACTGCCTGGGGGTACCCCGCCCGAAGGGGGAGATAATACTCGTCACAGTTGCCTGTGATGTAGGGGGGGGTCGTACCCTATACCAGTGGCAGGAGCTTAACCCCGCTGAGTTGTCTCACCGCCAGTTTCAAACTTCAGGTCTGAATCGCGAGGGAACCCTGAAGCATGACTACCCTGCAAATGAATGGCGTCTGGTATCTCTTGGTCACTGGAACTGGAAGTGGAATCAAGCACGATCCAACTACCGTACCTACAACCAGGAACTCTTGGCTGGGATGCTCGTGCTTTGTTCCCAGTCCTGTCTACTTGGTACTAACCCTATCGTCTGGCTCTGTGACCAAGAGCCAGTGAAAACATTTCAGAAGGGTGCTCCTCCTGAAAAAGCAAAACTAAAGCGATGGTGGACCTATCTCCATCAGTTCAGGCTGACTGTTCACCATCTCCAGGGTATAAAGAACGAGATGGCTGACGATGTATCTCGTAACAACTTTGACGCCCTCCTGGATGAGAGCCTGGTGGCGTTGGCCAAAGAGGCGTTTCAACGCATGGACGTCCAGCCCGACCTATCCATGCGCACTGCAGGTGTACTGGAGGGCTGGAGTCTGAGAGACTACCATGCTGAGTACAAATGCGTACTCAGTTCCCTCAGTGATGGCCTAGAGGCACACTTGATAGACGGCGACCGTTGGTAGAAAGATAACCAACATCTGTACTATGAGCACCGGATAGTCGTGCCTGAGGCACGACTTGATGGTTGCCTACAGTGGGCCTGTCAGGGCCCATCTCAGCTCCGGGCACACAGGGTGCAACCGGTCTGTTGACTTTCTCAGGGAGCGTTTCTACTCCCAACTAACCTGTGCTGACCTACGTGCTCATATGCAGTCCATAGTGGACTCCTGTGGCTGTCACGCCAGCAAACAGAGCGACTCACGTGACCGGGGACTGGTCTGCAGTCTGCTCTTTTTTTTTGCACTGTGCCTCCCAGCTATCCGGGTTGGGGCCCATCCCGTACTGTGCTAATTCTCTGTTGTACGTGGATTTCATCCACGGTCTGCCTGAGTTTGGTGGCTATGACAGCTGTTTGGTTGTCACCTGTGGCCTAACCCGTTTCACCCGTGCGTTCCCCTGCAACAAAAAGATCACAGGGGAACAGACTGTGAATATTTTGGTCCAACAATGGTTCGAGCACTATGGGGCACCTAAGGAGGTGCACTCTGACGAGGATGTCCTTATCCGGAGTGATAGCGGATGGTACAAGCGAGTATTGGACGCCCTGAACGTCCATGTGACCACAGGTGTGCCCTACACTCACACTTCTAACCCTCTGTGGGAGAGACAGAACCGTGTGTTGGAGCAGAACCTGAGGATTCTGATGAATCAGGAGCGAACCAAACATTAGGTACGTCTGTTACCCTGGGCTGTCCTAACCATGAGCTCTCAGGAGAGTTGTGCAACTGGCTATACCCCCCATGAACTGTTCCATGGGGGGCGTTCTGCGTCGTTTTTTAAAGCCCCTTTTCCAGAGGACTACAAGAGCTCCGTAGGGGATGGGCTTGGAGCATAGACAGGAAGTGGCTAACCTGGCTAGAGCTAACGTGAAACACGCTCGAGAACGTGAGTTGACTAGGCGTAACCGCACGAGATGTCCCGCCACCTTCAAGGTAGGGGACCTTGTGCTCGTACACCATTGGCCTTTGCCCACGTGGCCCCGCAGCTGTCTGCAGGACCCCTACTTTGGGCCTTACCGTATTATAAAAATAGATGGATCCAGGATCAATGTGAGGTGCAGTCCCCGCCTAGGTGGAGGGTTGCTGTGTGCACCTAAGCAGCTGAGACATTACCACTCGCCTGACAAACTGTCCTGGGACGAGTGGCGTCTGTCTGACAGAGAGGTCGAGCGCATCGACCTAGAAAAGGCAGACGAACTTGAAGAGATGACTGCCGATGAGATGGCAGTTGATGGCTACTACGTGGTTGCAGGTATTGCCCGCCACGAGTATAAACAGGGCTCGAAATTCCTTACCCTGTGGGACGGCTCTGGGCTATCTGAGGCGACCTGAGAACCCATGTCTGCGTTCACACAGCCACATGGAAGTATCAACCCCATCTTTCACTCCTACCTTGTTGAGAACAACGAGGGACAGCTACTTGGCCGTGCTGAGACTCTGTCCCATAGGAGGAAGAAAAACTGATGTCCTTGTGCCTATCTATTTACTGTTTTCTAACCTCCCAAGGGTGGTGAGCACTCTTGTGCTGATAGCTAGGCCTACTCAGTGTGTGCCAAGACAGGTTCAGGACTCCTGTAGAGCTACAGCTACGATGAATGTACTAACTTCCACCCTCAAGCGGGTTCAGCACTCCAAACACCTACACATCCGCTGCTTGCTGAGTACTGCTCCTGCCCTGGCTGTGCCCTGCAGTCCCATGCCTATGCTTACCAGCGTGAGCCAGATGGCCGCTTATCAGGTTTGCAGCCACCCAGCGAGGTTGTGCCTTGTTGACCATGTGTTGCATGGGAACTGCCCTGATGTAATGACCTTGGAGAGCCAACGAAGGGCGGTGGCTTACTACTCCAGGGGTGAATGACAAGCAAGGTGCTGTGAAGCAAGGTGTGTCCACCCTTCTTGGGGACAAGCGTGCCCACGTTTCTACCCTTCCTAACCTGGTTGCCATACCCCTAAGTCTGCTACGTATGTCTGTATGTGTCTCACTTCACCCCCCGGCGTGGCTCCAGGAGACTGGGCTTTGCTGACCTCGGACCGAAAGTCCTAATCAGATACCACTCCTATGGCACCCAATTTCTGTGCTTGCGACTATCCTTTGGGGAAGACGGCAAAAGCCCTACCTACTAGAGCGGAGGGGTGGCCAAGTGTGCTAGGGGCATACAAAACGCGCATTTTTCTAAGGCCCAAAAACTAACACACTCCACTGCGCACGAGGAAAAGCACGCGGGACAAGAGACATCACTACACTACACTCACTAATGCCAGCACCAGCCTTTGAAGGCAGGGTAGGCACAACCGCACTCAGTCCCTACCAGACTTGCTGCCCCTAACCTCTACAGACGCTACTGGGTGTCTGGGACAAGGAAGTCTCGAGCTCTATTGGCTCCCCTGTGAGATTACAGGAGAACACAGCGCTACTAAGCGACTGTGGCCTGACAGGGACGTCTCCAAACGTTTACTTGCCAGGGCTTGGAGGGAAAGAGTGCACTGTTTGCGTGCACAGCGTGTATGATGATGAGGTCGGACTGTCCTCGCCACTCCTGGCTGAGGTACAGTTTGTGGATTGTGTGATCTGCGCCCTTTTTAGCGTGGGCAGAAAAATGGAAAGTCGCCGAAGGCAACTGCTGCTGCACCAATCACCCTGACCTTTCCCACATGAGAACAAAGGCAGATGAAACTTGGTTAGCGGCTGAGGAACCTAACCAGCCTCCACGTATCATACGCTTGTTAGGGTGGAAAATAATACACTGTCCTCTAACCAAGCTGCAAGCAAGCAAACTCAAGGACTCCGCTTGTTCTCTTATAGAAAGTAGGGCGGTGCCCTGGGTACCCTAAGCAAGGGTTATACGGTATGCACAGCGTGTGGGCTACATCCCTTTAATGCATCATGCGTATGCGGGGAAGGGAGGTGATTAACAACAACTGTTTTTCCTATCTTTAGCCCACTACATCCAATCATCGCGTGACTCAACCAGGAGGAGAAAGATGTCCTTGATTTATGCCCTAGATATTTTGATGAAATCCTGCAGGTTTTGTAGTTGAAAACCCAAATCAAAGCAGCAAGTATTGGTGCTGGTTAGGAATGTGGGGCAAGGATGTCAGGCCAACACAGAAAATGACTTTGCCAAGCAACTGAATTCAGAAACAGTTACAAGGTAGGACCACAATAAGTGGTAGAAACAATTGAGTATAGGGGTCTTGGGGTGGGAGACCACTAGGCTTAACCTCCAAGGCCTAAAGCATGTAATGCCTATTTTTTTTCGGTATATCCTCCATGAAGGAAGGTACCTCCGCTCAGTTGAGTGGTAGGGGTGAACTTCATGGGGGGCTAGGGTCACAACCCTAGTTACTTTGAGAAAGTGTACTTTGGGCTTCAAGAGTGAGATAAAAATACTTAAGTTAGTCTTAGCATCAACAAAAGGGTTTTAAGGGGGGCTTGGCCTGGATCAAGCCCTCCAAGAAAGACATGGCAGTGACTTTATCTTACTCCCCCCTGGAGTACTAGTTAGCTAAGCTAGTAGGACCAAGGAAAAAGGCTCAAATATTCCCACAATTACCTCGAAAAATGCATTACACTTACCAAAAACATCCTCATCAGTTCATAGAAGCCTATCACACTGTAGGTACCCTCGGAAAACAGTGTAATGTACTGTGAATGGTGTCCCTTCGACCGGGCATTCCTCAAAAGTCGCTGGTGTGCGACGAAAACGTTTGGAAAAAGTTTGGGGGTAGTGGGGTTTGAACCCAGGACTCCCTCTCTAGAGCACATATGCTTGCCCACCAGGGTACAGTCGAACGCTCTAATGCGGACGGCTATCGCTTTATAAACAGCGTTTTAGTAAACGTCCTGACCAAGGGCGAGGGCGGAGCATTACTCCCAATGGAGGACAGAAAATCTCCAGGAGCTGAGAAAAAATAGAAAATGTAACCAACAGGGAGTGATTCCTGCGGTTTAGCGGAAGGGGTTCCGATTTAGCAAGTGAAATCGTTAAAAATCAACGAAACCACGCGGGAAATCGTCATTTTTACACATAACTCAAAGTCTCAGACAAGCGCAAAGGTAGCGGACTTAAAGAACAAGGTTGCGCAGGCGTAAACGGCTTTTGAAAAAGAAGGTATGAGCCGTAGTTTTTAAAGTTCAAAAAGAAATTTGTGCACAGTTGCATCAAAGTTTTTATAAACTTCAGAGAAAGGTATTCAAATTCAACCCACACCACAGAGCAGGTCAACAACCCACCAGTGTCATCTCAGAGGCACGCATTGCGTTCGTGTTGGTTGCGTCGTAAAAACGTTAGGGTTGTCAACGCTGTGTTCGTTCGGGGTTCGGGTGTTCCTCTCTCGTGCTCTGCACAGGTCAAAACACGAATGAAAGGTATGCGATGCGAATGGAGCACGCAGCGCGCACGTAGTGTTAGAATATGCGCTGTGCTCGCGATGCATGTGCCTAATCGAGGCATTCACACGCTGTGACGCTTTCCCTGTACCCTAATTCATCCTTGTTCTCTCTTCACAGGTTAAAAAAAAAAGTGTTTGTTCGTGTGCAGCCGTAGTGTTAAAGTAGGGTTGCTCAAAACGCTTAGGCTTGTTTAAAACTCACAATAGGGTTGTTTTGTGTTTGCTTCACTTCGGCATTCACACGATGCATGGTGAGTAGGGTAGGTTAGCCGGGGAGGAGCTCACCTCCTGGTTGAGTCAGTATTGAAATCGTTCTGCCTCCCGTCCCTGCATGCGTGCACACGATACATTAAAGGGTAGGCCACGTGAAATGCGCACGGTAAACCTTGTTTAGGTTACCCAGAGGCTCCTCGGTACGTTCTTTAAGCGAACCTGAGGAGTCTCTTAACGCTTGCTTGACACGGCATGTTTGCGGACAGTGTGTTATAGGTCACACTGAGAAGCGTATAATACGTGGAGTGTGGCTTGGTTCCTCCGCCGAAAACACCCCTTCATTTGCCTCTGTTGTACAGGTGGGAGAGGTTCAGCATGTTTGGTGCACGCAGCAGCTGCCTTTAACGGCTACCCATTTTTCTGCCCCAGCAAAACAGGGGCGCTGATCACACAAGGATAGGCGCCAGCACAGAAATTGGGCGCCATAGGAGTGGTAATAGTACCTGATTAGGACCTTCGGTCCGACGTCAGCGAAGCCCGGTCTCCGGGAGCCACGCCGGGGAGAGAAGTGAGACACACACAGACATACGTAGCACACATAGGGGTATGGTAAACCCTGTAAGGAAGGGTAAAACCCCATGGGTCTGGACCAGTCAGGGGTCCAAACTGTGGGCTCGCTTGTCCCCAAGGAGTGAAGACACACCTTGCCTCATAACACCTTGCTCCTCATTCCCCCCTGGTGTAGTAAGCCACCGTTCTTCGTTGGCTCCCCAAGGTCATTACATTAAGGCAGTCCCCATGCAACACGTGGTCAACAAGGCATGGGTCTGCAGGGCACAGACAGGGTCAGTGTAGTGCTCAGCACCTGTCAGTAGACTGACACAGGGAAATTAGTTTCGCTTCTTACGCTGGGACATAGTCTCAGCACGGGTTAGGAGCTGCCCCTCGTTGTTCTCAACGAGGTACGTGCGGGAGATAGGGTTGATAATCCCGTCTGGTTGTATGAAGGCTGACATAGGTTCCTAGGTAGCCTCAGATAACCCATAGCCATCCCACAGGGTTAGGAATTTCCAGCCGTGTTTATACTCGTGGCAAGCAATACCTCCAACCACGTAGTAACCATCGACTGCCATATCATCGGTAGTCATCTCGTCGAGTTCGTCTGCCTCCTCTGGACTGGCAGCGTTCTCTAGGTCTACAAGCTCGACCTCACTGTCGCTGGAGTGCCACTCATCCCAAGACAAGTCGTCAGGGGAGTGATAGTGCCTCAACTGTTTAGGTGCACACAGCAGTTCACCACCTAGACGTGGACTGCACCTGACATGGATCCTGGATGCATCTATCCCGATGATACGATAGGGTCCAAAATAAGGGACCCTGTAGGCAGTTACGTGGCCAGAAGGGTAGGCGTGAATGGTGTACCAAAACAAGGCCACCAACTTTGAAGCTGGGAAGTCGCCGTAGGCGGTTCGGTCGGCTCAGTTCACGGTCACGAATGTGTCTCAGGTTAGTACCAGCCTGGTCAGCCAGAGACTGCTTGTGTTCCAGCCAATCTCCCACAGGGCTCTTGAAGTCCTCAGGAAAGGGGGTTTTGAACAACTAAGCAGGTCGTCCTCCATGGAAGAGTTGTTTGGGGGGTGAAACCCGTAGAAGAGCTCTGCTGTGAGTTCATGGTCAGCACTGCCCAGGGCACTAGGCGTACCCAGTCCTTGGTGCGCTCCTGTTTCATCAGGATTCTTAAGTTTTGCTCCACCACACGGTTCTGTTTCTCACAGAGCGGGTTAGACGTGTGTGTATAGGGCACACCTGTGGTTACCTCCACGCTGAGGGCATTTAGCACTCGTTTGTACCACCCAGTCTCACTGCGGATGCTTACATCCTCATCAGAGTGCACCTGCTTAAGTGCTCCATAGGGTTCGAACCATTGTTCGACCAACATTTTCACAGTCTGCTCACCTGTGATTTTCTTATTGCAAGGGAACACACGGGTGAAGCGAGATAGACCACAGGCCACCACGAGGCAACTATCATAGCCGCCAAAGCGTGGTAGGCCGTGGATGAAATCCACGTAGAGAAGAGAGTTAGCACAATAGGGTATGGGTAAGCTGGAGATCAGGCCCCTATCCCTACTGTCGCTCTGCTTGCTGGCATGACAGCCACAAGCATCCACAATGGTCTGCATACGCGACCTCAGTTCAGTCAGGGTTAGACTACAGTAGAAACACTCACGGAAGAAGTCCACTGAGCGATTAGCGCCAGTGTGACCAGAACTGAGATGGGACCACTGTAGGCACCCCTCCAGTTGTGCCTCAGGCACCACAACTCGGTCCTCGTAGAAGAGGTACTGATTGTTTTTATACCACTGGTGCCCGTCAATGACACGGGGTTCGAGACCAGTGCTGAGGGTTTGGAGAATTTCTTCATACTCTGACTGATAGTCGGTTAGACTCCAACCCTCCAGGATTCCAGCAGTGCGCATGGACAGGTCAAGCTGGACATCCATACGCTGGAAAGCCTCTTTGGCGAGCGCCTCAGAGCTCTCACCAATAAATGCATCGAAGTTGTTGCGCGATATATAGTCAGAAAGTTCATTCTTTATCCCGGGGATATGATGCACTGTCAGCCTGAACTGGCTCAGGTAAGTCAACCACCGTTTTAGCTTCGCTTTCTCTGGTGGTGGGCCCTTCTGAAAAGACTTCACAGGCTCCTGGTCACACAGCCAAACAATAGGGTTAGATCCGAGGAGTCGGGATTGTGACGATAGCACCAACATACCGGCCAGGAGTTCCTGGTCATAGGTGCTGTAATTGGAACGCGCTTGATTCCATTTCCAATTCCAGTGTCCCAGTGGCACCACTCGCCACTCACTGGTAGGATAGTCATGTTTCAACGAACCATCACGTTTCAGTCCAGTAGTAAGATAATGGCAGTGGGTTAGTTCAGCGGGGTTAACCTCTTGCCATTGGTAGATCGTACCCCCCCCCCCCACATCACTGGCATCAGTGATCCGGACTATCTCGCCCTCAGGGCGGGGTACTCCCAGGCAGTTGGAGGAGGCAATCTTCTTCTTCAACTCCTGGAAACACTCTTCCTCTCTGGCGGTCCACCTCCAGGGAGTACTTTTCTTGATTAGGTCAGTGAGGGGTGCAGAGGAGTAAGTAAAATTGTGGATGTGACACCGATAGAAATTACAGGCGCCCACAAAACTCCTCACGTCGTGTAGACCCTTCTTAGGGTCAGCACGAATCTGCATGTCCTGTAGGGGCTGCATCTTAGACGCGGCTGGTTTCCACCAGCCATACCCCACGTCGAAACCCAAATACTCCATCTCCTCTTTCATAAACTCACATTTTTCCAGTTTGATTCGGAGATGGTTTTATTGACAGACAATGAAAAATTCACGGAGGAGAAGGACATGGTCCTCTTTGGTATTAGTACCTAAACTCACGTCGTCGATGTGAGCCTCCATTTCTGCACGCCGAGAAATCAACTCCTGTACTAGAGGCCTGCGCCTCAGTATGTACAAGATTTTGTTCATAAGCTCCTGGAAGAGCGCTGGGGCATTAGCCAACCCGAAAGGCATAACCTTCCACTTGAAGACACAGCCCTTAAGGGTTATAAAAGCCAACAGCCCCTGAGCTGAGGCGGTTAGGTCCACCTGCCAGAAACAAGAGCGTTTCTCCATTTTGGTCTTGTACCTGCATTTGGCAATACGCTCCAGGGTATCTTCCATGTTACGAATACTCCCTGAGTGGTTCTGGGTTTTCTTGTTGACCTCACCATAGTCTACAACCAGACGTAGGGCAGTCGACCATGGTTTGGCAACAAGGAAACAGGGACTGCAGTGATGGGGGTAGTCCCCCTGCTTATACTCTTCAACGAGGCCAGCATCAATGCATTCCTGGATCTGGCGCTCGATTTCTTCAACCTGTTCCTGTGAAGCGGGATAGGGACGACGCCTCACTCGCGTCTTTTCAAATTATGGTTTCAATTTCAGGTCCATCTGGACCAGTTTCTTAACAGAAAGGGGAGGCGGCAAGGCACCAAACACCTCCTCATACGTTATCAGCAGTTTCTTCAAGCGGGGGTCAAGGTTACGACTCTCAAGTTTCTGAAGGAAATCCTCCTCGGCATGGAGGTTGCTCTTTCCATGTCCTTTCTCTTTCTGCCGATCAGCAGTTTCGGCAGGCACAGAACCATCGTCCCACTCAGGGGGACATTCCTGCCCATAGTGCAGAGAATACACTAGCGGTATCTCAGGATCAGGCAGCGTATAGGTCTCATCGTCCTCCTCAGACCAGATGGAGGATTCCCAGGTCTGTCTGAGGTATTGCAGCCGCTCTTGGCGCTCAAAACCTTCGGCATTCAGGTACAACAGCCGTCGGAGCTGCTGAGTGTCATGCTCAGACAATGGCATGTTATTAGCAGCAGGCCGCGCCAGAGCATCAGCACTCTGGGCTACGGGTTCACCTGTGTGCATAGGCTGCATGTGTAGCACTGGCTTCCCAACAGGAGAAGCAGGTTCAGAGGTTGACTCTAGATCTACGTCCTCCAGCAACAGCTGGGCCAGGAAGGCACTATGTTTTAGGTCAACGCAGCTGGGATCAACAGGAGGAGTTGTGCTGGCGATTTCAGACAGTTGGTCGTCAGCATCCTCTTTAACAGCTGCAGGTTCCAGATAGTCATTGGGAGACTCACACCCTGTAGGTGTGGCAGATAGGTGCTCAGGAGATGGATTTTTGAGATCATAAAGGGTCAAGCCACGATTTTCGGCCATGACCTCTTTCAGTAGCACCTGGTCTAGGTCACACAGGGGTACAGGATTGAGAGATCCATCGACGATGGACAAGAAACTGGCCCACTGAGGGGCCTGCATAGCTGTGTCTGAGTCCTCAAGCACATAGATGGGGCTGTCTGGGAGTTGCACTCTTCCCACGGTCATTCGATCTAGCATACGGCGCCAGTAAGCATGTTCACCAGATCAGCCCCAGTCAGGGGTGTACATGACAACCCTTCCTCCCTGATAAGCGATTTTTGTTAGAACCTTCGCGAGCAGGGAGAGGGGAGGGTTAGCATACGCTAGGCCCATTGCTTTCCAGAAGAAATGCAAAGCATTGTTCAGTTGTTTCGAGCAGTACAACTGCATGATGTTCTGTTGTTGGCTCGCAAACAATTCCACCTGGATCCCATCCAGGTTTACCTGAAGGGCCGCCAGTCCATTTTCAAGATTGTGACGGGCCAATTGGTAGTTTTCAGTACGATAGTTAGTCTTGGATGCATAGCGCAGCCCAGACTCTTTTCGTCCCGACAGCTCCAAAGGTACGGAGAATAGCCCACTGCCAAAGTCGCAGTGCAAAGAATAGGGGCGCTGGTAAGACAGCATTTTTACCTGGGGGTTTCTTCGTAGGAAGTCGGTGCCACTGACGATGTCAAAGGCATCGGTGTCCAGCACTCTGCAGTGTTGAGCCACGGTTTCGTCGCCCAGACATATAGTCATATCGACCCCCCCCAAGGAATGGATGGTACACCCATCCCCTACCCTTATGGCCACGGTCTTAGTTTTCTTGAAAGTCTTTAGCAAGCGCCGGGCGACTATGGAAAGTGTTGCACCGGTGTCAAGCACCGCTCAAAGAACCTGATCCCCGATTTTCACGAGGATCCAGAAAACCAAGTCCTCCTCTTCGGAGCCGCCCCCCTACTCCTCATCAGGGAACTTGACATCCACCCCTGCAGCAATGAGGGACCTGGCCATCCAGGCCAAGTGCCTCTTCTTGGAATCATTCCCCTCAGGGGTAGCGTTATCCCCTTGGGGGCGCTTCTTGGGGTCACCCGCGGCAGGAGCGGGTGTAGCAGCAGGAGTGGCTGTAGCGCTGATGAGCGCCTCTCGGGGTTAGGGGGTCCTTTTTTGCCACCCCCCTTGCCACCTCCTTTACCACCTTTATCCCCATTCGGAGGATTTCTGGTGGGTGTTTGGGTCTTCTGGCGTTCTGCCTCCTGACGCTTGAGTTTGTCACTCTCACGTCTCTTTATGTGGCATTTGTCCTCGTAGCGACGACGTTTGCCACAATAACCACAGGTGATGGTACACCTGAAATGGTCCTGATGGGTCACACGTTTCCCATCCTTGGTATGCTGCTGTCGTTTCATCTGCAGCATACAGCCACTGCGGAGATCGCAGTCAGAGGCATGACAAGGTCCCCCCTTGTCATTGACAGGTTTGCAGTAGAGCAGGGGGGGTGTACCTGCATCAGGTTTAGCCTCATTCATGGCACGTAGGTGACCCCTCCCTTTACCACCTCCCTGGTTGGGGCCAGCGGGATTTTTAGGCCCTTTTCCTTCGCCACGTTCGGGGGTAGGGGTACCACCTCGACCCAAATGCTTCTTGAGAAATTTCTCTATGTGGGAGTCATTCTCTCTCTCAAGAGCTAGCTCAATCAAGAGGTCCACAGGTTCATCGTACGAGTGGGTCCTGCTCTTCCTCTCAGAGGTAGAGCGGCAATCATCCCACGTACGTAGGGGGATCTTGATCATGAGCCACAGGTGGGGCTGTATGGCTCTGTAGGAGCCCACCTTCATCCTCGAAAACAGGTACTCCAAGTTGTACACATATTCAGAAGTTCGCGCAGCGGATGGAAACTCAGGGGGCATAGGTAGCTGCTCGATCTGTGTGCGCACGCTGAGGTCAGTCTCATAGACTGGGAATGTTTTCTCCAACCTCAGGAGTACCTCTGCCCAGGTAGAACAGGTTTTCACGATCTGTTTCACCTGTTTTTGCAAAATTTTCTTTTTGCATGAGCGTTTCGGCAGTGAGCATTTGGTGGCCACATTCACATGGGAATGACCAGTCAGCAAAAGGAACTCAGCAAATTCTTCTGCCCATTCGGGCAGATTTTTGGGGTCGAACTCCGGCAGTTCCAGCTGGATGTTCGCCTGGGCAATAGGTCTGCCCGTCTTTCCACCCCCCGGAGTTAGGCCTGAAGGCGACACCCCGGCAAGAGGTGCCAGAGCTGACAGCCCTCTTTTCTCAATCTCTTTTGACAGGCCCGTCCCGTAGGTCAGCCATGGGCACTGTCCTGGCACGGGGGTGAAACGGGCTGGGGCAGGTGACCTTAGGCAACAGCCTTGAAACCCTTGATCTCTTAAGATCTTCGGCCAGGGTACTCAGTCCGTAGAGAGGGAGGACAACTCTGGCTTGGGTAAGGGTTCTGTAATACCCAGTTTTGCCTTAATGGCCTCCGATAGGGCCGTCACATCTGGATCCTCTGATCCAGACAGGAGTTTGGCCAGCAGTTCGGCCGTATGATCCAGGCAACGTAGGTTGGCCTTGGATGATGTTGTTCCTGGACTCGAGTCGGGCCCACTTCAGGAGCCCCTGGGGTTGGACAACATGCTCTTGGATACTCGGGTCTCGGTCGTCTTGGCACGGATGCTGTCTCGGCTCTGTCGGACGGCGGGCCAGAGTGCGTGTAGGACCCTAGGTCTGTACGTGGTCTGGATCCATGTACTGCCAATGGCTCCACTCCAAATTCTCCACGAATGGATTTGTAGTACTCCTCATGGAGGATGTATTCATCCATTTTGTTCCTCAGTTCCTCATACTCCTAAGGTCCTTCAATCGCTGTTGAGGATGAAGCCGGACAGTTGGATCGGGATACTGAGGCTGCTACTCGTCTGTGGAGATGACTGAGGCTGTCTCCACCGTGGGCCGCTAAGGCCTCGGTTGTAAGGCCTTTATTTTCTTCCGAGCTTCTGCGTTCGGGATCTCCTTGGGACCCAGATGCGCCACTGAGATGTTGTGGAGCTCGGTAAGGTGGTTCACTCATAGGGTGGGCCATGCTGCCCATTTGCACTTGGACAGTTCTGATGGGCCAGGTCCTGACGCTTGGCGTGGACATGATGAACTTGTTGTTGAGCTTTGTGTGCTGCACTTCTTCTCAGGGTCGGTTCAAAAGGTCACAAGGGACTGTTTCTGCTAGCGGAAAGATGTCCTTGATTTATGCCCTACATATGTTGATGAAATCCTGCAGGTTTTGTAGTTGAAAACCCAAACCAAAGCAGCAAGTAGAGCAAGAACAGGATGTGGATCGAATCAATGATTGGTTTTGGAATCCAGTGTAACACAGAAGGGCTGCAGATAGACAATGCAGCTTTATACACAAAGATTCAATCACAAATGGATAATACAAAAGATTGTATATGAAAATTGGACTGACTCAGGCCTCCTAGATAGCATTATGCACTTCATGTGCACTCTTTTGGGTGTAATGGTGCTGGTTAGGAATGTGGGGCATAGATGTCAGGCCAACACAGAAAATGACTCGGCCAAGCAACTGAATTCAGAAACATGTACAACGTAGGACCACAATAAGTGGCAGAAACAATTGAGTATAGGGGTCTTGGGGTGGAAGACCACTAGGCTTAGCCTCAAAGGCCTAAAGCATGTAATGCCTTTTTTTTCCGGTATATCCTCCATGAAGGAAGGTACCTCCGCTCAGTTGAGTGGTAGGGGTGAACTTCATGGGGAGCTAGGGTCACAACCCTAGTTACTTTGAGAAAGTGTACTTTGGGCTTCAAAAGATAGATAAAAATACTTAAGTTAGTCTTAGCATCAACAAAAGGGTTTTGAGGGGGGCTTGGCCTGGATCAAGCCCTCCGAGAAAGCCATGGCAGTGACTTTTTCTTACTGGAGGTGAGCTCCTCCTCAACTTACCTACCTTACTCACCACACACCATGTGAATGCCGAAGGGAAGACGAACGCAAGGACAGCCCTAACTGTTTAAACAACCCTACGGCGAGTTATAAACAACTCTAAGCGATTAATGCATTGTGTGTCATGCATGCCCTTCTTACCCTGTTTCCTGCAGAAGTAGGAAGGGAATGGCGAGCAACTGCACGGCGCAAAACAAGGCTAAGCGTTTTAAGCAACCCCATTTTAGCGCTACCGCAACACGAACAGGAGCAAGCACTTTCCTTTCTGACCTGTGAAGAGAAGAGAAGTGTGGATTGGGACACAGGGAAAGCGCCAGTATGTGTGAATGCCTAGATTAGGCACATGCATCGCGAACACAGCGCATTCACTAAACCTACGTGCGCGCTGTGTGCTCCATTTGTTTCACATAACTTTCACTACAGTTTTGACCCGTGCAGAGCAAAGGAAGTGAACGCCCGAACCCCCAACGGACGCAGCGGTGACAACCCTAGCATTTCAACGAAACTACCACTATGGACGCAATGCATGCGTGTGACATGACACTAACATACCTGAGAGGTGGGTTGTCCACCTGCTCTGTTGTGTGGGTTTCTGTTCAATGCTTTTTCCTAAAGTTTATAAATTTTTTGATGCAACTGTTCAAAAATTTCCTTTAAAAACGTTCAACACCTTCTTTTTCTCGAGCCGTTTACGCTTGCGCAACCCTTATTTGGAGTGTGCTCCTGTTGCGCTTGTCTGCGACTTTAGGTTCAGGCCTAACAATGACTTAGGCGGCTCAAGTTGCAGGGTATAAAACAACACAAAGTGCCCAAAATACAGGGCCTCAAAAAACACCAAAGGAACCATTGTTTGGTTTGCAAAAAATCAACCCGTTTTTGGAACACCAAAGAAACTCTTCTGTAAGGAAATTTGGCCTTTTCTCGGTCCTGATGGGTCCAAAGAGTGCATTTCTGGGGGCAATGGACTCTTCCTTGCGCAAGGCCTCGCGCAAGGAGCAGTCCATTGCCCCTCCAAAGCCAGGTAATGATGGTAGAATTTAGGACCGAAGCAGGCGCCTACACTGGAGTGACATTACAGGCACCGTTGACTTGATCACATTGTACCATATGTTTCCGCGGGCGGACATTCAGCGCTCTAAACAAGCCTTGCAAATCTAATTGATGACTCAAGAAATCGTTTCTTATGTCGTTGCATTCCTAACAAAAGGAGCACATACGTTTGAGGTGTTGCACAGGGGGCATCCTTCGACATTGATCATGATGCACACCAGCCACAAATTATGGGGAGTGTCAAGAAAAAAAAAGAGTATCACTGGAACAGGGATGTTACCGTTACCAGTGATACTCTCTTTTTTGCTTGACACTCCCGATAACATATGGCAGGTGTGCATCACCCTGTCCCGAGGACAGGGACCCCCCTTGTAGCCTTGGCTGAGGAAAAATTGATCCTTCCGTTCTTGACTATAAATCAAAGTAAAATGTGCAAAGAAAATATGAATTTGCCATGCTTGGCACTTCTTTGAGCGTTTGTTTGAGCCAAAAAAACTGATTTTCTGGAGAGTAAAATGCAATGTAGTGCAAATGACACCAATTATCGATATGATGTTCGATACCTGGAGAAAGAAAGTGACCTGGGGGAAGCAGTCTGCCAAGCGCAGGGGCTGACCGAGCCCAAAAAGAATTTTTCTGCCTCTGGGGGGGCAAGCTTCCCGTAAATTTCAATGACAATTTAGGTACTCGTTGCTTCAGTGAAGGTTGTGCACAAGCACCATCAGATGAGAACCCATCACAAACGTACAAAAAGCATATTTTCTGTGCCTTTTTTTGCGCGAGGCCTCGCGCAATCAGGACTGCAATGCCCCCCGAGAACTTGAATGTCACAACGTATATCTCTTTTTTCAGGCAAAGCCAACCAAAAAATAAACCGTGGGGTGGGTGGTAAGACCACTCGGCCCTGAAGCCGCCTTTCAAAAGGAAAATGAATCCGGTGAGGTTTTTGGTTTAGTAAGTTATGCGCGAGGCCTCGCGCATGGGGCAGTCCTTGAACTACATGTTGCATATGCTTTGCATTGATATTCAATCCGCCATCCTTCTGTTTTAATGATCCTTGGTCTTGATTCCGCGAGGCCTCGCGCATAGAATTCCATCAATTAATCAGTTTACCAGGTATGCAATGAACATGAAGAACAGAAAATGATATTGCAATCATTTTTTCTGCAGACCATGTTCATCCAAAAAACAAGGGGAACTTAAAATGTATTTATTGGCCAATTTCCGCTAAAAGCACATCATTGTCCACTGAAATCATAAGATTTATTTATTTTCTTATAGTTTTTTTTTTCGGCTGGCCGAAAAAAGGCACAAAATGGCACAAATGGTAAGAATGATACTGCAAGAGAGCACAGGCACATTGATGCGGAGATAGTCGCAGATGCATCGCGCCTGTAGGATTTGCGATTATTTGGGTCTATCATGTCTTCGCTGTTTGATTGATTGTTGTTGTATGTTTGTATGTGTTTATCATTATCGATTACTGTCATTTCAGGGTTTGTTTGTATAGCATGATTTGCTATTGTGCGTGCTCTGTTGCATGGTAGCAGAGTAGGTTCTGCTCATACTGTGGGATATCGATCGTGAGCCCATTGCGATATCAGAACGAGAACGCGGAAGTGCGAGGTATGGGAGTTTTATTTTTAAATTGACTTTATCGTCAACGAAATGATTTTGGTACAAATCGATAGATGTACCTTCGAGGAATTCAGACACTGCCAGGACGTGATGCTTCGCACATGGAGCACGATGGTCCACTACGGGAAGCCAAACCGGCTCGGTATTCTTATGTTGGGAGCTTTCCTACTCTCGAAAGTCCGTCACGGCAATTGGCATTTCCACAGCATCAACAAGGAGATCATGGAGAATCACATGGTGTGCATCATCAAAACTGGGCATTTGGAGAAGAACGTGTTGAACCAATTCGGTTCGTGACTCCCGAAGGTATTCCGGTTGAAGTGGTGCACGCTCTGTCCCATGGTAGCAGAGTAGGGTCTGCTCATACTGTGGGATATCGATTGTGAGCCCATTGCAATACCAGAACGAGAACGAGGAAGTGCGAGGTATTGGAGTCTTATTCTTAAATTCACTTTATTGTCAACAAATCGATTTCGGTACAAATCGATAGATGTATCTTTGAGGAATTCAGACACCGCCGGGACGTGATGTTTCGCACATGGAGCACGATGGTCCACTACGGGAAGCCGAACCGGCTCGGTTTTCTTATGTTGGGAGCTTTCCTACTCTCGAAAGTCCTTCACGGCAATTGGCATTTCCACAGCATCAACAAGGAGATCATGGAGAATCACGTGGTGTGCATCATCAAAGGTGGGCATTTGGAGAAGAACGTGTTGAACGAATTCGGTTCGTGACTCCCGAAGGTAATCCGGTTGAAATGGTGCGCGCTCTGTTGCATGGTAGCATCGTCTTGTCCGACATCTGTGACTATGGGTTTTGTCAAGGTCACCGCTGCCAAGGCCACCGGGAAGAATCCGGCATACTGCTGCTGAGCTCCGTGACTGTCTTACAACTGTCAAAAAACTTCAAACAGATTACTGATGCCATGAAGTTGGTGGCTTACGCTAAGCTTTGTCGTGCCCAGCAGGCTGTTGTGGAGGCTCATCTCTTCTCTTATGCTCTCCAGGGTGTTTTTGGCGATGGTGTCGGCCGCCTGGGGGGCAGTGACGCTGCCGAGCTGCCACTGCTGAAGAAGCCCGGGGTGCAGAACATCAGTATAGTCATCTTCGGTGGTGACAGTGGTTTGTGCGGTGCATACAACAATCAGTTGATCACGCGTACCGCTCTCCGATTTGCAGCAACCTGAAGTGCCTGGTTTTTTTTTCGCTGCCACTGTCGTGTTCGTAGTTCTTCACGTGATTTTTGGCGTGTTTTAGCTCTGATCTTGGCTTCGTGCGCTGTGAACTGTGCGTAGCGAGGTCTTCGTGGAGGCATGCAGCTCAAGTGCGCGCCCTCCGGGTTTGCTGTTTGTTTTTGGACGCCGAGGAGATCTGCAACTCCAACATCGTGAACAGCGCCCTCAGCAGCACACGTCCCAGTGTGCGAGCTTCGTCTGCGTTCATGTGACAACTGTTCTTCCATTCTGAATTGATGCGGCTGCCTGGACAACTACTAAGAACGACCTTCTGAAGCCAAAGTACTGTTATGAGTGTGTGTGTCTGCGTGCGTGTGTTCGCGCGTGCCTGTAACGGCTAGTGAGCAGTGAAGAGAGCCTCCCACTGTGTAGCCGGACTTCAGGGACACTTTGTGTCAGATGTACGAACGCAAGGAGAGTGGATTATTGTAGTGCTGAAGGGTGCTGCAGGATATGGGTGCGATATCCTGGCGCTTCTGTTTCGTGCTGTGCAGGCTGAATCCAACTCACAATGAGTTGAATGTAAAAATCACTTGCGTGTCAGAGGCTGTTTTGGCCGACAGGCACTGTTTTTGTACTTGAAAGGTTGCAAGTCTATGCACCTTTGCCTTTTTTTTCGCTATCTCTGTTGAATGTTCGAGATCAGGGTTCTGTGCGCTTTTGGGTAATGACAGTTTTTTTTTCTTTTCTCACAGAATAACGTCGACTTATATATATGTACTGGCTCTGCTAGCCCTTTGAGAGAGCCTTTGTTTCTGTTTGTATATTAGTGTGAAAGGCTGCAGTGTCACTCTTCGAGTAGCTCTTCTCTAATGTGCGGACTTGTTTGGGAGCACATACAGAGATGTTTCAGCACTTTGAATGCTCTGTGTGTGTGTGAATACCTGCTGTTTTTTTTTGTTTAAAAATTTTTGCGAAACAGCAGGGGGTTTCAAACCCAAGCAGGAAAACAATCATTGGAGATACTGCAGTCTTTTCAAAACCTGCATGGATGTTTTATATAACAATACCACTGGTTTTACAGCCCTCAAAGTGGTGTCCGGCGGTGGCTCCCCACTCTTAACACAATGCGTAAGTAGCCCCTCACCCCTCCCTACAAAACCAACCCCATTACCCCGCATAGTCTTCAGCCACTCAGAATATTACTTTGTGATCTTTGTTTTATTGCGAAAATACTGTAGGTCGGGAAGCCAACTTTTTTATTACGACAACCACAAATTCAGGACCTCAGGCCCCCCATGTTTATGGTGAGCTTAAGTAGGCGCTTGAGGCATGCAGTGGGCTGCAGTAGAACGGGAGTGAATATTTTTTGGTTTCAGACATGTAATTTTCATGGCAGGGACTTGAATCAGCCGGATTCAAGGGCTAGTTGTTCATATATCAGGAAAAGCATATGTTTGATGACTTAGCGATTTGGCTTTTTCAGCTTTTGCGATTTTTGTTTCAGAATGAAACTATTATATGTACCATAGCCCCAGCACAATCCACTAGGTGGTGTGGTGAACAGTGCCTTGGTTGGGGGCAAACGGGGAAACGCGACACCTCAGTGCCGTGCCTGTATGTATTATTGTGCATCAGTTGGCTAGGCAGCACAGTGGGTAGGCCACAGGTGTGGTGCTGTGTATGAGTTATAGCTTAAGCCAGACGGTGCTTGCACCTGGTAGCAGGTTGCCAGTGCACTGCAGTGCAGTTTTCCTTGAATATGATTTGCCATAAGCTTTTGATGCTGAAGTTGTTTACCTTTAAGCATTTGTGGTTGCACTAGCACATCATGAGAGATTGCCATGCACTGATGTCGTGCCTATTTTTCTGGTTGTGTGCAAGTATAAGCTGAATAGTGCTGTATTGATCTCAGCCTTTGGTTGTTTGATGAGCCCATTGTTGTCCATTTTACTCTTCATTTTTACTTGGTTTTTTAGTACCCCACTCAGTTTGTATAAACCCCGAAAAAAGTGAATGGACCATGGCTCTGCAAGGATGGTCCAGGAAAATGTACATTAGCATATATGGCCTGTGCCTCCAGGTCCACTCTTCCGGCCTCAGATGGCCTAGGAGGGGGGTGCAGGAAGGGCACAGGCAGAAGGGTGCGGAGATAGTCGCAGATGCATCGCGCCTGTAGGATTTGCGATTATTTGAGTCTATCATGTCCTCGCTATTTGATTGATTGTTGTTGTATGTTTGTATGTGTTTATCATTATCGAGTACTGTCATTTCAGGGTTCGTTTGTATAGCATGATTTGCTATTGTGCGTGCTCTGTTGCAGATACTTTCTTTGGACTAATATTCTGTTTTTAAAAAACAGAGCCTGGGAAAAACTTTTTTTTGCATGGTCCAAATTGGGTGCATTGGGTGTTTTTTTGACCATGCAACTTGAGCGGCCTAAGAATGACAATTTCTAACGTCTCTTCGTCAATTCTTAGGGATTTGACTTCTTCAATCGCTACCCTCTTTGCTGAACCACAGGATTCACTCCCGGTCTGTTCCATTTTCTATTTTTTTCAGCTCCTGGAGTTTTGTGCCCTCTATTGGGAGTATTGCTCCGCCCTGGCCATTGGTCAGGACATTTACTAGAATGCTGTTTATACAGCGATCGCGGTGCGCATTAGAGCGTTCGACTGGACACTATTTGGCAAGCATGGGTGCTCTAGGGAGGGAGTCCTGGGTTCAGACACCACTACTCCGAAATTGTTCCCAAAAGCTTTAGGCGCACGCTGGCGACTTTTGAGCAATGCCCCATCGAAGAGGCATCATTCACGGTACAATACACTGTTTTTCAAGGGTACCTACAGTGTGATAGGTTTCTATGAACTGATGTAAGTGTCCTTGGCTGGTTTAATGCATTTCCTGGGGTAATTGTAGGGAAATCTGAGATGTTTCTCTTGGATCTACTAGCTTGATCAACTAGTACTCCAGGGGGGAGTAAGAAAAAGTCACTGCCATGTCTTTCTTCGGGGACTTGATCCAGGCCAAGCCCCCCCTAACAGCCTCTTGTTGATGTTAAGACTAACTTAATCATTTTTATCATTCTTTGGAAGTTTAAAGTAAACCTTCTCAAAGCAACTAGCCCCCCCCATGAAGTTCACCCCTACCACTGAACTGAGCGGAGGTATCTTCCTTCATGGATGGTATACCGAAACAAAGTAGGCAGTTCATGCCTAAGGCCTTGTGGGTTAAGCCTAGTCGTCCTCCACCTCAAGACCCCTATACTCAACTGTTACTACTACTTATTGTGGTTCTGTGTTTTAACTGTCTCTGAATTCAGTTGCTTGGCCTTGCTGGCCACGTCATATCCTGTGTCTGGCGTAACTCCTATGCATCAGATTCCTAACCAACACCATTTCATCCAAAAGAGTGTGCATGAAGTGCTTGGTGCTATTATGGAGGCCTGAGTCTTGCCAGGTTTCACATAAAATCATCTATTTTGTTTCTAAACCATTGGAGCTTCCAATGTGGATCTACTTTCGTCTATCTGCAGCCCCTCTTTGTTACACATGTTTTGATTGTGGAGGGACGTATCCTGATTTGATTGATCCGGTCCCTGGACTTGCTCTACATTACCTTTGTGTGGATTTAATTTTGAGTTGTGGAAAACTATTAACCCGTTACAGCCGGTAAGACGGGTGAATGGCCCATTTTTTTGAGGTTACCGGCCCCCGGCGCTGGCGTCTCGCCAGAATGAAAAATAAAGGTAGGGTAAAACAACACGAAAAAATTTTCTGAACAGCTGGAAAAAAAGCTAATTAGCATAAAAAAGGCTTAAGCCAAAAAGCGCGCTTCGACCTGAAATAGGTGAATATTTCACGCTGTAAGCACGGTAGCGCTCGTAGGACCCTAACGCCGTCCCTGCTGTCGTCTAACTCGCTATAGGCGCAAAGAAAACCGCGTCAGGAGCAGCGCGTAAAACTCGAAAATGTTCTGTAACACGCCACGGCCCCTCACGACGCCCCCTGCTGCCTTTTTCTTATTCCTCTCCATGTACCTCCCTCCTCACCCTTGTGCCCGTCACTCCCCTTGCCCTGCAGCTCAGGCGGCGGCCCTGGGGGAAAAGCAGCTAACCCCTAGCAGTGAACGCCGACCAATTTGCCAACTACCAGCTCAAGTAGAAGGACAAAGACGACGCCGTCAACATCTAGGCCGCGGGGTTACATGTAAGTTACATGTACTTGCTGCCTGCCTGCATGTGTGCGTTGGGTAGAGTATAATTTTCTTTTCATTTTTTTTTACTTTTATTTTCGAAAACAAAAAAATGGTTTTTAAAGCAAAAAGGAACGAGGTCAGCAAAGCACAACACACAGCACACCCCAGCAGCACGGCACCACAAGGCGATACAGCACCACAAAACACAGCACGGCACAGCAAGAAACCACAACACACCAGAGCAGCACCGCCAAGCCACAGAGCGGCAAGGGAGACACCACAACACACAGCGACACACCACAGCACGAGGCACCAACAACAGCGCAGACCAAACTGGCACCGAACAACACGACGCGCAGCGCAACACAGCACCACACACACAGGGAGAGGACACAAACCAACACCACGAGCAAAGGAGAACGGACAGCAGGGGGGCACAGCACGGCACAACACGGCAACACAGCACCACAGAACACAGGACACACCACAGGGGAGCGAGGCACCACAACAAACCACAGCACACAGCAGGGCGGCAGGCCAAGCGGCCAGGCAGGAGCAACGGCGACAACACACGCCAGCAGAAAACAACAGCAGGCAACCAGACCCAGCAACGAACAGCCGGCAACCACAGGCAAGAACACACAGCACCAGCTGGCACAAACGAAACAACACGGCACCACCAGCAAGACACAACGCAGACAGCACCACACGGCACCACAAACGGCCACCAGAGCAACGCAGCACCACACCCCAGGAGAGAACACAACCACGGGCCACGACAGGGGACGTGTGGTGCCGTGCTGTGCCGCCCCACTGTCCGTTTTCCTTTGCTGGTGGTGTTGGTTTGTGTTCTTTCCCTGTGTGTGTGGTGCTGCGTTGCTCTGCGCGTCGTGTTGTTCGGTGCTGGTTTGGTCTGTGCTGTTGTTGGTGCCTCGTGCTGTGGTGTGTCGCTGTGTGTTGTGGTGTCTCTCTTGCCGCTCTGTGGCTTAGTGGTGCTGCTCTGGTGTGTCGTGGTTTCTTGCTGTGCCTCGCTGTGTTTTGTGGTGCTGTGTCGCCTTGTGGTGCCGTGCTGCTGGGGTGTGCTGTGTGTTGTGCTTTGCTGACCTCGTTCCTTTTTGCTTTAAAAACCATTTTTTTGTTTTTGAAAATAACAGTGAAGTAAAATAAAAAGAAAATTATACTCTACCCAACGCACACATGCAGGCAGGCAGCAAGTACATGTAACTTAGATGTAACCCCGCGGCCTCGATGTTGACGGCGTCGTCTTTGTCCTTCTACTTGAGCTGGTAGTTGGCAAATTGGTCGGCGTTCACTGCTAGGGGTTAACCGCTTTTCCCCAAGGGCCACTGCCTGAGCTGCAGGGCAAGGGGAGTGACGGGCACAAGGGTGAGGAGGGAGGTACACGGAGAGGAATAAGAAAAAGGCGGCAGGGGGCGTCGTGAGGGGCCGTGGCGTGTTGCGAAAAACTTTCGAGTTTTACGCGCTGCTCCAGACACGGTTTCCTTTGCGCCTATAGCGAGTTAGACGACGGCAGGGACGGCGTTAGGGTCCTACAAGCGCTACTGTGCTTACGGCGTGAACTATTCACCTATTTCACGTCAACAAATTTTCCGTCGCGTTTTTACGCGCTTCGCAGCACGAATTTGGGCCTAAGCGTTTTTTATGCTAATCAGCTTTATTTTCACCTATTCGGAACATTTTTCTCGTGTTGTTTTACCCTACTTTTATTTTTCATTCTGGCGAGACGCCAGCGCCAGGGGCAGGTAACTTCAAAAAAACTGGCTATTCGCCCGTTTTACCGGCAGTTACGGGTTTTCCACAACTCAAAATGAAGTCCACACAAAGATAATGTAGAGCAGGTCCAGGCACCGGATCAATCAAATCAGGATACGTCCTTCCACGATCAAAACATGTGTAACAAGGAGGCCACCCCACCCACTAGTGGCCCGCCCACGCCCCCGGCACACACCCCAGAAGACTCAGGCCCAACCCCCCCCGGCCTCTGAGTGCAGCCCACGCAAACTGTTCCCCCCCGCGGACGCCAACCCACACAACCTCGCACATTGCAGGACCCGGGCCCAACCAGGCCCAGAAGGAGAAGGCCACAGCCCCGCGCCTCCCTCCCCCGCAGCTGCCGAGCAGATCGGCCCGCCGGGCCGCCAGGTCACGACCAGGCCCCCCCAGCCACCCGCCCCAAACCTACAGCCCGAGGACATGCCCTCCATCCTCCCCGCCATGGCCGCAGCAGAAGCCGCCGCCCGCAAGCCCGCCCGCATCACTGCCTAACCCGCGTCCACCACATCCTCCTCATCCTCAGCCTCGTCCACCTCCTCCACCTCATCCTCCGACCCCCCCCTCCCCGCCGCCCTCATCCTCAAGGCCACGGCAAAAGCCAAAGCCGCGGCCCCACACACCGACCCCCCAACCCCCACACAGGCGACTCGGGCACCCTGGCAACGCACCGGGAAGACCCCCGACCCGACATCGGCGCCCTCACACCTCCAGACAGAGGTCCTCCTGAACCTGGAACCGGAGCCCAACCCCAAACCCGACCCCAAACCAAAGCCGGCGCCCGGGTGAGCACACACAACACCACAAACGCAACGACACAAACCAAACCGAAACCACCCCAACCCGGACCCTCACCCAAGCCAGGACCCCCCACCCACCACAACCCACGCACCCCTCCCACCGGCACCCACCACCACCGCAGAGGCGGCCACCCAACACGACCCCTTCCAAGCCCTCGTCCGCATCCCCGTCACCAAGCGCCCCGTCATCCATCCCCCGCAAACCACCACCACCGCCAGGCAAACCAACCCAGGGACGTGGGACCCCTCGACCACCGTCACCGTCAAGCCCGGCCCCCGACCCGCCCCCCCTGCCCACCACATAGTGCAGCCCCAGGGGCTGCCCACGATGCCCAACCCCCCACCCCCACAAGGGGGACCGGAAAACCCACAAGGGGTCCATGGGCCATACCCGCAACACCAACCCCACCACTACCAACACCACCACCACCAGCGGCCCCACCACCACCACTACCAACACCAGCCCCCACCACTACCACTGCCCACCACCTTACCCCACCGCGCCACAACCCCCCGTGCACGAACAGCACCAGTGAATGAGATGGCAGCCACCGAGCCCTCCACCCGCATACCCCACCTACGGCCAGGGGCCACCCCCCCCGTACCAGCCGCCCCCCCCCGTACCAGGAACCGTATCCGTATCCCCCCGGCCACCACGTCCACGCCGAAGGGGCCCCCCGAGACGAACCCCGCCGAGGACAGTCACTCGACCCATACCACCAGCCGCTGCCGCCACCACACCCCTACGTGGCGGATCCATGGACAACAGGGGACCCCCCCCCCCCCTCCAGTACCAGGCGGCACCACGCGAAACCCCCCCGGACCTGCGGAGGCCTCCTGACTGGCCCGACTCGAGCGATGAGGCCCGGTCCCGCAAACGGTGCCGCTCGCGCCCCCCCCCCCCCCCCGCACGGCACACTCGTTCACGGCGCCCACACTCCCCACACCTCCACCGCGCCTCAACCACCCACTCGCGCCGCTCCCGCTGCCCCAGGTGCCACCACGACCCCCCAAGACCCCGCTCCCGCCGCTCCCGCTCCCCCGGGCGCCACCACGAGCACCACCGCCGCCCCATGTCCACCTCCCCCTCCCCCATCCGGCCATACAAGACCCCCACCCCCAGCTCCCGCCACCACCGCTCCCGCTCCTCCCGACGACGCCAGGCACGCCACCGCCGCCCCACGTCCACCTCCCCCTCCCCCCATAGGCCCCGCCGGGCTCCCCGTTCCCCCCGCCGCCCATACCCATCCACCACCCCCAGCCCCCGCCACCGCCACTCCCGCTCCCCCGGACGCCACCAAGCGCGCCACTGCCGCCCCATGTCCACCTCCCCCTCCCGTTCCCTCCTCCACCCGTACCTGTCCTCCACCCCCAGCCCCCGCCACCGCCGCTCCCGCTCCCCCAGGCACCGCCACGCCCGCCACCAGCGCAGGTCCACGTCCTCCCCCCGCCGCTCCAGGACCCCGGACACGGACCCCTCCCCCCCCGGGGCCCCCGCCCACCTCGCCTGGTGGTCTGTCCCCGCTTTGCAGGAGCTCCGCCGCTGGGTGAAGTGGGCCGGGGGAGCGGGAAGGCACGATGGGGTGCACATGGTGCATACCTTCGAGGAGGTGCGCACCCGCACTCCCGCCGACCCCAACGAGGCCGCCCCGGAGGCCATCATGCCACAAGCGGCATGGGAGGCCCTCCTCCGCGATGCGGTCCAGGGCCTCCGCCCCCCCTACACCCCCCAAGCCCTCCGCCAGTGGCTCCAGGCAGCCCACCCCCAGGCATGGGCCGTCGGTGCCCCCTCCGCACCCCGCCCCTCCCGCCACCACCACACCAGGAAGGGGGGGGACAAGGGCAAGGGGAGGGCAAGGGACACCAAGGGGCACTCAGGCAAGAGGGCACGGAGAGGCCCCAAGTGAGGGCAGGCACTCACAGGGACAGGACGCCGGAAGAGACACCACATTGGGGCAGGAAACCACCCAAGAACCAGGAAGGGGCGGGAGCGGGGACCAAGGCACGAAGGAAAAGGGCACCACGGCAAACGCCACGACCCACACCCAGGAAGGGCATACCAAGACGGGGCAACCCGCGCCGCCCCATCCCCACCGAACGCCCCATGACTCCCGGGGGCGCACCCCCCAACACACACCGCCGAAGCAAGCATCGGACGCCGTACGGATCACACCAGCGCACACCCAACAGCCACCGGAAACCACACGGGGAATGGAGGGCACACCTACACGGGGAGAACAGGCCACACCCACAGAGTAAGCCGCGGTGAACGCCGCCGCACGGCGCACCAGCACGCCCTCACCGCCAGGCGACGACCCCGGCCGCCACAAGGGCCACCTCACCAGCACCGGAAGAGGACGAAGGCACGGCCACAGCGACCAGGACTAGGGACCGAAACCCCCCGAGGACACGGGACCAAGGCACAGGCCCCCAGGGAGGGCAACCCCACGGACCGTCATGCGATCGACCTACCGAACCCACCAGCCCGAGCGGCACGCCGAAGCCCGCACAGCACGGACCCAGCGAGACACCCACACCTAACCGCACCCCCCAGCCACCAGCCAGCCACACTCCGGCCCGCACTCCGCACCATCACACAGGCCAGGCTGACCTCCACTGACCCACCGCGGCACAACGCGAGACCACGGCACACCGCACCACAGCGCGCCACAGAGCAACGCGCCACAGCACGACGCGACGCGACGGGGCACAGAGCGGCACAACACGACACAACTGACCCTAACCTGAAGGACTAACCGAGACAAGCCACCGCACAACCCGTAAGGCGCCGCACCAGCACACCACACACCAGCACCGCAGGCCACACACGGGGCCACAGCGCGCCCCGCAACAATGGTGGCGGACCACCCAGAAAGTTAAAACCGGCACCGCAGAGGGGAAAGGACACGAACAACCCCAGCCCCCTAACCCAGAGCCACAAGCAGCCGCCTGGGCAGCCGCTCAGCCGGCAGAGCCAGGACCTAACCCGGCAAGAAGGGGCGCCAAGCCCACCGTGTACATAGCCCACCCGACCCATGGGGCCGGAACACGGCCAAACAGAACGCAACCGCCAACAGCAGCCCGGAAGACAACACTGGATGCGGGCCAGTGCGTGCGCCAGCCAGGGAAGGCAGAGGGAGGAACAGGCAGCCCCCCCCCCCAAAAAAAAACAGAGGGGGGAGGGGGGGGGGAAACAGCCCACAGCCACCAAACTGCCCGCCAACACCACCAGAGGCGGCCTACCCCCCCCCCAGAAGGCACCGAAGACAGGACCCCCGAACAGGCACGGGGGGACGACCCAGCCAAAACCGCAAAACCAAGCCAGGTACAGCGGCCCACCGGGAAAAGGGACACCGGAACATGCAGACACACACCACGAAGAAAAAACGAAAAAACAAGAGCCAGCAGCCCAGCCCGAAAAGAATGGGGATGGGGGGACAGGGACCACAAGGCCCGGGACAGGGACACCCAGCAAAAAAAAAAAAGTCGCAAAAAACACACCCCGACAACCCAGCCACGAAGGGCTGGGCACAGCCCAGACCCGGGCCCAGCACGCACGCCCACACCGCACGCCGGAACCGGAAACGGCGGGGGGCAAGCGCGGTGCGCACGAAACCACATAACGTCCAATAAGCAGGCCGAAACCGAACCCCAACCACGAACACCACAGACAGCAGACACTAGAGGGACAACACCAAGGACCGTGCCCAAACACACCCACCCAAGACCCCAGCCAGGACTGGCGGGGTTAACAAAACCCACACCCAACCGCAAACCGGACCTAAACGCAAACGCCGCACAACAGTAGGAAACCCAGTGCCCACAGCCCGGGCACTGAGGCAGCCCGTGCGGTGCAGGAGACCCGGCCAAACGAGATTCGGAGACCGGGGGTAAGGCTGCATCCTAAGGCCTGCGCTGCTTTGGGACTCGAGGCGGAGCGTGCGACACCCAAGCGCCTCGGAACCCTAGTACCAAGAACGTGCACGCATGCCTTGAGAACGGGATACGCCAGGAAGTCCGGTGAACCTCTAGGGTTCCGCCCAAAGGAGGGACGTGCGCAAGCACGGGGGCACAACCTCCGGGCGAGACAAGCACGTCACGCCGGCGGCGACCAGCCCTCCCGGTGTTGCCCGGGGCCGCTTTGTTGGGGGCCAACAGTCAGGTCTAGCAGGATGTAAGCCGCCTCCCCTCTTCACGCGCGGAGCCTCTTCCTGTTAGTCACAGGGGCGACGCCAGGGGGAACCACGGGGTGTCTCTCCACGACGGAGTGCACCTACCTACCTACCTACCTGTGTAACAAGGAGGCGCTGCAGATAGACAAAAGTAGATCTAAACTTAAAGCTCAAATGATTTATAAACAAAATAGATGATTTTATGTGAAACCTGGCAAGACTCAGGCCTCCATAATAGTACCGATCACTTAATGCACACTCTTTTGGATGAAATGGTGTTGGTTAGGAATCTGATGCATAGGAGTTACGCCAGACACAGATTATGGCTTGGGCAGCAAGGCCAAGCAACTGAATTCAGAGACAGTGAAAACATAGAACCACAATAAGTAGTAGTAACAGTTGAGTAAAGGGGTCTTGAGGTGGGTTTGAGGTTTGAGGTTTGATTTTGCGGGTACTAGACGCCTTTCGGCCCCGGGGGGCCACCTGGTCGGGCCAGGTGATATCCTCCCCACTGGGTCCTAGTGGGGGGCCCTCCAAGACGCACCTCCTGCCTGGTGGCGGAGTCCCCCGGCTTCACAGAGCTCGGAGCCCTGTCCCTCCCCGGCTTCCCCATTTCGCCACTCCCCGGTCAGTGCATCAATTCGCAGTTGTGGCTGCGGGCGCTTACCCACTGTGTCGCCCCCCTAATGCGTGGGTGCCCGGGGCGCCGGCGCTGCCGGGCCCGTGCTACTGGCTTGTCGCCAGTGGGACCCCCTTGGGCTGGCGCGGAGGCTGCCTAGCCTAGGGGTTGGGGCTTGGCACAATGCGCCACTACTGCCTTGGCGGGTGCAGTGCCCCAGCTGTGTGTGCGCGGCGCTCGCGGCCGGTTCGGGGGGCTCGGGCCAGTACCTCTTGTTGTGTCTCTCCCGTTTCCCTCATCCCGCCCCGCGTGTCCGGCGCTTTTTCTGGCGGGCTGTCCCGTCCGGCTGTCCTTACCCTCGCTCGCTGGTACGCCATCCCACGCGGTCTGTGCGTTCCGCGAGCTCGGTCCGGTTGCCCTTCTGGTAGTCCCCGCGTGCCCTTTGCGTGTGTGTGCGCTCGCGCTCCCGCGGTGTCTGCTCCCCCCCCCCCTGGTGGCAGCTCGCGCGGTCCCGGCACTGGGCGCTGGTAGGGCCATTCCACGTGGTTCGTGCCCCTCCGCGTGTCCTGCCTCGGCCCCTTGCTCCGTCTGGCGTGATTGGGGGGGGGCGGTCCGGTCCCGGTTCCCCCCCACCTGGCTTGGCCTGCACGCCCCGCGGGGGCTGCGTGCCGCGGGGGTGGTGGGGGGCCGTCCTCGGGGGGGGGGGTGGCCTGCCACTGTTGTGAGGGGCGTCTGGTGTCAGGCGCCGTCCCTCCCCCGACAGCCCGTCCTCTGGGGCGGGCAGCCGGGGTACCACGACCCATGTGTTCCGGGTGCGGTCGGTGTGGGCGTGGGGACGGAGCACCGGTTGCACAGCGTGCGCCCTTGCGGGCCGGCGTTGCTCGCTGTGGGGGTGGCGGAAGGGCGTCCCCGGGGGGGTGCCTTCCACCGCGGTGAGGGGCGTCTGAGGTCAGGCGCTGTCCCTACCCCGACTGCCCGCCCACTGGGCGGGCTGTTGGGGTCCGCCACCCACGTGCTGTGGGCGCGGGTGTGTGGATGTGGGGGCCCAACACTGTCCCCTTGGCCTGCATGCCCTGTGAAGGCTGCGTGCCGCGGGGGTGGTAGGGGCCGTCCCCGTGGGGGATGGCCTGCCACCGTTGTGAGGGGCATCTGGTGTCAGGCGCTGTCCCTTCCCGGCAGCCCGTCCTCTGGGGCGGGCAGCCGGGGTTCCGCGACCCGTGTATCCCAGGTGCGGTCGGTGCGGGCGTGGGGACCCAGCACCGGCCCCACAGCGTGCGCCCTTGCGGGCTGGCGTTGCTCGCTGTAGGGTTGGCAGAAGGGCGTCCCCGGGGGGGTTGCCTTCCACCGATGTGAGGGGCGTCTGAGGTCAGGCGCTCCTCCTCCCTGAACTGCCCGTTCACTGGGCGGGCTGTTGGGATCCGCCACCCACATGCTGTGGGGTCGGGCGTATGGGTGTGGGGGCCCAACACTGTCCCCTTGGCCTGCATGCCCTGTGGGGGCTGCGTACCGCGGGGGTGGTGGGGGGGCGTCCCTGGGGGGGGTGGCCTGCCACCGTTGTGAGGGGCGTCTGGTGTCAGGCGCTGTCCCTCCCCCGGCCGCCCGTCCTCTGGGGCGGGCAGCCGGGGTTCCGCGACCCGTGTGTCCCGGGTGCGGTCGTCGCGGGCGTGGGGACGCAGCACCGGCCCCACAGCATGCGCCCCTGCGGGCCGGCGTTGCTCGCTGTGGGGGTGACAGAAGGGCGTCCCCGGGGGGGTGACTTCCACCATTGTGAGGGGCGTCTGAGGTCAGGCGCTCCCCCTCCCCCGACTGCCCGCCCACTGGGCGGGCTGTTGGGGTCCGCCACCCACGTGCTGTGGGCGTGGGTGTGTGGGTGTGGGGGCCCAACACCGTCCCCTTGCCCTGCATGCCCTGTGGGGGCTGCGTGCCGTGGGGGTGGTGGGGCGCCGTCCCGGGGGGGGGGTGGCCTGCCACCGTTGTGAGGGGCGTCTGGTGTCAGGCGCTGTCCCTCCCCTGGCCGCCCGCCCTCTGGGGCGAGCGGCCGGGTTTTCGCGACCCGTGTGTCCCGGGTGCGGCCGGTGCGGGCGTGGGACCCAGCACCGGCCCCACAGCGTGCGCCCTTGCGGGCCGGCGTTGCTCGCTGTGGAAGTGGCGGAAGGGCTTTCCCGGGGGGAGTGCCTTCCACCATTGTGAGGGGCGTCTGAGGTCAGGCGCTGTCCCTCCCCCGACTGCCCGCCCACTGGGCGGGCTGTTGGGGTCCATCACACACGTGCTGTGGGAGCGGGTGTGTGGGTGTGGGGGCCCAACACTGTCCTCTTGGCTTGCATGCCCTGTGGGGGCTGCGTGCCGCGGGGGTGGTGGGGGGGCCGTCCCCGGGGGAGGTGTCCTGCCACCGTTTTGAGGGATGTCTGGTGTCAGGCGCTGTCCCTCCCCCGGCCGCCCGTCCTCTGGAGCGGGCAGCCAGGGTTCCGCGACCCGTGTGTTCCGGGTGCGGTCGGTGCGGGCGTGGGGACCCAGCACCGGCCCCATAGCGTGGGCCCTTGCGGGCCGGCGTTGCTCGCTGTGGGGGTGGCGGAAGGGCGTCCCCGGGGGGGGTGCCTTCCACCATTGTTAGGGGCGTCTGAGGCCAGGCGCGGTCCCTCCCCCGACTGCCCGCCCACTGGGCGGGCTGTCGGGGTCCGCCAGCCACGGGCTGTGGGTGCGGGTGTGTGGGTGTGGGGGCTCTACACTGTCCCCTTGGCCTGCATGCCCCTTGGGGGCTGTGTGCCGCGGGGGTGGTGGGGGGCCGTCCCCGGGGGGGGGTGGCCTGCCACCGTTGTGAGGGGCGTCTGGTGTCAGGCGGTGTCCCTCCCCCGGCCGCCCGTCCTCTGGAGCGGGCAGCCAGGGTTCCGCGACCCGTGTGTCCCGGGTGCGGTCGGTGCAGGCGTCGGGACCTAGCACCCGCCCCACAGCGTGCGCCCTTGCGGGCCGGCGTTGCTCGCTGTGGGGGTGGCGGAAGGGCGTCCCCGGGGGGGGTGCCTTCCCCCATTGTGAGGGGCGTCTGAGGTCAGGCGCTGTCCTCCCCCCGACTGCCCGCCCACTGGGCGGGCTGTTGGGGTCCGCCACCCACGTGCTGTGGGCGCGGGTGTGTGGGTGTGGGGGCCCAACACTGTCCCCTTGGCCTGCATGCCCTCTCGGGGCTGCGTGCCGTGGAGGTGCTTGGGGGTTGTCCCCGGGGGGGGTGGCCTGCCACCGTTGCGAGGGGCGTCTGGTGTCAGGCGCTGTCCCTCCCCCGGCCGCCCGTCCTCTGGAGCGGGCGGCCGGGGCTCCGCGACCCGTGTGTCCCGGGTGCGGTCGGTGCAAGCCTGGGAACCCAGCACCGGCTCCACAGCGTGCGCCCTTGCGGGCTGGCGTTACTCGCTGTGGGGGTGGCGGAAGGGCGTCCCCAGGGGGGGTGCCTTCCACTATTGTGAGGGGCGTCTGGTGTCAGGCGCTGTCCCTCCCCCGGCCGTCCGTCCTCTGGAGCGGGCAGCCAAGGTTCCGCGACCCGTGTGTCCTGGTTGCGGCCGGTGCGGGCGTGGGACCCAGCACCGGCCCCACAGCGTGCGCCCTTGCGGGCCGGCGTTGCTCGCTGTGGGGGTGGCGGAAGGGCGTCCCCGGGGGGAGTGCCTTCCACCATTGTGAGGGGCGTCTGAGGTCAGGCGCTGTCCCTCCCCCGACTGCCCGCCCACTGGGCGGGCTGTTGGGGTCCATCACCCACGTGCTGTGGGAGCGGGTGTGTGGGTGTTGGGGCCCAACACTGTCCTCTTGGCATACATGCCCTGTCGGGGCTGCGTGCCGCGGGGGTGGTGGGGGGGCCGTCCCCGGGGGAGGTGTCCTGCCACCGTTGTGAGGGGCCTCTGGTGTCAGGCGCTGTCCCTCCCCCGGCTGCCCGTCCTCTGGAGCGGGCAGCCAGGGTTCCGCGACCCGTGTGTTCCGGGTGCGGTCGGTGCGGGCGTGGGGACCCAGCACCGGCCCCATAGCGTGCGCCCTTGCGGGCCGGCGTTGCTCGCTGTGGGGGTGGCGGAGAGGCGTCCCCGGGGGGGGTGCCTTCCGCCATTGTTAGGGGCGTCTGAGGCCAGACGCGGTCCCTCCCCTGACTGCCCGCCCACTGGGCGGGCTGTCGGGGTCCGCCAGCCACGTGCTGTGGGTGCGGGTGTGTGGGTGTGGGGGCTCAACACTGTCTCCTTGTCCTGCATGCCCCGTGCGGGCTGCGTGCCGCGGGAATGGTGGGGGGCCGTCCCCGGGGGGGGGTTGGCCTGCCACCGTTGTGAGGGGCGTCTGGTGTCAGGCGCTGTCCCTCCCCCGGCCGCCCGTCCTCTGGAGCGGGCAGCCTGGGTTCCGCGACCCGTGTGTCCCGGGTGCGGTCGGTGCGGGCGTGGGGACCCAGCACCGGCCCCACAGCGTGCGCCCTTGCGGGCCGGCGTTCCTCGCTGTGGGGGTGGCGGAAGGGCGTCCCCGGGGGGGTTTCACTCCACCATTGTGAGGGGCGTCTGAGGTCAGACGCTGTCCCTCCCCCGACTGCCCGCCCACTGGCCGGGCTGTTGGGGTCTGCCACCCACGTGCTGTGGGCGCGGGTGTGTGGGTGTGGGGGCCGAACACTATCCCCTTGGCCTGCATGCACTGTGGGGGCTGCGTGCCGTGGGGGTGGTGGGGGTTTGTCCCCGGGGGGGGTGGCCTGCCACTGTTGCGAGGGGTGTCTGGTGTCAGGGGCTGTCTCTCCCCCGGCCGCCCGTCCTTTGGAGCGGGCAGCCGGGGCTCCGCGACCCGTGTGTCCCGGGTGCGGTCGGTGGAAGCGTGGGAACCCAGCACAGGCTCCACAGCGTGCGCCCTTGCGGGCCGGCGTTGCTCACTGTGGGGGTGGCGGAAGGGCGTCCCCAGGGGGGGTGCCTTCCACTATTGTGAGGGGCGTCTGGTGTCAGGCGCTGTCCCTCCCCCGGCCGCCCGTCCTCTGGAGCGGGCAGCCAAGGTTCCGCGACCCGTGTGTCCCGGGTGCGGTCGGTGCGGGCATGGGGAGCCAGCACCGGCCCCACAGCGTGCGCCCTTGCGGGCCGGCGTTGCTCGCTGTTGGCATGGCGGAGGGGCGTCCCCGGGGGGGGTGCCTTCCACCGCTGTGAGGGGCGTCTGAGGTCAGGCGCTGTCCCTCCCCCGACTGCCCGCCCACTGGGCGGGCTGTTGGGGTCGGCCACCCACGTGCTGTGGGAGCGGGTGTGTGGGTGTGGGGGCCCAACACTGTCCCCTTGGCCTGCATGCCCCATGGGGGCTGCGTGCCGCGGGGGTGGTGGAGAGCCGTCCCCGGGGGGGGTGACCTGCTACCGTTCTGAGGGGCGTCTGGTGTCAGGCGCTGTCCCTCCGCCGGCCGCCCGTCCTCTTGAGCGGGCAGCTGGGGTTCTGCGACCCGTGTGTCCCGGGTGCGGTCGATGCGGGCGTGGGGACCCAGCACCGGCCCCACAGCGTGCGCCCTTGCGGGCCGGCGTTGCTTGCTGTGGGGCTGGCGGAAGAACGTCCCCGGCGGGGGTGTCTTCCACCATTGTGAGGGGCGTCTGAGGTCAGGCGCTGTCCCTCCGCCGATTGCCCGCCCACCGGGCGGGCTGTTGGAGTCCGCCACTCACGTGCTGTGGGCGCGGGTGTGTGGGTGTTGGGGCCCAACACTGTCCCCTTGGCCTGCATGCCCTGTGGGGGCTGCGTGACGCGGGGGTGTTGGGGGGCCGTCCCCGGGGGGGCTGGCCTGCCACTGTTGTGTGGGGCGTCTGGTGTCAGGCGCTGTCCCTCCCCCGGCCACCCGTCCTCTGTAGCGGGCAGCCAGGGTTCCGCGACCTGTGTGTCCCGGGTGGGGTCGGTGCGGGCGTGGGGACCCAGCACCGGCCCCACAGCGTGCGCCCTTGCGGGCCGGCGTTGCTCGCAGTGGGGGTGGCAGAAGGGCGTCCGCAGAGGGGGTGCCTTCTACCATTGTGAGGCGCGTCTGAGGTCAGGTGCTGTCCCTCTCCTGACTGTCCGCCCACTGGGCGGGCTGTTGGGGTCCGCCACCCAGGTCCTGTGGGCGCGGGTGTGTGGGTGTGGGGGCCCAACACCGTCCCCTTGGCCTGCATGCCCTGTGGGGGCTGCGTGCCGCTGGGGTGGTGGGGAGCCGTCCCCGGGGGGGGTGGCCTGCCACCGTTGCGAGGGGCGTCTGGTGTCAGGCGCTGTCCCCCCCCCGGCCGCCCGTCCTCTGGAGCGGGCAGCCGGGGCTCCGCGACCCGTGTGTTCCGGGTGCGGTCGGTGCGGGTGTGGGGACCCAGCACCGGCCCCACAGCGTGCGCCCTTGCGGGCCGGCGGTGCTCGCTGTGGGGGTGGCGGAAGGGCGTCCCCAGAGGGGGCGCCTTCCACCATTGTGAGGGGCGTCTGAGGTCAAGCGCTGTCCCTCCCCCGACTGCCCGCCCACTGGGCGGGCTCTTGGGGTCCGCCACCCACGTGCTGTGGGTGCGGCTGTGTGGGTGTGGGGGCCCAACACTGTCCCCTTGGCTTGCATGCCCTGTGGGGGCTGCGTGCCGAGGGGGCGGTGGGCAGGCCGTCCCCGGGGGGGGTGGCCTGCCACCGTTGTGAGGGGCGACTAGTGTCGGGCGCTGTCCCTCCCCCGGCCGCCCGTCCTCTGGAGCGGGCAGCCAGGGTTCCGCGACCCGTGTGTTCCGGGTGCGGTCGGTGCGGGTGTTGGGACCGAGTAACAGCCCCACAGCGTGCGCCCTTGCAGGCCGGCGTTGCTCGCTGTGGGTGTGGCGGAAGGGCGTCCCCGGGGGGGGTGCCTTCCACCATTATGAGGGGCGTCTGAGGTCAGGTGCTGTCCCTCCCCCGACTGCCCGCCCTCTGGGCGGGCTGTCGGGGTCCGCCACCCACGTGCTGTGGGCGCGGGTGTGTGGGTGTGGGGGCCCAACACTGTCCCCTTGGCCTGCATGCCCTGTGGGGGCTGCGTGCCGCGGGGGTGGAGGTGGGTTTTCCCCGGGGGGGGTGGCCTGCCACCGTTGCGAGGGGCGTCTGGTGTCAGGCGCTGCCCCTCCCCCGGCCGCCCGTCCTCCCGAGCGGGCAGCCAGGCCTCCGCGACCCGTGTGTCCCGGGTGCAGTCGGTGCGGGCGTGGGGACCCAGCCCCGGCCCCACAGCATGCGCCATTGCCGGCCGGTGTTGCTCGCTGTGGGGGTGGCGGAAGGGCGTCCCCGGGGGGGGGTACCTTCCGCCGATGTGAGGGGTGTCTGTGGTCAGGCGCTCCCCCTCCCACTTTAAACTTCCAAAGAATGATGAAAATGATTAAGTTAGTCTCAACATCAACAAAAGGCTGTTAGGAGGGGCTTGGCCTGGATCAAATCCCCGGGGAAAGACATGGCAGTGACCTTTTCTTACTCCCCCCTGGAGTACTAGTTGATCAAGCTAGTAGATCCAAAGAAAAAAGGCTCAAATTTCCCTGAAATTACCTCAGGAAATGCATTACGCTCTAATGCGGACCGCGATTGCTGTATAAACAGAGTTCTAGTAAACGTCCTGACCAAGGGCCAGGGCAGAGCAATACTCCCAATGGAGGGCACCAAACTCAAGGAGCTGAAAGGAATAGGAAATGGAACCGACAGGGTGGTTCAGCGAAAGGGGTAGTGATTTGAGAAGTCAAATCCCCAAAGATTGACGCAAAGACGTTGGAAATTGTCATTTTTAGGCGGCTCAAGTTGCATGGTCAAAATCACACCAAATGCACCCAATTTAGACCATGCGAAAAATAGTTTTTCACAGGCTCTGATTTTTGAAAACAGAATATTAGTCCAGAGAAAGCATATTTCTTACCATTTGTGCCATTTTGTGCCTTTTTTCGGACAGTCAAAAACGGAAAAAAACTATAAAAAAATAAATAAATCTTATCATTTCAGTGGAAAATGATGTGCTTTTAGCGGTAATTGGCCAATAAATACATTTTGTGTTCCCCTTGTTTTTTGGATGAACATGGTCTGCAGAAAAAATAATTGCAACATCATTTTCTGTTCTTCATGTTCATTGCATACCTGGAAAACTGATTTATTGACGGAATTCTATGTGCGAGGCCTCGCGGAATCAAAACCAAGGATCATTAAAACAGAAGCATGGCGGATTGAATATCAATGCAAAGCATATGCAACATGTGGTTCAAGGGCTGCCCCATGCGCGAGGCCTCGCGCATAACTTACTAAACAAAAAACCTCGCCGGATTCATTTTCTTTGGAAAGGCCGCTCTAGGGTCGAGTGGTCTTACCACCCACCGCACGGTTTGTCTTTTGATTTGCACTGCCTGAAAAAAGAGATATAGCTTGTGACATTAAAGTTCTCGGACTGCATTGCAGTCGTCATTGCGCGAGGCCTCGCGCAAAAAAAGGCCCAGAAAATATATTCTTTGTACGTTTGTGATGGGTTCTCATCTGATGGCGCTTGGGCACAACCTTCACCAGGGTTAGGATACGCAATCTTTTAGCGACTGAACGATCGTTTGTTTGTTACGCTTAGGGAAATTTATTAACAAGCGACGTTTTAACAAACAACGGCCCGCGGGGCCCTGCCGCGGCGCGATGCCTGCGCTTCCATCAAACATGGCCAAGGATTAACACTGCAAATGTGAGGTACTTTATAGTGTTTGCAATGATTTCAATTCGAATTTCTTTTCATTAACATTGGTGGTTGAATTTCTCTGCCTGTTCTGCGTTTGCAGGGCGACACGAGAAGCAAGTGAAGAAGAAGGGGAAGAAGAACAGGAGGAAAGAATATGAAGGGAGAAAGAACAGAACAAGGAGCGGAAGAGGCGAAGGAGATCAAAGAGACGTTAAGAAGAAGAGGGAAGAAGATCAAGAAGCTGCAGAAGGGAAGAAGACTGGGGAGTGCAGACGGAGAGGACGAAGAAGAAGCACAAGAAGAAGAAGGTCACTTGAGTGTCACTTGAGTGTTAGCGCGTGCTGTGAGTTTCATCTGAGTGTTTGCACGTGCTGTGAGTGTCATTTGAGTGTCAGCGCGTGCTCTGAGTTTCATCTGAGTGTTCGCAGGTGCTGTGCGTGTCATTTGAGTGTCCACGCGTGCTCTGAGTTTCATCTGAGTGTTCGCGCATGCTGTGAGTGTCATTTGAGTGTTTGCGCGTGCTGTGAGTGTCATTTGAGTGTTCGCGCGTGCTGTGAGTGTCATTTGAGTGTCGGCGCGTGCTGTGAGTGTCATTTGAGTGTCGGCGCGTGCGGTGAGTGTCATTTGAGTGTGGGCGCGTGCTGTGAGTGTCATTTGAGTGTCCGCGCGTGCGGTGGGTGTCATTTGAGTGTCGGCGCGTGCGGTGAGTGTCATTTGAGTGTCGGCGCGTGCTGTGAGTGTCATTGGAGTGTCGGGGCGTGCGATGAATGTCATTTGAGTGTGGGCCCGTGCGGTGAGTGTCGTTTGAGTGTTCGTCGCAATCGCTTCTGTTGTCTGGACACTTTTGAGTGAGCCTTCGTTGTCCTTTATATGATCCTTTATGGTGGAATCAGTCAGTTTGCTGCTGCATCCCAGTGATGTCATTTCTTTCGCTCACTTTTTGCCCTTTGCCATTTTTGGCCATTTGCTGGTAAGCCTAGGGACAGGTGCTTTTGTGAGGCTGGAGTTCCTGTCCTTGATCTCGAACGCAATGGTTTTCAAAAATATCTGAATCATTCTTTTTTTAAAGGAAACACAATGGTTTTCAAAAACGTCTGAAACATTATTTTGTCAAAACAAACACTGTGAGTCTACTTTTTTTAGAAGAACACTGGGATGGGGCACAATAGAAGCAAGTAAACCATTAGAAGCAAACCGGAACAACATGAACAAGGAAAAAAATTAACAACGTTCGTTTATTTTCATCGTTCGTTCGTTCGTTCGTTCGTTCGTTAATTTGCCAAAGAAAATTAACAAGCAACGTTTGATAATCCCAATCCTGACCTTCACTGAACCAAGGAGTACCTAAATTGTTGTTGAGTCATTGAAATTTACCAGAAGCTTGCGCCCCCAGAGGCAGAAAAACACTTTTTGGGCTTGGTCAGCCCCTGCGCTTGGCAGACTGCTTCCCCCAGGTCACCTCTTTTGTCCAGGTATCGAACATCATATTGATAATTGGTGTCATTTGCACTACATTGCATTTCACTCTCCAAAAAATCAGTTTTTTTGGCTCAAACAAACAAAAAGTGCCACGCATGGGAAATTCATATTTTCTTTGCACATTTTACGTTGATTTATAGTCAACAACGGAAGGATGAATTTTTCTTCAGGCAAAGCTACAAGGGGGGTCCGTCTCCTCGGGACGGGGTGATGCACACCTGCCATAAGATATGGGGAGTGTCAAGCAAAAGAAGGAGTATCACTGGTAACGGTAACATCCCTGGTCCAGTGATACTCTTTTTTTTGCATGACACTCCCTATAACTTGTGGCTGGTGTGCATCATGAGCAATGCTGAAGGATGCACCCTGTGCAACACCTCCAACGTATGTGCTCCTTTTGTTAGGAATGCAACAACATGAGAAATGATTTTGTGAGTCATCAATTCGATTTGCAAGGCTTGTTTAGAGCGCTGAATGTCCGCCCGCGTAAACATATGGTACAATGTGATGAGGTCAACGGTGCCTGTAATGTCACTCCAGTGTAGGCGCCTGCTTGGGTCCTAAGTTCTACCATCATTACCTGGCTTTGGAGGGGCAATGGACTGCTCCTTGCGAGGCCTCGCGCAAGGAACAGTCCATTGCCCCAAAGAATGCCTTTTAATTGGACCCATCAGGACCAAGAAAAGGCCAAAATTCCTTGGTGTTTCAGAAATGGCTTGATTTTTTGCAAGCCAAAGAATGGTTCTTATGGTATTTTTTGAAGCCCTGTATTTTGGGCACTTTCTGTCGTTTTATACCCTGCAACTTGAGCCGCCTAAGTCATTGTTAGGCCAAAACCTAAAGTCGCGGACAAGCGCAACATGAGCGCACTTGCAAAGAGGGTTGCGCAAGCGTAAACGGCTTCAGAAAGGGAAGGTATTAGCCGTGGTTTTGAACGTTTCTAAAAGAAATTTTTGCACAGTTGCATCAAAATTTTTATAAACTTTAGGAAAAAGCACTGAACAGAAACCCACACAACAGAGCAGGTGGACAACCCACCTCTCAGGTAGATTAGTGTCATGTCACACGCATGCATTGCGTACGTAGTGGCAGTTTTGTTAAAACGCTAGGGTTGTCACCGTTGCGCCCCTTGGGGGTTCGGGCGTTCACTTCCTTTGCTCTGCACGGTCAAAACTGTAGTGAAAGGTATGTGAAACGAATGGAGCATGCAGCGCGCACGTAGGTTTAGTGTATGCGCTGTGTTCGCGATGCATGTGCCTAATTTAGGCATTCACACATTGTGGCGCTTTCCCTGTGTCCCAGTCCACACTTCTCCTCTTGTTCACAGGTCAGAAAGGAAAGTGCTTGCTCGTGTTTGTGTTGCGGTAGCGCTAAAATGGGGTTGCTTAAAACGCTTAGGCTTGTTTTGCGCTGTGCAGTTGCTCGCCATTCTCTTCCTACTTCTGCAGGAAACAGGGTAAGAAGGGCATGCATGACACACAATGCATTAATCGCTTAGAGTTGTTTATAACTCGCCGTAGGGTTGCTTAAGCAGTTAGAGCTGTCCTTGCGTTCGTCTTCCCTTCGGCATTCACATGGTGCGGGGTGAGTAAGGTAGGTAAGTCCAGGAGGAGCTCACCTCCTGGTTGAGTCACGCGATGATTGGATGTAGTGGGTTAAAGATAGGAAAAACAGTTGTTGTTAATCACCTCCCTTCCCCGCACGATGCATTAAAGGGATGTAGCCCACGCGCTGTGCATACCGTAGAACCCTTGTTTAGGCTACCCAGGGCACCGCCCTACGTTCTATAAGAGAACAAGCGGAGTCCTTAAGTTTGCTTGCGTGCGGCTTGGTTAGAGGACAGTGTATTATTTTCCAGCCTAGCAAGCGTATAATACGTGGAGGCTGGTTAGGTTCCTCAGCCGCTAACCAAGTTTCATCTGCCTTTGTTCTCATTTGGGCAAGGTCAGGGTGATTGGTGCAGCAGCAGTTGCCTTCGGCGACTTTCCATTTTTCTGCCCACGCTAAAAAGGGCGCAGATCACACAATCAACAAACTGTACCTCAGCCAGGAGTGGCAGGGACAGTCCGACCTCCTCATCATACACGCTGTGCACGAGAACAATGCACTCTTTCCCTCCAAGCCCTCGCAAGGAAACCTTTGGAGACGTTCCTGTCAGGCCACAGTCGCTTAGTAGCGCTGTGTTCTCCTGTAATCTCACAGGGGAGCCAATAGGGCTCGAAAGTTCTTCGTTTGGACACCCAGTAGCGTGTGTAGGGGTTAGGGGCAGCAAGTCTGGTAGGGACTGAGTGCGGTTGTGCCTACCCTGCCTTCGAAGGCTGGTGCTGGCATTACTGAGTGTAGTGTAGTGATGTCCCCTGTCCCGCGTGCTTTTCCTTGTGGGCAGGGGAGTGTGTTAGTTTTTGGCCCTTAGAAAAATGCGCGTTTTGTATGCCCCTAGCACACTTGGCCACCCCTCCACTCTAGTAGGTAGGGCTTTTGCCGTCTTCCCCAAAGGATAGGCGCAAGCAAAGAATATGGGCGCAAAGGAGTGGTATCTGATTAGGACCTTCGTCGCCTGGTCTCCGGGAGCCACGCCGGGGACTGAAGTGAGACGGATACAGACATACGTAGCAGACTTAAGGGTATGGCAACCCCGTCAGGAAGGGTAGAACCCCATGGGTCTGGACCAGCTAGGGGTTCTAACTGTGGGCACGCTTGTCCCCAAGGAGGGTGGACACACCTTGCTTCACAGCACCTTGCTTGTCATTCGCCCCTGGAGTAGTAAGCCACCGCTCTTCGTTGGCTCTCCAAGGTCATTACATCAGGGCAGTTCCCATGCAACACATGGTCAACAAGGCACAACCTCACTTGGTGGCTGCAACCCGGATAAGCGGCCATCTGGGTCACGCTGGTAAGCATAGGCATGGGACTGCAGGGCACAGCCAGGGCAGGAGCAGTACTCCGCAAGCAGCAGATGTGTAGGTGTTTGAAGTGCCGAACCCGCTTGAGGGTGGAAGTTAGTACATTTACCGTAACTGGAGCTCTACAGGAGTCCTGAACCTGTCTTGGCACACACTGAGTAGGCCTAGCTATCAGCACAAGAGTGCTCACCGCGCTTGGGAGGTTAGGAAACAGTAAATAGATAGGCACAAGGAGAGGAGTTTTTCTTCTTCCGCTGGGACAGAGTCTCAGCACGGGTTAGTAGCTGTCCCTCGTTGTTCTCAACGAGGTAGGAGTGAAAAATGGGGTTGATACTTCCATGTGGCTGTGTGGAGGCAGACATGGGTTCTCAGGTTGCCTCAGATAGCCCATAGCCGTCCCACAGGGTAAGGAATTTCCAGCCCTGTTTATACTTGTGGCGGGCAATACCTGCAACCACGTAGTAGCCATCAACTGCCATCTCATCGGCAGTCATCTCTTCAAGTTCGTCTGCCTCATCAGGGTTGGCAGCTTTCTCTAGGTCGATGCGCTCGACCTCTCTGTCAGACAGACGCCACTCGTCCCAGGACAGTTCGTCAGGCGAGTGGTAATGTCTCAGCTGCTTAGGTTCACACAGCAACTCTCCACCTAGGCGGGGACTGCACCTCACATTGATCCTGGATCCATCTATTTTTATAATACGGTAAGGCCCAAAGTAGGGGTCCTGCAGACAGCTGCGGGGCCACGTGGGCAAACGCCAATGGTGTACGAGCACAAGGTCCCCTACCTTGAAGGGGGCAGGACGTCTCGTGTGGCCACGCCTAGTCAACTCACGTTCTCGAACGTGTTTCACATTAGCTCTAGCCAGGTTAGCCAGGTCCTGTCTATGCTCCAGCCAATCCCCTACAGAGCTCCTGTAGTCCTCTGGAAAAGGGGCTTTAAAAAACCACGCAGAACGCCCCTCATGGAACAGTTCATGGGGGGTATAGCCAGTTGAAGAACTCTCCTGAAAATTCATGGTTAGGACAGCCCAGGGTAACAGACGTACCTAATGTTTGGTTCGCTCCTGATTCATCAGAATCCTCAGGTTCTGGTCCAACACACGGTTCTGTGTCTCGCACAGAGGGTTAGAAGTGTGAGTGTAGGGCACGCGTGTTGTCGCATGGACGTTCAGGGCGTCCAATACTCGCTGGTACCATCCGGTATCACTCCGGATAAGGACTTCCTCGTCAGACTGCACCCCCATAGTGCTCGAACCATTGTTCAACCAAAATTTTCACAGTCTGTTCCCCTGTGATCTTTTTGTTGCAGGGGAACGCACGGGTGAAACGGGTTAGGCCACAGGTGACAACCAAACAGCTGTCATAACCACCAAACTTAGGCAGACCGTGGATGAAATCCACGTACAACAGAGAATTAGCACAGTACGGGATGGGCCCCCACCCGGATAGGCCTTCTTGCTCAAGCGCGTACCTACGAGCGAACGAAGTCGATGTGCACCAAGTGGATGCTCGCTTGTTCAATTGAAGTAAATTCCATTCTACTTGTTCAATTGGCCATGTTGAAAGTCAATGGAACGCACCTGGGATCTCTACGGCAGTGTTTTGTGCAAGCTTTCCCTTTTTCGATTTCTTCTCGACCAGCTCATCTTCTTCATTGTGGTGACGCTTCTTCCCCTTTTTCTGGGACTTGCGATTCGAGGGGTTGTTGGAGTGTGGGGCTTGGGGCATGATGGACTCCGGATCTTGGGGCTTGATAGACTCCGCTTCGATGAGGAGTGGTTGGACAGCACTCAAGGGCCTCCACCATCCATAGGAGCCAACACATGTCCTCAGCACTCTTGTCGGCACGACTGCCAACTATACCAAGCCATTGTGGAATAAGACACCATGCATGTAGCATGAGCCTCCATGTACACTCACCAGTTGGCTTGGGGGTCTTACCTAAGGACCACCGTACTCTACAGGTTTTCAAAATTTTGTTGATAGCAATGCCCTTACTATCATGATAGTTCCCAACGGAATGCTCTATATATGTACAAATTATACGACCTATGGCCATTGTACAAATCGCCAACGGTCCAAACGAATGAGTGGTGGCCTCATAGAACCATGTCGTTGCATACAAGGACCACCACCCGTTCGGTATGTGGCTTCCTCGGCATCGGTACGCCAAATGGCATCGGTGATGAACTTGCGTTCGGCCCTTTGCCAAATGGCAAATGCATATATACTAGCGATCTATATTCCCAACCATCGCCGCAACCACGGCTAGTCATCCCTGAACTAGACTTCGCAATGCTCCTTCTTCCCGAACCATTCAAGTGTTGCACCGTCAATGAGAGCTTGCAAGAACTAGAAAGAGAAGAAGGAGCATTGTAAGTTGTAATGTTCAGTTGAACGAGTTGAAAGTTCGATTCGTCAATTGAACAACCGGATGTGAATAACCACGAAGGACGTATCGTAACACATACCTTGATATTTGTTTCCCTAAGGTTGGCAAGGATTGTAGCATCCTTGTCATCGCAATATGCAACACAGATGATGAATTGGTTTGACAGGTTCCGGGCCAATTGGCCGCGTTTAGCAGATGTTATGCATAATTGGGACCATTGAGTGCCCGCAACGGGGAATGCGTCCCCACGGACAATAAGGGTCAAAGGCATGGAAGTATCCTATGCACTATGTAACACCTTATGTCGTTGTAAAAATTTGACGCCCTCTAGAATACTCCATGATATCCCAGGAGCTCCGTCTTGTGTAGTAGGTTTTGGAGGCTCTAGCCGCATTTCACTACACAATTCCCTCCACTTATCGTTGACGGACTTCAACGAAGGTAAGCTTGGAGACCATTGTAAACGGAGCTTTTGGGTAGAGTTGTGACCGAAGTCACTTATGAACTCTTGTAGGATAGGATACCTCGTACGTTGCATCCTCAAATCCACAATGAGCTCTACCGCACGTATAGGTGTGCAAATAAGCGTACCATGGTTGTTCAACGCTTCTTGTGTACAACGTTGAGCGATATTACCACCATGGGCCGTATCACTCACCTCCCTTGGAAGGTTGCGGTATCGTGGTGTTTGTATGAAAACGTTTGCAAGCACGTCAACAACGTCATCATCAAACAGGGAAGTTGCACGTGTCGCATTCAATAGGAAATCATGGAGTCCATGAGGGTCATAGATGTTGCGAGAGGCCATTATCTACACATAAAAATTGAACATAAGTAGTGCGCACCACGGTCAATAGTGCACACAGCAATTTCGGGCAACACACAATTAACCTACATGAACAGGATTGTATTGTATCACCACACACTATGAAATCCTCAACTTTTATGAGCTTCAAAGCTGTCTGTGGCTGTACATGACGTCTATTTGCGCCTTTTTGACTCCGCGCTGGAACGCAAAATGTCGGCGCGCTCTGTGTTCAATTTTGTCAATGTTCAATCTTATTCAATTCTGTTCAATTGACAGATTGAATAGGGTTGAGTTGAGTAGAACGCCTTTGACCTTAAGACGATAATCTAGGGAAGCACCTGGGCTACGAAAGCGCTGCGCTCCAGTGAGGAGGTCCACGCGGGTCCGTGGCTCGATACCCTCAGCCTTGGCACATAGAACGTGTTGGAGATCCGGTACATCGTACCAAGAGACGGGCATATTGTTAGGTGAGGGTTTAGCGCCGGGTACCTAACCTGTAGGGCCATCTGTGGCCCGCACGGAGGAAACAGCGTGGTCATGGGACCCGCCATGAGTAGACTCACCAAGGTCCACCTCATCCATACCCTAGATTGTCTTTTTAAGGTCAAAACCGTTCTACTCAACTCAATCAAGTCTACTCAATTAAATACCATAGATTTCAATTGAACAACTACTTTCCACCATGTCTAATTCCCATTTAGTGGCACCTCATGTGGTTTCATATTTTCAAAGCCACGACAACCGTTTCACAAAATGTATGTCAAACATGTACCATTGATCTTTAGACCCTTGCGACCCTTGCATACCCCATTTTGTGCATTTTTCTCACAATTGGGGGAGTTGAAAATTCCATTGAACAACAAGAGGATCAACACGCACAATACGATGGAATGAACACTATCATAAAAAAGTGTGAAGACCATGTGTTGATGAATACACTTGTCCTACACCTTGGCATCGGCCTTGTATTGCACCCTCCGGGCCTCCGCCTCCTCATGTGTCTTTTCACAATCAATTTTGTTTACAGCCACGAGGCTAATGTCCTCCTCCCTGGGTGGGTGCGGGGGCATGATGAGCATTCGCTAACCTGGACGGGTGGCCCTTGTCCATTCACTCCTTGGAGCATCATCTACCTCCGAGCCACGCGAAAGCATGGCATCATACCCACAACACACAACACACTCCTTATCACACTCCGAGTCCCTTTCCATTTCCAATTGCATGGGAACCCAAAATTTATCTAGGTCTTTAAGACGTAGAGAGGCCCTTGTTGGAGGGACCCCATCTTCCTCAACCACTCTCTCTACTTCCTTGCATTCCTCTTCCTCATGCGCATCATTGGTTGGCTCCTCTTCCTCGTTTGGGTCATCCACATCATTGGTTGGTTCCTCTTCTTCTTCCTCTTCCCCCTTTTTTGCTTCCTCCGCAACGTTGCTTGCCACGGCTCCTTTCAAACTCACTTTGAGGCTCTAGAGGGAAAGGGCGACACCAACTAACAAAGGCAAAACAACATATCCATTCACATGCATGCAATACCACATAAGCAAGTGAAAGCAATGACTCACATTGTTCAAACCAACGGGAACGCAAGGCTCCGCAATCGCGCAACATCCGCTTTCTGCATGTGTTCCGGCAATGCACGCGTGTAAAACACGAGTGCCACTCTCCGACCACGCCATTGCCATGGGCCATGCAATGCATGTGAATCAAAGACAACGCCACGCTGTTGGGCGTCACACAAGTATCCCTCAACGAGCGATCCATCCTCACGCGTACCCATTGTGGTCATTGCCCTTCCTTCGTGGCAGATCTTCCCCCCCTTCTCCACAAAAAAAGCCCCCACATGGCAATCCCCCCCCTCCTCCGTCAACACAGAAACGCCCAAATTGCGGTGCTCATCATGTTCATGGGAATGCAATTGCATTGGTGAATGGTCATAACCATAAACTACGGCTATGGCATTCCAATGGAAGGGGTGTGCGCGGAATTCTACTTGGGCATATTGGTTCAATCTGCTCACCAAAGTTGAATAATCTTCCGTGCGACCGGTGATTTTTATGTTTTTAAATGCGGGAAACTCCACCGTTGGTCCAAAGATGGCCTTGCTGAACTTGGCACCATACCGCCTCTTGTAGGACCACTTCATCTTCATGATGTCTTGGAATAGCCCTTGTTGACAAATCTGACGAAAGGAAGTACAAACCTTTCCTTCCACTCTCTCCTCGCTCCTTGAGGTCAATTCGACAATCTCATTCTTCGGTTCTACCGCGGGCTTTGGTGCTGCCTTCTTGGGAGCTTCCTTCCCCTTCGGCTTCTTCGGAGCACCCATGGACTTTTTGTCTTCCTTCTTGGGCACCTCCTTGGGTTATAGGGCGGCCAATTTCTTCAAGGCCTTCTTGCTCAAGCGCGCACCTACGAGCGAACGAAGTCGATGTGCACCAAGTGGATGCTCGCTTGTTCAATTGAAGTAAATTCCATTCTACTTGTTCAATTGGCCATGTTGACAGTCAATTGAACGCACCTGGGATCTCTTCGGCGGTGTCTTGTGCATGCTTTGCCTTATTCGATTTCTTCTCCACCAGGTCATCTTCTTAATTGTGGTGACACTTCTTCCCCTCTTTCTGGGACTGGCGATTGGAGGGGTCGTTGGAGTGTTGGGCTTGGGGCATGATGGACTCCGGATCTTGGGGCTTGATAGACTCCGCATCGATGGGGACTGGTTGGACATCACTCAAGGGCCTCCACCATCCATAGGAGCCAACACATGTCCTCAACACTCTTGTCGGCACGAGTGCCAACTATACGAAGCCATTGTGGAATAAGAGACCATGCATGTAGCATGAGCCTCCATGTACACACACCAGTTGGCTTGGGGGTCTTACCTAAGGACCACCGTACTCTACAGGTTTTCAAAATTTTGTTGATAGCAATGCCCTTACTATCATGATAGTTCTCAACGGAATCCTCTATATATGTCGCGCGCGCTGGTCCTCAGCGCCAGAATAAAGTAAAGAGAACAGAAAAACACTACCAAAAAATTTTCTAAATAGCTGGAAATAAAGCTAAATAGCATAAGAAACACTTAGGGCAAAAAAGCGTGCACCTAAACACGTTGGAACACGACCTCGAAAATTTTGAACTCAAATAGACAAATAAATAGCGCCGTAAGCGCCGTAACGCTAACACAAACATAACGCCGTCCCTCCCGTCGTCCAATACGCCGTCTACGTAAGGAAAACTGCGTCGCGGGCAACGCATAAAACACGAAAAAATGTTTTTGTAGCACGCCGCGCCCCTGTACTCGTCCCTCACGCCCCCTTTTATTAACCATGTACCTTCCCCCCCCGCCCGTGCCCCACCCTCGACGCTTTTGCCTCCCTTTCGCTGCAGGTGGCACGTACGCGGCGTCAAGTCCACGACACCGCAACCACCAAGGCATTCCAGCCACGACACCGCCACCAACGCGGGGTGACATGTAAGGCAGTGCACCAGACATGGTCTTGCTGCCTGCAAGTGTGCGAGTGTGTGTGTGTTGGGTAGTGTATAATTTTTTTTTATTTTCAAAAAAAGAAAAAAATATTTTTAAAACATTTTGCAGCGGTTTTTCAAGTAGGAGAAACAAAACAAAGGCAGGAAACAAACCAAACAAAGCAGCAGGACGGGACACCACAGCACCACACGGCAGCGCAGCACCACGAGGCACAGCACAGGGGAGCAGGGCACCAAGGGAGAGCAGGGCCCCACAGCAACACCGCACAGGGGGGAGAGGACAGGGAACGCACAGCACGACACCCCGGGACGCACACGGCACAAAGCACAGCGGCCAACAACACGGGGCAGGGCACGGGGGAGCAGGGCACCAAGGGCGAGCAGGGCCCCACAGCAACACCGCACAGGGAGGAGAGGACAGGGAACGCACAGCAGGACACCCCGGGACGCACACGGCACAAAGCACAGCGGCCGACAACACCAAGCAGCGATACACCGCAGCAAAACACACACAGCGCGGCGAGACACAACAAAACACAGCGACCAAAGGCACAGGACCCCGGGACGACGAACAGCGACAGGACACACCACACAACAGCACCAAACAGAGCAAAACGAAACCACACAACGCCGGGCGGCACAACGCACAGCAACACGGCGCAGCACGGCACCCAGGGACGAACCAAAGCACACCACCGAGACACGACACCAGGAGCCACGAGGACCCACCAGGGGACAACAGAGGACAGCCAGACCCAACAGCCAGGACGCAAACACAACAGACAACCAGACAAAAAACCAGCCAGCGCCGCAGGGGCAAGAGAGAAGCGCACAGAGAGCATCGACGCAGGCACACCAGCACAGCACCGCACAGGCAGAGCACAGAAACAGAAACAGCCTGGAGCACCACCAAAAGGCAAGGAACAACGCAAAAAAAGAAAACAAGGGGAGAACGCAGCAACGCAAGAAAGCAACGCACCACAACATCAGCACAACACCACCCAGCACAACACGGCGCAAGAACACAAGCACGCCACACAACAACGGACCCAACACAAAACACACCACAGACCGCAGCACCACACCACACGACGCACGACAAACCACAACACAGAACAGCACAACCAGCCGCCGGGAGGGGGGGGGGCACAACCAGCACAAACCCGACGCAAAAAAAAAACCCCCCGCGCCAAGCGCCGGAGGGCTGCGGCGGGCAACACCACACGGCAGCCACCAGAGGCAGCAAGGGGAAGAGCAACGCCACCAGTGCGGCTCCACCGGGCACAAACAACACATCAGGCAACAAAAAACAAGGGGGAGGCACATGCAAGGGGCACCAGAAAACAGAGCGCAAGTGCACACCATCCCCCGCCGAAGCACAAGGCCGAGCACAACACACACCAACACGCCCAACAGCCCAGGACACACCAGCTCGGCACCGCACAGCCAGCACAGCACGAAAAAAAAAAAACAGAGAGGCAAAAAGAAAAACGACAAAACCCGGAAAAGAACAAAAAAAAAAAAAAACAAACACGAAGGGGGGGGGGAGAAAAAAAAACAAGAGAAACAAAAAAGAGGGGGCGGAAGGACCACAAGACGCCAAGGCCCAAGGCACCCAGGGCCAGAAAACACTGAACGCCGGAGACAAGGGGGAGCGCACAAGAAAGGAGAAAAGAAAAACCCAGAAACAACACAAGCAGGGCAACCCGAGCCCGGAGGGGGCCGAGCGGATAAGAGGAGCAACAAGAACGGCCACAGAAAAAGGTGAGGCGCACCAGAACGCGCCCAGGAGGCCGGCCCGCCCGACCCGGCCAAGAAAGCACGCACACGCACACACGCACGGGACCCAGGCGTGGCGTCCTCTGACCTGAAAGGGGCGGTGTCGGCGTCCACACGAAATAACCCCTGGTGCACCAGCCGAGTCCCCCGTCGAAAGACGGGCGGTACGAGAAACGGGACGCGTCAGTGACCGGGTCCACACACGCCAAACACCGCAGCGCACGCAGCCCAAGACCGACATCGGAGGGACCCACCAGGGACAACCCCATCGCGGGGCCCCGAACGGATATGACGCGGAGCGAGCCCAGCGCCCCTGCCTCGGCGGGGGCCAGTTGGAGGCACAATGAGCCCGGTTCTCGGCCTGCCTCCGCGTGCCCCGCGCAGCCGGCCAGTAAAGCCGGGGGCACAACCCCCCGTGGTGGGTAAAGGCACCACGGCGACGGGAAAGCCAACCAGAGCAACGAGAGCGACCGGACCGGACGAGGCGCGGCGCACCAACGCGGGGCCACGAGGCACGCCAGAGAGGCACGCCGCAGGCCACAACCGAGGAACAAGGGAAGGTGCCAAGCAACAACGGCCACCGGGTGACGCAAACCCGGGAAGCGCGTACAACAGGCAACAAACCACGGCACAGGAACAGGTGCCAGGAAAAAGCCAACCCGCACACCACAAACCCCAGCCAGGAGTGGCGGGGCGCAGCCGAAGCCCGAGCCCAAGCACACACACCCACACCGCACACCCCAGCCAGGAGTGGCGGGGTACAGGGGGAGCGCACACACAAACACACACACCCCAACACCCCAGCAAGGAGTGGCGGGGCGCAGCCGAAACCCGAGCCCAAACACACACACCCAGGCCGCACACCCCAGCCAGGAGTTGCGGGGTACAAGGGGAGCACGCACAACAACACGCACAACCCAACATCCCAGCCAGGAGTGGCGGGGCGCAGCCAAAACCCGAGCCCAAACACACCCACCCAGGCTGCAAACCCCAGCCAGGAGTGGGGGGGTACAAGCAGAGCACGCACACCAGCACACACACACCCCAACACTCCAGCCAGCAGTGGCGGGGCGCAGCCGAGACCCGACTTCCAACACCCACACCCACACCGAACACCCGAACCAGGAGTGGCGGGGTACAAGGAGAGCACGCACACCAACACGCACACCCCAACAGCCTAGCGAGGAGTGGCGGGGCGCAGCCGAAACCTGAGCACGAGCACGAACACCCACAACACACACGCCAGTCAGGAGTGGTGGGGTACACGAGGAGCACTCACTACAGCACACACACACCCCAACACCCCAGCCAGGAGTGGCAGGGCGCAGCCGAAACCCAAGCCGAAACACACACATCCAGGCCGCACAACCCAGCCAGGAGTGGCGGGGTACAAGGGGAGCACACACACCAACACGCACACCCCAACACCCCAGCCAGGATTGGCGAGGGGGCAGCCGAAACCCGAGCCCAAACACCCACAGCCGCACCGCACACCGCAGCCAGGAGTGGCGGGGTACAAGGGGAGCGCCCAAACCACCACACACACACCCCAACACCCCAGCGAGGAGTGGCGCGGCGCAGCCAAAACCCGAACCCAAACACACACACTCACACCGCACACCCCAGCCAGGAGTGGCATGGTACAAGGGGAGCACGCACACCAACACGCACACCCGAACACCCCGGCCAGGAGTGGCGGGGCGCAGCGGAAACCCGAGCCCAAGCACACACACGCACGCCGCACACCCCAGCCAGGAGAGGCGGGGTACAGAAGGAGCAAGCACACACACACGCACGCCCCAACACCCCAGCCAGGAGTGGCGGGGCGCAGCCAAAACCCGAGCCCAAACACCCACACCCACACCGCAAACCCCAGCCAGGAGTGCCGAGGTACAAGCGGAGCGCGCACACGAGCACACACACACCCCAACACCCCAGCCAGGATAGGCGGAGCGCAGCGGAAACCCGAACCCAAGTACACACACCCACAACGCGCACCCCAACCAGGAGTGGCGGGGTACAAGCGGAGCGCGCACACGAGCACATACACACCCCAACACCCCAGCCAAGAGTGGGGGGGCGCCGCCCAAACCCGACCAAAGCACAGACACCCACGCCGCACACCCCAGCCAGGAGTGGCGGCATACAAGGGGAGCATGCACGTCCCAACACCCAAGCCAGGAGTGGCGGGGCGCAGCCGAAACACGAGCCCAAACACACACACCCACACCCCACATCCCAGCCAAGAGTGGCGGGGCGCAGCCGAAACCCGAGCCCAAACACCCACACCCGCACCGCACACCCCAGCCAGGAGTGGCGGCGTACAACACCTATGATTTTAGCAGCTGTTTTTTCCCAAAATTCAAGGTCATGCATTTTCAGAACGGCGATATCAAACTGTACACAGTAGTACTGTTGTTTTTGTGTTTTCTCAAAATTTTAACCAAATTATGCTGTCGCTGGAGCTGGAGCCGCAGATCAACTGTCAGCAACTGCCGCGTACGCGAGTTTCAGATTCCCGACCGCCGTGCGCAATAGAAAATCGCCAAAAAGTCCACTTTTTTTCGCAGTTGGAAGCAAAGTAAAGGCATGAGCGTGTCCCCGAGATCAATACCTTATTGCTGACCTAAAAAAATCCAGATTGGCAGGCACAGATTTTGAGAAATTCACACTTTTCTAGCCAAAAACCACTCTTTTTCATGGTTTTAGGGTCTATGGAGGCCATGTAGAGGGCCTTACAGGGCTGGAAGAGGTGGTATAGAGGTGATATATGAACAAATTGTCATCACCATTGGTAGAAGCCTACATGACAAGCGATGTTTTGCCTTTATTCTAGGCTATTCATCCCTTTCTCATGCACCATGCGGCCCAACATCCATATGGTTCATAGGTAGGGTTTTGATCACCTATCACCGTCCACACACATGTTTGGGGCTTGGGTTGGTATTGTATGCATTTCAATGATAACAACTACATAAAATATGATACACGGGCATAAGAATGGGATGAACAATGAACATTTGAGGTGTTTTTGGCCCCATTTTGCACCGTTTTGTAGTCCATTTCCATATGGTTCATAGGTGGGTTTTTGCGTGCCTATCACCGTCCACACACATGTTTGGGGCTTAGGTTGTTATTGTAAGCATTCGTATGATAGGTGCTACATATAATATGATAGTATGTGCATAAGAATGGGATGAACGATGAAGATTTGAGGTGTTTTTGGCCCTATTTTGCACCGTTTGTGGTCCAATATCCATATGGTTCATAGGTAGGGTTTTGATCACCTATCACCGTCCACACACATGTTTGGGGCTTGGGTTGGTATTGTATGCATTTGAATGATAAGAACTACATAAACTATGATACTACGGGCATAAGAATGGGATGAACGATGTAGATTTGAGGTGTTTTTGGCCCGTTTTTGCACCTTTTGCGCTCCATATCCATATGGTTCATAGGTAGGGTTTTGATCACCTATCACCGTCCACACACATGTTTGGGGCATAGGATGGTATTGTAAGCATTTGAATGCTGGGTAAGAAATAAAATATGATACTACGGGCACAAGCATGGGATGAACAATGTAGTTTTGAGGTGTTTTTGGCCCGTTTTTGCACCATTTGTGCTCCATATCCATATGGTTCATAGGTAGGGTTTTGATCACCTATCACCGTCCACACACATGTTTGGGGCTTGGGTTGGTATTGTATGCATTTGAATGATAAGAACTACATAAACTATGATACTACGGGCATAAGAATGTGATGAACGATGTAGATTTGAGGTGTTTTTGGCCCGTTTTTGCACCTTTTGCGCTCCATATCCATATGGTTCATAGGTAGGGTTTTGATCACCTATCACCGTCCACACACATGTTTGGGGCATAGGATCGTATTGTAAGCATTTGAATGCTGGGTAAGAAATAAAATATGATACTATGTGCACAGGAGTGGGTTGAACAATGTAGATTTGAGGTGTTTTTGGCCCGTTTTTGCACCATTTGTGCTCCATATCCATATGGTTCATAGGTAGGGTTTTGATCACCTATCACCGTCCACACACATGTTTGGGGCAAAAGATGGTATTATAAGTATTTGAATGCTAGGTAATAAATGAAATATGATACTATGTGCACAGGAGTGGGTTGAACAATGTAGATTTGAGGTGTTTTCGGCCCATTTTTGCACCTTTTGTGGTCCATATCCACGGTGGACAAGTATTGCAAATTTCTTGTCATACCTGACGTTGTTCCACACCACATATAATCATATACAAAGATTGTCTCACTGCCTTCATGCCATTGTTGCGTGCTTTGTGTGCCAAGAGGAGGTATTTCCTGTGTATTACGCCTTCCGAGGTAGGGTGAGCGAAGGGTGAAAAGACGGTGATCGAACATGACATTGCTCCACACCACATATTCTAATATACAAAGATTGTCTCACTGCCTTCATGCCCTTGTTGCGTGCTTTTTGTGCCAAGAGGAGGCTTGTCCTGTGTATTACGCCTTCCTAGGTAGGGTGAGCAAAGGGTGAAAAGACAGTGAACTAAGGGTGAACGAATGGTCAAAAGACAGTGAGGGAAGAGTGAATTGCGAGCATGCATGGCAACCAAATGTGATTTCCCTTTGGTACAACCCACAGGGCTAAGCAATGGCTCCTATGCTGACGTAGATGAGGCAGTTTGAGAACATTGCCTGGCTTTGTGTTTGCGCTGCCATTGCTTCATTGCCCACATCGCACTCATATAATGTTTGTGACCTAACGAGGTATGGGGGAAATTTCATCCGGTTTCAAATTGGATGGTTGCCCATGTCATGTGTCTCGTTATGGGCAGATGAAATATCACACACACAACACACACCACACACACTCAGTGGAATCTACCAATGTGCATTGCAACGCGCGTTGCATGGCAACCCAAAGAGCTGGCTTAGGCAATGTCCTAGAAACACTTGGTGGCAACAATCTTCCAAACAGCTGTATTTGCACTTTTGAACCCACAATGGTTGATTTCATTGCTGTCGCTGTGTTTTCGTGTGATTTGGCATTGATGAAATTTTTCCCTAGAGCTCGGTTAGGCTTGCCAAGCAACAAATTGTGACCCTACATGCCTTTTACTCAAGATAATCTTCCGGAGGGTGCAAAAAGTGCCCCTGAATAGCCATATTTGCACTTTTGAAGCCACAAATGTGGATTAGAGTGATTTCGTTGTGATTTCGTCGTGATTACCAACCTGAGTGATTTGTGGAACCCAACAAGATAACTCCATGCATGCACACACATTTGCATTTGCATATTGATGGTATGTTGGGTGAATTGTATGGGAATGCTTAAATTCGACCCAGTGGTGGAGGACAGAAGCAACCGTTAGGGAGCTTGTGGGTCCATGCTTGAAATATCATAGGGGGTGTTCCAAGCCGCGGCTAGCCGCGGCTGGGGGGGTTGGACCCCCCCTCCCCCCCCCCCCCCCCTCCCCCCCTCCCCCCCCGTGGCTGGCCACGGCTGGCCAAAAATGGCTGGGGGGGAAATTTGGCCAAAATCAAGGAAAACGAAGAAAAAACGGCCACACTTGGGGTCCCTAGGGGTGCAAGCCAACCCCTTTTGACTTGTGGCTATATGTGCTACTGCATTTGGGGCTACTAGGTTGTGTGGCCTCTTTTGAAGTGCGAAATGACCACCCTCCCTCCCATGCTCAATATCAAGTGCAGCTGAAGATACACAATGTGGCAAAGACATAATGCAAAGACAATCATCAATGTCTCATATCGCATTGTTGTGAAGAGGAGCCCCAAACAACGGGCTACCATGCGAAAGTGAAATAGAGAAATTGGGGTGAAAAATATATATCGTGACAAAAGAGGGTGCAAATATGGGACTATGGCTATGCCTCTACCACAGTGCCCTCCTCCTCTTCATCTCCATACACCGAGCCCTCGTCATCAGCAGTGACCTCTTGATACGTCTCAACATCAACAACATAGTACCCTCTCTCATCCATGGAATGGGGGATAATTTCCTTTTCAACCGAACAATAAGGAACAAGGATGTTACCTCCATCCCACTCAAGCACCGCAGACCCATCCTCTTTTTCCTCCCGCAACCGGAGACAGCGAATTGTGATGTTAAACCTTGTCTCCTTTGTTCGCTTTTGAAAAATAGAAATGGCCATACGGAGCCGGTTGTCCTCCGGGTCGCGGTACGTGAGCATTTGATCAAAAATGAAATTGGTTGGCACTCGCTTTTGCTCTTTCTTATGCTTTTTACATATCAACTCCCCCATGTCATCATCATACTCCTCCCCTTGGGGTGTGCTACCCCCACGCACACGCTTTTTGAGGCCATACCGCATTTTATCCTTCTTCCCCTTTCCAAAAATGGGGGTGGCAAAACTTTGCGCTGCCACTTTGGCGGCTGGAAGCTTGGCCTTTGCAGGGGTGCCGGTGTATCCGAGGGATGGGTGCTTCCTAAATTGCTTGATGTACTCCTCTTGTAACTTGACAGCCTTATCCGTGTCCGTTTGAAATGGATCGGATGACCATGTAAGGTCCAATCCCTCGACCGTTTTTAATGGGTTAGGCGTGACAACGGGGAACACGGGTGGTTGCACGGCAGTTGTGTTGGTGATTGTGCAACTGGACCAAACATCCCATAACCACATCCCGATGCATAATGCAACGAATTACCTAATTACCTAATTACCTAATTACCTAATTACACAAACATGACAAACGTAGGTGCATGGAAATTGTACCAATACCTGCCGCAGAGACACATCATCATCATGGAATCTTGAGAGCAAAGGCAAAGAGGCAAAGAGGCAAAATGCAAAAGTGCAAGGCCCAACGCAATATGGCTAGACGGTTGGGTGGCTAGGTGACAAGGCGGCTGGGTGGCTGGGTGGCTGGGCGGCTGGGTGGCTGGGTGGCTGGAGCCCCCCCCCCCCCCCCCCCCCCCCCCCCCCCCCCCCCCCTCCCCCCCACTGACCGGAACCGCTCCATAGTTGAAATATCGCAGAGGAAATATCACAGTTGTGTCTGTCATTTTTTGCCCGCCTGTCCCATCTCTCCATTCAAGTGGTGGTTTGGCTTGCCGTTGTGGTGGTTGATAATTCTGCTGCAGTTGCAATCCATGATGCACGATGCATGATGCTCCACTTCTCTTCTCAAAGCAATGTTGTCTATCCCGCAAATTGGCGGTACTCTTCCAGTGTTGGCAAGGGAGCAACTGTGCATGTGGCTGCTGTGTTGGAGTTCCTGAGCAATGAGATGTTGGAGCTTGCGGCCAACGCATCAAGAGAAAACAAGAAGTAGCAACGTATCACGCCTCGGCTCTTGATGGTATGCACTATGTGCCCCGTGCACATCCCATGTTGCACGCACGCACCAACTGTGCACACTGCGCGCACGCATTGTGCACACTGCATGCACGCACGCATGCACAATATCAGTGTGTCACAATATTAGTGCCTTCTGTCTGCTAAGAGTTTCAGCGAAAATCTCTGGGTCTGGGTGACAGAACACCTTCGCTGTTTGTCCGTTCCCGACTCAGATTATGTCTTTTTGACACTGTGGAGCTTTTGCTCGTGCCTTTGGCATTGCGTTTTGCACTGTGCACACTGCACACACACATTGTGCACGCTGCACGCACGCGGCAGAGGTGGGGCATGCATGCGTTGTGCGTGCCCTGTGCATGCTTTGTGCATGTTGGGGGGGCTTCGGGACACAGGGCGGGTGTGTATCCAAGCATTCCGAAATGATGCCATGAACGACGCCAGCCAAGTGGCCCCGCACGACCTTGAAATGGAGAGAGATGGGAAAGGGTTTTAGGGATGGGTTAAGGAAGCCAAAACTTTCCTCGAGTACACAAAGTATGCACGCACGCACGGTGCACACTGCACGCACGCATTGTGCACACTGCGCGCATCTTATTCTCTTGGCCATCGCCTCTTAACCCTTTTTTTTTGTGGGGTGGACTCGATGCAAGGCATGCTGGAACGGCGCGTTCCGGACTGCAGATGCAGCAAATTCTGCGATCGCTTTGCGATAAATAGGGTGCCACGTGGGGGCGAAGACACTCGTTCAAGTCATCCTCCAAAAACTGACCCACTGTGAGCACTCCTGCCCGAATGAGCGCTGGCGCAAAAGGAAAGTTGAAGTCTGTTCATTGCGAAAGGCGGCATTGTGACAGACACGCTGATGAGCTTTGCATCCCCTTCTGTGCATCACACAGGGCCAGTCGCCGATACATGTTGCCGTCGGTTCATATGCCGCCGTTGAGGCGTTGAGGCCGGATGACGCCTTGGTATTGAGGATGCAAGAGGCCTTGGCGGCGTTCCTCCCCCTCCTGTTCAAGGTGCCGCGTGTCCACGATACAACATGTGCATGTACCGCATTATTTTGGGACCTGGCTACAAGGGTACTGTTTCATGGGAATCAGTAACATCAAGAATGTGCTGAAGCTGCATTTGACGCTCTCTGGATTGCAATCTTTGGATTCATGACATTGGTGCTGCTGGCAGACACAGAGAGGGAGCCCCTGCTGGAGCACGTTGAGAGGGGCACCCTCTTGTTCTTTGCAGCACTCTTTGTGCTCATGCACAGTCTCGAAAAGCTTGGGCTCGTTGAGTGGATTGGAAATGTTGTGGTTACGATCATTGAAGCGGTACGTTGTTGCATTGCGCATTGGTTATCAAGGCAGTAGGAATACGTAATGCCACCGCATGCAGGGATTCCATTTCATGCGAAAAAGTTGCATGGCCGCAACACATGACACAGTACAGTGATCAGTCTGTGGGTCTCACTGTTTTTTGAATTTTGTTTTGTGCAAGCAGGAATCCAGTTTCTGCCACCCTCGGTACCTACCCCCTGTGATGCGCGGTCGCTGGCATGGCGGTAAGTGAGTCCCTCACCGCCTCTCACAACACATTCCAACTTTTCATCCCTAGGAAAAGCGATGGCGGCAGTGGTTGCTATCATGGCAACCATTATGACAGCTTTTTTGATATTTGGGCAAATGGTTACGGCAGCGTCGATTGCAGGGTGGCGTTAACGCAACCAAATGGGGGATGGGGGCTTGATGAAAATGTTTGTAGTGTGCACGCACGCATTGTGCACGCTGCACGCCCGCATTGTGCAAACTGCACGCACGCACTGTGCACACTGCACGCACGCATTGTGCACGCTGCATGCCCGCATTGTGCACGCTGCACGCCCGCATTGTGCACACTGCACGCACGCATTGTGCACACTGCACGCACACATTGTGCACGCTGCACGCACGCATTGTGCACGCTGCACGCCCGCATTGTGCACGCTGCACGCACGCATTTTGGACACTGCACGCACGCACTGTGCACGCTGCACGCACGCACTGTGCATGCTGCATTTGACGCTCTCTGGATTGCAATCCTTGGATTCATGACACTGGTGCTGCTGGCAGACACAGAGAGGGAGCCCCTGCTGGAGCACGTTGAGTGGGGCACCCTCTTGTTCTTTGCAGCACTCTTTGTGCTCATGCGCATCTCATGCACGTCTCGAAAAGCTTGGGCTCATTGAGTGGATTGGAAATGTTGTGGTTACGATCATTGAAGCGGTACGTTGTTGCATTGCGCATTGGTTATCAAGGCAGTAGGAATACGTAGTGCCACCGCATGCAGGGATTCCATTTCATGCGAAAGAGTTGCATGGCCGCAACACATGACACAGTACAGTGATCAGTCTGTGGGTCTCACTGTTTTTTGAATTTTGTTTTGTGCAAGCAGGAATCCAGTTTCTGCCACCCTCGGTACCTACCCCCTGTGATGCGCGGTCGCTGGCATGGCGGTAAGTGAGTCCCTCACCGCCTCTCACAACACATTCCAACTTTTCATCCCTAGGAAAAGCGATGGCGGCAGTGGTTGCTATCATGGCAACCATTATGACAGCTTTTTTGATATTTGGGCAAATGGTTACGGCAGCGTCGATTGCAGGGTGGCGTTAACGCAACCAAATGGGGGATGGGGGCTTGATGAAAATGTTTGTAGTGTGCACGCACGCATTGTGCACGCTGCACGCCCGCATTGTGCAAACTGCACGCACGCACTGTGCACGCTGCACGCCCGCATTGTGCAAACTGGACGCACGCACTGTGCACACTGCCCGCACGCACTGTGCACACTGCACGCACGCATTGTGCAAACTGCACGCATGCACTGTGCATGCTGCACGCACGCACTGTGCACGCTGCACGCACGCATTGTACACACTGCACGCACTCATCGTCGCCCGCATTGTGCACACTGCACGCACACACTGTGAACATTTGCACTGTGCGCATGCACGCATTCCGCACACTTCACACACGCACTGTGAACATGCGCACTGTGCACACCGTACGCATGCACTGTGCACACTGCACTGAGTTTTGGCAGGACCTCTGTATTTACTGATTTTTGTTGGCCATACCTGGGAACATTCTCAATGGGGCATCCGTTCTGGCCTACTCCATGGAGGCCTCCTGGATCTGAAAACAAATCCCACTCCTATTGGGGAGCATGGAGACCGTGGTCTTTAATTTAATTCTGGTGTTTCAGATCATCTTGTTTGGCAAGCCGTCGAGCAAACCTCTGCTAGCCAGTGCATACAGTCCAATGCAGTATGAGTATTGGCCTTGGGTGCAGGAATGCTGTGCTCCTTGGAGGAGGGAGGGACCCCATGGGGCAAATGCACTACTCAGTGCAGGCACTGCTCAGTGCACAATTTGGCCCAGAATTTCATGCTCAAGTTGTTGCTCTTTCCAAATGTCCTCAAATGATCAGTCAACATGTGCGGACCATGGTGCACACAGGGATGGATGCAGGTTCTGTATTTCTCAAGGTGGTCCCCTTCTCCACAAGGAAGATGTCTTGGGCATCATTTGTTGCGTTTGAAAAAAAGATTATCCAAAGCCCCCCCCCCCCATATTTCAGGCTGTACCATGGGTCCAAAATGTTGCCTTTGCCCCCTGAACAACAGGTCAGGGACCCCCCTCCCCTATTTTGAGGGTGCTGGATGCGAAAAAAGAGATTGTAGGGACACACAGATCGTGACTCACACAATTTGCAACATCCGTATGCACTAAAATCTGCCGTTTTTCCATGAAAAAACGGCCAAAAATGGCCGTTTTTCGGTCAAAAATTGAGTTTGTTGGCCTCAGACAAGCAGTTGAAGACCCCTCCCCTATTTTGAGGATGCTGGATGTGAAAAAGCAAGTTGTAGTCACACACAGGTCACGCAAACACAATTTACAGCATCCGTATGCACCAAAATTTGCCATTTTTCATGAAAAAAACGGCCAACAATGGCCATTTTTTGGTCAAAAGTTGAGATTTTTGGGCTCTCCCCTATTCTGAGGGCGCTGGATGCAAAAAAGCAGATTGTAGGGACACAAAGATCACGCAAACACAATTTACAGCATCCGTATGCACCAAAATATGCCATTTTTCATGAAAACCGGCCAAAAATGGCCTTTTTTTTGTCAAATATTGATTTTTTTGGCTTTGTACAAGCAGTTGAAGGACCCCCCCCCCCTAATTTGAGGGTGCTGGATGCAAAAAAGCAAGTTGTGGTCACACAAAGATCACGAAAACACATTTTGTAGCATCCGTATGCACCACAATTTGCCGTTTCTCGTGGAAAAAACGGCTAAAAAAAGCCATTTCTTGGTCAAAAAATGATTTTTTTTGGCCTCAGACAAGCGGTTGAAGACTGCCCCCCTATTTTGAGGGTGCTGGATGCGAAAAAGCAGATGCCAAAAATGGCCGTTTCTTGGTCAAAAAATAAGTATTTTGGCCTCAGACAGGCAGTTGCAGAGCCCGCCCCCCCCATTTTGAGGGTGCTGGATGCAAAAAAGCATGCTGTGTGGACACACCGATTGCCCAAACACAATTTACAGCATTCTTATGCCCCAAAATCTGCCATTTTTCAACAAAATCGGCGAAAAATAGCCATTTTTTTATCAAATTTTTTTTTTTAGCCTGAAACAAGCAGCTGAACCACCCCCCCTCCCGACTGGAGGGTGCTCGTTGCAAAAAAGCGAAATACGCCAAAGAACTACATAAAATATGATAGTATGTGCATAAGAATGGGATGAGCGATGAACATTTGAGGTGTTTTTGGCCCTATTTTGCACCGTTTGTGGTCCATTTCCATATGGCTCATAGGTAGGCTTTTGCGTGCCTATCACCGTACACACACATGTTTGAGGCTTAGGTTGTTATTTTTGGGGAACAATGGGGTAGGAGGAACCCCCCCCCCCTGCTATTTGGGGGGTGTATAATTAAAACAAAAGGTTCTTTTTGGTCTTTTTGGGTACAAAACCTATTTTCATGGTTTTTTCGTGCCTATACTATACTATACCGGTACACTGGTGTGCAGCACTGTTCTGCTGCACCACCCCAGAGCAGACAAAAATACTCCAAAATAGGCCAAATTCCAGGGTTTTTGATGGTTTGGAAGAAAGCTCGGGTGGGAGGAACCCCCCCGTCCCTTTTTTGGGGCCAGAGAATCCAAAGAAAATTGGAATTTCTGTCAAAAATCCTCTATAGGCAGGTACCCTGGTGTGCAGCACTGTTCTGCAGGACCAGCCCAGAGCAGGCAAAAATACCCCAAAATAGGCCAAATTTCAGGGTTTTGATATTTTTGGACAAAATTCGGGTAGGAGGACCCCCCCCCCCCCCCTATTTTGGAGCCGTAGAAACCAAAAAAATAGGTCATTTCCCGCGAAAAACCCTTTTTTGTCGACTTTTTGAATTTTGGGAAAAAACAGCTGCTAAAATCATAGGTGAGGGGAGCGGCCACACCACCACACACACAACACAACACCCCAGCCAGGAGTGGCGGGGTGCAGCCGAAACCCGAACCCAAACACACAGACACACACGCCGCGCGCCCCAGCCAGGAGTGGCGGGGTACAAGGGGAGCACGCACACAAACACGCACGCCCCAACACCCCAGACAGTTGTGGCCGGACGCAGCCAAAACACGAGCCCAAACACACACACCCACACCGCGCACCCCAGCCAGGAGTGGCGGGATGCAAGCGGGGCCCGTACACAAGCAGACACAAACCCTGACACTGGAATTGGAACCAACCCCGATCCAACAACAGTACCTACAACCAGGAACTCCTGGCTGGGATGCCCGTGCTTTCTTCTCAGTCCCGTATACTTGGTACTATCCCTATCGTCTGGCTCTGTGACCAAGAGCCAGTGAAAACTTTTCACAAGGGTCCCCCCACTGAAAAACCGAAACTGAAACGATGGTGGACCTACCTCAGTCCGTTCAGGCTGACTGTCCACAATATCCAGGTTATAAAGAAAGAGATGGCCGACTATATGTCTCGCAAAAACCTCGACCCCGCCCTGGTTGAGAGCTCGGAAGCGTTAGCCGAAGAGGCGTTTCAACGCATGGACGTCCAGCTGGACTTATCGATGCGCACTGCAGGTGTACTGGAGGGCTGGAGTCTGAGAGACTACCATGCTGAATACAAATGCGCACTCAACTCTATCAGTGATGGCCTAGAGGCACGCCTGATAGACGGCGACCGTTGGTATAAGGATAACCAATATCTGTACTATGAGGATCGTATAGTCGTGCCTGAGGCACGACTTGATGGTTGCCGACAGTTGGCCCATCTTAGCTCTGGGCACACAGCGTGCAACAGATCTGTTGTATTTTTCAAGGAGCGTTTCTACTCCCCAATAACCTGTGCTGAGCTACGGGCTCGTATGCAGTCAATAGTGGACTCCTGTGGCTGTCATGCCAGCAAACAGAGTAACTCACGTGACTGGGAAGTGGTCTCCAGTCTGCTTTTTTTTTGCACTGTGCCTCCCAGCTATCTGGGTGGGGGCTCCCGGAGGTCTCCAGTCTGCCTATCCCTTACTGTGCTAATTCTCTGTTGTACATGGATTTCATCCACGGTCTGCCGAAGTTTGGTGGTCATGACATCTGTTTTGTTGTCACTCGTGGCCTAACCCCTTTCGCCCGTGCGCTCCCCTGCAGCAGAAAGATCACAGGGGAACAGACCGTGAGCAATTTGGCTGAACAATGGTTCGAACACTGTGGGGCACCTAAGGAGGTGCACTCAGACGAAAATGTACCTATTCGGAGCGATACCGGATGGTACAAGCGACTATTGGACGCCCTGAACGTCCATGTGACCACAAGTGTGCCGTACACTCACACTTGTAACCCTCTGTGCCAGAGACAGAACCGTTTGTTTGAGCAGAACCTGAGGATCCTGATGAAACAGGGGCGTACCAAACATTGGGTACATCTGTTACTCTGGGCTGTTTTGACCATGAACTCCCAGGAGAGTTCTTCAACTGGCTGTACCCCCGACGAGATGTTCCATGGGGGGCGTCCCGTGTGGTTCTTGGAAACCCCTTTTCCTGAGGACTACAACAGCGCCGTAGGGGATTGGCTGGAGCATAGGCAGGACTTGGCTAACCTGGCTAGAGCTAACCTGAAACACGTTCAAGAACGTGAGTTGACTAGGCGTAACCGCACGAGACATCCTGCCACCTTCAAGGTAGGGGACCTCGTGCTGGTAAACCATTCGCAATTGCCCACTTAGCCCCGCAACTGTCTGCAGGACCCCTACTTTGGGCCTTATCATATTATAAAAATAGATGGATCCAGGATCCATGTCAGGTGCAGCCCCCGCCTAGGTGGGGAGGTGCTGTGTGCACCTAAGCTGCTGAGACACTACCACATGCCTGACGAACAGAGGTGGAGCGCATCCACCTAGAGAATGCTACCAACCCTGAGGAGGCAGAGGAACTCGACAAGATGACTGCCGATGAGAAATGCAGTTGATGGCTACTACGTCGTTGCAGGTATTGCTCGCCACGAGTACAAACAGGGCTTAAAATTCCTTACCCTGTGGGACGGCTATGGGCTATCTGAGGCGACCTGCGAACCCATGTCCGCCTTTATACAGCCAGAAGGGAGCATCAACCCGATCTTTCGCTTCTACCATCCAGAACAACGAGGGACAGCTACTAACCCGTGCTGAGACTCTGTCCCAGCGGAAAAAGAAGAACTAATCTCCTTGTGTCTATCTGTTAACTGTTTTCTAACCCTCTGGGTCTTCTAACCAACCAGGGGCGGTGAGCACTCATGTGCAGATAGGTCTGCGTAGGTGGGTTCCGCCCAAAGGAGGGAACCTGGGCAAGCACGGGGGCACACCCTCCCGGCAAGACCAGCACGTCACGCCGGCGGCAATCAGCCCTCCCGGTGTTGCCTGGGGCCGCTTTGTTGGGGGCCAACAGTCAGGTCTAGCGGGATGTAAGCCGCCTCCCCTCTTCAAGTGCGGAGCCTCTTCCTGTTCGTCACAGCAGCAACGCCAGCGGGAACCATGGGGCGCCTCTGCACGACCGAGTGCACCTACCTACCTACCTACCTCTGCGTAGGTGTGTGAGAGCAGTTGTCACAGTTGCCCCGCATTGCATCGCAGGACAGCACCAGTAGCCCCCCGTGACAACCCCTCCCTCCGTGGCCGAAGGCCATCGGTTTTGCTCAGACCGCTGCTTTCCGAGCACTGCACCTACCCTGGCTGTGCCCTGCAGTCCCATGCCTATGGTTACCAGCGTGAGGCAGATGGCCGCTTATCAGTTTTGCAGCCAACCAGCCAGTGTGTGCATTGTTGACCATGTGTTGCATGGGAACTGCCCTGATGTACTGACCTTCGGGAGCCAACGAAGAACGGTGGCTTACCCCTCCCTGGCCGAAGGCCATCAGTTTTGCTCAGACCGCAGCTTTCGGAGCACTGCACCTACCCTGGCTGTGCCCTGCAGTCCCATGCCTATGGTTACCAGCGTGAGGCAGATGGCCGCTTCTCAGGTTTGCAGCCAACCAGCGAGTGTGTGCATTGTTGACCATGTGTTGCATGGGAACTGCCCTGATGTAATGACCTTGGGGTGCCAACGAAGAACGGTGGCTTACTACTCCAGGGGGGAATGACAAGCAAGGTGCTGTGGAGCCAGCACCAGCCTTGGAAGGCAGGGTGAGCACAACCGCACTCTGTCCCTACCAGGCTTGCTGACCCTAACCTCTACGCACGCTACTGGGTGGTCATGACAAAGAGGTCACGAGCCCTACTGGCTCCCCTGTGAGAGTGCAAGAGAACACAGCGCTACTAAGGGACTGACGCCTAACAGGGACGTTACTACACGTTTCCCCGTCAGGGCTTAGAGGGAAAGAGTGCTTGGTTTACGTGCACAATGTGTATGACGATGAGGTCCGCCTGTCCTCGCCACTCCTGGCTGAGGTACAGTTCGTTGATTTTGTGATCTGCGCCCTTTTTAGGGTGGGTAGAAAAATCGAAAGTCGCCGAAGGCAACTGCTGCTGCACCAATTACCCTGACCTCTACCACCTGTAAAGCAAAGCAAGATGAGAACTGGTTAGCGGCTGAGGAACAAAGCCAGCCTCCACGTATTATACGCTTCTCAGCCTGACCTATAATACGCTGTCCTCTAACCAGGCCGCAAGCAAGCAAGCTTATGGACTCCGCCCGTTCTCTTACAGAACGTAGGGCGAAGCTCTGGGTAGCCTAAACAAGAGTTATACCGTGTGCACTGCGCGTGGCCTACATCCCTTTAATGCACTGTTTGTATGCAGGGAAGGGAGACGATTGACAATACTCTTTTTTACCCACAACGACCAATCATCGCGTGACTCAACCAGGAGACGAGCCCCCCTTGGGCTTGCCTACCTCACTCACCACACACCGTGTGAATGCTGCAGGGAACACGAACGCAAAGCAACCTTAAGCGTTTAAACAACCCTACGGCAATTCAAAATCAACCCTGATCGATTAATGCATCGTGTGTCATGCATGCCCTTCCTACCTTGTTACTTGCAGAAGAAGGACAGGAATGGCGAACAACAGCACAGCGCAAAACAAGCCTACGCGTTCTGAGAAACCCTATTTTAGCGCTACAGCAACACGAACACGAGCAAGCAATTTTCATTTCTGACCTGTGAAGAGAAGATAAGAGTGGATTGGGACACTGGGAAAGCGCCAGAACGTGTGAATGCCTAGATTAGGCACATGCATGACAAACACAGCGCATACACTAACCCTACGTAGGCGCTGCGTGCTCCATTTGTTTCACATACCTTTCATTTTCGTTTTGACCTGTGCAGAGCAAGGGAAGTGAGAACCCAAATTCCCAAGGAACGCAACGGTGACAACCCTAGCATTTTAGCGAAACTGGCAACACGAACGCAATGCATGCGTGTGACATGAGACTAACATACCTGAGAGGTGGGTTGTCCACCTGCCCTGTTGCGTGGGTTTCTGTACAATACTTTTTCCTGAAGTTTATGAAATTTTTGATGCAACTGTGCAAAAATGTCTTCTAAAAGCTTTAAAAACCACGGCTCATACCTTGTTCTCCTGGAGCCGTTTACGCTTGCGAAACCCTTCTTGGGAGTGCGCTCCTGTTTCGCTTGTCTGCGACTTTAAGTTTTGACCTGAAATTGACGATTTCTAACGTATTTCTGTCAGTTTTCAGCGATTTGACTTCTTAAATCGCTACACCTTTCGCCAAACCACAGGATTTACTCCCTGTTGGTTCCATTGTCTATTTTGTCCAGCTCCTGGAGTTTCGTGCCCTCCATTGGGAGTATTGCTCCGCCCTGGCCCTTGGTCAGGACGTTTATTAGAATGCTGTTCATACAATGATAGCCGTCCGCGTTAGAGCGTTCGACTGTACCCTAGTGGGCAAGCATGTGTGCTCTCAGGAGGGAGTCCTGGGTTCAAACCCGGATACCCCCAAATTTTTACGAAACGTTTTCGCCGCACGCTGGCAACTTCTGAGCAATTCCCCATCGAAGGGACATCTTTCACGGTACATCACACTGTTTTTCAAGGGTACCTACAGTGTGATAGGCTTCTATAAACTGATGAGACTGTCTTTGGCTGGTTTAATGCATTTTCTGAGGTAACGTTGGGGAAATTTGGGCCTTTTTCCTTGGTCCTACCAGCTTGATCAACTAGTACTCCAGGGGGGAGTAGAGAAACGTCACTGCCAAGTCCCTGCTGGGGGACTTGATCCAGGCTGAGCCCCCCCTAAAAACTTTTTGTTGATGTTCAGACTAACTTAATTATTTTTGACTCTCTTTTGAAGTTTGAGGTACACCTTCTCAAGGTAACTAGGGTTATAACCCTAGCCCCCCATGAGGTTCACCCCTACCACTCAACTGAGCGGAGGAATCTTCCTTCATGGAGGGTATACAGAAAGAAAGTAGGAACGTCATGCCTAGGGCCTTGTAGGTTAAGCCTAGTGGTCTCCCACCTCAACACCCCTATACTCAAATGATTCTACTACTTATTGTGGTTCTACCTTTAAACTGTTTCTCAATTCATTTGCTTGGTGTTGCTGGCCCAGCCATATCCTGTGTCTGGCCTAACTCCTATGCCCCAGATTCCTAACCAACTCCATTCCATCCCAAAGAGTGCACATGAAGTGCTTGATGCTATCTGGGAGGCCTGAGTCTTGCCAGGTTTCACTTAAAATCATCATTTCTTTTTATAAACCATTGGAGCTTTGTATTTAGATCTACGTTTGTCTATCTGCAGCCCCTCTTTGTTACACATGTTTTGATTGTGAAGGACTTATCCTGATTTGATTGATCCGGTGCCTGGACTTGCTCTACATTACCTTTGTGTGGACTTCCTTTTGAGTTGTGGAAAATCAGCAAGGGTTTTCAAAAACACATACAAGGAACAAGGGCAAGTGTGAGCAAACCTGAGACCTTTAATTCTGGCTGAGAAGCAGCAGTACTCTCCCAGTGCACCCAGTGCGAACCCGTCCGCCAGGCGCTAGAAAAGCAGAAACGCGGCGTCGCTGGTGGTCCGTAACCTGGGAACTTCGACAAAGCGGGGCGTGTGCAGGAACGTGCGCGCTTGCATTGTTTCCCGTAAGTGCACATATCCGAAATTTACTACTTCAGTACCTTTGTCGAAGTCCTCAACAGAGAGGAATGGAGGTAGCAGGTTTTGCTGTGTAATTATGTTTGGTGTGTAGACTTGCTTAGCACATAGACTTTTAGGGCAGGTACGTTTTCCTAAATGGTCCAATATTACATTCCCGGGTACCTCAATGCTTTTTTTGGTTTGTATGCGTCTCACTTTGTGCACTACATACAATGAAAAGGATGATCCAAATTAATTTTTGGTAATCTTCCATCAAATTTCTGATAATTTCCAGCCAAACTAATTGTCCCGCGTGGTGGCTCCACATTGTGTTGCCATGCGACGGGCCATTTCAAACTTGGAGAACACCAAGGAGTCATAGTTTGGAAGGCATGGATGATCGCCCATATTGAAAAGAGACAATGAACCTTGATTTGTGATTCTCTTACGCCTGCCTCGGTCCTGCAAATTCATTTGTGATTTCGAAAATCATTTTTTGGCCCCTTCCATGGCTCAACAATGTGCGACCATGGGACGAGCCACAAGAAACAAGTGAAGGCAACACTGATACGGAAGCAAAGCACACATGGGGGCATGTGAGTGTTCACTGAGGTTGTACTTGTGGAACCATGTGCCAGTACATGCTTAGCACAGACGCCTGCTGCTGTGCGTTCTGGCCTTTTGTTTGAGACTTCTCAAACGCTTTGTTAAATTTTTCTATGAACACAACAACCTTTTTCATATTGTTTTGGGGGTTCTCAAACTGGCTGCTCAGTCTCACGAGTTCCTGATGCCCGGCGCGCGTAAACTGACTTGAAGAGCCATTCATTGCTGTGTCTGGACCTTTATCACAAACCAACCCCAGCGTAATAGAGCCACGAGCCTTGTTGCTCCAAAGAAGCATAAAGGCAAAGGTTCGGGCATTGCCTTTTATATGCATGGAATACCCGTTGTGTAATTGGATGACAGGCTTGCGCAAAGGAATTTCTGTACACATACCATTGCCTGCGTTGACTGAAATACGACTTTCAATACCAATTTGCATGCAAAACACGGTGGCACTGGGTTGATCACATTCAACAACGACATTATACTCTCTCTTCGAACCGTAATGAAGCGGCAAATTACAGCACCCTTCAAATCACCCTCAGGAAACTCAGAGGTCACCATCAGGCGTGCAAAGTCTTTTGTTGTCTCTGAAAGGCTATCGGACAGACGGAACCCATCATCGGCTTCGTACCAGCGGCTGCTTTTCTGGCGCCGCAGGTTGTCGAGCAAGAGGGCCTCACGTGCCAATGTTTCTTTATACTGCTTGGACGTCAGTGATAGGCACAAGGGCAGGGCTGCTCCTCTCTCAGAATCTGGCACAGTGTGCATGCAGCAGATGGGAAGTGAATCAATTCCGGCGTTTATGCGGAGAATGATCCCAAGGAATGCAAACAGTAGTGCAGCAGCAGTGGCACAACATCACCTGCGTTGGACTCCTCTTCATCTGCATCTTCATCATCAGTATCTCCATCTTGAGACTCATGTCTATTGGTTCCTACATTGCTCGACTCGCTTTCAGAGTGGCGCTGCAGCTGCATAGAGAGTAAGTATAGTGAAGCAACAGGTAGCGCAACGCAATGGGAATTTCTTTGGTTATGCCCACGCATGGCATGTAGCGACGTGCGCATTTACGAGCCACTGGATGATCCAATTTTCATTGGGCCTTGGTATGACCCTAAGTAGCTAGTTCGAGCAACCTGTGATCTAATGTTGCAACTTGCTTTGCTGGCGTCGTCTTCGGAACGATCATTTGCACGCTTTGAGGCTTTGCTGGCGACCTGAAGCATGAATGTCGTCACGTGCGCATTCAGGAGCAATGGAACGATCAAACTTTTACGTGCCTCCTCATCGACGCTGCATTGCTAATTACAACTACCTCTGCATCCGTATCGGCATTAGAACCACTCTCGTCAGCTTCTGCATCTTCCCTGGCGCGCTTTGAGGGTTCTCGGACGTCCTGCAACAGGCAAGTTCTTTGTTGCGCATTTCTGCGCATGGTGACAGGCCAGGACCAAAAAAAGGCTGAAAGAATTGTCAAAATCACATGAAATACCTTTTTAGTTCCTGGTATGGTGATTTTTGTATTCAGCAGCCTCCGATCGTCGCTGCAGCAGTGCGCGCACGTGACCGCTGGCCCGCACTGTGGTGCGCTGTTGTTGAGCCACAGGACCAGACAACTCTAATACAGTGATTCCCTCTGTCCTTACAGCAAATTGTTGCTAATCTTGGCTGCATCCTGCTACCTACAGATAGAACCCTCAGTGATCATAGATCAGACACAATATAAACTTCATGTGTGCCGAGCTCCGGATGTGTTGTATCATGGTGCATGAATGTGGACCCAAAAAACGAGCAAGTAGGCATTCTGGGCAATGGCAACACAATGCAGACCGTCAAGTCATCAAAGTCACGCTTTTGAAAAGCTCGTGTATTGTTCCACATGGAATAGCAATAACCCCTATGAACGAAGGTTAATCACGGTTTAGGACAAGGCGTTTTGGTATTGGCACGCCCCATGGTGCCAGATTGTTGAGCCATGAAACGGGCCAAAATAAATTTTTCGAACTTCCAAGTCACTTCGCAGAATCCAGGTAGGAAAATCCTTAGGCGGCTCAAGTTGCATGGTCAAAATCACACCAAATGCACCCAATTTGGACCATGCAAAAAAACAGTTTTTCACAGGCTCTGTTTTTTGAAAACAGAATATTAGTCCAAAGAAAGTATGTTTCTTACCATTTGTGCCATTTTGTGCCTTTTTTCGGACAGCCGAAAACAAAAAAAAACTATAGAAAAATAAATAAATCTTATGATTTCAGTGGAAACAGATGTGCTTTTAGCGGAGGCGCAATGGACTGCTCCTTGCGCGAGGCCTCGCGCAAGGAACAGTCCATTGCCCCAAGAGAAGCATTTTTTGGACCTATCAGGACCAAGAAAAGGCCAAATTTCCTTACATAAGAGTTCTTTTGGTGTTCCAAAAACGGGTTGATTTTTTGCAAGCCAAAGAATGGTTCTTTTGATGTTGTTTGAGGCCCTGTATTTTGGGCACTTTCTGTCGTTTTATACCATGCAACTTGAGCCGCCTAGGAAATCATGGTTTTCGGAGCCATGGATGATCGCCAACATGAAAAAAAAGCAATCAACTTTGATTAGTGTTGTGGATGCCGACTTTTGGAAAATTCAAAATGGCCCGTCGCATGGCACCACAATGTGCAGCCACCACACGGGACAATTGGTTTGACTCGAAATTATCAGACATAGGATGGAAGATTACCAACAATTAATTTGGATCATCCTTTTCATTGTATGTAGTGCACATAGTGAGAGGCATACAAACCAAAGAAAGCATTGAGGCACACGTGAATGTAATATGGGACCATTTAGGGAAACGTACCTGCCCTAAAAGCCTAGGTGAGGGAAAGAGCGTTGCAGGGCTTCATAGAGCACTTCGCATTCCGTTAGCAGAGCGTCCTTCAGTGAATTTCTCACGTGCTCCCTGTGGTCAGCCACGGCTCTGGCGAGCTCGCCCAGCGCTGTGTGCACACTGTCACGGAAAGAACGCCAGGAGGGTACAGTGGACTTGCGGTGGTTTTGCTCAAACATTTACGTTTCGCACTCCTGGCACAGGGTTAGCAGGACCGCAGGGTCACGGAAAAATGTGTGGCCATGAGACCACGCCACCCTGGGCGTGTCTGGCAGGGCCTGGCACGGGCACGGCCCAGTCAGGTCAGACTCCAGCCACGCTGTGGGGAAGCGGGATGTGAGTGTAGTTGCCAGCAGCTGTCCTACTTTCCTGGAGCGCTTGGACACTATCACCAGCGCGTCTTTGACATACTCCCTGAGGTGTACCGGCCAGTAGTCCGATATGTTTTTTACTGTGTGTAGTATCTTACGCAGCGTGCATTTCATCACAGGCTGGATTAGCGGGATGTTCAGGGGCATGCGGTAGGGGATATGGGCACGGAAGTGGCGCATCAAACAGTTCGCCACCTTCTCGAAGAGTGCGCAGTGCTGTGCAGGCTCAAACACGCTGCGCGTTGCGGAGAGTATGGTCGGCATGAGGGGGGGAGGCAACTGTTGTGGTGACAGTGGCCCAGATTGACTGGCTACCGTCACGGCCGTTTTCAGTAGTCCTCCCCCCCTTGTGCTTTGATTTCTGCTTTCTACATGTTGCGCTGCTGTAGGAATACCACTTTCCCGGGTGTAGTGCTGGCAGGGCCCTGTTTTGCAGGCCACCGAGTCCCCACTTGCGCATCCAGTGCGCTTCTTTTCTGTCCGCTTCACTTGGCCGGACGGCCTCCAGGGGGGTGAGCACAAAGTTTCCGATCCCCTATGCCCCGACCCAGGTGTAGATATCTGAGGGGAGGCGGAGATTCGTCCTGTCCCAGAGCCGCAGGAAGGCTGCACCTGCCCTCACGTATTCCGCCCCTCGCTGTCCCACCGTGCGCCGCGAGCGGCGTCCCCCCGTCTGCGCTATGTACACCCTGTCTGTTTTACACCATAGCACGTATATCGACTTGCCTGTTTTCCGTACCGAGGTACGCATACTTCGTATACTATGTATCTCTTTTGATGTGTTTATCTCAAGCTAGGTGCAGCCTATCATTAATATAGTTCCACATCTCCCATATAGCGCACAAGTCTCCACGGTTCGCTATTGTCCTGGTCCGGGCATTCCACCGAGGTGCCAGCGCGTCACGTCGGCGGTCCTGCTGGGCTTGCCAGATCTGGTTCAAGTTCGCGTTGAGGTCTGCTGGCTGCTGCGTCTCCGTCTGGTCGTCCGCTGGCAGTGCCCCCTCCGTGTGCCAGAGTGGCATTAAGGGTTTTCGAACCCTGAGCGCAGCACTGGGCCCAGTCCATTCAAGCGGGCAGGCCACTCGTCCCCTAAAGGGCGTTGGCGTGGCAGGACCTACGGCACTACCAGGGCTTTGGACGGGCAGGCCTTGACGAAGCAAGTCAGCGGGAGAGGTGTGGAGATGGAGGCGCACTGCAGGTGGGGGTATGGCTGCGCGGGGCTGGAGCGGTGGTCAAGGACGGCGATCACCACTCCTCCGTCAGCGGTCACCCGTTCGATGCACTCATCGACGTGGTTGTCACTGAACTCGAGGGTACTGGGTTGCAGTGGGCTGGCTGGTGTAGGTACAGCCAATATGGAGCTGAGTGGTGTGGTCCAGATTGCTGTCGCCGCGGTGCTGGCATTCGCAGCTCCGTTGGCGGGCCGGGAGGCTCCCGGCAGGGGCAGCAGCGGCGACTCCCGCGCCCAGATGCCGAAGCAGTTGAGGAATTTCTGGCACGCATTGGCCCACGCGCTGGTGGGGACGAGGGGGGGGCTGCACTGTCGTTCCTCCCATGAGCGCCTCTCCAGACTCTACCAGGGTCAGCAGGCAGGTCTACAGTACATCAGGCGTCACTTTGTGCAACGAGTACATACCCCTCCGTGTCATCCATCGCGCGAAACATGTCCCCAGCATCGCGTCGTCTTGCAGCGCTATCGTTTGGGTAAACAGGCATAGTTTCAAGTGTGTGGGGAGGGTAGCCGTGATAGAGCCATTGTCGGATCGATGTTCTCCTGTATGTATACATAGTGAGTGTAATTGCTGCGCCGCTTATTTGCTGCAGAGCACCCTGCGTGGGCCTGCGTCTTGGCGACGCTGAGGCGTTCATCCCGTGTTTCGGCCGCCATGGGCTGCAGTCCTCGGGGCAGCAGTGGTTTGAGACATAGCCGTGAGAGGCGCGCAGTGATCCCGCCATTTGGAATGGTGAACGTTGCTGGGCAGTGCCTGAGACAAGCGGAGTCCGCGGGCGCAGAGGTGTGCCCACTCAGAGAGCGCTTCTGGTGGCAGTGTGGGAAAGCCCAGCCAGTGTTGAAGGGACTGTATCCCTGCATCAATCACCTCGTCTGCTGCATCACACTGGCGGTGCTCTCAGAAGAGCGCATCATCATCGTTCTTGTCCTGTATTTCGTTGAGGGCGGTCAGCGCGCAGATGGACCTGGGTTCCTTCCTGAAGACCCAGCGCAGGCCCCTGGCATACAGCGGCAAGCTGGGATGCGACGTCCATGCCACTGTGATGTGGTCCTTGTCCACTGGCAGGACTGCCGCCTCCCGGTACTAGTACGCCCCGGCAGCAGTTGTGTGGATGACGTACACTTTGTCATCCGCCTTCACAGACCGCACACTTCCGGAGAGCGCCTGTTGGATGGACGAGTCGATGGTCTCCTTGCCTCTTTGTGGGCGGGCTGGCTGTTTTAGTGGCGGTTCGGAGGCCTTTTTGTGCGTCTGCTCGGCGTCGCTGGGGTTGCCGTCTTTGCTGCGGTGACTGGTCGATGTCGTTGCTCTGGATATCGTTGAGTCGTTGATTTACTTCTGCGAGCTGGCAGTCCTTTTCTTCCATGGCGTTGCGCATTTTCTGAAGCGTATCTTGCCATGACGGTGGTGGCTGCTGCGCGCTTCTGCTGCCTTCGCTCCCTTCAGCGTTCTGCGGCGTCTCGGGGACCACTGGATGGTCGTCTCGCGGATGTTGCTTGCTTTGTTCCCGTCGCAGCTCCTGCTAGTAGTGACGCAGTGATTGCAAGGACTCGTCATCGTCGAAGTGGCTCAAGGCCGCTTCAGCCGAGTCGGAGCTGGGTGCATCGCTGTCGTCGAAGCCGCTAGCAGTGACATCTACAAGGGGGATCGGCGTCCCCGGTGAGTGGCGCTTCCTCGGGAGCGGTGTCAGGGTATCCCGGATACCGGGGATGCGCTTGGTAGATTCTCGCTTGTGTTTGCGTACAGGGGTAGCAGGTGCCGCCCTGGTGTCCCCACAGGGAGCTGAGGTTTTCGATGCGGGGGCGGAGGGTTGCGCTGATGGACGTGCGCGTGGCTGCAGCGTGCCGTCTCCGCTGTCGCTTGAGCTCTCCGGCGGTGGCGGATCGTCGTCATCATCAACATCCATCTGGGTTTCCCGTACTGAGTCTGGGTTTCCTCCTGGGGCTGCCCGCGACTGTCCTCCTGGGGCACGCTTTGGTCGCGACGCGGCCTTGGTGGCCCTCTTCGGTTGCTTCGTTGGCGCTTTGGCTGGCCTCGGGACAGGAGCGACTCGGTTGGGTGCGTCTGCACCTTTGGCTCCTTCTTTGGGGCTATCCGCGATCTCGATGGCGCGAAGGCGCTCGGCCAGCCCAGAGACCACCTTAGACAGCGCCGTCAGGTGCGTGGTCATGTTGGTTGCTGCCTGGAGCTGGGCTGGTTGAGGTGCTGCTGTTTGGCCTGTCCGCGCTCCGGGGGTGTTCACGGTGGCGTGTGCGGTAGTGCCCGGTGCGTTGGCGGTCACTGTCTTCGTGGTCGTGGCCGCCGCAAGTGTAGTGCCCCAGACTCGATTGTATCCCATTTTTTGTGGGTCCAGAACTTGTCTTTCATCATTGCGTTTATCTTTTGCTGTTTGCCGGTTTTCTTTAATCGCCAGACTTGTTGCGCATCTCAATTTATTCTGCTCGTAATGGCCGCACACTTTCCAGCTGTGGCCCACTGTTCCGCATGCGTTGCATACCAGTCAGGAGGGGTGGAAGTCCCCTGAGAATTTGCGTTACTTTGCCATCACTGCCATCGGGTGATTCTCCGTGATGTCATTCCCCCATCAAAACTCGTCGAACCAGGATTTCACTGACCTGACGGCGTCACGGTTCGTACTCACTGTTCCTGGCCGTGGCGGCGCTGCGGTTGGCGGTGGGCTCGCTGATGTTTTCGGGCTCTGCGCGCACGATCCCAGCTGCGTCAGCGTTGCTGTTGGTGTGGGTGTGGTCAATCTGGTGCTGAGGCTGGGCTGTTGCTGCCCTGGTATTTGTGCTGCTGCCAGTACGAGGAGGGTTTTTTGAATTTGGGCGAGGCCTTTCTTCAGTTCGTCGATTGTGGTGTTGGTATTGATTTTGGTGGTGCTTACGTACTACAGGTGTCCTTCTTGACAGCAGGATCTTTCGTTATAAAGATGTTCTATTGCCCCAACTAAACCTTCCCTGTGTCGGCGGGTGATTGGTTCCTCTTCTTTGGACTGCGGCAGCAGTTGTGCACAGCAGACAGCAACAGACTTGGGTTGGTACAGTACGCCGTTCATGAACATGTACTGTCCGCAAACGCGTACCGTCTTGCATCAGTACCGCACAGTACGTGCGTTGCAGATGGTGCCGCAGACAGGCACCGCATTGCAGCCTGCGCGCACGCTAGACAGAAAATTGCCAGATGAATTGAAATATTGTGAAAAACACACTGCTGGATCGAAAGTTTAATACAGATGTTGATAATTAGCATTATTATACATTACGGCACCACTTTTAGTCTTGAATCGTAATGTCATAGTTTCAGGAACGTAAAAACGAATGCAGCTAGAGGTGAGAAACTGGTTTACATGTACAACAATATGCGCATGCTGCGCAAGGTGCGGAACCCTGATTTTCAGGAGCCGTGTGTCCTGCCATACGACAGGGACTCTGATGAAGAAGACAGTGTGCAGTAAAGTCGACGTTAAAGTATTCTTTGTGTCTGAGTTGCAGGGCAGGACGGGGTAGAGCCAAATAAACATTTGCAGGGTGTTTTGAGAAACATTGTCTTTTCGGCTGAGCTGCAGGCAGGGTAGTGCATAAAAGGGAAGCAAACAATTTAAGGTGTGAATCATTTGCAGGGTGTGTTGAGAAAATTTAAAAGCAGGTCTGTGGTAACAAACATTTGTTGAAATTTTCTGCTGTTATGGGACAAAAGTTTGGTTGTTGGAATCAGCTTAATTATATCGTAAAACCAAGGATTCAGCGGACATTTAGTGGTGCCCACTGGGTCTTCATTGGGGCTAGGCGATACCATACAGGACACTGGAGTACTGTATGGTATCGATACCGAACGGTACTCGTACTGTATGGTACCGACCCTGCAACAAAGCAGAATAGAGATAACAAGAGGCCGGCGGCCTTGCTGCAGAGGACATAGGTAATGTGGAACGCATTGGAAACTGTCATTCACTTGCACACCCTGACGGCTGTGGCCCCTTCCCTGATCACCCTGCTGCTATTTACAGGCAGGAGGCCAGCGCACGCTGGGAGGTGGCCACAGTGAAGCCATCCGGGTTGTGTGGGCGTCAGGACAGTCTGCACAGTGATTACCTGTGGTGGGGACCTGTAACAAGTCAAAGATAGTGTCACTGTAACCTTTACTACACTCCCCAGGTCCATGGCAGCTGTCCACGTTTCTGTGCCAGCTGAGGTTAAGGACTGCAATCCAGGAACGTACTGCGCCGCCATCTTGTGTGCACTGCCCTGACCTCTACTGCTCTGTCTGGGCTGCACGGATTCCCTGGCGCGTGCAGGCTCCCAATCCATACCTGTCACTGACGCTAATCAGCTGTGGTTTCCACCATTCCCCTGGTTAGTGTTTGTGCAAGCAAACGAACGTGAAACTGTATACCTTTTCGCTAAAACTGGCACTGCAAAAACCCATGGACTAGCATTTCAGCGCCACTGATGGCACGTAGGACCACAGCATTCCCTTTGCAGAGGGGGAGTGCGCGTGGACCATGCGCACAGGCGAGGGCGGGCTGGACATACCATATTGGAATCTGAACGTGGGTTTGCGTAACCGCAATTCAGGCATACCTACACTATCAAAAGGTAACGTTCCTTCAAGGAAAGGTATGACAGGCCCCAGATTTTTGATTTTCAGGGTCATTCCTATCACTGACGAGAGGGTGGACATTGCGTCCCGACGGCACTTTGCAACAGCTTGCATGTGACATACTCTCGATTTGATTGAAATTCTGTCTTTCTCTGCAATCTAATCTTACTCCAAAAGGTGGCATGTACAGTAGACTTGCATTGATTGTCAAAGTTGCATCTTGATGAACCTGAGTTAAAACTGAGCACACAATCTATTGAGCTGTTGTTAGGGCGACATTCTATTTTGTCATTTGCAATGCATCCCGGGAACAGATGAGGACAAGTTAGTATACGCAACCATTATCACATCTTTATGCAATTTAACAAGCAGATCGTTAGATTGTCAGTAGTTGGCGTGAATTGGACTATCGTGGCCTTAAATCCACGATCGCCTGGTCATATCTGACGAATGTGCTCAGCCGTTCTGCGGAATCTGCTCAAGAGGTCGTATCTGCGTAACCATCCCCACCTTCAGAAGCGGCTTGTTGCCAAGCCGGGTCTCGGAGTCGACTTTTTGGGCTGACCGAGTGATGACTCAGTCTTGAGTCACGATCGCCGCTGACTGACTCCAGTCAGTCCTGAGTCATCGATTTTTTGACTCAATCAACTCTCAGTCACAGTCTGTCCATTTTGACCCAGTCTGCCCAACACTCGGAGAGACACGCATTGTTTGTTTTTTCGACAAAAAATTGGTATTCTCCTCAATTCTTCAATCGGAATTCTGTAAAATGAAGTATTTTGCTTCCCCCCGTGACAGACACCAAGGGGCGCCAGAATTTCTTATGGTGGCATCGAGGTCGTCCATGCGTCCCATTTTTCTAATGCATTTTTGGTGTATGATTGACACATTGTTCCCATTTCTTTGTTCAATAGACTCAGTTTGTGTCACATTGACCCATGCAAGCATGCATGAACCTTTCGTGACTACTTCAGTGACAGATTCTGAGTTCCTAATGGACATTGAGCAAGGTTTCCGATTGCATTGACTACGGTGTTGGTGCCTTGGGGTCTTGTATGTCATGCTTGCGCAAAGTGCGTGGAAAGCATCGTCATGGCCAGGTAGAATTCCTCAGCAGAGGGGGGGGGGGGGGTTACAGGGTAGGTGATCGCGATCATTTTTGTTTTAAACACCAGGCAGTGGAGGGGGGCGGGAAGTTTATGGGATAGGTGATCCGTGGAACACTTTTGGAACATTCTTGGACCATTTTCAACCATTTTGCTCATTGTACTTTGGCCCCCGTGCCAATGGTCTTGTGGACTAGTGCATTAGTTTTTGGAAGCCGAATTGTTTGGTGTAGAAAAATGATCCGAAAATGTAAGTTCAAAAAAAGAAATGAAACAAATTGTTGGATCATTTCTTGTTTGGAACTTGCATTTGTGGATAATATTTTTTTGAACGCAAATTGCTGGATCATTTCTTTTTTGCAACTTACAAAAAATGGGTTTGAGGTTTGAGGTTTGATTTTGCGGGTACTAGACGCCTTTCGGCCCCGGAGGCCACCTGGTCGGGCCAGGTGATATCCTCCCCACCGGGACCTAGTGGGGGGCCCTGCATGACGCACCTCCTGCCTGGTTGCCGAGTCCCCTGGGTACACAGGGCTCGGAGCCCCCTCCCTCCCCGGCTTCCCCATTTCGCCACTCCCGGGTCAGTGCGTCACTTAGCAGCCGTAGCTGCAGGCACTTACCCACTGTGTCGGCCCCTGATGTGTGGTTGCCCGGGGCGCCGGCGCCGCTGGGCCCGTGCTACTGGCTTGTCGCCAGTGGGACCCCGGTGGGGAGGCGCGGAGGCTGCCTAGCCTTGAAGGTGGTGCGTTGCGCGGTGCGCCACTACTTCCTTGGCAGGTACAGTGCCTTGGTTGTGTGTGCGCGGCGCTGGCGGCCGGTCCGGGGGGCCTGGACCGGTGCCGGGTTTTGTGTCTTCCCCGTTTCCCCCTTCCCGCCCTGCGTTTCCTGCGCTGTGTTTGGCGGGCCGTCCCGTCCGGGTGTCCCCTATCCTAGGTCGCTGGTACGCCATTCCATGCGGTCTGTGCGTTCCTCGGGCTCGGTCCGGTTGCCCTTCTGGTCTTCCCCCGCTGCCCTTTGTGTGTGTGTGCGCTCGCGCTATCCGGGCGTCAGCGCCCCCTCCCCCATCCCCGGCTTGGTGTGGCGCGCGCACTCCGGGCGGTCCCGGTGCTGGGCGCTGGTAGGGCCGTTCCACGCGGTTTGTGCTCCTCCGCGTGTCCTGCCTCGGTCCCATGCTCCGTTTGGCTTGCTTGGGGGGGGGGGGGGCGGTCCCGTTTCCCTCCACGTGGCTTGGGGCTGCGCGCTCCCAGTGGGGTGGGTGCAGGCGTGGGGACCCGTCACCAAACCCACCGCCAGCACTCTTGCCTGCTGGCTTTGCGCGCTATGGGGGCGGCACGAGGGTGCCTGGGGGGGGCGCCTCTTGCCTGGGTGTGGGGCGTCCGGGGTCAGGCGCTGTCCCACCCCCGAGCACTCGTCCTTTCAGGCGTGCGGCCGGGGCCCACTACCCACTGGCTGCGGGAGCGGGGGGTGCGGGCGTGGAGACCCGTCACCAACCCCACAGCGCCCGCTCTTGCGAGCTGGCGTTGCGCGCTGTGGGGGCGGCACGAGGGCGCCTGGGAGGGGCGCCTCTTGCCTGGGTGTGGAGCGTCCGGGGTCGGGCGCTCTCCCACCCCCGACCACTCGTCCTTTCGGGCGTGCGGCCGGGGCCCACTACCCACTGGCTGCGGGAGCAGGGGGGGGCGGGCGTGGGGACCCGTCACCAACCCCAGCGCCCGCGCTCTTGCGAGCTGGCTCAGCACGCCGTCAGGGCGGGACGAGGGTGCCCGGGGGGGGGGCGCCGTTCGCCTGGGCGTCCGAGGTTGGGCGCTCTCCCGCCCCCGACCACTCGTCCTTTCGGGCGTGCGGCCGGGGCCCACTACCCACTGCCTGTGGGTGCGGGGGATGCGGGCGTGGGGACCCGTCACCAACCCCTCCGCGCGCACTCTTGCGAGCTGGCTCTGCGCGCCGTGGGGGCGGCACGAGGGTGCCCGGGGGAGGCCCCGGTTTACCTGGGCGTCCGGGGTTGCACACTCTCCAACTCCCGACCGCCCCTCCTTTGGGGTGTGCGGCCGGGGGGGGAGGCGCCTCTTGCTTGGGTGTGGGGCGTCTGGGGTCGGGCGCTCTCCCACCCCCGACCACTAGTTCTTTCGGGCGTGCGGCCTGGGCCCACTACCCACTGGCTGTGGGTGCGGGGGGTGCGGGTGTGGGGACCCGTCACCAACCCCACAGCGCGCACTCCTGCGGGCTGGCTTTGTGCGCTGTGGGGGCGGCATGTTGGTGCCCGGGGGGGCACCTCTTGCCTGGGTGCCGGGCGTCCGGGATCAGGCGCTCTCCCACCCCCGAAAACCCGTCCTTTCGGGCGTGCGGCCGGGGGCCCACTACCCACTGGCTGGGGGTGCGGGGGGTGCGAGCGTGGGGACCAGTCACCAGCCCCACAGCGGCATGAGGGTGCCCGGGGGGGGCGCATCTTGCCCGGGTGTGCGGCCTCCGGCGTCGGGCGCTGTCCCATCCCGGACCACTCGTCCTTTGTGGCGTGCGGCCGGAGCCCAATACCCACTGGCTGTGGGTGCAGGGGGTGCGGGCGTGGGGACTCGTCACCAACCCCACCGCGCGCGCTCTTGGGAGCTGGCTCTGCACGCTGTGGGGGCGGCATGAGGGCGCCCAGGGGGGGCGCCTCTTGCCTGGGTGTGGGGCGTCCGGGGTCGGGCGCTCCCCCACCCCCGACCACTCGTCCTTTCAGGCGTGCGGCCGGGGCCCACTACCCACTGGCTTGGGGTGCGGGGGGTGCGGGCGTGGGGACCCCTCACCAATCCCCCAGCGCGCACTCTTGCGTGCTGGCTATGCGCGCTGTGGGAGCGGCATGAGGGTGCCTGGGCGGGGCGCCTCTTGCCTCGGTGTGGGGCGTCCGGGGTTGGGCGCTCTCCCATCCCCGACCACTCGTCCTTTCAGGCGTGCGGCCGGGGCCCACTACTTACTGGCTGTGGGTGCGGGGGGTTCGGGTGTGGGGACCCGTCACCACAGCGCGCGCTCTTGCGAGCTGGCTTTGCGCGCTGTGGGGGCGGCATGAGAGTGCCCGGGGGGGGCGCATCTTGCCTGGGTGCGGGGCGTACGGGGTCGGGCACTTTCCCACCCCCGACCACTCGTCCTTTCGGGCGCGCGGCCGGGGGCCCACTACCCACTGGCATTTGGTGCGGGGGCCGCGGGCGTGGGGACCCGTCACCAACCCCACAGCGCGCGCTCTTGCAAGCTGGATTTGCGCGCTGTGGGGGCGGCATGAGGGTACCAAGGAGGGGCGACTCTTCCCTGGGTGTGGGGCGTCCGGGGTCGGGCGCTCTCCCATCCCTGACCACTTGTTCTTTCGGGCGTGCGGCCGGGGCCCACTACCCACTGGCTGTGGGTGCAGGGGGTGCCGGCGTGGGGACCCGTCACCAACCCAACCGCACGCGCTCCTGCGAGCTGGCTTGGCGCACTGTGGGGGCACCATGAGAGTGCCCGGGGGGGGCGCCTCTTACCTGAGTGCGGGGCGTCCGGGGTTGGGCGCTCTCCCAGCCCCCAGCACTCGTCCTTTCAGGTGTGCGGCCGGGGCCCACTACCCACTGGCTGTGGGTGCCGGGGGTGCGGGCGTGGGAGCCAGTCACCAACCCCACAGCGCGCGCACTTGCGAGCTGGCTTTTCGAGCTGTGGGGGCAGCATGAGGGTGCCCGCGGGGGGCGCCTCTTGCCTGGGTCTGGGGCGTCCGCGGTCAGGCGCTCTCCCGGCCCCGACCAGTCATCCCGTCGGGCGTGCGGCCGGGGCCCACTACCCACTGGCTGTGGGTGCGGGGGGTTCGGGCGTGGGGACCCGTCAGCAACCCCACCGCGTGCGCTCATGCGAGCTGGCTCTGCCCACTGTAACGACGGCCTGAGGGCGCCCGGGGGGGGGCCCCGTTGCCTGGGTGCGGGGCGTCCGGGCCCGGGCTCTGTCCCACCCTCGACCACTCGTCCTATCTGGCGTGCGGCAGGGGCCCACTACCCACTGGCTGTGGGTGCGGGGGTTGCGGGCGTGGGGACCCGTCACCAACCCCACAGCGCGCGCTCTTGCGAGCTGACTTTGCGCGCTGTGGGGGCGGCATGAGGGTGCCCGGGGGGGGCGCCTCCTGCCTGGGTGTGGGGCGTCCGGGGTCGGGCGCTCTCCCACCCCCAACCGCTCGTCTTTTCGGGCGTGCGGCGGGGGCCCACTGCCCACTGGCTGTTGGTGCGGGGGGTGCGGGCGTGGGGGCCCGTCACCGACCCCACAGCGCGCGCTCTTGCGAGCTGACTTTGCGCGCTGTGGGGGCCGCATGACGGTGCCCGGGGGGGGCGCCTCTTGCCTGGGTCTGGGGCGTCCGGGGTCCGGCGCTCTCCCATCCCCGACCACTCGTCCTTTCAGGCGTGCGGCCGGGGCCCACTACCCACTGGCTGTTGGTGCGGGGGATGCGGGCGTTGGAGACCCGTCACCAACTCCTGAGCGCGTCCTCTTGCGAGCTGGCTTTGCGCGCTGTGGGGGCGGCATGAGGGTGCCCGGGGGGGCGCCTCCTGCCTGGGTGTGGGGCGTCCGGGGTAGGGGGTCACTGACGAGAGGGTGGACATTGCGTCCCGACCGCACTTTGCAACAGCTTGCATGTGACATACTCTCGATTTGATTGAAATTCTGTCTTTCTCTGCAATCTAATCTTACTCCAAAAGGTGGCATGTACAGTAGACTTGCATTGATTGTCAAAGTTGCATCTTGATGAACCTGAGTTAAAACTGAGCCCACAATCTATTGAGCTGTTGTTAGCTATTTTGTCATTTGCAATGCATCCCGGGAACAGATGAGGACAAGTTAGTATACGCAACCATTATCACATCCATATGCAATCTAACAAGCAGATCGTTAGATCGTCAGTAGTTGGCGTGAATTGGACTATCGTGGCTTTAAATCCACGATCGCCTGGTCATAACTGACGAATGTGCTCAGCCGTTCTGCGGAATCTGCTCAAGAGGTCGTATCTGCGTAACCATCCCCACCTTCAGAAGCGGCTTGTAGCCGAGCCGGGTCTCGGAGTCGACTTTTTGGGCTGACCGAGTGATGACTCAGTCTTGAGTCACGATCGCCGCTGACTGACTCCAGTCAGGCCTGAGTCATCGATTTTTTGACTCAATCAACTCTCAGTCACAGTCTGTCCATTTTGACCCAGTCTGCCCAACACTGGGAGAGATATGCATTTTTTGTTTCTTCGACCAAAAATGGGTATTCTCCTCAATTTTTCAATCGGAATTCTGTAAAATGGAGTATTTTGCTTCCCCCCGTGACAGACACCAAGGGGCGCCAGAATTTCTTATGGTGGCATCGAGGTCGTCCATGCGTCCCTATTTTCTAATGCATTTTTGGTGTATGATTGACACATTGTTCCCATTTCTTTGTTCAATAGACTCAGTTTGTGTCACATTGACCCATGCAAGCATGCATGAACCTTTCGTGACTACTTGAGTGACAGATTTTGAGTTCCTAATGGACATTGAGCAAAGTTTCCGATTGCATTGACTACGGTGTTGGTGCCTTGGGGTCTTGTATGTCATGCTTGCGCAAAGTGTCTGGAAAGCATTGTCATGGCCAGGTAGAATTCCTCAGCAGAGGGGGGGGGGTTACAGGGTAGGTGATCGCGATCATTTTTGTTTGAAACACCAGGCAGTGGAGGGGGGCGGGTAGTTTATGGGATAGGTGATCCGTGGAACACTTTTGGAACATTCTTGGACCATTTTCAACCATTTTGCTCATTGTACTTTCGCCTCGGTGGCAATGGTCTTGTGGACTAGTGCATTAGTTTTTGGAAGCCGAATTGTTTGTTGTAGAAAAATGATCGGAAAATGTAAGTTCAAAAAAAGAAATGAAACAAATTGTTGGATCATTTCTTGTTTGGAACTTGCATTTGTGGATAATATTTTTTTGAACGCAAATTGCTGGATCATTTCTTTTTTGGAACTTACGGAAAATGGGTTTGAGGTTTGAGGTTTGATTTTGCGGGTACTAGACGCCTTTCGGCCCCGGAGGCCACCTGGTCGGGCCAGGTGATATCCTCCCCACCGGGACCTAGTGGGGGGCCCTGCATGACGCACCTCCTGCCTGGTTGCCGAGTCCCCCGGGTACACAGGGCTCGGAGCCCCCTCCCTCCCCGGCTTCCCCATTTCGCCACTCCCGGGTCAGTGCGTCACTTAGCAGCCGTAGCTGCAGGCGCTTACCCACTGTGTCGGCCCCTGATGTGTGGTCGCCCGGGGCGCCGGCGCCGCCGGGCCCGTGCTACTGGCTTGTCGCCAGTGGGACCCCCGTTGGGAGGCGCGGAGGCTGCCTAGCCTTGAAGGTGGTGCGTTGCGCGGTGCGCCACTACTTCCTTGGCAGGTGCAGTGCCCTGGTTGTGTGTGCGCGGCGCTGGCGGCCGGTCTGGGGGGCCTGGGCCGGTGCCGGGTTTTGTGTCTTCCCCGTTTCCCCCTTCCCGCCCTGCGTTTCCTGCGCTGTGTTTGGCGGGCCGTCCCGTCCGGGTGTCCCTTATCCTAGGTCGCTGGTACGCCATTCCATGCGGTCTGTGCGTTCCTCGGGCTCGGTCCAGTTGCCCTTCTGGTCTTCCCCGGGTGCCCTTTGTGTGTGTGTGCGCCCGCGCTCTCGGGGCGTCAGCGCCCCCTCCCCCATCCCCGGGTTGGTGTGGCGCGCGCACCTCGAGCGGTCCCAGTGCTGGGCGCTGGTAGGGCCGTTCCACGCGGTTTGTGCCCCTCCGCGTGTCCTGCCTCGGTCCCATGCTCCGTTTGGCTTGCTTGGGGGGGGGGGGGGGGTCCCGTTTCCCTCCACGTGGCTTGGGGCTGCGCGCTCCCGGTGGGGTGGGTGCTGGTGTGGGGACCCGTCACCAAACCCACCGCGAGCACTCTTGCGAGCTGGCTTTGCGCGCTATGGGGGCGGCACGAGGGTGCCTGGGGGGGGCGCCTCTTGCCTGGGTGTGGGGCGTCCGGGGTCAGGCGCTGTCACATCCCCGACCACTCGTCCTTTCAGGCGTGCGGCCGGGGCCCACTACCCACTGGCTGTGGGTGCGGGGGCTGCGGGCGTGGGGACCCGTCACCAACCCCAGCGCGCGCGCTCTGGCGAGCTGGCTCTGCGCGCCGTCAGGGCGGGACGAGGGTGCCCGGGGGGGGGCACCGTTCGCCTGGGCGTCCGAGGTTGGGCGCTCTCCCGCCCCCGACCACTCGTCCTTTCGGGCGTGCGGCCGGGGCCCACTACCCACTGCCTGTGGGTGCGGGGGATGCGGGCGTGGGGACCCGTCACCAACCCCTCCGCGCGCACTCTTGCGAGCTGGCTCTGCGCGCCGTGGGAACGGCACAAGGGTGCCCGGGGGGGGCCCCGGTTTGCCTGGGCGTCCGGGGTTGCACACTCTCCCACTCCCGACCGCCCGTCCCCTGGGGTGTGCGGCCGGGGGGGGGGGCGCCTCTTTCTTGGGTGTGGGGCGTCCGGGGTCGGGCGCTCTCCCACCCCCGACCACTAGTTCTTTCGGGCGTGCGGCCTGTGCCGACTACCCACTGGCTGTGGGTGCGGGGGGTGCGGGCGTGGGGACCCGTCACCAACCCCACAGCGCGCACTCTTGCGGGCTGGCTTTGTGCGCTGTGGGGGCGGCATGTGGGTGCCCGGGGGGGCACCTCTTGCCTGGGTGCCGGGCGTCCGGGATCGAGCGCTCTCCCACCCCCGAAAACCCGTCCTTTCGGGCGTGCGGCCAGGGGCCCACTACCCACTGGCTGGGGGTGCGGGGGGTGCGAGCGTGGGGACCAGTCACCAACCCCACAGCGCGCTCCTGCGAGCTGGCTTTGCGCGCTGTGGCAGCGGCATGAGGGTGCCTGGGGGGAGCGCATCTTGCCCGGGTGTGGGGCGTCCGGCGTCGGGCGCTGTCCCATCCCGGACCACTCGTCCTTTGTGGCGTGCGACCGGAGCCCAATACCAACTGGCTGTGGGTGCAGGGGGTGCGGGCGTGGGGACTCGTCACCAAGCCCACCGTGCGCGCTCTTGGGAGCTGGCTCTGCACGCTGTGGGGGCGGCATGAGGCACCCAGGGGGGGGCGCCTCCTGCCTGGGTGTGGGCCGTCCGGGGTCGGGCGCTCCCCCACCCCCGAGCAATCGTCCTTTCAGGCGTGCGGCCGGGGCCCACTACTTACTGGCTGTGGGTGCGGGGGGTTCGGGCGTGGGGACCCGTCACCACAGCGCGCACTCTTGCGAGCTGGCTTTGCGCCCTGTGGGGGCGGCATGAGAGTGCCCGGGGGGGGCGCATCTTGCCTGGGTGCGGGGCGTACGGGGTCAGGCACTTTCCCACCCCCGACCACTCGTCCTTTCGGGCGCACGGGTGCGCCCCACTACCCACTGGCTTTTGGTGCGGGGGCCGCGGGCGTGGGGACCCGTCACCAACCCCACAGCGCGCGCTCTTGCAAGCTGGATTTGCGCGCTGTGGGGACGGCATGAGGCTGCCGAGGGGGGGCGCCTCTTCCCTGGGTGTGGGGCGTCCGGGGTCGGGCGCTCTCCCACCCCCGACCACTTGTTCTTTCGGGCGTGCGGCCGGGGCCCACTACCCACTGACTGTGGGTGCAGGGGGTGCCAGCGTGGAAACCCGTCACCAACCCAACCACGCGCGCTCTTGCGAGCTGGCGTGGCGCGCTGTGGGGGCACCATGAGAGTGCCCGGGGGGGGCGCCTCTTGCCTGAGTGCGGGGCGTCCGGGGTTGGGCGCTCTCCCAGCTTCCAGCACTCGTCCTTTCAGGTGTGCGACCGGGGCCCACTACCCACTGGCTGTGGGTGCCGGGGGTGCGGGCGTGGGAGCCCGTCACCAACCCCACAGCGCGCGCTCTTGCGAGCTGGCTTTTCGTGCTTTGGGGGCAGCATGAGGGTGCCCGCGGGGGGCGCCTCTTGCCTGGGTCTGGGGCGTCCGCGGTCAGGCGCTCTCCCGGCCCCGACCAGTCATCCTGTCGGGCGTGCGGCCGGGGCCCACTATTCACTGGCTGTGGGTGCGGGGGGCTCGGGCGTGGGGACCCGTCAGCAACCCCACTGGTGCGCTCATGCGAGCTGGCTCTGCCCGCTGTAACGACGGCCTGAGGGCGCCCGGGGGGGGCGCCAGTTGCCTGGGTGCGGGGCGTCGGGGCCCGGGCTCTGTCCCACCCTCGACCACTCGTCCTATCTGGCGTGCGGCAGGGGCCCACTACCCACTGGCTGTGGGTGCGGGGAGTGCGGGTGTGGGGACCCGTCACCAACCCCACAGCGCGCGCTCTTGCGAGCTGACTTTGCACGCTGTGGGGGCGGCATGAGGGTGCCCGGGAGAGGCGCCTCTTTCCTGGGTGTGGGGCGTCCGGGGTCCGGGCTCTGTCCCACCCCCGACCACTCGTCCTATCTGGCGTGCGGCAGGGGCCCACTACCCACTGGCTGTGGGTGCGGGGAGTGCGGGCGTGGGGGCTCGTAACCAACCCCACAGCGCGCGCTCTTGCGAGCTGACTTTGCGCGCTGTGGGGGCGGCATGAGGGTGCCCGGGGGAGGCGCCTCTTTCCTGGGTGTGGGGCGTCCGGGGTCCGGCGCTCTCCCACCCCCGACCACTTGTCCTTTCGGGCGTGCAGCCGGGGCCAACTACCCACTGGCTGTGGGTGCGGGGGGTGCGGGCGTCGGGACCCGTCAACAACCCCACCGCGCGCGCTCTTGCGAGCTGGCTCGGCGCGCTGTGGGGGCGGCATGAGAGTGTCCGGGGGGGGGGGGCGCCTCCTGCTTGGGTGTGGGGCGTCCGGGGTCGGGCGCTCTCCCACCCCCAACCACTGGTCCTTTCGGGCGTGCGGCGGGGGCCCACTACCCACTGGCTGTGGGTGCGGGGGGTGCCGGCGCGGGGGCCCGTCACCAACCCCACAGCGCGCGCTCTTGCGAGCTGACTTTGCGCGCTGTGGGGGCGGCATGGGGGTGCCCGGGCGGGGCGCCTCCTGCCTGGGTGTGGGGCGTCCGGGGTCGGGCGCTCTCCCACCCCCAACTACTCGTCCTTTGGGGCGTGCAACCGGGGCCCACTACCCACTGGCTGTGGGTGCGGGGCGTGCAGGCGCGGGGACCCGTCAGCGATCTCCCGGAGCGCACTCTTGCCTGCTGGCTTTGCGCGCTGTGGGAGCGGCATGAGGGTGCCTGGGGGGGGCGCCTCTTGCCTCGGTGTGGGGCGTCCGGGGTCGGGCGCTCTCCCATCCCCGACAATTCGTCCTTTCGGGCGTGTGGCCGGGGCCCACTACCAACTGGATGTGGGTGCGGGGGGTGCGGGCGGGGGGACCCGTCACCAACTTCGCAGCGCGCGCTCTTGCGAGCTGACTTTGCGCGCAGTGGGGGCGGCATGAGAGTGCCCGGGGGGCGCGCCTCTTGCCTGGGTGCGGGGCGTACGGGGTCGGGCGCTCCCCCCCCCCCGAGCACTCGTCCTTTCGGGCGTGCGGCCGGGCCCCTCTACCCACTGGCTTCGGGTGCGGGGGTCCGGGCGTGGGGACCCGTCACCAACCCAACAGCGCGCGCTCTTGTGAGCTGGCTTTGCGCGCTGTGGGGGCGGCATGAGGGTGCCCGGGGGGGGCGCCTCTTTCCTGGGTGTGGGGCGTCCGGGGTCGGGCGCTCTCCCACCCCCGACCACTCGTCCTTTCGGGCGTGCGGCCGGGGCCGACTACCCACTGCCTGTGGGTGCGGGGGGTTTGAGCGTGGGGACCTGTCAGCAATTCCACCACGCGCGCTCTTGCGAGCTGGCTCTGCGCGCTGTGGGGACGGCATGAGGGCGCCTGGGGGGGGGGGGGCTTTTGCCTGGGTGCGGGGCGTCCGGGGTCGGGCGCTCTTTTACCCCAGACCACTCGTCCTATCGGGCGTGCAGCCAGGCCCCACTACCCACTGGCTGTGGGTGCGGGAAGTGCGGGCGTGGGGGCTCGTCACCAACCCCACAGCGCGCGCTCTTGCGAGCTGACTTTGCGCGCTGTGGGGGCGGCATGAGGGTGCCCAGGGGGGGCGCCTCTTGCCTGGGTGTGGGGCGTCCGGGGTCGGGCGCTCTCCCATCCCCGACAATTCGTCCTTTCAGGCGTGCGGCCGGGGCCCACTACCCACTGGATGTGGGTGCGGGGGGTGCGGGCGGGGGAACCCGTCACCAACTTCGCAGCGCGCGCTCTTGCGAGCTTGCTTTGCGCGCTGTGGGGGCGGCATGAGAGTGCCTGGGGGGGCGCGCCTCTTGCCTGGGTGCGGGGCGTACGGGGTCGGGCGCTCTCCCCCCCCCCCGAGCACTCGTCCTTTCGGGCGTGCGGCCGGGCCCCACTACCCACTGGCTTCGGGTGCGGGGGGTGCGGGCGTGGGGACCCGTCACCAACCCAACAGCGCGCGCTCTTGTGAGCTAGCTTTGCGCGCTGTGGGGGCGGCATGAGGGTGTCCGGGGGGGGCGCCTCTTTCCTGGGTGTGGGGCGTCCGGGGTCGGGCGCTCTCCCACCCCCGACGACTTGTCCTTTCGGGCGTGCGGCCGGGGCCCACTACCCACTGGCTGTTGGTGCAGGGGGTGCGGGCGTCGGGACCCGTCAACAACCCCACCGCGCGCGCTCTTGCGAGCTGGCTGGGCGCGCTGTGGGGGTGGCATGAGAGTGTCCGGGGGGGGGGGGCGCCTCCTGCCTGGGGTGCGGGGCACCCGGGGTTGGGGGCTCTCTCACCCCGACCACTCGTCTTTTTGGGCGTGCGGCCGGGGCCCACTACCCACTGGATGTGGATGCGGGAAGTGCGGGCGTTGGGAACCCGTCACCAACCCCGCAGCGCGCGCTCTTGCGAGCTGGCTTTGCGCGCTGTCAGGGGGGCATGAGGGTGCCCGGGCGGGGCGCCTCTTGCCTGGGTCTGGGGCGTCCGGGGTCCGGCGCTCTCCCACCCCCGACCACTCGTCCTTTCGGGCGTGCGGCTGGGGCCCACTACCCACTGGCTGTTGGTGCGGGGGGTGCGGGCGTTGGGGACCCGTCACCAACCCCTGAGTGCGCGCTCTTGCGAGCTGGCTTTGCGCGCTGTGGGGGCGGCATGAGGCTGCCCCGGGGGGGGGCGCGTCCTGCCTGGGTGTGGGGCGTCCAGGGTCCGGCGCTCTCCCACCCCCGACCACTTGTCCTTTCGGGCGTGCGGCCGGGGCCCCCTAACCACTGGCTGTGGGTGCAGGGGGTGCGGGCGTGGGGACCCGTCAACAACCCCACTGCGTGCGCTTTTGCGAGCTGGCTCGGCGCGCTGTGGGGGCGGCATCAGAGTGCCCGGGGGGGGGCGCCTCTTGCTGGGGTGCGAGGCATCCGGGGGTGGGCGCTCTCCCACCTCCGACATCTCGTCCCTTCGGGCGTGCGGCCGGGGCCCACTACCCTCTGGCTGTGGGTGCGGGGGGGGCGGGCGTGGGGGACCGTCACCAACCTCAGAGCGCGCGCTCTTGCGAGCTGACTCTGCGCGCTGTGGCAGCGGCATGAGGGTGCCAGGGGGGGGCGCCTCTTGCCTGGGTGTGGGGCGTCCGCGGCCGGGCGCTCTCCCGGCACCGACCAGTCATCCTCTCAGGCGTGCGGCCGGGGCCAACTACCCACTGGCTGTGGGTGCGGGGGGTTCGGGCGTGGGGACCTGTCAGCAACCCCACCTGGCTCTGCGCGCTGTGGGGGCAGCATGAGGGCACCTGGGGGGGGCGCCTCTTGCCTGAATGCAGGGTGTTCGGGGTCGGGCGCTCTTTTACCTCCGACCACTCGTTCTATCGGGCGTGCTGCCGGGGCCCACTACCCACTGGCTGTGGGTGCGGGGGGTGCGGGCGTGGGGGCTCGTCAACAATCCCACAGCGCGCGCTCTTGCGAGCTGACTTTGCGCGCTGTGGGGGTGGCATGAGTGTGCCTGGGGGAGGGCGCCTCTTGCCTGGGTGTGAGGCGTCCGGGGTCAGGCGCTCACCCACGCCCGACCACTCGTCCTTTCGGGCGTGCGGCCGGGGCCCACTACCCACTGGCTGTTGGTGCGGGGGGTGCGGGCGTGGGGACCCGTCACCAACCCCACAGCGCGCGCTCTTGCAAGCTGGCTTTGCAGGCTGTGGGGGCGGCATGAGGGCACCCAGGGGGGGTGCCTCCTGCCTGGGTGTGGGGCGTCCGGGGTTGGGCGCTCTCCCACCCCCAACCACTCGTCCTTTCGGGCATGCGGCCGGGGCCCACTACCCCCTGGCTGTGGGTGCGGGGGGTGCGGGCGTAGGGGCCTGTCACCAACCCCACAGCGCGCGCTCTTGCGAGGTGACTTTGCGCGCTGTGGGGGCGGCATGAGGGTGCCCGGGGGGGGCGCCTCTTGCCTGGGTGTGGGGCGTCCGGGGTTGGGCTTTCTCCCACCCCCGACCACTCGTCGATTCGGGCGTGCCGCCGGGGCCCACTACCCACTGGCTCGGGGTGCGGGGGGTGCGGGCGTCGGGACCCGTCATCAACCCCACAGCGTGCGCTCTTGCGAGCTGGCTTTGCGCGCTGTCGGGGCGTAAGGAGGGTGCCCGGGGGGGGCACGTCTTGCCTGGGTGTGGGGCGTCCGGGGTCGGGCGCTCTCCCACCCCCCACCACTCGTCCTTTCGGGCGTGCGGCCGGGGCCCACTACCCACCGGCTGTGGGTGCGGGGGGTGCGAGCGTGGGGACCTGTCACCACCCCCACAGCGCGCGCTCATGCGCGCTGTGGGGGCGGCACGAGGGCGCCCGGGGGGGGCGGCTCTTGCCTGGGTCTGGGGCGTCCAGTAACGGGCGCTCTCCCGTCCCCGACTACTCGTTCTTTCGGGCGTGCGGCCCAGGCCCGCTTCCCACTGGCCGTGGGGGCGGTGTGCGGTGTACACCTTCTCCTGTGCCGCGGTTCGTTGTGTGTTGTGCGCGCTTCCCGGGTTCGCGGCAACCAGTGGCCGTTGTGGCTTCGCACCTGTCCTCTGCTGTGGTAGTGGCCGGCGGCACGCCTCTCTGGCGTGCCTCGTGGCCCCGCGTTGGTGCGCCGCGCCTCGTCCGGTCCGGTTGCTCTCGGTGCTCCAGTCGGCTTTTCTCGTCGCCGTGGTGCAGGGAAATGCACAAAAAGAGGAAGAAAAACAAGGGGGGGGGGCGAGAGGACCACAAGACGCCAAGGCCCAGGGCACCTCGGGCCGGAAAGCACGGAACGACAGAGACAACGGGGGCGGGACGAGGTAAAAAACAGAAACCCGAAAACAAGAGGAGAGAGCCGAACAAACCAAGAGCGCACAAAGGGCGGCAACAGGAGAAGGTCAGGCGCGCCAAAACGCGCCCGGGAGGCCGGCCCGCCACACCCGGTCAAAAAGAGCACGCACACACACACACACGCGCGGGACCCTGGTGTTGCATCCACCGACCTGGAAGGTCAGGTGTCGGTGTCCACACAAAACAGCCCCGGTGCACCGGCCGAGTCCCCTGTCGCCAGTGACCGGGTCTACACACGCAAACAACCGCAGCGCACGCAGCCCAAGACCGAAGCCGGAGGGACCCGCCAGGGACGACCCACCTCGGGGCCTTGAACAGGTACGACGCGGAGCGTGCCCAGCGCCCTTGCCTCTGCAGGGGCCAGCGGCAGGGACAAAGAGCCCGGTTCTCGGCCGGCCTCAACGTGCCCCGCGCAGCCACCCAGTAGAGCCGGGGGCGACAACCCCCGGGATGGGGGAAGGCACCACAGCGACGAACAAGCCGACTGGAACACCGAGAGCGACCGGACCTGACGAGTCACGGCACACCAACGCGGGGCCCCGAGGCACGCCAGAGAGGCATGCCGCCGGCCACTACCAAGGCACGAGGACAGGTGCCAATCCACAACGGCCACCAGGTGCCGCGAACCCGGGAAGCGCGCACAACACACAACGAACCGCGGCACAGGAGAGGGTGCCAAGGACAGCCGAGGCCCCCGGGCCCGCACACCGCGCTCACGGCCAGTGGGTAGTGGGCCCCGGCCGCACGCCCGAAAGGACGAGAGGTCGGGGGTGGGAGAGCGCCCGTTTCCGGACGCCCCACACCCAGGCAAGGAGCGCCCCCCCCTGGCGCCCTCGTGCCGCCCTCACAGCGCGCAAGAGCGCGCGCTGTGGGGTTGGTGACGGGTCCCCACGCCCGCACCCCCCGCACCAACAGCCAGTGGGTAGTGGGCCCCCGCCGCACGCTCGAAAAGACGAGTGGTCGGGGGTGGGAGAGCGCCCGACCCCGGACGCCCCACACCCAGGCAAGAGGCGCCCCATCCCGGGCACCCTCATGCCGCCCCCACAGCGCGCAAAGCCAGCACGCAAGAGTGCGCGCTGTGGGGGTGGTGACGGGTCCCCAAGCCCACACCCCCTGCATTCACAGCCCGTGGGTAGTGGGCCCCGGCCGCACGCCCGAAAGGACGAGTGGTCGGGGGTGGGAGAGCGCCCGACCCCGGACGCCCCGCACCCAGGCAAGAGGCGCCCCCCCCGTGCACCCTCATGCCGCCCGCACAGCGCGCAAAGCCAGCTCGAAAGAGCGCGCGCTGTGGGGTTCGTGACGGGTCCCCACGCCCGGAGCCCCCGCACCCACAGCCAATGGGTAGGGGGCCCCGGCCGCACGCCCGCGAGGACGAGTGGTCGGGGCTGGGAGAGTGCCCGACCCCGGACGCCCCACACCCAGGCGAGAGGCGCCCCCCCCGGGCACCCTCATGCCGCCCTCACAGCGCGCAAAGCCAGCTCGCAAGAGTGCGCGCTGTGGGGCCGGTGACGGGTCCCCACGCCCCCACTCCCCGCACCCACAGCAAGTGGGTAGTGGGCCCCGGCCGCACGCCCGAAAGGATGAGTGGTCGGGGGTGGGAGAGCGCCAAACCCCGGAAGCCTCGCACCCAGGCAAGAGGCGCCCCCCCCAGGAACCCTCATGCCGCCCCGACAGCGCACAAAGCCAGCTCGCAAGAGCGCACGCGGTGGGGTTGGTGAGGGTTCCCCACGCCGACAGACCGCGCACCCACAGCCAGTGGGTAGTGGGCCCCGGCTGCACGCTCGAAAGGACGAGTGCTCGGGGCTGCGAGAGCGCCCGACCCCGGACGCCCAACACCATGGCAAGAGGCGCCCCCCCCGGGCACCCTCATGCCGCCCCCACAGCGCGCAAAGCCAGCTCGCAGGAGTGCTCGCTGTGGGGGTGGTGACGGGTCCCCACGCCCGCACTCCCCGCACCCACAGACAGTGGGTAGTGGACCCCGGCCGCACGCCCGAAAGGACGAGTGGTCGGGGGTGGGGGAGTGCCCGACCCCGGACGCCCCGCACCCAGGCAAGAGGCGGTCTCCCCGGGCACCCTCATGCCGCCCCCACGGCGCACAAAGCCAGCTTGCAAGAGCGCACGCGGTGGGTTTGGTGACGGGTCCCCACGCCGGCAGCCTCCCCACCCACAGCCAGTGGGTAGTGGGCCCCGGCTGCACGCTCGAGACGACGAGTGGTCGGGGGTGGGAGAGCGCCGACCCTGGACGCCCGACACCCAGGCAAGGAGCGCACCCCCCGGGCACCCTCATGCCGCCCCCACAGCGCGCAAAGCCAGCTCGCAAGGACGCGCGCTGTGGCATTGGTGACCGGCCCCCACGCCCGCATCCCCCGCAACCACAGCCAATGGGTAGGGGGCCCCGGCCGCACGCCCGAAAGGACGAGTTGTCGGGGGTGGGAGAGCGCCCGACCCCGGAGGCCCCGCACCCAGGCAAGAGGCGCCCCCCCCAGGCACCCTCATGCCGCCCCGACAGCGCACAAAGCCAGCTCGCAAGAGCGCACGGGGTGGGGTTGGTGAGGGTTCCCCACGCCGGCAGACCGCGCACCCACAGCCAGTGGGTAGTGGGCCCCGGCTGCACGCTCGAAAGGAAGAGTGCTCGGGGCTGGGAGAGCGCCCGACCCCGGACGCCCCACACCATGGCAAGAGGCGCCCCCCCCGGGCACCCTCATGCCGCCCCCACAGCGCGCAAAGCCAGCTCGCAGGAGTGCTCGCTGTCGGGCTGGTGACGGGTCCCCACGCCCGCAGTCCCCGCACCCACAGACAGTGGGTAGTGGACCCAGGCCGCACGCCCGAAAGGACGAGTGGTCGGGGGTGGGGGAGTGCCCGACCCCGGACGCCCCGCACCCAGGCAAGAGGCGGTCTCCCCGGGCACCCTCATGCCGCCCCCACGGCGCACAAAGCCAGCTTGCAAGAGCGCACGCGGTGGGTTTGGTGACGGGTCCCCACGCCGGCAGCCTCCCCACCCACAGCCAGTGGGTAGTGGGCCCCGGCTGCACGCTCGAGACGACGAGTGGTCGGGGGTGGGAGAGCGCCCGACCCCGGACGCCCCACACTGAGGCAAGAGGCGCCCCCCCCGGGCACCCTCATGCCGCCCCCACAGCGCGCAAAGCCAGCTCGCAAGAGTGGGCACTGTCGGGGTCCTGATGGGTCCCCACGCCCGCACCCCCCGCACCCCCAGGCCAGTCGGTAGTGGGCCCCGGCCGCACGCCCGAAAAGACGAGTGGTCGGGGGTGGGAGAGCGCCCGACCCCGGACGCCCCGCATCTAGGCAAGAGCCGCCCCCCCCAGGCACCCTCATGCCGCCTTCACAGCGCACAAAGCCAGCTCGCAAGAGCGCACGCGGTGAGGTTGGTGACGGGTCCCCACGCTGGCAGCCCCCGCACCCACAGCCAGTGGGTAGTGGGCCCCGGCTGCACGCTCGAAAGGACGAGTGGCCGGGGGTGGGAGAGCGCTTGACCCCGGACGCCCCACACCCAGGCAAGGAGCGCACCCCCCGGGCACCCTCATGCCGCCCCCACAGCACGCAAAGCCAGCTCGCAAGGACGCGCGCTGTGGCATTGGTGACCAGCCCCCACGCCCGCATCCCCCGCAACCACAGCCAATGGGTAGGGGGCCCCGGCCGTACGCCCGAAAGGACGAGTGTTCAGGGGTGGGATAGCGCCCGACCCCGGACGCCCCGCACCCAGGCAAGTGGCGCCCTCCCCGGGCGCCCTCATGCCGCCCCCACAGCGCGCAGAGCCAGCTTGCAAGAGCGCACGCTGTGGGGTTGGTGACGGGTCCCCACGCCCGCACCCCCTGCACCAACAGTCAGTCTGTAGCGGACCCCGGCCGCACGCCCGACAGGATGACTAGTGGGGGCCGGGAGAGCGCCCGACCCCGGACGCCGCACACCCAGGCAAGAGGCACCCCCCCGGGGCACCCTCATGCCGCCCCAGCAGCTCGCAAAGCCAGCAGGCAAGAGTGCGCGCTGAGGGGTCGGTGACGCGTCCCCGCGCGCGCACCCCCCGCACCCACAGCCAGTGGGTAGTGGGCGCCGGCCGCACGCCCGAAAGGACGAGTGGTTGGGGGTGGGAGAGCGCCCGACCCCGCACGCCCCACACCCAGGCAAGAGGCGCCCCTCGCCGGGCACCCTCATGCCACCCCCACAGCGCGCAAAGCCAGCTCACAAGAGCGCGCGCGGTGGGGTTGGTGACGGGTCCCCACGCCCGAACCCCCCGCACCCACAGCCATTGGGTAGTGGACCCCGGCCGCACGCCCGAAAGGACGAGTAGTCGGGGGTGGGAGAGCGCCCAGCTCCGGACGCCCCACATCCAGACAAAGAGCGCCCCCCCCGGGCACCCTCATGCCCCCCCAAAAGTGCGCAAAGCCAGCTCGCAAGAGGGTGCGGTGTGGGGTTGGTGACAGGTCCCCAACGCCCGCACCCCCCGCACCATCAGCCAGTTGGTAGTGGGCCCCGGCCGCACGCCCGAAAGGACGAGTGGTCGGGGGTGGGAGAGCGCCCGACCCAGGAGGCCCCACACCCAGGCAGGAGGCGCCCCCCCCGGGCGCCCTCTGGCCACCCCCACAGCGCGCAAAGCCAGCTCGCAAGAGCGCGCGCTGTGGGGTTGGTGACGGGCCCCCACGCCCGCACCCCCCGCACCGGCAGCCAGTGGGTAGTGGGCCCCGGCCGCACGCCAGAAAGGACGAGTTGTCGGGGACGGGGGAGCGCCTGACCCCGGACGCCCCACACCCAGGCAAGAAGCGCCCCCCCCCGGGCACCCTCATGCCGCCCCCACGGCGCGCAGAGCCTGCTCGCAAGAGCGCGTGCAGTGGGGTTGGTGACGGGTCCCCACGCCTGCAGCCCCCGGACCCACAGCCAGTGGGTAGTGGGCCCTGGCCGCACGCCTGAAAGGATCAGTGGTCGGGGGTGGGAGAGCGCCCGACCCCGGACGCCCCACACCCAGGCAGGAGGCGCCCCCCCCTGAGCACCCTCATGCCGCCCCCACAGCGCCCAAAGCCAGCACGCAAGGGTGCGCGCTGCGGGGTTGGTGACGGGTCCCCACTCCCGCACCCCCCGCACCCACAGCCAGTGGGTAGTCGGCCCCGGCCGCACGCCCGAAAGGACGAGCCGTCGGGGGTGGGAGAGCGCCCGACCCCGGACGCCCCACACCCAGGCAAGAGGCGCCCCCCCCGAGGCACCCTCATGCCGCCCCCACAGCGCGCAAAGCCAGCACGCAAGAGTGCGCGCTGTGGGGTTGGTGACAGGTTCCCACACCCGCACCCCCCGCACCCTCAGCCAGTGGGTAGTGGGCCCCGGCAGCACGTCCGAAAGCACGAGTGGTTGGGGGTAGGAGATTGCCCAACCCCGGACGCCCCACACCCAGGCAAGAGGCGCCGCCCCCGGGCACCCTCATGCCGCCCCCACAGCGCGCCAAGCCAGCGCGCAAGAGCGCGCGCTGACGGGTCGGTGATGGGTCCCCACGCCCGCACTCCCCGCACCCACAGCCTGTGGGTAGTGGGCCCAAGCCGCAAGCCCGAAAGGACGAGTGGTCGGGGGAGAGAGAGTGCCCGACCCTGGACGCCCCACACCGAGGCAAGAGGCGCCCCCCCCTGGCCGCACGCCCCAAAGGACGGACGGTCAGGGACGGGGGAGCGCCCAACCCCGGACGCCCAGGCAACCGGGGCCCCCTTCCGGGCAGCCTCGTGCCGCCCCCATGGCGTGAAGAGCCAGCTCGCAAGAGCGCGCGCGATGGGGTTGGTGAGGGGTCCCCACGCCCGCACTCCCCGCGACCACAGGCAGTGGGTAGTGGGCCCCAGCCGCACGGCCGAAAAGAGGAGTGGTAGGGGGTGGGAGAGCGCCCAACCCCGGACGCCCAGGCAACCGGCGCCCCCCCCCGGGCACCCTCATGCCGCCCCCACGGCGCGCAGAGCCAGCTCGCAAGAGCGCGCGCGGTGGGGTTGGTGACGGGTCCCCACGCCCGCACCCCCCGCAGCCACAGGCAGTGGGTAGTGGGCCCCGGCCGCACGCCCGAAGGAACGAGTGGTCGGGGGTGGGAGAGCGCCCGACCCCGGACACCCCACACCCAGGCAAGAGGCGCCGCCCCCCGGCACCCTCATGCCGCCCCCACAGCGCAAAAGGCCAGCACGCAAGACTGCGCGCTGTGGGGTTGGTGACGGGTTCCCACGCCCGCAACCCCCGCACCCACAGCCAGTGGGTAGTGGGCCCCGGCCGCACGCCCGAAAGGACAGGTTGTCGGGGGTGGGAGAGCGCCTGACTCCGGAGGCCCTGGACCCAGGCAAGGGGCGCCCCCCCTGGACACCCTCATGCCGCCCCCACAGCGCGCAAAGCCAGCTCCCAAGAGCGCGCACTGTGGGGTCAGTGGCGGGTCCCCACGCCCGGACCCCCCGCACCCACAGCCAGTTGGTAGTGGGCCCGGGCTGCAAACCCAAGAGGACGAGTGGTTGGGGGTGGGAGAGCGCCCGACCCCGGAGGCCCCACACCCAGGCAAGAGGCGCCCCCCCCCGGCCGCACGCCCCAAAGGACGGGCGGTCGGGGTGGGAGAGCGCCCAACCCCGGACGCCCAGGCAACCGGCGCCCTTCCCGGGCACCCTCCTGCCGCCCCCACGGCGTGCAGAGCAAGCTCGCAAGAGTGCGCGCGGTGGGGCTGGTGACGGGTCCCCACGCCCGCACCCCCCGCACCCACAGGCAGTGGGTAGTGGGCCCCGCCTGCACGCCCGAAAGGACGAGTGGTCGGGGGTGGGAGAGCGCCCGACCCCGGACACCCCACACCGAAACAAGAGGTGCCCCCCTCCAGCCGCACGCCCCAAAGGACGGACGGTCGGGGGTGGGGGAGCGCCCAACCCCGGACGCCCAGGCAACCGGCGCCCCCTTCCGGGCACCCTCGTGCCGCCCCCACGGCGTGCAGAGCCAGCTCGCAAGAGTGCGCGCGGTGGGGTTGGTGACGGGTCCCCACGCCCGCACCCCCCGCACCCACAGGCAAGGGGTAGTGGGCCCTGGCCGCACGCCCGAAAGGAGCAGTGGTCGGGGGTGGGAGAGCGCCCAACCCCGGACGCCCAGGCAACCGGCGCCCCCCCCCCGGGCACCCTCGTGCCGCCCCCACGGCGTGCAGAGCCAGCTCGCAAGAGCGAGCGCGGTGGGGTTGGTGACGGGTCCCCACGCCCGCACCCCCCGCAACCACAGGCAGTGGGTAGTGGGCCCCGGCCGCACGCCCGAAAGAACGAGTGGTCGGGGATGGGAGAGCGCCCGACCCCGGACACCCCACACCCAGGCAAGAAGCGCCCCCCCCAGGCACCCTCATGCCGCCCCCACAGCGCAAAAGGCCAGCACGCAAGAGTGCGCGCTGTGGGGTTGGTGACGGGTTCCCACGCCCGCACCCCCCGCACCCACAGCCAGTGGGTAGTGGGCCCCGGCCGCACGCCCGAAAGGACAAGTGGTCGGGGGTGGGAGAGCGCCCGACCCCGGACACCCCACACCCAGGCAAGACGTGCCCCCCCCAGGCACCCTCATGCCGCCCCCACAGCGCAAAAGGCCAGCACGCAAGACTGCGCGCTGTGGGGTTGGTGACGGGTTCCCACGCCCGCACCCCCCGCACCCACAGTCAGTGGGTAGTGGGCCCCGGCCGCACGCCCGAAAGGACAAGTGGTCGGGGGTGGGAGAGCGCCCAACCCCGGACGCCCCGGACCCAGGCAAGAGGCGCCCCCCCTGGACACCCTCATGCCGCCCCCACAGCGCGCAAAGCCAGCTCCCAAGAGCGCGCACTGTGGGGTCGGTGGCGGGTCCCCATGCCCGGACCCCCCGCACCCACAGCCAGTGGGTAGTGGGCCCGGGCTGCAAACCCAAAAGGACGAGTGGTTGGGGGTGGGAGAGCGCCCAACCCCGGAGGCCCCACACCCAGGCAAGAGGCGCCCCCCCCTGGCCGCACGCCCCAAAGGACGGGCGGTCGGGGTGGGAGAGCGCCCAACCCCGGACGCCCAGGCAACCGGCGCCCCCCCCGGGCACCCTCCTGCCGCCCCCACGGCGTGCAGAGCAAGCTCGCAAGAGTGCGCGCGGTGGGGTTGGTGACGGGTCCCCACGCCCGCACCCCCCGAGAAAGATGTCCTTGAATTATGCCGTAGATATTTTGATGTATTCCTGTAGGTTTTGTAGTTGAAAACCCCAACCAAAGCAGCAAGTAGAGCAAGGACAGGATGTGGATCGAATCAATGATTGGTTTTGGAATCCAGTGTAACACAGAAGGGATGCAGATAGACAAAGCAGGTTTATACACATAGATTCAATCACAAATGGATAATACAAAAGATTTTATATGACAATTGGTCTGACTCTTGCCTCAAAGGTTGCAATAGGCACTTCATGTGCACTCTTTTGGGTGAAATGGTGCTGGTAAGGACTGAGGGGCATAGATGTCAGGACCACACAGAAAATGACTTGGCCAAGCAACTGAATTCAGAAACAGTTACAAAGTAGGACCACAATAAGTGGTAGAAACAATTGAGTATAGGGGTATTGGGGTGGGAGACCACTAGGCTTAACCTCCAAGGCCTAAAGCCTGAAATGCCTGTTTTATTTCGGTATATCCTCCATGAAGGAAGGTACCTCCGCTCAGTTGAGTGGTAGGGGTGAACTTCATGGGGGGCTAGGGTCACAACCCTAGTTACTTTGAGAAAGTGTACTTTAGGCAACAAAAGAGAGAAAAAAACACTTAAGTTTGTCTTAGCATCAACAAAGGGTTTTAAGGGGGGCTTAGCCTGGATCAAGCCCTCCAAGAAAGACATGGCAGTGACTTTTTCTTACTCCCCCCTGGAGTACTAGTTAGCTAAGCTAGTAGGACCAAGGAAAAAGGCTCAAATATTCCCAAAATTACCTCAGAAAATGCATTCAACTTACCAAAAACATCCTCATCACTTCATAGAAGCCTATAACACTGTAGGTACCCTTGAAAAACAGTGTAATGTACCGTGAATGATGTCCCTCTGATGGGGCATTCCTCAAAAGTCGCCGGCGTGCAACGAAAACTGTTGGAAAGAGTTTTGGGGGTAGTGGGGTTCGAACCCAGGACTCCCTCCCTAGAGCACATGTGTCTGCCCACTAGGGTACAGTCGAACGCTCTGATGCGGACGGCTATCGCTGTATAAACAGCGTTTTAGTATACGTCCTGACAAAGGGCCAGGGCGGAGCAATACTCCCAATGGAGGACACAAACCCCCAGGAGCTGGAAAAAATAGAAGATGTAACCAGCAGGGAGTGATTCCTGCGGTTTAGCGGAAGGGGTTGCGATTTAGCAAGTGAAATCGTTAAAAATCGACAAAACCACGCGGGAAATCGTCATTTTTACACATAACTCAAAGTCGCAGACAAGCGCAAAGGAAGCGGACTCCAAGAAAAGGGTTGCGCAAGCGTAAACGGTTTTTGGAAACGAAGGTATGAGCCGTAGTTTTTAAAGTTTTAAAGGAAATTTTTGCACAGTCGCATCAAAATTTTTAGAAAATTTAAGAGTCAAGTATTCAAATTCAGCCCACACCACAGAGCAGGTCAACAACCCATCTCTCAGGTATGTCAGTGGCACCTCACACTCACGCATTGCGTTCGCGTTGGTTGTTTCATCAAAACGTTAGGGTTGTCAACGCTGTGCTCGTTGGGGGGTCGGGTGTTCTTCTCTCGTGCTCTGCACAGGTAAAAACAGGAATGAAAGGTATGTGATGCGAACGGAGCGCGCAGCGCGCACGTAGGGTTAGAATATGCGCTGTGCTCGCGATGCATGTGCCTAATCGAATCATCCACACGCTGTGACGATTTACCTGTATCGCAAATTCACCCTTGTTTCCTTCTTCACAGGTAAGTAAAGAAAGCGTTTGTTCGTGTGCGGCCGTGGCGTTAAAGTAGGGTTGCTTAAAACGCTTAGGCTTGTTTTGTGTTCGTTTCAATTCGGCATTCACACGATGCATGGTGAGTAAGGTAGGTTAGCCCAGGAGGAGCTCACCTCCTGGTTGAGTCAGTGGTTCAGCCTCCCTCCCCTGCGTGCACATGATGCATTAAAGGGTAGGCCAGGCGAATTGCGCACGGTAAACCTTGTTTAGGTTACCCAGAGGCTCCTCGGTACGTTCTTTAAGAGAACCTGAGGAGTCTCTTAAAGCTTGCTTGCTTGACAGGGGAGCTGATCCGGCAGCGTGTTTGCGGACAGTGTATTATAGGTCACACTGAGAAGGGTATAATACCTGGAGTGTGGCTTTGTTCCTCCGCCGCAAACACCCCTTCATTTGCCTCTGTTGTACAGGTGGGAGAGGTTAAGGGTGATTAGTGCACGCAGCAGCTGCCTTCGGCGGTTATCTATTTTTCTGCCCCAGCAAAACAGGGGCGCTGATCATAAATCAAATCGCTGTGCCTCAGCCAGTACTGGCGAGGGCAGTTCGACTTCAACGACATCTGCCCTGTGCACGCAACGAGAGCCCCCCTTCCCTCCAAGCCCTGGCAGGGGAAACGCGTTGTGGCGTCCCCTGTTAGGCCACAGCTGCTTAGGAGCGCTGTGTTCTCTTGTCTTCTTCACAGGAGGGCCATTAGGGCCTGAGTGAACTTTGACTGCAGCACCCAGTAGCGTGTGTATGGGGTTAGGGTCAGCAGGCCTGGCAGGAGTTGAGTGCAAGTGATGAGTGCTCACCCTGCCTTCGAAGGTCGGTGCTGGCGTTAGTGAGTGTAGTGTAGTGGTGTCTCCTGTCCCGCGTGCTTTTACTCGTGGGCAGGGGAGTGCGTTAGCTTTTGGCCTGTAGCAAAAATGGGCGTTTTGTATGCCCTTAGCACACTTGGTCACCCCTCCCCTCTAGTAGGTAGGGCTTTTGCCGTCTCACCCTAAGGATAGGCGCCAGCACAGAAATTGGGCGCCATACGAGTGGTAATAGTACCTGATTAGGACCTTCGGTCCGACGTCAGCAAAGCCCGGTCTCCGGGAGCCACGCTGGGGAGAGAAGTGAGACACATACAGACATATGTAGCACACTTAGGGGTATGGTAAACCCTGTAAGGAAGGGTAGAACCCCATGGGTCTGGACCAGTCAGGGGTCCTAACTGTGGGCTCGCTTGTCCCCAAGGAGGGAAGACTCACCTTGCCTCATAACACCTTGCTTGTCATTCCCCCCTGGTGTAGTAAGCCACCGTTCTTCGTTGGCTCTCCAAGGTCATTACATTATGGCAGTACCCATGCAACACATGGTCAACAAGGCACACACTCGCTGGGTGGCTGAAATCATGATAAGCGGCCACCTGGCTCAGGCTGGAAACCATAGGGATGGGTCTGCAGGGCACAGACAGGGTCACTACACCTGTCGGTAGACTGACACAGGGAGATTAGCTTCGCTTCTTACGTTGGGACATAGTCTCAGCACGGGCTAGGAGCTGGCCCTCGTTGTTCTCAACGAGGTAAGTGCGGAAGATGGGGTTGATACTCCCATCTGGTTGTATGCAGGCTGACATAGGTTCCCAGGTCGCCTCAGACAACCCATAGCCATCCGACAGGGTAAGGAATTTCCAGCCCTGTTTATACTCGTGGCGAGCAATACCTGCAACCACGTAGTAACCATCGACTGCCATCTCATCGGCAGTCATCTCTTCGAGTTCGTCTGCCTCCTCAGGATTGGCAGCGTTCTCTAGGTCTATACGTTCAATCTCACTGTCGCTGAGGCGCCACTCATCCCAAGACAAGTTGTCAGGGGAGTGATAGTGCCTCAACTGCTTAGGTGCACACAGCAGTTCACCACCTAGACGTGGACTGCACCTGACATGGATCCTGGATCCATCTATCCTGAAGATACGATAGGGTCCAAAGTAAGGGTCCTGTAGGCAGTTACGTGGCCAGGAGGGTAGGCGTGAATGGTGTACCAACAAGGTCACCAACCTTGAAGCTGGCAGGTCGCCGTAGGCGGTTTCGTCGGCTCTGTTCACGGTCACGAATGTGCCTCAGGTTAGTACCAGCCTGGTTCGCCAGAGACTGCTTGTGTCCCTGCCAATCTCCCACAGGGCTCTTGAAGTCCTCAGGAAAGAGGGGTTTTGAAGAACCAAGCAGGTCGTCCTCCATGGAACAGTTCGTGGGGGGTGAAACCCGTAGAAGAGCTCCGCTGTGAGTTCATGGACAGCACTGCCCAGGGCACTAGGCGTACCCAATCCTTGGTGCGCTCCTGTTTCATCAGGATTCTTAAGTTTTGCTCCACCACACGGTTCTGTCCCTCACAGAGAGGGTTAGACGTGTGGGTATAGGGCACACCTGTGGTTACCTCCACGTTGAGGGCATTTAACACTCGTTTGTACCACCCAGTGTCACTGCGGATGCGTACATCCTCATCAGAGTGCACCTGCTTAGGTGCTCCATAGGGTTCGAACCATTGTTCGACCAACATTTTCACAGTCTGCTCACCTGTGATTTTCTTATTGCAAGGGAACACACGGGTGAAGCGAGATGAACCACAGGTGACCACGAGGCAACTATCATAGCCGCCAAAGCGTGGTAGGACGTGGATGAAATCCACGTAGAGAAGAGAGTTAGCACAATAGGGTATGTGTAAGCTGGAGATCAGGCCCCTATCCCTACTGTCCCTCTGCTTGCTGGCATGACAGCCACAAGCATCCACAATGGTCTGTCTACGCGTCCTCAGTTCAGTCAGGGTTAGACTAAAGTAGAAACACTCACGGAAGAAGTCCACTGAGCGATTAGCGCCAGTGTGACCAGAACTGAGATGGGACCACTGTAGGCACCCATCCAGTCGTGCCTCAGGCACCACAATTCGGTCCTCGTAGAAGGAGTACTGATTGTTTTTATACCACTGGTGCCCGTCAATGACACGGGGTTCGAGACCAGTGCTGAGGGTTTGGAGAATTTCTTCATACTCTGACTGATAGTCGGTTAGACTCCAACCCTCCAGGATTCCAGCAGTGCGCATGGACAGATCAAGCTGGACATCCATACGCTGGAAAGCCTCTTTGGCGTGCGCCTCAGAGCTCTCACCAATAAGCGCATCGAGGTTGTTGCGCGATATATAGTCGAACTGTCAATTCTTAATCCCGGGGATATGATGCACTGTCAGCCTGAACTGGCTCAGGTAAGTCCACCACCGTTTTAGCTTTGCTTTTTCTGGTGGTGGGCCCTTCTGAAAAGACTTCACAGGCTCCTGGTCACACAGCCAGACAATAAGGTTAGATCCCAGGAGTCGGGATTGTGACGATAGCACCAACATACCGGCCAGGAGTTCCTGGTCATAGGTGCTGTAGTTGGAACGCGCTTGGTTCCATTTCCAGTTCCAGTGTCCCAGTGACACCAGTCGCCACTCACTGGTAGGATAGTCATGTTTCAACGAACCATCACGGTTCAGTCCAGTAGTAAGATAATCGCAGTGGGTTAGTTCAGCGGGGTTAAGCTCCTGCAATTGGTAGATCGTACCTCCCCCCCCTACATCACTGGCATCAGTGATCAGGACTATCTCGCCCTCAGGGCGGGGCACTCCCAGGCAGTTGGAGGAGGCAATCTTCTTCTTCAACTCCTGGAAACACTCTTCCTCTCTGGAGGTCCACCTCCAGGGAGTAGTTTTCTTGATCAGGTCAGTGAGGGGTGCAGAGGAGTAAGTAAAATTGTGGATGTGACGCCGATAGAAATTACAGGCGCCCACAAAACTCCTCACATCGTGTAGACCCTTCTTAGGGTCATCGCGAATCTGCATGTCCTGTAGGGGCTGCATCTTAGACGCGGCTGGTTTCCACCAGCCATACCCCACGTCGAAACCCAAATACTCCATCTCCTCTTTCATGAACTCACATTTTTCGAGTTTGATTCGGAGATGGTTTTCTTGACATACAATGAAAAATTCACGGAGGAGAAGGACGTGGTCCTCTTTGGTATTAGTACCCAAACTCACGTCGTCGATGTGAGCCTCCATTTCTGCACTCCGAGAAATCAACTCTTGTACTAGAGGCCTGCGCCTCAGTATGTACAAAATTTTGTTCATAAGCTCCTGGAAGAGCGCTTGGGCATTAGCCACCCCGAAAGGCATAACCTTCCACTTGAAAACACGACCCTTAGGGGTTATAAAGGCCAACAGCTCCTGAGCTGCGGCGGTTAGGTCTACCTGCCAGAAACCAGAGCGTTTGTCCATTTTGGTCTTATACCTGCATTTGGCAATACGCTCCAGGGTGTATTCCATGTTAGGAATACTCCCTGAGTGGTTCAGGGTTTTCTTGTTGACCTCACCATAGTCTACAACAAGACGTAGGGCAGTCGACCCTGGTTTAGCAACAAGGAAACAAGGACTGCAGTGATGGGGATAGTCCCCGTGTTTATACTCTTCAACGAGGCCAGCATCAATGCATTCCTGGATCTGGCGCTCGATTTCTTCAACCTGTTCCTGTGGAGCGGGGTAGGGACGACCCCTCACTCGCGTCTTTTCAAATTCTGGTTTCAATTTCAGGTCCATCTGGACCATTTTTTACAAGAAAGGGGAGGCGACAAGGCGCCGAACACCTCCTCATAGGTTACCAGCAGTTTCTTCAGGCGGGGGTCAAGGTTAAGACTCTCGAGTTTCTGAAGGAAATCCTCCTCAGCATGGAGGTCGCTTTTTCCATGTTCTTTCTTTTTATGCCAATCAGCAGTTTCGGCAGGTACAGTACCATCGTCCCACTCAGGGGGACATTGCTGCCCATAGTGTAGAGAATACACTAGAGGTATCTCAGGATCAGGCAGCGTATAGGACTCATCGTCCTCCTCAGACCAGATGGAGTATTTCCAGGTCTGTCTGAGGTATTGCAGCCGCTCTTGGCGCTCAATACCTTCGGCCTTCAGGTACAACAGCCGTCGGAGTTCTTGAGTGTCATGCTCAGACAATGGCATGTTATTAGCAGCAGGCCGCGCCAAAGCATCAGCACTCTGGGCCATGGGTTCACCTGTGTGCACAGGCTGCATGTGTAGCACTGGCTTCCCAACAGGGGAAGCGGGTTCAGAGGTTGACTCTAGATCTACCTCCTCAAGCAACAGCTGGGCTAGAAAAGCACTATGTTTTAGGTCAACACAGCTGGGAGCAACAGAGGGAATAGTGCTGGCGATCTCAGACAGTTGGTCGTCAGCATCCTCTTTTACAGCCGCAGGTTCCAGATAGTCATCAGGAGACTCACACCCTGTAATTGTGGCAGATAGGTGCTCAGGAGATCGATTCTTGAGATCATAAAGGGTCAGGCCACGATTTTCGGCCATGACCTCTTTTAGTAGCACCTGGTCTAGGTCACACAGGGGTACAGGATTGAGAGATCCAATGACGATGGACAGGAAACTGGCCCACTCAGGGGCCTGCATAGCTGTGTCTGAGTCCTCAGGCACATAGATGGGGCGGTCGGGGAGTTGCACTCTTCCCACGGTCATTCGATCTAGCATACGGCGCCAGTAAGCATTCTCACCAGAACAACCCCAGTCAGGGGTGCACATAACAACCCTTCCTCCCTCATAACCGATTTTGGTTAGAACCTTCGCGAGCAGGGAGAAGGGAGGGTTAGCATACGCTAGGCCCATTGCTTTCCAGAAGAAATGGAAAGCATTGTTCAGTTGTTTCGAGCAGTACAACTGCATGATGTGCTGTTGTTGGCTCGCAAACAATTCCACCTGGATCTCATCCAGGTTTACCTGAAGGGCCGCCAGTCCATTTTCAAGAACGTGACGGGCCAGTTGGTAGTTTTCAGTACGATAGTTCGTCCTGGCTGCGTAGCGCAGCCCAGACTCTTTTCGTCCTGACAGCTCCAAAGGAACGGAGAATAGCCCACTGCCAAAGTCGCAGTGCAAAGAATAGCAACGCTGTAGGGACAGCATTTTTAGCTGGGGGTTTTTTCGTAGAAAGTCAGTGCCAATTACGATGTCAAAGGCGTCAGTGTCCAACACTCTGCAGTGTTGGGTCACGGTTTTGTCGCACAGACATATGGTCACATCGACCCCCCCCAAGGAATGGATGGTACGCCCATCCCCTACTCTTATGGCCACGGTCTTAGTTTTCCGGAAAGTCTTAAGCAGGCGCCGGGCCACTATGGAAAGTGTTGCACCGGTATCAAGCACCGCTGGAAGAACCTGATCCCCGATTTTCACGAGGATCCAGAAAACCAAGTCCTCCTCTTCGGAGCCGCCCCCCTATTCCTCATCAGGGAATTTCACATCCACCCCTGCAGCCATGAGGGAGTTGGCCAACCAGGCCAAGCGCCTCTTCTTGGAATTATTCCCCTCAGGGGTAGCGTTAACCCCTTTGGGGCGTTTCTTAGGGTCACCTGCGGCAGGAGCGGGTGTAGCAGCAGGAGTGGGTGTAGCAACGGGCGCTGATGAGCGCCTCTGGGGGTTAGGGGGTCCAGATTTGCCACCCCCCTTGCCACCTCCTTTACCTTTATCTCCATTCGGGGGATTTCTGGCGGGCGTCTGGGTCTTCTGGCGTTCCGCCTCCTGACGCTTGAGTTTGTCACTCTCGCGTTTCTTAATGTGGCATTCGTCCTCGTAGTGACGACGTTTGCCACAGTAACCACAGGTGATGGTACACCTGAAGTGGTCCTGATGGGTCACAGGTTTCCCATCTTTGGTATGCTGCTGACGTTTCATCTGCAGCATACAGCCACTGCGGAGATCGCAGTCAGAGGCATGACAAGGTCCCCCCTTGTGATTCACAGGTCTGCAGCAGAACAGGGGGGGGGCCTGCATCAGGTTGAACCTCGTTCATGGCACGTAGGTTGCCCCTCCCTTTACCACCTCCCTGGTTGGTGGTAGTGGGATTTTTATGCCCCTTCCCTTCGCCACGTTCGGGGGTAGGGGTACCACCTCGTCCCAAATGCTTCTTGAGGAATTTCTCCATGTGGGAGTCATTCTCTCTCTCAAGAGCTAGCTCAATCAAGAGATCCACCAGTTCATCGTACGAGTGGGTCCTGCTCTTCCTCTCAGAGGTTGAGCTGCAATCATCCCACGTACGCTGGGGGATCTTACTCATGAGCCACAGGTGGGGCTCAGTGGCTCCGTAGGAGCCCGCGTTCATCCTCGAAAACAAGTACTCCAAGTCGCACACATACTCAGAAATTCGCGCAGCGGATGGAAACTCAGGGAGCATAGGTAGCTCGTCGATCTGTGTGCGTACCCTGAGGTCAGTCTCATAGACTGGGAATGTTTTCTCTAACCTCAGGAGTACCTCTGCCCAGGTAGAACAGGTTTTCACAATCTGTTTTACCTGTTTTTGCAAAAACTTCTTTTTGCATGAGCGTTTTAGCAGTGAACATTTGGTGGCCACATCCACATGGGATTGGCCAGTCAACAAAAGGAACTCTGCAAATTCTTCTGCCCATTCGGGCAGATTTTTGGGGTCGAACTCCGGCAGTTCCAGCTGGATGTTCGCCTGGGCAATTGGTCTGCCCGTCTTGCCACCCCCCGGAGTTAGGCATGAGGGCGACACGCCGGCAAGAGGTGCCAGGGCTGACAGGCCTCTTCTCTCAATCTCTGTGACAGGCACGTCCTGTAGATCCGCCATAGGCACTGTCCTGGCACGGGGGTGAAAGGGGCCGGGGCAGGTGACCTTAGGCAACAGCCTTGAGACCCTTGATCTCTTGAGATCTTCGGCCAGGGTACTCAGTCCTGGAGAGGGAGAGGGCAACTCTGGCTTGGGTAAGGGTTCTGCAATACCCAGTTTAGCCTTATTGGCCTCCGATAGGGCCGTCACATCTGGATCTTCTGATCCAGACAGGAGTTTGGCCAACAGCTCGGCCGTATGATCCAGGGCACCGTAGGTTGGCCTTGGATGATGTTGTTCTTCGACTCGATTAGGGCCCACTTCGGGAGCCCTTGGGGTTGGACAACATGGTCTTGGATACTCAGGTCTTAGTCGTCTTGGCAGGGATGCAGTGGATGGAGGACCAGAGTGTGCGTAGGACCCTAGGTCTGTACGTGGTCTTGATCCATGTACAGCCAATGGCTCCTCTCCATCTTCCCCACGGATGGATTTGTAGTACTCCTCATGTAGGAGGTACTCATCCATCTTCTTTCTCAGTTCCTCATACTCCTCAGGTCCTTCAATCGCTGTGGAGGATGAAGCCGGACAATTGGTTCTGGATACTGAGGCAGCTACACGTCTGTCGAGGTGACTGAAGCTGTCTCCACCGTGTGCTGCTAAGGCCTCGGTGGTAAGGCCTTTACTTTCTTCCGCCCTTCTGCGTTCTGGATCTCCTTGGGACCCAGATGCGCCACTGAGATGATGAGGAGCTCGGTAAGGTGGTTCACTCATTGGGTTGGCCATGCTGCCCATTTGCACTTGGACAGTTTGGATGGGCCAGGTCCTGACGCTTGGCGTGGACATGATGAACTTGTTGTTGAGCTTTTGTGCTGCACTTCTTCTCAGGGTCGGTTCAAAAGGTCACAAGGGACTGTCTCTGCTACTGGAAAGATGTTTTTGAATTATGCCCTAGATATTTTGATGTATTCCTGTAGGTTTTGTAGTTGAAACCCCCAACCAAAGCAGCAAGTAGAGCAAGGACAGGATGTGGATCGAATCAATGATTGGTTTTGGAATCCAGTGTAACACAGAAGGGCTGCAGATAGACAAAGCAGGTTTATACACATAGATTCAATCACAAATGGATAATACAAAAGATTTTATATGAAAATTGGTCTGAATCCTGCCTCAGAGGTTGCAATAGGCACTTCATGTGCACTCTTTTGGGTGAAATGGTGCTGGTTAGGACTGAGGGGCATAGATGTCAGGACCACACAGAAAATGACTTGGCCAAGCAACTGAATTCAGAAACAGTTACAAAGTAGGACCACAATAAGTGGTAGAAACAATTGAGTATAGGGGTCTTGGGGTGGGAGACCACTAGGCTTAACCTCCAAGGCCTAAAGCCTGAAATGCCTGTTTTATTTCGGTATATCCCCCATGAAGGAAGGTACCTCCGCTCAGTTGAGTGGTAGGGGTGAACTTCATGGGGGGCTAGGGTCACAACCCTAGTTACTTTGAGAAAGTGTACTTTAGGCAACAAAAGAGAGAAAAAAACACTTAAGTTTGCTTTAGCATCAACAAAGGGTTTTAAGGGGGGCTTAGCCTGGATCAAGCCCTCCAAGAAAGACATGGCAGTGACTTTTTCTTGCTCCCCGCACCCACAGCCAGTGGGTAGTGGGCCCCGGCCGCACGCCCGAAGGGATGAATGGTCGGGGGTGGGAGAGCGCCCCCCCCTGGACGCCCAGGCAACCGGCGCCCCCCCCTGGGCACCCTCGTGCCGCCCTCACGGCGCGCAGAGCCAGCTCGCAAGAGCGCGCGCAGGGGGGTTGGTGACAGGTTCCCACGCCCGCACCCCCCGCACCCACAGCCAGTGGGTAGTCGGCCCCGGCCGCACGCCCAAAAGGACGAGTGGCCGGGGGTGGGAGAGCGCCCGACCCCGGACGCCCCATACCCAGGCAAGAGGCGTCCCTCCTTGGGCACCCTCCTGCCGCCCCCACGGCGGGCAAAGCCAGCTCGCAAGAGCGCGCGCTGTAGGGTTGATGACAGGTCCCCACGCCCGCAACCCCTGCACCCACAGCCAGTGGGTAGTGGGCCCCGGCCGCACGCCCGAAAGGACGAGTGGTCGGGGCTTGGAGAGCGCCCAACCCCGGACCCCCCGCACCCAGGCAAGAGGCGCCCCCCCTGGGGCACCCTCTTGTCGCCTGCATAGCGCGCAAAGCCAGCTCGCAAGAGCGCGCGCGGTGGGGTTCGTGACGGGTCCCCACGCCCGCACCCACCCCACGGGGAGCACGCAGCCCCAAGCCAGGAGGGGGGAAACGGGCCTGGGAGGCTTCCCCCCCCGAGCAAGCCAAACGGAGCAGGGGACGGAGGCAGGACACGCGGAGGGGCACGGACCGCATGGAACGGCCCTACCAGCGCCCAGCACCGGGACCGCGCGAGGTACCCGCGCCACACGAACCTGGGGATGGAGCAGGGGGCGCGGAAGCCGCGAGAGTGCGGACGCACATACACACAGAGGGCACGCGGGGAAGACCAGAAGGGCAACCGGACCGAGCCCGTGGAACGCACAGACCGCATGGAATGGCGTATCAGTGAGCGAGAACCAGGGACACCCGGACGGGACGGCCCGCCAAACACAGCGCAGGAAACGCGGGGCGGGAAGCGGGAAACGGGGAAGACACAAAACCCGGCACTGGCCCAAGCCCCCCGGACCGGCCGCCAGCGCCGCGCACACACAACCAGGGGACTGCACCCGCGGAAAGAGAACAGGCGCACCGCGCCACGCACCAGCCCCAAGACTAGGCAGCCTCCGCGCCAGCCCACGCGGGTCCCACTGGCGACAAGCCAGTAGCACGAGCCAGGCGGCGCCGGCGCCCCGGGCGACCACACATCAGGGGGGCGACGCAGTGGGTAAGCCCCTGCAGCTACGGCTGCTAAGTAACACACTGACCGGGGAGTGGCAAAATCGGGAAGCCGGGGAGGGACGGGGCTCCGAGCCCTGTAAACCCAGAAGACTCCGCCACCAGGCAGGTGGTGCGTCATGAAGGGCCCCTCACTAGGTCCAGGTCGGGAGGATATCACCTGGCCCGACCAGGTGGCCCCCCGGGGCCAAAAAGCATCTAGTACCCGCAAAATCAAACCTCAAACCTCAAACTGATTCTTTCCAAGTTCCAAAAAAGAAATGATCCAGCAATTTGTGTCGAAAAAATATTATCCACAAATGCAAGTTTCAAACAAGAAATGATCCAAAAGTTTGTGTAATTTCATTTTGCGCCACGCACCAGCCCAAAGCCTAGGCAGCCTCCGCGTCAGCCCACGGGGGTCCCACAGGCGACAAGCCAGTAGCACGGGCCCGGCGGCGCCGGCGCACGGGCGACCACACATCAGGGGGGCGACGCTGTGGGTAAGCCCCTGCAGCTACGGCTGCTAAGTAACGCACTGACTGGTGAGTGGCGAAATGGGGAAGCCGGGGAGGGACGGGGCTCCGAGCTCTGTGAACCTGGGGGACTCCGCAACCAGGCAGGAGGTGCGTCATGAAGGGCCCCTCACTAGGTCCAGGTGGGGAGGATATCACCTGGCCAGACCAGGTGGCCCCCCGGGGCCTAAAGGCATCTAGTACCCGCAAAATCAAACCTAAAACCTCAAACCCATTTTTTTTAAATTCCAAAAAAGAAATGATCCAGCAGTTTGTGTCGAAAAAATATTATCCACAAATGCAAGTTCCAAACAAGAAATGATCCAACAATTTGTGTCATTTCTTTTTTTGAACCTACATTTGCGGATCATTTATTTTCCACCAAACCATTTGGCTTCCCAAAACCAATGCACTAGTCCACAAGACCATTGGCACGGAGTTGAAAGTACAATGAGGAAGATGACTGAAAATGGTCCAAGAATGTTCCAAAAGTGTTCCACAGATCACCCATCCTATAAACTTCCGCCCCCCTCCACTGCCTGGTGTTTCGAACAAAAATGATCGCGATCACCTACCCCGTACCCCCCCCCCCTCTCCTGGCCATGACGATGTCTTCCACACACATTGCGCAAGCATGACATACAAGACCCCAAGGCATCAACACCGTAGTAAATGCAATCGGAAACTTTGCTCAATATCCAATAGGAACTCAGAATCTGTCACTCAAGTGGTCACGAAAAGTTCATGCATGCTTGCATGGGTCAATGTGACACAAACTGAGTCTATTGAACAAAGAAATGGGAACAATGTGTCAATCATACACCAAAAATGCATTAAAAAATAGGGAAGCATCAACGACCTCGATGCCACCATAAATGATTCTGGCGCCCCTTGGTGTCTGTCACGGGCGGAAGCAAAATACTTAATTTTACAGAATTATGATTGAAAATTGAGGAGAATACCCATTTTTGGTCGAAAAAACAAAAAATGCGTGTCTCTCCCAGTGTTGAGCAGACTGGGTCAAAATGGACAGACTGTGACTGAGAAGTGATTGAGTCAAAAAATCGATGACTCAGGACTGACTGGAGTCAGTCAGCGGCGATCCTGACTCACGACTGAGTCATCACTCGGTCAGCCCAAAAAGTCGACTCCGAGACCCGACTTGGCAACAAGCCGCTTCTGAAGGTGGGGATGGTTACGCAGATACGACCCCTTGAGCAGATTCCGCAGAACGGCTGAGCACATTCGTCAGATATGACCAGGCGATCGTGGATTTAAAGCCACGATGGTCCAATTCACACCAACTACTGACGATTTAACGATCTGCTTGTTAAATTGCATATAGATTGGATAATGGTTGCGTATACCAACTTGTCCTCATCTGTTCCCGGGATGCATTGCAAATGAAGAAAGAGAATGTCACCATAATAACAGCTCAATAGATTGTAGGCTTAGTTTTAACTCAGGTTCATCAAGATGCAACTTTGAGAATCAATGCAAGTCTACTGTACATGCCACCTTTTAGAGTAAGATTAGATTGCAGAGAAAGACAGAATTTCAATCAAATGGAGAGTATGTCACATGCATGCTGTTGCAAAGTGCTGTTGGGACGCAATGTCCACCCTCTTGTCAGTGATAGGAATGTTCCTGAAAATCAAAAATCTGGGGCCTGTCATACCTTTCCTTGAAGGAACGTTACCTTTTGATAGTGTAGGTATGCCTGATTTGCGGTCACGCAAACCACCGTTCAGATTCCAATATGGTATGTCCAGCCGGCCCTCGCCTGTGCGCATGGTCCACACGCACTCCCCCTCTCCAAAGGGAATGCTGTGGTCCTACGTACCATCAGTGGCGCGGAAATGCCAGTCCATGGGTTTTTGCAGTGCCGGTTTTAGCAAAAATGTATACAGGTTCACGTTCGTTTGCTTGCACAAACACTACCCAGGGGAATGGTGGGAACCACAGCTAATTAGCGTCAGTGACAGGTATGGATTGGGAGCCTGCACGCGCCAGGGAATCCGTGCAGCCCAGACAGACTACCAGCACTAGAGGTCAGGGCAGTACACACAAGACAGCGGTGCAGTACGTTCCTGGATTGCAGTCTTTCACCTGAGCTGGCACGGAAACGTGGACAGCTGCCATGGACATGGGGACTGTAGTACAGGTTACAGTGACACTATCTTTGACTTGTTATAGGTCCTCACCCCAGGTAATGACTGTGCAGACTGTCCCGACGCCCACACAACCTGACTGGCTTCACTGTGGCCACCTCCCAGCGTGCGCTGGCCTCCTGCCTGTAAATAGCAGCAGGGTGATCAGGGAAGGGGCCACAGCCGTCAGGGTGTGCAAGTGAATGACAGTTTCCAATGCGTTGCAAATTACCTATGTTCTCTGCAGCAAGGCCGCCGGCCTCTTGTTATCTCTATTTTGCTTTGTTGCAGGGCTGGTACCATACAGTACGTGTACCGTTCGGTATCGATACCATACAGTACTCAGGTGTCCTGTATGGTATTGCCTAGCCCCAATGAAGACCCAGTAGGCACCACTAAATGTTCGCTGAATCCTTGGTTTTACGATATAGTTAAGCTGATTCCAACAACCAAACTTTTGTCCCAAAAACACCAGAAGATTTCAACAAATGTTTGTTACCACAGACCTGCTTTTAAATGTTTCTCAACACACCCTGCAAATGATTCACACCTTAAATTGTTTGCTTCCCTTTTATGCACTACCCTGCCTGCAGCTCAGCCGAAAAGACAATGTTTCTTAAAACACCCTGCAAATGACTTTTCAGCTCTACCCTGTCCTGCCCTGCAACTGAGACACAAAGAATACTTTAACGTCGACTTCACTGCACACTGTCTTCTTGATCAGTGTCCCTGTCGTATGGCAGGACACACGGCTTCTGAAAATCAGGGTTCCGCACCTTGCGCAGCATGCGCATATTGTTGTATATGTACACCAGTATCTCAGCTTCACCTGCATTCGTTCTTACGTTCCCAAAACTATGACATTACTATTCAAGACTAAAAGTGGTGCCGTAATGTATAATAATGCTAATTATCAACATCTGTATTACACTTTCAATCCAGCAGTGTGTTTTTCACAATATTTCAATTCATCTGGCAATTTCCTTCTAGCGTGCGCGCGTGCTGCAATGCGGTGCCTGTCTGCGGCACCATCTCTAAACGCACGTACTGTGCGGTATTGATACAAGACGGTACGCGTTCGCGGACAGTACACGTTCATGAACGGCGTACCGTACCAACCCAAGTCTGTTGCTATCTGCTGTGCATCACTGCTGCCGCAGTCGAAAGAAGAGGAACCACTCACCCGTCGACGCAGAGAACGTTTAGTTGGGGCAATAGAACATCTTTACATCGAAAGATCCTGCTGTCAAGAAGGACACCTGTAGTAGGTATGCGCCACCAAAATCAATACCAACGCCACAATCAACGAACTGAAGAAAGGCCTCGCCCAAATAAAAAAACAGCTCCTCGTACTGGAAGCAGCACAAATACCAGGGCAGCAACAGCCCAGTCTCAGCACCACATCGACCACACCCGCACCGACAGCAACGCCGACGCAGCTGGGATCGTGCGCGCAGAGCCCGAGAACATCACCGAGCCCACCGCCGACCGCAGCGCCGCCACGTCCAGAAACAGTGAGTACGAACCGTGACGCCGTCGGGTCAGTGAAATCCTGGTTCGACGAGTTCGGATGGGGGAATGACATCACGGAGAATCACCAGATCGCAGTGACGGCAAAGGAACGCAATTTCTCAGGAAACATCCACCCCTCCCGACTGGTGTGCGACGCATGCGGAACGGTGCACCACAGCTGGAAAGTGTGCGCCCAATACGAGCAGAATAAATTGAGATGCGCAACAAGTCTGGCGATTAAAGAAAACCAGCGAACAGCAAAGAATAAACGCATTCAGCCGATGAACGCAATGATGAAAGACAAGGTCTGGACCCAGAAAACATGGGATACAAACGAGTCTGGGGCACTACACTTGCGGTGGCAACGACCACGACGACGGTGACTGCCAACGCACCGGGCACGACCGCGCACGCCACGGTGAACACCCCCAGAGCGCAGACAGCCCAAACGGCAGCAGCTCCACCAGCCCAGCCCCAGGCAGCAATCAACATGACCACGCACCTGACGGGGCTGTCTAAGGCGGTCTCTTCGCTGGCCGGGCGCCTTCGCGCCATCGAGATGACGGATAGCCCCAAAGAAGGAGCCAAAGGTGCAGACGCACCCAACCAAGTTGCTCCTGCCCCGAGGCCAACCAAAGCGCCAATGAAGCAAACCAAGAGGGCCACCAAGGCCGCGCCGGGACCGAAGAGTGCCCCAGGAGGACAGTCGCGGGCAGCCCGGAGAGGGAACCCAGACTCAGTACCGGAAACCCAGATGGATGTCGATGATGACGACGATCCGCCACCGCTGGAGAGCTCAAGCGACAGCGGAGACAGCACGCTGCTGCCACGCGCACGTCCATCAGCGCAACCCTCCGCCCCCGCACCAAAAATCTCAGCTCTCCGTGGGGACACCAGGGCGGCACCTGCTACCCCTGTACGCAAACCCAAGCGAGAATCGACCCAGAGCATCCCCGGTATCCAGGATACCCTGACACCGCTCCTGAGGAAGAGCCACTCAGCGGGGATGCCGATCCGCCTTGAAGATGTCACTGCTAGCGGCTTCGACGACAGCGATGCACCCTGCTCCGACTCGGCTGAAGCGGCCTTGAGCCGCTTTGACGATGACGAGTCCCTGCAATCACTGCGTCACTACTAGCAGGAGCTGCGACGGGAACAACGCGGGCGACATCCGCGAGACGACCACCCGGTGGTCCCGAAGATGCGGCAGAACGCTGAACAGAGCGATGGCAGCAGGCGGGCGCAACAGCCACCACCGTCATGGCAAGATGAGCTCCTGAAAATGCGCAACGCCATGGAAGAAAAAGACCGCCAGCTCGCAAAAGTAAATCAACGACTCAACGATATCCAGAGCAACGACATCGACCAGTCACCGCAGCAAAGACGGCAACCCCAGCGACACCGAGCGGACGCAAAAAAAGCTTCCGAGCCGCCACTAAAACAGCCAGCCCGCCCACAAGGAGGCAAGGAGACCATCCACTCGTCCATCCAACAGGCGCTCTCAGGAAGTGTGCGGTCTGTGAAGGCGGATGACAAAGTGTACGTCATCCACACGGCTGCAAACGGGGCGTACCAGTACCAGGAGGTGACAGTTGTGCCAGTGGACAAGGACCACATCACGGTGGCATGGACGTCGCATCCCAGCTTGCCGCTGTATGCCAGGGGCCTGCGCTGGGTCTTCAGAAAGGAACCTAGGGCCATCTGCGCGCTGGCCGCCCTCAACGAAATACAGGACAAGAACGATGATGATGCGCTCTTCTGAGAGCACCGCCAGCGTGATGCAGCAGACGAGGTGATTGATGCAGGGATACAGTACCCCGAACACTGGCTGGGCTTTCCCACACTGCCACCAGAAGCGCTCTCTGAGTGGGCAAACCTCTGCGCCCGCGCACTCCGCTTGTCTCAGGCACTGCCAAGCAACGTTCACCATTCCAAATGGCGGGATCACTGCGCGCCTTTCACGGCTATGTCTCAAACCACTGCTGCCCCGAGGACTGCAGCCCACGGCGGCCCAAACCCGGGATGAACGCCTCAGCGTCGCCAAGACGCTGGCCCACGCAGCGTGCTCTGCAGCCAAAGAGCGGCGCAGCGAGTACGCCCCCTATGTATACATACAGGAGAACATCGATCCGACAATGGCTCACAAGTTCTCTCTCACGGCTACCGTCCCCACACACTTGAAACTATGCCTGTTTACCCAAACGATAGCGCTGCAAGACGACGCGACACTGAGGACGTGTTTCGCGCGATTGATGACGCAGAGGGGTATGTACTCGTGGCACCAAGCGAAGCATGAGGTACTGTAGACTGCCTGCTGACCCTGGTAGAATCTGGAGAGGCGCTCATGGAAGGAACGACAGTGCAGCCCCCCCTCGTCCCCACCGGCGCGTGGGCCAATGCGTGCCAGAAATTCCTCAACTGCGTCGGCATCTGGGCACCGGAGTCGCCGCTGCTGCCCCTGCCAGGAGCGTCCCAGCCCACTGACGGAGCTGCAAATGCCAGCAGCGTGACAACAGCAATCTGGACCACACCACTCAGCTCCATATCGGCTGTACCTGCACCAGCTGGCCCACTGCAACCCGGTACCCTCGAGTTCACTGACGACCACGTCCACGAGTGCATTGAACGGCTGACCGCTGACAGAGGGGTGGTGATGGCCGTCCTTGACCACCGCTCCAGCCCCGCGCAGCGATACCCCCACCTGCAGTGCGCCTCCATCTCCATACCTCTCCCGCTGACTTGCTTCATCGAGGCCTGCCCTTCCAAAGCCTTTGTGGTGCCGTAGATCCTGCCACGCCGACGCCCTGTAGGGGAAGAGTGGCCTGCCTCCTTGAATCGACTGGGCTCAGTGCTGCGCTCAGGGTTCGAAAACCCTTAATGCCACTCTGGCACACGGAGGGGGCACTGCCAGCGGACGACCAGACGGAGACGTAGCGGCCAGCAGACCTCAACGCGAACTCCTACCAGATCTGGCAAGCTCAGCAGGACCGCCGACGTCAAGCGCTGGCACCTCGGTGGAATGCCTGGACAAGGACAATAGCAAATCGTAGAGACTCGTGCGCTATATGGGAGTTGTGGGACTATATGAATGATAGGCTGCACCTAGCTGGGGATAAACACATCAAAAGGATACATAGTATACGAAGTATGCGTACCTCGGTACAGAAAACAGGCAAGTGGATATACGTGCTATGGTGTAAAACAGACAGCAGGCTGTACATAGCGCAGGACGGGGCTCGCGGCACACGGTAGGAAAGCGAGGGGCAGAACGCGTGAGGGCAGGTGCAGCCTTTCTGCGGCTCTGGGACAGGACAAATCTCCGCCTCCCCTCAAATCTCTACAGCTGGTTGGGGTCATGGGGGAACGAAAATCTCGTGCTCGGCCCCCTGGAGGCCGTCCAGCTGAGTGAAGCGGACAGAAAAGAAGCGCACTGGATGCGCAGGTGGGGACTCGGCGGCCTGCAAAACAGGGCCCTGCCAGCACTACAGCCGGGAAAGTGGTACTCCTACAGCAGCGCAACATGTAGAAAGCAGAAATCAAAGCACAAGGGGGGGGGGCTACTGAGAACGGCCGTGACGGTAGCCAGTCAATCTGCGCCACTGTGGCCACAACAGTTGCTTCCCCCCCTCATGCTGACCATACTCTCTGCAACGCGCAGCGTGCTTGAGCCTGCACAGCACTGCGCACTCTGCAAGAAGGTGGCGAACTGTTTCATGCGCCACTTCCGTGCCCATATCCCCTACCGCGTGCCCCTGAACATCCCGCTAGTCCAGCTTGTGATGAAATCCACGCTGCGTAAGATACTCCACACAGTAACAGACCCATGGGACTACTGGCCGGTACACCTCAGGGAGTATATCAAGAATGCGCTGGTGATAGTGTCCAAGCGCTCCAGGAAAGTAGGACTGCTGCTGGCAAGTGCACTCACATCCCGCTTCCCCACAGCGTGGCTGGAGTCTGACCTGACTGGGCCGTGCCCGTGCCAGGCCCTGCCAGACACGCCCAGGGTGGCGTGGTCCCATGGCCACGCATTTTTCCATGACCCTGCGGTCCTGCTGACCCTGTGCCAGGAGTGCGACACGTCCATGTTTGAGCAAAACCAGCGCAAGTCCACTATACCCTCCTGACGTTCTTTCCGAGACAGTGTGCACACAGCGCTGGGCGAGCTCGCCAGAGCCGTGCCTGACCACAGGGAGCACGTGAAAAATTCACTGAAGGACGCTCTGCTAACCGAATGCAAAGTGTTCTATGAAGCCCTGCAACGCTCTTTCCCTGACCTAGGCTTTTAGGGCAGGTACATTTCCCTAAATGGTCCCATATTACATTCTCGTGTGCCTCAATGCTTTTTTTTGGTTTTCTATGCCTCTCACTTTGTGCACTACATACAATGAAAAGGATGATCCAAATTAATTGTTGGTAATCTTCCATCCTATGTCTGATAACTTTGAGCAAAACCAATTGTCCCGTGTGGTGGCTGCACATTGTGGTGCCATGCGACGGGCCATTTTGAATTTTCCGAAAAACGGCATCCACAACACTAATCAAAGTTGATTGCCTTTCTTTCATGTTGGCGATCATCCATGGCTCCCAAAACCATTATTTTCCTACCTGGACTCGGCGAAGTGACTTGGAAGTTGGAAAAGTATGTTTCGGCCCGTTTCATGGCTAAACAATCTGGCACCATGGGACGTGCCAATACCAAAACGCCTTGTTCTAAACCGTGATTAACCTTCGTTCATAAGGTCTATTGCTATTCCATGTGGAACAATACATGAGCTCTTCAAAAGCGTGACTGGGATAACTTGATGGTCCCCATTCTGTTGCCATTGCCCAAAATGCCTACTTGCTCGTTTTTTGGGTCCACATTCATGCACCATGATACAACACATCTAGAGCTCGGCACACATTAAGTTTATATTGTGTCTGATCTATGATCACTGAGGGTTCTATCTGTAGGTAGCAGGATGCAACCAAGTTTAACAACAACTTGCTGTAAGGACAGAGGAAATCACTATATTAGATTTGTCCCGTCCTGTGGCTCAACAACAGCGCACCACAGTGCGGGCCAGCGGTCACGTGCGCGCACTGCTGCAGCGACGATCGGAGGCTGCTGAAAACAAAAATCAACATGGCACGAACTAAAAAGGTATTTCATGTGATTTTGACAATTTTTTCAGCTTGTTTTTGGTCCTGGCCCGTCTCCATGCACAGAAATGCGCAACAAAGAACTTGCCTGTTGCAGGACTTCCGAGAAGCCTCAAAGCGCGCCAGGGAAGATGCAGAAGGTGACGAGAGTGGTTCCAATGCCGATACGGATGCAGAGGTAGTTGTAATTAGCAATGCAGCGTCGGTGAGGAGGCACGTAAAAGTTTGATGGTTCCATGGCTCCTGAATGCGCACGTGACAACGTGCATGCTTCAGGTCGCCAGCAAAGCATCAAAGCGCGCATATGATTGTTCTGAAGACGACGCCAGCGCAGCAAGTTGCAACGTTAGATCACACGTTGCTCGAACTAGCTACTTAGGGTCATACCGAGGCCCAACAAAAACTGGATCGTCGAGTGGCTCGTAAATGCGCACGTCGCTACATGCCATGCGTGGGCATAACCAAAAAATTCCCATTGCGTTGCGCTACCTGTTGCTTCACTACACTTACTGTCTATGCAGCTGCAGCGCCACTCTGAAAGCGAGTCGAGCAATGTAGGAAGCAATAGACAAGAGTCTCAAGATGGAAATACTGATGATGAAGATGCAGATGAAGAGGAGTCCGACGCAGGTGAAGTTATGCCACTGCCGCTGCACTAGTGTTTGCATTGCTTGGGAACATTCTCCGCATGGACGCTGGCATTGTTTCACTTCCTATCTGCTGCATCCACACTGTGCCAGATTCTGAGGAAGGAGCAGCCCTGCCCTTGTGTCTATCACTGACGTCAAAGCAGTTAAAAAGAAACATTGCCACGTGGGGCCTCTTGCTCGACAACCTGCGGAGCCAGAGAAGCAGCCGCTGGTACGAAGCCGATGATGGGTTCCGTCTGTCCGATGGCCTTTCAGAGACAACAAAAGACTTTGCACGCCTGATGGTAACCTCTGAGTTTGCTGATGGTGATTTGAAGAGTGCTGTAATTTGCCGGCTTCATTACAGTTTGAAGAGAGAGTATAATGTTGTTGTTGAATGTGATCCACCCAGTGCCACCGTGTTTTGCATGCCAATTGGTATTGAAAGGCGTATTTCAGTCAACGCAGACAATGGTATGTGTACAGAAATTCCTTTGCGCAAGCCTGTCATCCAATTACACAACGGGTATGCATGTAAAAGGCAATGCCCGAACCTTTGCCTTTATGCTTCTTTGGAGCAACAAGGCTCGTGGCTCTATTACGTTGGAGTTGGTTGGTGATAAAGGTCCAGACACAGCAATGGGTGGCTCTTCAACTCAGGTTGTGCGCGCCGTGCATCAGAAACTCGTGAGACTGAGCCAGTTTGAGAACCTCCAAAACAATATGAAAAAGATTGTTGAGTTCATAGAAAAATTGAACAAAGCTTGAGGTTTTAGCCCCCTGGGCCCAATTGGTAGTGAGAATGTTTGAAATTCTGATACCACTGCCCAATTACCATTACTTGAACGGATACATCGACGATCGGCTCATTCTGCACCCCCTTGAACACTCCCCTGACTTGGAGCAAGTCCTAAGACGCATCTACCACCCAGACCTACCGTTTGGTATGCAGCATGTGGGCCAAACAACCAAAGTGGTTTTCCTGGACGTATGCTTCATGTCACTGAAACCCCTAACCACCTGTGTGCACTGGAAGGCCACACATGCGTGTCAGTATATCCCCTGGGACTCCAATGTGCCGAGACAGATCCGTGTGGCATGGGTCAGAGGTGAATTCATCCGCTACATTCGAATTTGCAGCCACCCACATCTATATCAGGTATGTTGCGAGAGACTAGTCTCAGCACTTCGCTGGCTGAACTACCCTTGGGAAGTTATCCAGTCTAAGCACATTCCCTGGGGTGAACAGAACAGGTTCCGAACCCTGAGACGTGATGTGGTATCCGCTGGGGCACTTAATGAACCTATGTCGTTGTCACAATCCGAGGTGATGAGCTCCAGACAAAATGGTGTGATGGGAGATGGGCGGGAACCTTTTGGACAGGTGCATGTCCTGAAGATTTCACACCATGGTGCTATTCCTGTGGCGTGGTCACGAGCTATGCATGTGTTGAAAAGACGATTGAAATTTCTTCCTGACCTAAAACTGTTTGGCATCCTCAGGCCTTTACGCAATCTCATATGTCTGTTCATGAATTCAGGTCTGATTTCCTTATCCAGCCGGCAGCAAGTTGAATAGGGGCGCGCTCTTTGGACAGCGTGGACAGATTTGGGATTGGATCACCACTTTGTTTTAATTATCAATAATTTCAGCACACATCGATGGAATAATTATTATGTTATGAGCATTTTTCAATAGACAGATTCCAGCACGGTCCTTGTGTTTGAATGTACCATACTCATGTTTTCTCTTGCTCAGCTTTGTGACTGATGAGGGGCCTATAAGCACGAAAAGCGTACAACTTCAAGAAACACCAACAATTGTGGGTTCATTGTCACGAGCTTGCCTGTGTTGACTACTATTGAGGTCGAGATTTCGAAACGATTTGGTGATTTCACAAAATCAATCAATTGGTGTCTAGTGGTCAGGCAAGGGTTGAAATCATCAAGGCTTTTGTCAAAAGGAAAGCTTTAACAAAGTTTGAGGTGTCTGAAACAAAAAGCCAGAACGCACAGCAGCAGGCGTCTGTAGCAAGCATGTACTGGCACATGGTTCCACAAGTACAACATCAGTGAACACTCACATGCCCCCATGTGTGCTTTGCTTCCGTATCAGTGTTGCCTTCACTTGTTTCTTGTGGCTCGTCGCATGGTCGCACATTGTTGAGCCATGGGAGGCACCAAAAAATGTTTTTCGAAATCACAAATGAATTTGCACGACCAAGGCAGGCGTAAAAGAATCACAAATCAAGGTTGATTGTCTCTGTTTCACATGGGCGATCATCCATGCCTTCCAAACTATGACTCTCTGGTGTTCTCCAAATTCGAAATGGCCCGTCGCATGGCAACACAATGTGGAGCCACCACGCGGGACAATTAGTTTGGTTCAAAAATATCAGACATAGGATGGGAGATTACCAAACATTAATTTGGATCATCCTTTTCATTGTATGTAGTGCACAAAGTGAGAGGCATACAAACCAAAAAAAGCATTGAGGTACCCGGGAATGTAATATGGAACCATTTAGGGAAAGGTACCTGCCCCAAAAGCCTAGGTGCTAAGCAGGTCTACACACCACACATAATTACACAGCAAAAACTGCTACCTGCATTACTCCCTGTTGAACACTTCTACAAAGGTACTGAAGTAGTAAATTTCGCGTGTGTGCACTTACGTAAAACAATGCAAGCGCGCACGTTCCTGCACACGCCCCGCTTTTTCGAAGTTCCCAGGTTACGCACCACCTGCGACGCCGCTTTTCTGCTTTTCTAGCGCCTGGCAGACGGGTTCGCACTGGGTGCACTGGGAGAGTACTGCTGCTTCTCAGCCAGAATGAAAGGTCTCTGGTTTCCTCACACTTGTCCTTGTTCCTTGTATATGTTTTTGAAAACCCTTGCTGATTTTCCACAACTCAAAAGGAAGTCCACACAAAGGTAATGTAGAGCAAGTCCAGGCAGCGGATCAATCAAATCAGGATAACGCCTTCCACAATCAAAACATGTGTAACAAAGAGGGGCTGCAGATAGACAAGCGTAGATCTAAATACAAAGCTCCAATGGTTCATAAAAAAAAAAGATGATTTTCTGTGACAACTGGCAAGCGTCAGGCCTCCCAGATAGCATCAAGGTCTTGATGTGCACTCTTTGGGATGAAATGGAGTTGGTTAGGAATCTGGGGCACAGAAGTTAGGCCAGACACAGGAAATGGCTTGGCCAGCAAGGCCAAGCAACTGAATTCAGAAACAGTTAAAACGTAGAACCACAATAGGTAGTAGAATTATTTGAGTATAGGGGTGTTGATGTGGGGGACCACTAGGCTTAACCTACAAGGCCCTAGGCATGACGTGCCTACTTTATTTCGGTATACCCTCCATGAAGGAAGATACCTCCGCTCAGTTGAGTGGTAGGGGTGAACCTAATGGGGGGCTAGGGTTATAACCCTAGCTACCTTTAGAAGGTGTACTTCAAACTTCAAAAGAAAGTCAAAAATGATTAAGTTAGTGTCAACATCAACAAAAGGTTTTTAGGGGGGGCTCAGCCTGGATTAAGTCCCCCAAGAAAGACATGGCTGTGACGTTTTCTTACTCCCCCCTTGGGGTACTAGTTGATCAAGCTAGTAGGACCAACAAAATAGGCTCAAATTTCCTCAAAGTTACCTCAGAAAATGTATTCAGCCAGCCAAAGACACTCTCATCAGTTCATAGAAGCCTATCACACTGTAGGTACCCTTGGAAAACAGTGTGATGTACCGTAAAAGATGTCCCTTCGATGGGGAATTGCTCAAAAGTTGCCAGCGTGCGGCGAAAACGTTTGGTAAAAATTTGGGGGTACTGGGGTTTGAACCCAGGACTCCCTCCTGAGAGCACACATGCTTGCCCACCAGGGTACAGTCGAACGCTCTAATGCGGACGGCTATCACTGTATAAACAGCATTCTAGTAAAAGGTCCTGACCAAGGACCAGGGCGGAGCAATACTCCCAATGGAGGGCACGAAACTCCAGGAGCTGAAGAAAATACCTTTGCCTTTGCCTTTGCCTTTATGCTTCTTTGGAGCAACAAGGCTCGAGGCTCTATTACGCTAGAGTTGGTTGGTGATAAAGGTCCAGACACAGCAATTGGTGGCTCTTCAAGTCAGTTTACGCGGGCCGTGCATCAGAAACTCGTGAGACTGGGCAGCCAGTTTCCGAACCTCCAAAACAATATCAAAAAGGTTGTTGAATTCATAGAAGATTTTCACAAAGCGTTTGAGGAGTCTCAATCAAAAAGCCAGAACGCACAGCAGCAGGCGTCTGTGCCAAGCATGTACTGGCACATGGTTCCACAAGTACAACCTCAGTGAACACTCACATGCCCCCATGTGTGCTTTGCTTCCGTATCAGTGTTGCCTTCACTTGTTTCTTGTGGCTCGTCCCATGGTCGCACATTTTTGAGCCATGGAAGGCACGAAAAAATGTTTTACGAAATCACAAATGAATTCGCAGCACCGAGGCAGGCGTAAAGGAATCCAAATTCAACGTTGATTGTCTCTTTTTCATATGGGCAATCATCCATGCCTTCCAAACTATGACTCTCTGGTGTTCTCCAAATTATAATTGGCCCGTCGCATGGCAACACAATGTGGAGCCACCATGCGGGACAATTAGTTTGGCTCAAAATTATCAGACATAGGATGGAAGATTACCAACAATTAATTTGAATCATCCTTTTCATTGTATGTAGTGCACAAAGTGAGAGGCATACAAACAAAAAAAGCATTGAGGTTCCCGGGAATGTAATATGGGACCATTTAGGGAAAGGTACCTGCCCTAAAAACCTAGGTGCTAAGCAGGTCTACACACCACACATAATTACACAGCAAGAACTGCTACGTGCATTTCTCTCTGTTGAACACTTCGACAAAGGTACTGAAGTAGTAAATTTCGCGTGTGTGCACTTACGTAAAACAATGCAAGCGCGCACGTTCCTGCACACGCCCCGCTTTGTCTAAGTTCCCAGTTTACGCACCGCCAGCGACGCCGCGTTTCTGCTTTTCTAGCACCTGGCGGACAGGTTCGCACTGGGTGCAGTGGGAGAGTACTGCTGCTTCTCAGCCAGAATAAAAGGTCTCTGGTTTGCTCATAGTTGTCCTTGTTCCTTGTATATGTTTTTGAAAGCCCTTGCTGATTTTCCACAACTCAAAAAGAAGTCCACACAAAGGTAATGTAGAGCACGTCCAGCCACCGGATCAATCAAATCAGGATAAGTCCTTCCACAATCAAAACATGTGTAACAACGAGGGGCTGCAGATACACAAATGTAGATCTAAATACAAAGCTCCAATGGTTTATAAAAACATAGATGATTTTATGTGAAAACTGGCAAGACTCAGGCCTCCCAGATAGCATCAAGGACTTCATGTGCACTCTTTGGGATGAAATGGAGTTGGTTAGGAATCTGGGGCATAAGAGTTAGGCCAGACACAGGATATGGCTTGGCCAGCAAGGCCAAGCAACTGAATTCAGAAACAGTTAAAAGGTAGAACCACAATAAGTTGTAGAATTATTTGAGTATAGGGGTGTTGACGTGGGGGACCACTAGGCTTAACCTACAAGGCCCTAGGCATGACGTGCCTACCTCCTTTCGGTTAACCCTCCATGAAGGAAGATACCTCCGCTCAGTTGAGTGGTAGGGGTGAACCTCATGGGGGGCTAGGGTTATAACCCTAGTTACCTTGAGAAGGTGTACTTCAAACTTCAAAAGAAAGTCAAAAATGATTAAGTTAGTGTCAACATCAACAAAAGGTTTTTAGGGGGGGCTCAGCCTGGATCAAGTCCCCCAAGAAGGACATGGCAGTGACGTTTTCTTACTCCCTCCTGGAGTACTAGTTGATCAAGCTAGTAGGACCAAGGAGAAAGGCTCAAATTTCGCAAAGGTTACCTCAGAAAATGCATTAAACCAGCCAAAGACACTCTCATCAGTTCACAGAAGCCCATCACACTGTAGGTACCCTTGAAAAACAGTGTGATGTACCGTGAAAGATGTCCCTTTGATGGGGAATTGCTCGAAAGTTGCCAGCGTGCGGCGAAATTGTTAGCTAAAAGATTGGGGGTACTGGGGTTCGAACCCAGGACTCCCTTCTGAGAGCAGACATGCTTGCCCGCTAGGGTACAGTCGAACGCTCTAATGCGGACGGCTATCCCTGTATAAACAGCATTCTAGCAAACGTCCTGACCAAGGGCCAGGGCGGAGCAATACTCCCAATGGAGGGCACGAAACTCCAGGAGCTGATTAAAAATGACAATGGAACCAACAGGAAGTGAATCCTGTGGTTGGGCGAAAGGTGTAGCGATTTAAGAAGTCAAATCGCTAAAAACTCACAAAAATATGTTAGAAATCGTCAATTTCAGGTCAAAACTTAAAATCGCAGACATGCGCAACAGGGACGCACTTCCAAAAAAGGTTGCGCAAGCGTAAACAGCTCCAGAGAAACAAGGTATGAGCCGTGGTTTTTAGAGCTTTTAGAAGAAGTTTTTGCACAGTTGCATCAAAAATTTTATAAACTTTAGTGAAGTATTGTACAGAAACCCACGCAACAGAGCAGGTGGACAACCCACTTCTCAGGTATGTTAGTGTCATGTCACACGCATGTATTGCGTTCGTGTTGCCAGTTTCGCTAAAACGCTAGGGTTTTCACCGTTGCGTTCGTTGGGGATTTGGGCGTTCACTTCCCTTGCTCTGCACAGGTCAAAATGAAAATGAAAGGTATGAAATGAACGGATGACGCAGCGCGCACGTAGGGTCAGTGTATGCGCTGCGTTCGCGTTTCATCCGCCTCATCTAGGCATTCACACGTCCCAATCCACTCTTATCTTCTCTTCACTGGTCAGAAAGGAAAGTTCTTGCTCGTGTTCGTGTTGCTGTAGTGCTAAAATAGGGTTGCTCAGAACGCGTAGGCTTGTTTTGCGCTGTGCTGTTGTTCGCCATTCCTGTCCTTCTTCTGCATGTAACAAGGTAGGAAGGGCATGCATGACACACGATGCATTAATCGATTAGGGTTGATTTTGAATCGCCGTAGGGTTGTTTAAACGCTTAGGGTTGCTTTGCGTTCCTGTTCCTCTCGGCATTCACACGCTGCGTCTTGAGTGGCGTAGGTAAGCCCAGGAGGAGCCTACCTCCCTGGTTGAGTCACGCGATGATTGATCGTTGTGGGTTAAAAAGGGTATTGTCAATCGTCTCCCTTCCCTACATACAAACGATGCATTAAAGAAATGTGGGCCACGCGCAGTGCACACGGTATAACTCTTGTTTAAGATACCCAGAGTTCCGCCAAATGTTCTGTAAGAGAACGGGCGGAGTCCTTAATTTGCTCCCTTTCGGCCTGGTTAGAGGACAGCGTATTATAGGTCAGGCTGAGAAGCGCATAATACGTGGAGGCTGGCTTGGTTCCCCAGCCCCTAACTACTTCTCATCTGCCTTTGCTTTACAGGTGGGAGAGGTCAGGGTGATTGGTGCAGCAGCAGTTGCCTTCGGCAACTTTGGATTTTTCTGCCCACGCTAAAAAGGGCGCAGATCGCAAAATCAACAAACTGTACCTCAGCCGGGAGTGGCGAGGACAGTCCGACCTCATTGTCATACACATTGTGCACGCAAACCGAGCACTCCTTCCCTCCAAGCCCTGACAGGGAAACGTGTAGTGACGTCCCTGTTAGGCGTCAGTTCCTTATTAGTGCTGTGTTCTCTTGCACTCTCACAGGGGAGCCAGTAGGGCTCGTGACCCCTTTGTCATGACCACCCAGTAGCGTGTGTAGGGGTTAGGGTCAGCCAGCCTGGTAGGAACTGAGTGCGGTTGTGCTCACCCTGCGTTCGAAGGCTGGTGCTGGCATTAGTGTGTGTAGTGTAGTGGTGTCTCCTGTCACGCGTGCTTCTCCTCGTGGGCAGGGGAGTGTGTTAGTTTTTGCCCCTTAGAAAAATGGGCTTTCTGTATGCCCTTAGCACACTTGGCCACCCCTCCCCTTTAGTAGGTAGGGCTTTTGCCGTCTTCCCCAAAGGATAGGCGTCAGCACAGAAATTGGGCGCCATAGGAGTGGTAATATTACCTGATTGGGACCTTCGGGCCGACTTCAGCGAAGCCTGGTCTCCGGGAGCCAGGCCGGGGAGTGAAGTGCGACACATACAAACATACGTACCACACTTAGGGGTATGGTAACCCGGTAAGGAAGGGTAGAACCCCATGGGTCTGGACCAGTCAGGGGTCCTAACTTTCGGCACGCTTGTCCCCAAGGAGGATGGACACACCTTGCTTCACAGCACCTTGTTTGTCATTCCCCCCTGGAGTAGTAAGCCACCGTTCTTCGTTGGCTCCCCAAGGTCATTACATTAGCGCAGTTCCCATGCAACACATGGTCAACAATGCACACACTGGTAGGTTGGCTGCTTAACCTGATAAGCGGCCATCTGCCTCAAACTGGTAACCATAGGCATGGGACTGCAGGGTACAGCCAGGGTAGGTGCAGTGCTCCGAAAGCAGCGGTCTGAGCAAAACCGATGGCCCTCGGCCAGGGAGGGGATAGCCACCGTTCTTCGTTGGCTCCCCAAGGTCATTACATCAGGGCAGTTCCCATGCAACACATGGTCAAGAATGCACAAACTCGCTGGGTGGCTGCAAACCTGATAAGCGGCCATCTGCGTCACGCTGGTAACCATAGGCATGGGACTGCAGGGCACAGCCAGGGTAGGAGCAGTGCTCCGAAAGCAGCAGTCTAAGCAAAACCAATGGCCTTTGGCCAGGGAGGGGTTGTCGAGGGGGGCTACTGGTCCTGTCCCGCGATGCAATGCGGGGCAACTGTGACAACTGCTCTCACACACCTACGCAGACCTATCTGCACATGAGTGCTCACCGCCCCTGGGTGGTGAGAAGACCGAGAGGGTTAGAAAACAGTTAATAGATAGACACAAGGAGATTAGTTTTTCTTTTTCCGCTGCGACAGAGTCTCAGCACGGGTTAGTAGCTGTCTCTCGTGGTTCTGGATGGTAGGAGCGAAAGATCGGGTTGATACTCCCATCTGGCGGTATAAAGGCGGACATGGGTTCCCAGGTCGCCTCAGATAGCCCATAGCCGTCCCACAGGGTAAGAATATTCCAGCCCTGTTTGTACTTGTGGCGAGCAATACCTGCAACAACGTAGTAGCCATCAACTGCCTTCTCATCGGCAGTCATCCTGTCGAGTTTGTCTGCCTCCCCCGGGTTGGTAGCATTCTCTAGGTGGATGTGCTCCACCTCTCTATCAGACGGACGCCACTCGTTCCAGGACAGTTTGTCAGGCGAGTGGTAGTATCTCAGCTTCTTAGGTGCACACAGCACCTCCCCACCTAGGCTGGGGCTGCACTTGACATGGATCCTGGATCCATCTATTTTTATAATATGATAAGGCCCAAAGTAGGGGTCCTGCAGACAGTTGCGGGGCCAAGTGGGCAATTGCGAAAGGCTTACCAGTACAAGGTCCCCTACCTTGAAGGTGGCAGGATGTCTCGTGCGGTTACGCCTAGTCAACTCACGTTCTTGAACGGGTTTCAGGTTAGCTGTAACCAGGTTAGCCAGATCCTGCCTATGCTCCAGCCAATCCTCTACGGTGCTGTTGTAGTCCTCAGGAAAAGGGGTTTCGAAGAACCACACAGGACGCCCCCCACGAAACAGCTCGTGGGGGGTATAGCCAGTTGAAGAACTGTCCTGGGAGATCATGGTTAAAACAGCCCAGAGTAACAGATGTACCCAATGTTTGGTACCCTCCTGTTTCATCAGGATCCTCAGGTTCTGCTCCAACACACGGTTCTGTCTCTCGCACAGAGGGTTAGAAGTGTGAGTGTACGGCACACCTGTGGTCAGATGGACGTTCAGGGCGTCCAATAGTCGCTTGTACCATCCGGTATCGCTCAGAATACGTACATTTTCGTCTGAGTGCACCTCCTTAGTTGCCCCACAGTGTTCGAACCATTGTTCAACCAAAATGCTGACAGTCTGTTCCCCTGTGATCTTTCTGCTGCAAGGGAGCGCACGGTCGAAACTAGTTAGGACACAGGTGACAGCCAAACAGCTGTCATGACCACCAAACTTCGGCAGACCGTGAATGAAATACACGTACAACAGAGAATTAGCACAGTAGGGGATAGGCAGACTGGAGACCTCCGGGAGCCCCGACCCGGATAGCTGGGAGGCACAGTGCAAAGAAAAAGTAGACTGCAGACCAGTTCCCGGTCACGTGAGTCGCTCTGTTTGCTGGCATGACAGCCACAGGAGTCCACTATTGACTGCATACGAGCACGTAGGTCAGCACACGTTATTGGGGAGTAGAAACGCTCCCTGAAAAAGTCAACAGATCTGTTGCACGCTGTGTGCCCAGAGCTAAGATGGGCCCACTGTGGGCAACCATCAAGTCGTGCCTTAGGCACGACTATACGATCCTCATAGTACAGAGACTGGTTATCTTTATTCCAACAATCGCCGTCTATCAGGCGTGCCTTTGGGGCATCTCTGAGGGAGTTGAGTACGCATTTGTATTCAGCATGGTAGTCTCTCAGACTCCAGCCCTCCAGTACACCTGCAGTGCGCATCGATAAGTCCAGCTGGACGTCCATGCGTTGAAACGCCTCTTTGGCCAACACTTCCGAGCTCTCAACTAGGGGGGGGTCGAAGTTTTTACGAGATATATAGTCAGCCATCTCGTTCTTTATACCCTGGATATGGTGGACAGTCAGCCTGAACTGACTGAGGTCGGTCCACCATCGTTTTAGTTTCGCTTTTCCAGGGGGGGGGACCCTTCTGAAAGGTTCTCACTGGCTCTTGGTCACAGAGCCAGACGATAGGGATAGTACCAAGTTTACGGGACTGAGAAGACAGCACGAGCATCCCAGCCAGGAGTGCCTGGTCGTAGGTACTGTAGTTGGATCGTGCTTGGTTCCACTTCCAGTTCCAGTGACCAAGAGGTACCAGACGCCATTCATTGGCAGGGTAGTCATGCTTCAGGGTTGCATCGCGGTTCAGACCTGAAGTTTGAAACTGGCAGTGAGACAACTCAGCGGGGTTAAGCTCCTGCCACTGGTATAGGGTACCACCGACCCCTACATCACAGTCATCTGTGACAAGTATCATCTTCCCCTTTGGGCGGGGTACCCCCAGGCAGTTGGTAGGGGAAGCCTTCTGCTTCAACGCCTGGAAACAGGCCTCTACCTTGTCTGTTCAACGCCAAGGATTGGTCTTGTAAATAAGTTCAGTCAGGGGGGCTGATGAATACGTAAAATTGTGAATATCGCGCCTGTAAAAATTGCAAGCGCTAATGAAACTCCGCACGTCGTGCAGACCCATCTTAGGGTCATCACGTATCTGCATGTCTTGCAGGGGTTGGGTGATAGATGCGGCTGGTTTCCGCCAGCCATACCCAACATCAAAACCTAGATATTCCATCTCCTCACGCTTGAATTCACATTTCTCGAGTTTGATGCGGAGATTTCTTTCCTGACAGACAGGGAAAAACTCTTGTAGGAGGAGGATATGATCCTCCTGGGTATTAGTACCCAGGCTCGCGTCATCGATGTGTGCCTCCATCTCAGCCCCGCAGGAAACTAGCTCCTGTTCAAGTGGCCTGCGTCTCAGGATATATAGGATTTTATCGGATGAGAAAGCGGAGTCGCGCGATAGCAGCAGAAGAAAAAAAAAACGAAGAAAACGACGCACCGCCGGAAAAAATAAAGCGAAAAATCGTCTTTTCCGACCTCAGAAACCCCCCCAAAAATTTTACGCCGCTGTTTGGCGACGTTGCAAAATTTGGGACACTCACAGAAAAGGACGAACCATAGAGTCGCGACAGCGAAGAAGCTGAACGTTGCTTGCCCCAAACCACCTAGGAAAGTGCGTGCCCTAGGCGCTAGGGACTTGTGCGCGCCCCAAAACAAACCACACAAAACGCAACCCAAAATGTTTCGGGCTTGAATACGTGAATAGTCAACGCCGTAAGCACCGTACCGAGGTTGGGAGTACAACACCGTGCCTCTCACCCTCTAACACGCCGTATAGGTAAAGAAAAACGCGTCGCGAGCAGCGCGTAAAAAGGGAAGAAAAAAAAATAGTTTTCTAACACGCCACGCCCTCCGTCTCGCACCCTTTCTCTTCCTTTGTCCTTCTCCATGTACCTCCCCACCCACCTTTGTCCCCATCAAGACACGCTTACTCTTGGGCGTCGCAAAAAACAAGGAGTCCACAAACCAAAAAGTGAGTAGCATATGCCGCCATACATGCATTAAGACACGCTTACTCTTGGGCGTCGCAAAAAGCAAAGAGTCCAAGACATAAAGAATAAGTAGCATGTCATGAATGCATTAAACAAACGCATCTACTCTTGGGCGTCGCAAAATACAAGGAGTCCGCAAACCAACTATTAAGTAGCATATGCCGCCATGCAAGCATTAAGACACGCTTACTCTTGGGCGTCGCAAAAATCAAAGAGTCCATGACGTAAAAAATAAGTAGCATGTCATGAATGCATTAAGCAAACACACCTACTCTTGGGCGTCGCAAAATGCAAGGAGTGCACAAACCAACGAGTAAATAGCATACACCGCCATGCATGCATTAAGACACGCTTACTCTTGGGCGTCGCCAAAATCAGGAAGTCCAGGACGGGAAGAATAAGTAAGACACCATAGGATTCCGGACGCCTTGGTGGCCGGGATGCCAGTGGCGAGTTTGCTACAGCGTTCCCCACGGTGTTCATCCATGTGTAAACAAAAACAAACAGTCCGCAACGTCGCAGCAACAGTATGGCGCACGCGAGCACGCACCCACACCCACACCGCACACACCACGCAACACACCGAGCACGCACACCGGTGAACAGGAGCCACATGGCCCAGGACACCGCACACAACACACAACACACCGAACAAGCACACAGCACGCCGGTGAACGGGAGCCACGGGGCCCAGGACACCGAACAGGCGACACAACACACGCAACGCGGGCACATCGGTGAACAGGAGCCAAGTGGCCCGGGGCACCGCACACACCACACAACACACCGCACAAGCAGGCCGATGAACAGGAGCCAAGCGGCCCAGGACACCGCCCACACAACAACACACACCGGGCGTGCGGACCGGTGAACAGGGGCTGGGAGGCCCAGGACACCGCACACGCAACACCACACACAGTGCTTGCACACCGGTGAACAGGAGCCAGGAGGCCCAGGACTCCGTACACGCAACACCACACACAGAGCGTGCACACCGGTGAACAGGAGCCAGGAGGCCCAGGACGCCGTACACGCAACACCACACACAGAGCGTGCACACCAGTGAACAGGAGCCAGGAGGCCCAGGACAGGGTGCACGCAACACCACGCACAGACCGTGCACACCGGTGAATAGGAGCCAGGAGGCCCAGGACACCGTACACACAACACCAGACACAGAGCGTGCACACCGGTGAACAGGGGCCAGGAGGCCCAGGACACCGTACACGCACCACCACACACAGAGCGTGACCACCGGTGAACAGGAGCCAGGAGGCCCAGGACGCCATACACGCAACACCACACACAGAGCGTGCAAACCGGTGAACAGGAGCCAGGAGGCCCAGGAAACCGTACACGCAACAGCACACACAGAGCGTGCACACCGGTGAACAGGGGTCAAGAGGCCCAGGATGCCGTACACGCAACAGCACACACAGAGCGTGCACACCGGTGAACAGGAGCCAGGAGGTCCAGGACACCGTACACGCAACACCACACACAGAGCGTGCACACCGGTTAACAGGAGCCAGGAGGCCCAGGACACCGTACACGCAACACCACACACAGAGCGTGCACAACGGTGAACAGGAGCCAGGAGGCCCAGGACGCCGTACACGCAACACCACACACAGAGCGTGCACACCGGTGAACAGGAGCCAGGAGGCCCAGGACGCCGTACACGCAACACCACACACAGAGCGTGCACACCGGTGAACAGGAGCCAGGAGGCCCAGGACGCCGTACACGCAACACCACACACAGAGGGTGCACACCGGTGAACAGGAGCCAGGAGGCCCAGGACGCCGTACACGCAACACCACACACAGAGCGTGCACACCGGTGAACAGGAGCCAGGAGGCCCAGGACTCCGTACACGCAACACCACACACAGAGCATGCACACCGGTGAACAGGAGCCAGGAGGCCCAGGACGCCGTACACGCAACACCACACACAGAGCGTGCACACCGGTGAACAGGAGCCAGGAGGCCCAGGACACCGTAAACGCAACACCACGCACAGAGCGTGTACACCGGTGAACGGGAGCCAGGAGGCCCAGGACACCGTACACGCAACACCACACACAGAGCGTGCACAGCAGTGGACAGGAGCCAGGAGGCCCAGGACGCCGTGCACACAACACCACACACAGAGCGTGCACACCGGTGAACAGGAGCCAGGAGGCCCAGGACACCGTACACACAACACCACACACAGAGGGTGCACACCGGTGAACAGGAGCCAGAAGGCCCAGGACACCATACACGCAACACCACACACAGGACATACACGCTGGTGAACAGGAGCCAGGAGGCCCAGGACACCGTACACGCGGCATGGCACACCACACGAGCAACCCGCCACCAAAACGAACCCAGCCCACGCCCTCTTGCAGGAAAGAAACACCATGTCAGACCACCAAGACCAACCGTCCAGCCAAGGCCAACCCAGCGGGTACGAAGAGGGTAGGCAGGCAGAGCAGGCCGGCGAAAAGGGACAGAGGGACAAGGCGGGAAAGGCGAGGAGAGAGGAACCAACCCCCCCCCCCCCCCAACGTACACACACCCCACTGCCGCGCACCGGGCCGCAGCCGGGCGCCAACAGGGCCCGCCATGGAGCCAAACGGGCCCGCCAGAGAGAGGGTGTGTCCGCGCGCCTGCGCAACAGCACGCCCGGGCAAGGAGCGCGCGCCACACGCAGGCCGAGCAGGGCAAACGCGCAGCACCGCACGCCAGCACGCACCACGGCACAAAACACGACACCACCACGGCAAACACCCACGCCCCACGACGAACGAGCCGCCAGGAACAAGTCCAAGCCCCGCAGTCCCCACAGCGCAACAGCCGCAGTCTGGATGGACGTGTGTGCGCCCGGCAGGGTACCCAACCCCTGCTGGCTACGAAACAGCCGCCGTCCGGACGGACGTGTGTGGCCCGGCAGTGAACCCAGCCCCTGCCGGCTACGAACCAGCCGCCGTCCAGATGGACGTGTGTGCGCCCGGCAGTGAACCCAGCCCCTGCTGGCTACAAAACAGCCGCCGTCCGGATGGACATGTGTGCGCCCGGCAGTGAACCCAGCCCCTGCCGGCTACGAAACAACCGCCGTTCAGACGGACGTGGGCGCGCCCGGCAGTGAACTCAGCACCTGCCGGCTACGAAACAGCCGCCGTCCGGAGGGACGTGTGTGCGCCAAGCAGTGAACCCAGCCCCTGCCAGCTACGGAACAGCCGCCGTCCGGAGGGACGCGTGAGCACCCGGCGGGCATGCACTGCCTGCCGGAGGGGCTACCGGAACACCGGGCCCGCGCCACCAAGAGGGGTGAGTGCTCAGTTATCGCAAACCACACGCCCAACGGTACCGCAACCAATACCACCCGCAATGACACACCATTACCACCACCATACACGCCCACCCGCCACCACACACCCAAGACCCATCATCAGGGCCGCCCACCGACACCACAACCACCAAGCAGTCGAGCCACAACCACCACCACCACCCAGCCCAAACCGGCCTGACGACACCCGCCACCAGCTGGCCACACACGTCAGAGAACCCACCATCACGCCCGACCACACCGCGCAGGCGACGCACCCACATCCAGCACCCAACCCCAAGCACCCACACTGGGACCATCCACGCAGAGCATACACCAGCCACGCACCATCAGACAACACAAGCTGCCCACCAAGTACACGTCCACGCGCACACCCGCACCCAACCACGCCCACCAAGCGCCCAGCGCACCGACCCCCACCACCACCGCCACACACAACGGCACAAACCGCACACAGGCAGCCACCAAACGCCGGCACCAACTCCACAGGCAGAAAGGCGGACAAACCGCCGCCATCAACACACCCGCACCAACAAGCGCACCTAAGATACCCGGCACAGGCCACACACACCGAGCGCCACACCACCAGCCGCACCCACCTCCGGCTGACCACCAGCAACGAAGAACCCAACATCGCGCCCGGCCGCACTACCGCCCTCTCCTCTCCGCCAGCCTCTCACCGGCGGCACCGCCACCCAAAGCACAACCAACAACACCCTCCCCCCCGACAGCACTCACGACGCCGTCGCCAGGCACACCACCATCCACCCGGCACCACACCTGCAACACCCCCACGCTCAATACCACCCACAGCACCCACACCAGAAACCGCCAACATCGCCGTCCCACCCTTATCACCTGCAGCACCGTCACCATCGACGACCACACCGCGCGGACGACACGCCCACAACCAGCACTCAACCCCAAACACCCACACCGACACCACCCACGCCGACCAGACCCCACACCATCCACGCAAAGCACACGCCGGCCACGCTCCACCAGACAACACAAACCGCCACACGCACGGCAACAGCGCACCCGCCACCCACAGACCCCCCGCAACCCGCACCAAGTACACACCAACACGTGGACCCGCACCCAACCACGCCCACCAAGCACCCGGCGCACCGACCCCCACCGCCACCACCACACGCACAGGCAACCGCCCAACGCCGGCACCGACTCCACAGACAGACAGGCAGACATACCACCTCGTCGGCATCACCAACAACACCATCAGCCGATCCACCACTTGCGGCACCAACGCCACCATCGCCCGTTGCACCAACGACAGCCCCCCTCCAGCCCCCCACACCCATTCCCAACGCGTCACCTACGGCACACACCGGCCTCACCATCACCCGGTGCATCGCCTGCGTCACCCTCACCATCGGCACCACCGACGACACCACCGCCCACAGCACCCCCAGCACCACCCTACGCAAGGACAGTACCAGCGGCGCCACCAGCCGGCACACCACCTGCAACACCCACATCAACATCGCCACCACCCGTGACATCACCCACAGCGCCCCCACCAACGGCGTCACCTGCAGCACCCTCACCGCCGACATCACCAGTTACGCCACCACCCACTGCACCACCTACAGCGACCACCGGAGCGGCAGGCCCCCCCCAGCGCCTGCCCCGTCACCTATGACACCATCAGCGTCACCAACCCCGTCGCCGCCCGGCGCATCACCTGAAGCACCCACTTCAACAACACCAACCCGTTTCAACGCCTACAGCACGCCTCCCGTAGGCGTCATCAGCATCTCCTCCACCCATTGCATCGCCCGCAGTGCCCCAGCCCAACCCACCGCGCCTTCGGCGCACACATGCCCGACACCAACACAAACCAGCCACGCCCACACTGCCCACCACCCGGACAGCCCACGCCATGAACACACCCACACGCACGCCCGCGCCCGGCCACGCCACCCAGGCACTACCCAGGAGCCAGGACAACCAACGCAAGCGCCACGCCGGCACTGCCGCCAACCACCCGCCGTCAGCACCCCCCGGACCGGCGCCCTGGAAACCGGAAGCCTGGGGGCCGGCGCACACACAGGGAACCCAGAGCGCGACAGCCAGCCGACCCTCGTCCCCCACGACACCCGGGCCCGCACCAGCACCGGCACCAGCACACACCCACACCCGGGCACAGCACGAAAAACGCCGCAGCCCAGCCATCCCCCCCCCCCCAAAAAAAAAAAAGCAAAACAGGCCGGCGAAAAGAGAGGAGCAAGGGAAAGAAAGAGGAAGAGACCGCGGGGAGAGCAGAAGGACACGCAACACAACACACCGAGCAGGCACAGCGGTGAACAGGAGCCAAGTGGCCCAAGACACCGTACACGCACAACAACAGACCGAGCGGGCACACCGGTGAACAGGAGCCAAGTGGCCCAGGACATTGCACACGCAACACAACAGACCGAGTGGGCACACCGGTGAACAGGAGCCAAGGGGCCCAGGACACCGCACACGCAAAGCAACACACCGAGCGGGCGCACCGGTGAAGGGGAGCCAAGTGGCCCAGGACACCGCACACGCAACACAACACACCGAGCGAGCACACCGGTGAACAGGAGCCAAGTGGCCCAGGACACCGCAGATGCAACACAACAAACAGCGCGGGCACACTGGTGAACAGGAGCCAAGCGGCCCAGGACACTGCACACAGGTAGGGCGGCCGAGGGACAGGAAAGAACCAACACCCCATGGGTCGGACGCACTGGGGCGACCCAGCCGACCCACCGGGCCAGTTGCAGGAGCGGTACTCCAAGGCCACTGGTCCGAGCCCGGCCAGGCTGCATCGAGGAGCATGGCAAACGTCACCCAGAGCCATGGAAGCAACCAGTGACAGGCGAGCCGGTACACAGTCCAGGAGGGGGTCGCCTGCCAAGCAGAGTGGCCCCGCAACTCAAGCCACAAGGGTGAGGCGGTCGTACATTAGACTAGCGGGAGCAATACCCCTTGTGGTGAGAGATACTCCACACAGCTGGGCAGCCCCCAGAGCTGTCGCCCAAGGGAGGGGGCATGTGGTCCTACCCATGGACACATGTGGGGACACCCTCCCACCTGGGACACATGGACCGGGTGGCCGCGACAATGCCTTGCCAAGCACATGCGGGAGCGGCTCAAGAGGCACCTGAAATAGGGCAGTGGGAGGGACAGGAAGTCCCCTTGGTAAGACCTTATTCCTGCAATGTCAAGGGAGGCATCCCGAGCTCCCAAAGATATTTACCTACCTACCTATAGGATTTTATTCATCAGCTCCTGAAAGAGAGCAGGGGCATTCGCGACACCGAAGGGCATGACCTTCCAGCGGAAGACACGGCCCTTAGGGGTTACAAAGGTGAGCAGATCCTAGGCTGCCCGGGTTAGGTCCACCTGCCAGAGGCCACTGCGCTTGTCCATCTTAGTTTTGAATCGGCACTTAGCGATTCACTCCAGTGTTTTCTCCGTGTTTGGGATACTCCCTGAGTGGCTCTGTGTCTCTTTGTTGACCTCACCGTAGTAAACGACGAAGCGCATGGCAGTGGAGCTAGGCTTAGCCACTAGAAAACAAGGGCTACAATGGCGGGGGTAGTCTCCGTGTTTATATTCCTTGCCGAGGCCAGCATCTATACATTCCTGGATCTGGAGTTCGATCTCGTCCATCTTGTCTTGTGGGGCGGGGTATGGACGCCATCTTACCACAGACCCCTCGAACTCTGGTTTGAGTTTAAGGTCCATCTGGACCAGTTTTTTGTAAGACAGGGGTGGGGGCAACACTTCAAAAACCTCCTGATATCTCTGGATGAGCTGACTGTGACGGGGGTCTAGGTACATGCTCTCCAGTTTCTGAACAAAATCCTCCTCAGCATGGAGGTTGCTCTTCCCTTTTTCCTGTTTCGTCATACGCCCCATGGTTTCAGGGGGTAACTCATCCTCCCAGTCCTGGCGACCCTGCTGGGCATAGTGAAGGGAGTATACCAGAGGTATCTCAGGATCAGGAAGAGTCATCTCTTCATCGTCCTCCTCGGACCATATAGACGTTTTTTCAGGTCCTCTTGAGGAGGTCCAGGCGGGTCCGTCGCTCGATACCCTCCGCATTAGCCCATAGAACCTGTTGGTGATCCTGTACATCGTACCAGGAGACGGGCATATTGTTAGGTCAGGGTTTGGCACCAGGTACCTGACCTGTAGCGCCATCTGTGGCCTGCATGGAGAAAACAGCGTGGTCATGGGACCCGCCATGAGTGGACTCACCAAGGTCCACCTCATCCGTGAGCAGCTGCGCTAGGAAAGCGCTGTGCTTCAGTGTCACCATCTCCGGGTCAACCGGGGGTATAGCACTGGGGATATCGCTGAGGCGGTTGTCAGCATCAGCCAAAGGCGTGGAGGCTGCTGGCGTCTCCTGCTCATTGGAGCACTCACCACTCGTAGTAGTGATCGAAGAGTACTCGGATCTTTTCTTGAGATCCAGGAGGATAAGCCGTCTGTTTTCGGCCATCAACTCCTTGAGTACCACCTACTCGAGGTCACTCACAGGTACGGGGTTAAGAGAGCAATCTACGATGGACATGAAACTGCCCCATTCAGGGGCTGGCATGGTCTCATGAGAGTCCTCAGGGATGTAGATTGGATCATTGGGGAGTTCAGTTCTTCCCACAGTCATACGGTCCAACAGTCGTCTCCAATAGGCGTGTTCGCCTGTGCTACCCCAGTCAGGGGTGCACAGGACCACTGTCGCTCCTTCTAGGGCAATTTCTCTAAGCACCTTAGCGAGCTGACAGAATGGGGGTTTAGCATAGCACAACCCCATGGACTTCCAATTGAAGCGGTAGGCGTTAGTAAGATATTGTGAGCAGTAGAGCTGCATCATGTGCTGCTCTTTACTCGCGAACAATTCCACCTCAACTTCATTCAGGTCTACCTGCAGGATGGCCAGTCCATTTTCCAAGACGGGCCGCACCGACTGATAGTTTTCAGTTGGATAGGACCGGTTCACGTAGCGCAGACCGGATTCTTTTCGTCCTAGCAGCTCCAGATGGACAGAGAAAAGCCAACTGCCAAAGTCGCAGTGAAGGGCATAGGGGTGTTGCAAAGACAACAGTTTTACCTCGGGGTTAGGGCGCAGAAAATCTGTGCAGATGACAATGTGAAAGGCGTCGGTGTCCAACACTTTGCAGTGCTGAGTCACCTGCCCGTCACCCAGACACACCGTCACATCGACCCCCCGCAGGGAATGGATGGTCCGACCATCCCCAACCCTTATGGCCACGGTTTTGGTTTTCCTGATCTTGGCCTGTTTCAGCAGTCTGCGCGCCACAATGGAAAGCGTAGCGCCCGTGTCTAAGACAGCCTTGTAGACCTGGTCACCAATTTTCAGGGTGCTCCAGAAAACCAAATCCTCATCCTTGGGGCCGCCCCCCTATCCCTCTTCAGGGAACTTGACCTCAACCAAAGCGGCCTGCAGGCACTTAGAGTGCCAATTTAGGTGGCGCTTCTTGGCATTCGCGCTGCTCCTGTCGGCGCCACCAGCTTTGGGGGTGGAGGGGGCTGGCCGTTTCTCACCCGACGGGTCACCCTTAGGTGTGGGGTTGGGTGCTCCTTTTGCACCACTGGGGGGAGCTGAGGACCTTCGTCCTGCAGGGTGACGCCTACCCTTAAAGCCTCCAGGGTTAGGGCCCCCCCCCTTCGGCTCCTCCGGTCTTACCGGCGGTCTTACGCTGTTCCTCTTCCGCTTTCTTATTTTTTTGGATTCACGGCGTTTGATGTTGCATTCATCTTCATAATGCCTCCTCTTGCCGCAACATCCGCACGTTATGGTGCAGCGGAAATGGTCTTGGTGCTTTACCTCCTGACCATCTTTAGCTTCCCGCGTGCGCTTCAACTGGAGCATGCACAAACTTCGCCCATCACAGAGGGGCGTGTGGCAGGGTCAGCCCTTATTGTCCGTAGAACAACAGTAGAAATGATTGGGGGCCCCTTTACCTTTGGAGGAGGGGTTCTCAGTCAAGTGCTTCAACTGCCAACCATGGCCCTTCCAAGGGATAGAGTGGGGTTCAGGCGACCTCCCTCCAGGAGACTTCTCAGCAGTGGTCTCCCTTCGCAAATGTTTGCGCAGATACTTGTCCATGTGGGAGTCATTCTCCCTCTCCATGGCCAACTCGATCAACAGATCGACCAGGTCATGGTAAGACCGTGTCCGAGCTTTCCTCGCGGACGTCCCCCTGCAGTTATCCCACATCTTGGTAGGAATCTTCCCCACTAGCCACAGATGTGGCGCGATCGGCTTATAGGACGAGGGGTTCATGCGCCCCATGAGCTCTTCCAACTGTGCTATGAACTCGGAGATGCGCGCAGCTGTGGGGGATTCGGGGAGAGGAGGCAGCTCCTCAATCTCCGTTCGGACACTCAGGTCCGTTTCGTAGACTGAATACATTTGATGGGGTCTTTTCAGGAAGTCGCCCCAGTTGGAGCTCTTCCTGATAGCGGTTTCACTCTGCCGCTGAAGGAATTCCTTTTTGCACGAGGCTTTGATGAGCGTGCATTTAGTCCCGACATCAGCGTGTTACTGACCCGTGAGAAGCAAAAACTCAGAAAACTTCTCAGCCCATTGAGGAAGGTTTTTGAGATCAAACTCAGGCAGTTCGATCTGATGGTTCGCCGTGGCAATGCCTTATGTTCCTCTTCCCGGGACGCCTGTGTCACCTGTACCACCTGAGAGGGGTGAGGGGTGCACTGTGGCCAATGAGGCCAGGGCTGACAGACCATAGCCTTTCATCTCAGCCTCTGTGGTGTCACCTACACTGCAGACAGGCACAGTCCCCACGCGAGGGTGGAAAGGGCTGGGACAGGTGTCCATCGGTGACCTGCGGATGCCTCTGCAGCTCCTCACATCCCTGGTTAGCAGTTCAACACCTGGGGACATAGTAGGTGGGGGATTCTCCAAATCTGAGAGCCCCAACTTCGTCTTGAGTGCTGCTGGCAATACAGTCAGATCAGGATCTTCATCGCCTGCACCCAGGACCCGGGATAGCAACTCCATGGTCTCATCGAGACCCAGATTAGGGGTCGCCATTCGTGGGGGCAAACCTCAATCCACACTCGTAGGTTCGGGTGTCACTGCCCCGGGACTGGGGCCAGGCTTAAGGCACTCATGCTCCTTCTGTTTCTCCGGAGGCGTAGATTCTCCAGACACCTGGTCGGGTTCCCACTCAGATGATTGGGCCGACAACGACCAGTTCATTTGGCCGTGAGGTATCTCGAACGTCTCCTCGGCCCACGTAGCTCCGAACATCATTCCCAAAGGCGCCTCCTTCCCGTTTCCTTTCCTTGCTGCTCTTCTCCAGGCCTTGACCTTTGCATTAGCCACTTCAATCCCTGGGGTAGAAGAAGTTGCGGACGGGGGCATCGAGGACACGGCGGAAGCTAAGGCGGCCGCCACAGGGTCCTTGCTATCAAGACGCCTGAGGTTCGCCCGCGTTAAGCCAGGCGCCTCAGCGCTTGCACTGGGGCGGGCTCCTTCTGTATATATCTCTTCGATTCATTCCGCCCCTCTTGTTGCTGCAAGTTCTCCTAGAGGACCAATATCATGTGCTGTGCTGTGCTGTGCGGTGCTAAATTGTGCTGTGCTGTGCAATGCGCTGCTGAGTCGTGCTGCGCTGTGCTGTGCGGTGCTGATTGGTGCTGTGCTGTGCCGTGCGGTGCTGAATGGTGCTGAGCTGTGCGGTGCGGTGCTGAATGGTGCTGTACTGTGCTAAATGGTGCTGTGCTGTGCCGTGCGGTGCTAAATTGTGCTGCTGTGCCGTGCGGTGCTTATTGGTGCTGTGCTGTGCCGTGCGGTGCTAAATTGTGCTGTGCTGTGCCGTGCGGTGCTGAGTTGTGCTCTTCTGTGCCGTGCAGTGCTAAATTGTGCTGTGCTGTGCCATGCGGTGCTGAGTTGTGCTGCGCTGTGCCGTGCGGTGCTGATTGGTGCTGTGCTCTGCCGTGCGGTGCTGAATGGTGCTGAGCTGTGCCGTGCGGTGCTGAATGGTGCTGTACTGTGCTAAATGGTGCTGTGCTGTGCGGTGCGGTGCCAAATTGTGCTGCTGTGCCGTGCAGTGCTGATTGGTGCTGTGCTGTGCCGTGCGGTGCTAAATTGTGCTGTGCTGTGCCGTGCGGTGCTGAGTTGTGCTCTGCTGTGCTGTGCGGTGCTGCATTGTGCTGTGCTGTGCTGTGGGGTGCTGAGTTGTGCTGTGCTGTGCCGTGCGGTGCTGAATGGTGCTGTGCTGTGCCGTGCGGTGCTGAATGGTGCTGTGCTGTGCCGTGCGGTGCTGAATGGTGCTGTGCTGTGCTGTGCGGGAGAGCTCAGAGAGAGACCTGGGAAACAGGGCAGAGACGTTGCCTGTTCCTGGGGTCGTGAACGCGTTGTTGCCGGGCTCCTCCGGAATCCTCGGATAGGCGATAGATCAGTGCAAGGAAACCTGCGAGGAAAAATAGGTCCTGATCTTGGGGATAGAAATGGATCGGCTATCACTGCGGCACACTGATCGAGCAGCTAAGTTGTACACACACAAGGACCTTTTCTTTCTTTCTCTTATTTGTTTCTGACTGTGTTATTTTTGTCCTCTTCTTGCCACATTTTCTGTTTATTGTTTATAGTGACTTCTCGTGAGTTATTGCTGTCGGGACGAGTTCTTATTTTCAGGATGTCGGGACCAGTTATGATTGGGAAAGTTTGCAGTTGAAACTTATCTTTATCTTTATCATTTGGCTTTCAGTTTCAGGTGAAATGTACCTGCTGAATGTAGTGATTCCATAAAAGATTAAAATTCATCAAATGGTAAAAGTTTATCCATGTAACAATGAAATGACATCTTCATACGAATCCTAATAAATCTAAAACATTGGTTCTCATTTTCTTCACATATATCCACCTATATAAAAAACCATGTACTGTTTCGTCTCACTTGTTGTCCTCCACAAGCCTGTCGCTCTCTTGTCGCCTTCCTGTCGCCTTCCTGTCGCCTTCCTGTCGCCTTCCTGTCGCAGAAAAACACCCTGCCGCTCTCCTGTTGCTCTCCTGTCGCTCTCCTGTCGCCCTCCTGTCGCTTTCTCCTGTCCCTTCCCTGTCGCTTCCCTGTCGCCGCTAGCCCTGTTGCCCTCCTGTCGTCTTCCTTTCGCTTTCCTGTCGCTTATCCTGTCGCTATGTCTTGTTTCCTGTCGCTTCCCTGTCACCACCCTGTCGCCACCCTGTCGCCGCCCTGTCGCCCTCCTGTCGCCCTCCTGTCGCAGCTCTCCTGTCGCCTTCCTGTCGCCTGCCTGTCGCTTCCTGTCGCTTTCCTGCCGCTTTCCTGCCGCTTTCCTGTCGTCTTCCTGTCGGCACCCTGTCGTCTTCCTGTCGCCACCCTGTCGCCTTCCTGTCGCTCCCTGCCGCATTTTGCCGTCGCCTGCCTCGCGTGGCCCGAATCTATTGATGGATGCCCTTAAGGGTAAATATATGTATGAACAGCAATCAGGACCATCCATCACCAAGGAGGGCCTACCCGCAAAAGAAGGAAAGAGGTTTAAATTAACTGCAGCCGAAGCCCGTATACAGTGGACTGAGCCCATGATATGTGGCTCCAATTCCATGAAAAAAGAATGCAGGAGGCTCTTGATCTGTATCTGCCCCCCCCGTGATGGCAAGTGGAAAATAACGACAGATGCGTGTGATTATGCCATAAGTGGAGTGCTGAAGCAGCAGGGTACGGACGGGCGTTGGCACTTAGTGGCATTCCTCTCCTGGAAACTGCAGGGGTCCACTGGGATACAGAATGACACGTACCCTGACGAAAACAGCCCAGAGTTTGAAAAACAGGCCATTCCAGGCGGCGGACAGATAGGGTGGACAGTTAGGGAAAAGGAGACATATGCTTTAGTACGTGCTCTCCTGAAATTTCAATCCTCGAGTGGGGGACAGGAGGTGACACCGTGCACGGACCACTGTAGCATACTGCAATGGTACAAAGGAAACCTTTGAACCATTTCAGGGCTGCTGGGGCATCGGGGGCGCCGGCACGAATTTTTGAGCAGGTTCAATTTACATATTGAATACCTGTCGGGGGAAAGAAATGAGTTCGGGGATACTTTGTCCAGATGGGCATACCCTGCAGGAGAATTGCAGGACACAACCTTCCATGGTTCTACCATGGATGCTGAGGGATGCGCCATAGTTGATCAGCGAGAACGGGCCTGAACACAGGAATTTCTGCAGGAAGAATACTCTTGGGAGCTTCTCGGACCTGTTACTCTTGCACCCCTATCTGTTTCTACCTTCCCCCTTCCTTCCCCCTGAATGTTATGTCTCTTCCCTTACAGATACAAGTTCATTGCACGTGCACTCACAATTTGAGGAGCCTGTGTCGCATTCCTTATCTCATGTATGTTCTTCTTCTCAACCTCCCCCTGATGAATATTTGGCTGCTCCGCGTCACCTTTCATGGCACATGCCGGGGGCAGTTCAGTATGCCATTTCTGAGTTGAAGTCTGTCCAGGTTCCACCTGCAATGAGCATTCTACAGCAGGATTGGTTGGAGTTCTATGTGACAGACCCCGATTGGCCACAGAGCCGTTGGCAAGTATTTCTATCACCAGGGTAAGGTCTGCAGCGAGGGCAAAATATGTGTTCCTGTTTGAATTTTGCAGCGGGTCTTGAATGGTCTGCATTTGTATTCACATTCCCGGGTTGACAAGCTTCGACAGCTTTTCTCCAGGTAAATTTCTGTATCTATGGACAGGAATGAAATGTTGAAGACCATCCCTGGGGTTGTCAAGAGTTGCAATGTGTGTCAGGCCACCAAAGCGCGTAGGGATGCACAGCCCGATACCCTGGAATTTGTTCCCATCCCAGAATTTCCTTTTTCATCAACTTCTGTGGATTTTGTTTCCATGCCAGAGCGGCACCACCACTCCCAAAAATATAACGGTATTATGGTTGTGGTGGGCAGGCTCACTGGCTATATTGTTGCTGTGCCTTGCAACAGCAATTTCAGCAGCGCAGAGTTAGCTCCGCTGTTTTTGGAGCAGGTGGTTTCCTTTATGGGGGTCCCATTAAATTTTGTAAAGGCATGTTAGTATTTTGAGGGCCAGTTCTTTCCACACGTTGATGAAATTGTCCGGGGTTGAAGACCATAAGTCCACTGTGTATATTCTGAGGGCTAATGGTAGGGCAGAAAAGGCAGTGCAGTCTATTGTGCAGTCACTGCGCCAAATCATGGAACCAAAAAATTTCAAAAGATTCGTTCCATCTACTCCCCATTGCAACCTGGGCCCTGAATGATCTGCCAGTTTCAGGTTATTCCTCCCATAGGCTAGGCTTTGGGAGGGATCCCATGGGGTTTGGAGCCTGCCCCCCCATTATTCCAGAGGATGGTAGTGAGGACGCTGTTTTCTTCTTTAACAGGCTTATTTCAGAGAGAAAACAGGTCCAGACCAGGTTGTCTCAGATTCACAAGCGCAGGACGCGTGAATTCTTGAAGCAACCCCCACTGCAGGTATTTCAACCTAGGCATCGCGTTTGGGTGCGTATCCACAAGGATCTGAAGAATTGCCCGAATACTTCTAAAGTTGAGCAGATCTGGACTGGACCAGCAGAAGTGTTGGAGAGCCTGGGGACAGGCAGATATCGGGTGTATACACACAAAGGGGAACAAATTCTGGAGAGTGTGAGGCTTAAGCCCTATTACCCCCCTATTAGTGGTAACTAGACCCCTCTACATTTCTCTACTGATGCGGAGGAGATGGTGGAATCCGATGAGTATATTGTAGAAAGGATACTGCACCACAAGCCACAGGCTGGAGGCAGTGTTCAGGGTACGAATGGCTTGTCAAGTATAAAGGATATGAGGAACCTGAGTGGCAAGACGCCAGGGCCTTCCTCGACGATATCAATGGGGACTGGCTGTCCTATAATACGCGCCATAAGTTGCTTGACAGGCTCAGATTAGACCACGTCAATGGGTTGAGGCTTCTGAAATGTCTCGAGTTGTTGCCTTTGCATTCCCACCCTGATGTGGATCTCCTTGGTCCATTTTCCCCTATTTTTTCTCGTCACCTTACAGGTTGATCTGCAACTCGTCGAAGGCTGAGAACTGTATTTCTGGAAATCGCACAATCCCGCCAGTTGATGCAGGTACGTGGATCTGCACAAATTATGTAATATCTCTGTGTGTAAGCCATTAGAGATGCAGGTGGTCACCTTTGGCATCATTTGAAGCCCTGTGCTGTTGACAATACCGGTCTGTGCAGTGCTTGATCACTGTGAGCCCCATACCAGCACCAGTGCCAGGATCTACATCTCTCAGAAGGTATACATGTGTTTTTCTTCTGGGCGCAGCGATCAGAGCACGCAGTCTACAGTGGTGCTCCACTCAGTGGTCCATTGATTTTCTTATCTGACGCCCTTTCAGGTGGCATCAGGCTTTGGAGGGGGGTGTAATTTGACCACACAGTTAGGATAAAGAAGGGATAAACAGCAGCAGGAGTTTGAGTCCAGAGGTCTGCCAAGGACCTATGATGATAGGGTAGGCATGCCAGCAGGAGATCGCTGAGTTCAGAATTGCGATCTCTGATGCTCTGTGTGCGTGAGCACGCCTGTTGGGTCGTGCGCACGCTGGTCTGCTGATCAAGTGTCCTGTGGTGCTAATAGTTTTGGTTCCATCCTTTGAGATAGGCGCACCACAGTGTGATACAAGTCAGTGGGGCAGCACAAACACAAAATGACACACCATGTATAATTGGGGACCAGTGGAGACCAACACTTTGATCCGCATCCTTGATGGATCACCATGAGTCGTATAGCATAAGATCTGGTGATGGTATGCCTTACAGGATAACCACGACGTCAGGGCTTTCAGGAATTTTGACGGATTTTTGAGGGTTTGTATTTGTACATTTCATTGAATTTTGCATTCAAGTAACAATTGCTGACTTCGAATTTGCTGTCGTGGATTCATTCGAAGTATGTCTCAAGCAATTCCGAATAATTTACTCAATTTGAATGCCCCATGTCTGAGGATTTCAACAAGGTTTGGATAGCTAGGGTGAAAGCAATGGCAACAAAGAAGCAGAGTGATGCCATGGCACAATTACAAGCCGATCTCAAGGGGGAAATGGAAGCGAGGTTGCTGAAATCCAACCAAAAACTGCTGGACATGTTTTGTGATGTAGTGAAAGCAGCCATGGAAAGCTACAATGCTATCCCCCCCCGCCCAGTCCGCATGTTCCTAAGAACAAGCATTGGGTGCCTTGAGAAGGTACAAGCTGCATGGCACCAGATGCCTGTGGCTGTGCGGAGCAGCAGTGTGCTGCACCATTTGTTTCAAAAAGCCGAGGGGAAGTCTGCTGCTCCCCGTCCCAGCACAGCCACCGCACACGCTGCAGTGAAAGCAATAGTTTGTGCGATCGTCAGTGTCACTGTAACTGCAGCAGAGATAGCAGCCTGTGCTTCACCATTGAACCCTGAACCTGCCAAGGCAGTAGTGGCGCACTGCGCCACGCACCAGCCCAACTGCTAGGCAGCCTCCACGCCAGCCCAAGGGGGTCCCACTAGCGACCAGACAGTAGCACGGGCCCGGCGCGGGCAGCCCGGGCAACCACGCATTAGAAGGGCGACGCGGTGGGTAAGCGCCTGCAGCTACGGCTGCTAAGCGATGCACTGACCGGGGAGTGGCGAGAAGGGGAAGCCGGGGAGGGGCAGGGCTCAGAGCCCCGTGAACCCGGGGGACTCCGCCACCAGGCAGGAGGTGTGTCATGAAGGGCGCCCAACTAGGACCCGGTGGGGAGGATATCACCCGGCCCAACCAGGTGGCCCCCCGGGGCCGAAAGGCGTCTAGTACCCGCAAAATCAAACCTCAAACCTCAAACCTCAAACCTCATTGAACCCTGAATGGATTCCCATTTTGCAAAATTTGGGCATCTCTGGCGATTTGGCTGCATGGGCATGTGAACACCGGCAGGGATCAATTGTGAACGACTCGTTTGCTGAATGCAATCACCTTTTGTTGGGACGTGCCCAGGCAAAACAATACGGTGTGCAATGGGATGCCAAATTTTTGAATGTGATACAAGGGTGCGGCTCCGCTTTAGTGGCCTGGCGGAATGGTTCTAGCAGGGAAGCAACCTTTAACAAATGTCTACAAACCATTGAAATGATATAGGCAGAGACCAAAAGGATGTGTGTGTGCGCAAAGCAGAAACTGTACCGCATGCGCATGCTAGAAGCGGTGGGCAAAGAACGGAACATTGTAGTGGGGAGGGGGATGTTGGTGAGCTAGGACTCCCTGATTTTCTTGTGTCGGGTCAGTTGGTCACCAACACGTTGGTCTGTTTACCCTCTGTCATCCGTCCGTCTGGTTGGTTTAATTTGCATGACACTATGGTTGGAACTGGGTACACGCGTGTTCCAGTTGCTGCTGCTCTGAAACAGCTGCTGTGTGCCCTTGCCACATTTGGTATTACCGCGTTTCGCAGCAAATATCCGATCCTTGTGGATTCTGCAAGCATACTGGAAGCAGCTTTAGGTTATGGTTCGACCGGTTACAACCACTCGAAACCTGGCGCCCAAGCTGATGACGGGTTCATCTCTGAGATAGTTGAGCTGCAGAACGTTCAGGCTGCTGAGGAAATTGCGATGCGGTCAGCCATGGATATTGTTGTCCTTTTAATGGTTATTTGCCATACGACATCTCGTGTGTGTTCATAATGCATGTCATGGCGAGAGTGCCACTAAATTTTGGTTTGATGACTTCGCTTTTACTTTTAGGACGCCATGAGTTTCATGATTGGTTATGGAATTGATACATGTTAATTTCGATGCTATCTTCACATTCGCTTATTTGGGAGCCATTGTGTTCGCAATGTGAGATACACCCATGATGCATGTATGCCATGATCAATGATGTGTTGTAAATATATATGATTGTCATGTATACACCCTCTCTCTCAGGGTCTTTGAGAATTACCATCCTCAGGTGAAGGGGTTTCAATCATCAAAGAAGTGGGTAGACTATCAAGGGGACTCCAAGTGATTCAGCCTTACTCGTCGTCAATCATCATAGGTTCACACCAATTGTCTTGTTTGTGTTGTTGTGTGTCACATTTGCTTTGTGTTTTCGTTGTTTGTCTACTTGTGTTTTTATTTTTAAATTGAAACATAGTAGAGTTCGGATTTCCATTTTCAATTTCCTTTGCTATCACACAATTCTATGGGTTGTTTTATGGCTTGAAGGAATTTGCATTATTTCAAGAAGGATAGAATCTACCCTTAGTTCCAGGTCTACGCTACGTGAACCGGTCTTATCGAACTGAAAAAATTCAGTTGGTGCGGCCCCTCTTGGAAAATACACTGGCCGCCCTGCAGGTAGACCTGAATGAAGTTCAGGTGGAATTGTTCGCGAGTAAGGAGCAGCATATGATGCAGCTCTTTTGTTCAAGACATCTCAATAAAGCCTATCGCTTCTATTGGAGATCGATGGGGTTGTGCTATGCTAACCCCGGATTCTGTCAACTCGCTAGGGTGTTGACGGAAATCGCCCTTGAAGGAGCGAGAGTGATCCCGTGTACCCCGGACTGGGATACCTCAGGGGAACACGCCTATTGGAGGCGTCTGTTGAACCACATGACAGTGGAAAGAACTGAACTCCCCAACAGGCAGATGTAGTTCCCTGAGGACTCTCAGGGGAACAACCCCCCCCCTGAATGGGGCAGTTTCTTGTCCATTGTAGATGGCTCTCTAAACCCCGTGCCAGTGAGTGACCTTGACCAGGTGCCGGCGAAAGGTGGATTGCTCATCCGAACCCAAGTGCCGTGTTGGTTCAAATCTAATGTTGTATATGCTCGCTTCAAGTAGTTGTGCCAACATGGGATATGTAGAAGCAGCACAATGCATGACAGCACGCCAGGAGTCCCACAAGACCCCATGTGATGTCTCTTTGCCCCTTTGCATAGCGATGATGTTTGGATCATGGCACGCTTTGCCCAATACCACTTTTTTGTTATGCTGGTGGTGGTGGTGCATACTTCGTCCATAACTGGCAATGGCATCCCACGAAATTTGTGTGATTGCATAATACAAATGGCATGTTGCACCAAAGAGTACGGCATTCGTGCAAAAATATGTCAAATGATCATCACATAAGATCCATCATGGATGATATTTTGCGTGGACGGTGCATCGTGCGTGGGTTCTAATTCCTTAAGGTGAAAACGACACTCATCAACAGGAGACAAAGGAGAGTACTGAACCAATCACTAAGTTTTGCGCATGGTTCCACGAGATGGTTCATGGTTCTCGTCCTTTTACCTGAAGATTCAGACATTTGCTCAAAAGGCGGGATGTTGAAGCGCTTCGCTCTTGGTGCTTTTTTTCGTTTTCCTTTAGGATATTATTGTGAAGACGCCGCATAATGGACGGTTTCGTGGTACAATGCCGAAAGAAGCCCGGTATCAATGCGTAGATCGCTGCTTTCTTGCATCACAAACCCACAAACTAAAAGAGTCTTTGGACATTTTGCGGCTTCTTGGGATCTTGTACCTTGTCACGTGTTGTAGTGCTTATGCGACGGAGGAAATCGTGTTAGCAGGGGGGGGGCCTCTCGAGGGGATTCTTGGCTTGCTGATTTTGCCCTGGATTCGGGGCGTGCCGACAGCTTTGGGGCTGGCATTCAATGGTGGAGTGCTAATTTGGAATCAATTGCGCTTTTGGCAGTTTGATTACTTGTACCACGGCAGCGTCCAGTATGTTCATGTATGTCATTGACAAAGTGATTTACCCAAACCTTTTTGTCGGCTACTTATTGGAGGTGACCATCTACCTCGTTGTTGGTTGTAACGTAGGTACTCGAGGAGTTGATGGCTGAAACAAGAGGCTTGACTCTCCTGGATCTTAATCAAAGATCCGAGTACTCTTCTGTCACCACTACAAGTGGTGAGTGCTCCGATCAGCAGGAGACCCCAGTAGTCTCCGCTCCCTTGGCTGATGCTGACGACCGCCTGAGCGAGATCGCCAGTGCTATACCTCCGGTTGACCCGGAGCTGCTTACACTGAAGCACAGCACTTTCCTAGCGCAGTTGCTTATGGATGAGGTAGATCTGGGTGAGTCCTCTCCTCGCGGGTCTCATGACAACGCTGTTTTCTCCACGCAGGCCACAGATGGCCCTACAGGTCAGGTACCTGGCGCTAAACCCTCACCAAACAACATGCCTGTTTCTTGGTACGACGTACAGGACCTCCGGCAGGTTCTATTGGTTAATGCTGAGGGTATCAAGCGACGGACCCGCCTGGACCTCCTCAAGAGGACCTGAAAAAAGGTCTATATGGTCCGAGGAAGATGATGCAGAAATGACTCCTCCCGATCCTGAGGTACCTCTGGTATACTCCCTTCACTATGACCAGCAGGGTCTCCAGGGCTGGCAGGATGAACTACCCACTGAAACAATGGCGCATATGAAGAAACGGGAAAAGGGGAAGAGCAACCTCCATGCTAAGGAGGATTTTTCGGAGAAACTGGAGAGCATGAACCTTGACCCCCGTCGCAGTAAGCTCATCCAGAAATACCAGGAGGTTTTTAGAGCGTTGCCCCCACCCCTGTCTTGCAAAAATGAAGCGGTACCCAGAACCCCATGGCCAGGTTACGGCATACAACCGGTCTCCGGTCCACTAACCCCATGCACGGCGTGTTCCGTGCCGTGAAGCCCCGCATCGGCAACCGATGCACCGCCAGCGGAGATTTGTGTATCAGAATATCAGGAATCAACAGGGTTTTATTTTCATATTGTTTCCGTCAATTTTTATGCTTCCGTTCCGATACTCACTGTTTTGACTGCTGGCGGTTGGTTCGCGACTTTACCGTAACCGCCAGTTTAACTGTTTATAATGGAAATTTTAACGCTATCCGCGGCGAAGGCTCCAAAGTCGCCAGGAACTGCATGGATGCTTCCGCAATTTTCATAATTAATACTCGCAACCTTAATCCGAATTTTTCAGGATGTCGAAATCGGATTTTCGACTTCGACATCCCCGCACTTGATTTGACCTCTTTCGAGTGGACCTACGTGCTTCCGTATGCACGAATCAACTTCCCTTTTATCCTGCCCTCCATTTGTCTTGAAGATATGGGCAAAACAAAGTTGATTCGTGAGGCCACTTGTGAAGGTCATATCTCGCGTTGCTTGCGAGTATTGACGATAAGGAAACGTCGGATGTATTCACAATACTCCCGATGTAATTTAGGAAGCATTATATGCCTTGCGTCTCCACACATGCGCGCTAGTGTAATGGATCATGGTCAAGAGGGTAGAGTTTGAGTTATAACTCTTTGGCCATGACATTGCGTGCGTTAAGATAGCTTTCGAGTGTAGCGCGCAAGTGTTGGTGTTGCATAGGAACTCTCCTTGAGTTCCTATGAGCGGTTGACACAAAGTTATGCCCTTGGAGGGGCATGACATATCGTGGTGGGAGCTACATTTTTGGGCAATATTTGGTATGTGCCATGTGTTGTGTTGCGTGCCCATTTGGCGGGCCCATTGCTCCAAGACAAGCCCGCCAATGGACCTCATATTGTGCAAGCCCCTTCTCCATACTCCCTACGGTCAATTGCAAGCCTAACCTTCGTGAAGGGAAGCTTGTGTGGTGATCCCGAAGCGATGCGTTGGGAGCAAGGTGTGTATTTTGCCATTTTCCATATTTTCATGTGCCCACTTGGGAAGTAGCGCTCGTAGCCTTTTAAGGCGCCCCAAGTGGAGCACATATATGGGATCGAAGGTCATTGGTGTCAAGTCATTGTGTGTAGAAGGATTAGTTGATTGCACGATCCAAGCCAAAGATATTATAATATAATTGTGTGCCTTTCAAGGCACTTTGGTTTGTCTTTGTGCCAATTTTGCCATTTTTGGCTCGTCATGATGTCAAGTGGCGAACGTATATCTCAACGTTGCGCTCAATGGACATCATGACCCAAGTATGTTATGAGGGTACATACTTCGGTAGCCAACATATCTTGGATCCGGCGAATAACTCCTCTTAGGCTTGGCATACCGTGGCCGCCATGTTGGCGATTTGGGACTATCCCAAATCATGGGCTCACATGGCGACCCTGCCATTCCCAATACTGGAGGAGTTGGGCGACGCCCTGAAGATATGTTGGACATATATGACTTGATACCAATCCTATGGCACACTCCGGTCCGAGTCGGGCATGTGCCTCATTTGCCCTAACCATGAGTGTGCGCAATTTTGGCCATTTTGAGCAATTTTCCACTTTTGCTGCCCGCCGTGCCCCATGTTCTAACCTTCGTGCACACCGGACGCATGGACCAATGGACCATATATGACATGGGTGTTATGGGTAATGGTCCCCATGGTCCACACACCACGTGGGCGAAGCGGAGCCGCCTTCGTCGAGGCGCTAGGCCAAATTGAGTATGGGCAATTTTGCCATTTTTGCATTTGTGGACCCAATTGGGATCGTCACCACGCCGAGTGGCATAGAGATCTTCGAGAGCCAAGTGCATGAGAGTCTCCGTTGGACTCCCGGTGGATCACGTATGGAGTGCCGGATCCGATCTCCAAGCCGGCGTTGAGATATACTATTGGGAGCACACTGAATTTTGGCTCATTTCAGGCAGCCAAAATGACCCAATTTTGGGACCCCAATTTCCCCCTTCCGTGTGGTCAATTGGCGGCCCCATTTCTCTAAGCCCATAGGGAGCCCGGACCTAAATCCAAGTTGTACACTCAGATAAGAGTCCTAGGTCCTGCCTCCTACCCTGTGAGCCATTGGCCTCACCTTGGCCGAGCGAGCCGCGCGTGGGAATGACGCCAATTTTGGCGATTTTGGCATCATGACCCCACTTGACTCATCCGTGTTGCCCTGATGCCGGGACCTCAGAGGGAACCAGGTTGGGTGAGGGCTCCAGGGAGTTCGTACTCGAAGGGCATAGGGTCAGTTGCCTCGTCCCTACCTCTGGCGGGTCGGGACGAGGGGTCAATTTTGGAGTTTTTCAAGCCAATTTCAGTTTGGGCTGAAACAGCCCATTTTCAGCTACCAACTCCTGGGTGATAATGGCGGGGCCATATCTCTGGCTCAGAGTGGAGTTAGGACCTGCTGTTGAGGGAGCATAGGGAGCTACTGTCGGTTGGCCTTGGAACCCATTGGTTCCCAGGAACTTGCCTGTGGCTGTGCGGGACACCTCTCCCATTGGCAGGGTTTCAGGGTCCGGACTGAGCAGGGCATGGGTTGTGTTTGAGCCCCCGCCCCCATCAGCCACTGAGAGGGTCGGACCTGGGATTGGGATATGAGTCGGGACTGAGTGTCTATTGTCCCTTGATGCCCTTACCCCAGTCCAGTCTTAACCCCATGTGTACATATCCTGATGTGTTGCTGTACATACTTTCGTTCCCTCTTTGCAGAGTGGCAAGGATTCTGAAACGCTTTGTCACATGACACAGGCGTATTGATGCCCTTGTGAGCGTAGTGCCTTGCCTGCCTGCTCACTTGTGCGTGTCACCGCAGCGTCCCGTGGCCGGCCCCCCACGGGAACGCGTCAAAAGCGTTTCACCGCCGCGGGGTTACCCAACCCTCGCGTGCCACTCGGGGCCACCAACCCCGAGCAGCGCGTCGCAGCAGCGCGGCGCAGCTCGCAGCTCGCAGCGCAGCGCAGCGTCTCGCAGCGCAGCGCAGCAGCTCGCAGCGCCACTCAGCGACAGCGCCGAGTTCGTCACGGAGCCCGCAGCGCCGTCCAGAACATCGTCCTGACCGCGCAGCGCCCGTGGAAGAGGTGCACAGACCAGGACTCCTGCATCAGCCCCATCGGCCGACCCGGAGTCCCAACGGCCGACCAGTAAGGCCGCGTCAACCACCTCCACAACCACCGGCTGACCAGCACCAGCCGCACTTCCAATCCAGTGCTGCAGCACCCTCCCCAACAACCACAACCAGTTCGTTGAGGTGAACGAGTGCACATCAAGGACTTCAAGACCATCTACGCCCCCGCTGCCATGGTGAATTGGCAGGAAGCGGGCAGGACGTGGCCGCGGCCCCACCCCCATGCAGCACGCCTGCTGCGTGGGTTGGTTTGGGACCAGCATTACCGCCACAGCAACCCCCAGTGCGAAGGGGGCATGCCCAGGAGCTTCGAGCTCCGCACGGACATCGCCCCCGACCGCCTGCAGGCCGTGGAGGACTGGCTGCGGGCGGAGGGGTACGAGTACCGCCACCAGCAGAGGCGCTGGAGGGCGTGGACCCGGCCGGACAGGCCCGGGGAAGGGCTGCGTCCCGACGGGATTGAGGAGGACGAGGAGCCCAACGCCTACCCGTCGGGCGCCTCGATCAACGTCTCCCTGTGGGACGTGATCGAGAAGAAGTTCCCGGAACCGGGGAACGAGCGCAGGCTGCAGGGCAGCAGCAGCGCGTCTCCGGCGACGGAGAAGAGGTCCGCCGGGGACAAGAAGAGGGACCGGAGGTGGCGGGAGTACCAGGAGTCCCTGGCTGCCGAAGCCGCCCAAGGCGCCAAGGGCGGAACCCCAGCCCCCAGTCCCCAACGGCCCAATGGTGGACACCACCCCGGCTCCACCACCCTTGGCGACTACATCCAAGTCGCCAAGCAGACCCAGGCCAAACCCCGTCCGCTGCTCCTGAGGGCCCGGCAGGCCTCAGCAGGCCCCAGCAGCGACATCGAGTCGGCCCACCGCGGGAGGACGCCGGCCGACCAGGCCAGCTCCAGCAGCAGCGTCGCTCCCGAAAGGGACGTGGCGCGCGCCTGTGAGCGCGCCTGTGGGGTGCCCTGCAACCGTCGGGTTGCCCGGCAACGGGCCAAGCAGTACAGCGCTGCTGTGGAGGGCGCCGCCGGCATCGCCCAGGAGGAAGCTGCGCAGTGGGCGCATGGCATGGCCATCCACACCCAGACCGTGGCGGCCATTGCGGCTGGACTCACGGCCGTGGCCGCCCATGGGGTAGCGACTGCCCAGGTCAACGGTGAGTTGGCGGCAGCCGACGAGGAAGCCCGCCTGACGCAGGAGGCCATTGCCTGCAAGGAGGCCGAGGTGAAGGCGCTGGGGGAGGCGCTTGCCCAAGAGAGGGCAAAGAAGGAGGCGGAGGAAAGGGCCCATGCCGAAGCGACGGCTAAGGCCCATGAGGATGCCGCCAAGAAGGAAGCCATCGAGGCCGCGCGACGGAAGGTCGCTGAGGAGAAGGCCAAGACGGAGGCGGAGCTGGCGGCGTTGGAGGCGCAGAAGGCGCAGCTGCTGCAGGCCCGGGAGACCGAGGCGGCTCGTGCTCGGGAAGAGGCCGAAGCGCGAGCTGCCGCAGCCACCGCCGCCGCAATGGAGGAGGCAGAGGCCAAACTCCGCCACGAGACTCCCCCGGGAGGATCGCGAGTGGAGACCCTTCGAAGGCTTTTCGAAGGGGACGCCTCCTCCAGGATGAAGCTGGATGAGGCGGACACGGGCAGCAGTGGGAGCGGTAGCACCACCGCCCGTCGACGGAGGAAGGGCAAGGGGAAGACCCCCGAGAGGCCGCGGAGGCCAGCGGGTGGGCACCCCCACGACAGTGACCCCTTCTTCACCGCCAGTGACGGGGATGAACGAGGCCGTCGACATCGCCAAGTGGTGGCTTGGACGGGCGGAGGCGGCGGAGACGTCCCCATGGAACCGGAAGGTGAGGATGAGGATCCCCCTCCTCCCTACCGGAGCTCCGAGTCCTCCGTGACCGAGACGCCCAGGTGGGGCGACATGGACGAGGATGACGACATGGACTTCGGCATCACGAGGAAGCGCCCATCCTCGGACCCACCGAGGCGACCCGGCGGAGACCCACCGGGACCCCCTGGCGGAGGACCCTCAGGACCCCCTGGAGGACGCCCACCAAGTGGACCCCCTGGAGGCGGACCACCGGGCGGGGGAGGACCCCCTGGACCGGGCGGACCCGGCGGAGGCCCTCCTGGAGGACCCCCTGGGGACCCCGACGACCCGCCAGGGAACGGCGACCCGGATGCCACCTGGTGGTGGATTGTCTACCTCCGCAGGAGAGTCCAGTTGCTCGAGCTGGAGGTAGACACGGGCAAGAGCGAGATGGCTCGCATCTCCACGGTCGCCGCGCGCGCGCAGAAGGACCTGGACATCGCCAGGGCCGAGACCAAGTCGCTGACCAACGTCGTCAGCGGCCTGCAGGAGAGGCTGGATGCGCTGGAAGCCCGTGGGAGAGTCGGCAGCGACCACCCACCCCTGGAGTCTGGCTCGTCGGACGACGGCTGGGGACCCGGACCAGGTCCAGGCAGACCCCACGCCCCCGGCGGAGCCCCCAGGAGTCGCCCCAGCGCCAGTGCCCCCTCTCTCTCCGCCCCCTCTCACCACAGCGCGGGCCGCCGCAACGAGCGCGTGCCGCCCGGCAGTGGCAGTGAGGAATGGCGCGATGAGTGGCTCAGCGCCGACTACCACAACCGCCGTGCTCCACCGCGGACGCCTGTACGCCCCCGACGCCCGCCACCAGCCCCGGCGCCAATCCCCAGGGCTGGAGGACGTTATGGTGGACTCAGGGATGAGGTCCCCAGAGGAGACGTGGAGTGGGATGTCGGTGAAGGTGAGGACCTGGACCTGGACCTGGACCTGGAGGAGTTCAACATCAGCCCGCCGCGTGGTGTACGACGGGAGGCCGCTGAACGCAGCCGCCGGCGCCGTGATGAGGATGCGTACATGGATGCAGTACGGCGTGAACATTTCGGTTCAGCGTACGTGGAGGAACCGCGGCGTAGCCACAGGGATTCCATGGAGGAGATGGACGTGGCGGCCGTGGGAGTCCGTGGGCGAGGGCGATGGGAACCTCGGTCGACCTCGCGGCCGGCGTTCATGGTCTCTAAGGCCGCGGATGCCGCCGTGTGGGAAGACTTGAAGGACATCAAGCCCCCCATGTACGATGGCAACCCCCTCAACCTCGACCGCTTCCTGGAGAAGCTGGACGATTGGGGGCTGGCCGTCACTGAAGACCAACCTCCCGCGGATGCGGAGAGATATGTCTTCAAACGGTTCAGGTACCGCCTGCCGGAAGTGCTCGGCGAGCTATACTTCGTGGCGACCAAGGAGGGGAAAATCAAGACCCTCAAGGACGCCAAGAAGTGGCTCAACGAGCAGGAGCGGGTGGACGCTCCGCAGGTGGCTGCCAAGCGCTGGAAGTCCATCAAGCTTGAGCATGATGGACGGGAGATCCGCCTACGGGAATGGCGTGACTTCCGAGGGAAATACACCCTCTTCCGCCGCAACGTGGAGGATTGGAACGAGGGTGACGAGCAGGCTCGCCTGCTCTCCATGCTGCCGGAAGCATGGATCAAAAGGGTCACCAAGGAGGAATCCAAGCGGGCCAAGTCCAACCACACGGTCAAGATGATGCTCCCCAAGGAGTATCATACGAACGTTGTGTCTCGGGCGAAGAAGAACGTGGCCCGGGATGTCAAACGGCACTCCCTGCGGAACGCTCTTCTCATCACCGTCTCGGGCGATCGCGAGAAGACCGCGATCTGGCGCCTTGACGATTGTGAGTTGAGCGGCCAGACCATCCGTCTGCAGCCCATCCCGGCGCGGATGAGCTGCGACGAGATCCTGGAGTGGGTTGGCGAGGAAGTACTCAAGGAGTACCGAAACCTCCACCACACCCGCGGGTTGAGGCCCGGCGACCGCGACGTCAACTACGTTGGCGAGGGACCTGGCGGGGAAGACGCCATGGACCCAGCGGGAGCCGGCGGCGATGAGACTCTCGTCGACGATGACGACGACGATGAGCCCGCCGAGGTGGCCGTCTGTGCCTTCGTGGCCAAGAACCTGAGCGCGGGGAACAAGCCGGGAAACTGGAAGCCCCTGCAGCAGGGTTGGAGGAAGCAGGAGAAGAGGGACCCTCGCCGCATTGGCGACCCTCCGCTGTCCTTTGGGGAGTTCATACGAGCTCACCCTCAGGGCTGTTTCGTGTGTTATGGGAGGAAGAAAGGCTTCAACCATGACCACCGAACATGCCCCGTCCACAAGGCCGACACGGAGGCTTACAAGAAGGCGCACGGGTCGAAGAAGCGTGCGCCCGCGGGTATCCGGGAAGCCAAAATGGAGGTCGACAAGGACGAGCTGGCCAAGCTGATGTCGTCGGTGGGGACCGAGTTGGCCAAGGAGATCCAGGAGATCAAGCGGAACTGGGTTCCCAGGTCGGACAACAAGAACAAGGAGAACAACCAGAATGACCAGAACAAGGACAAGGACAAGAACAAGGGTAAAGGAGGAGGTAAAGGGGGAAGAAAGAAGGGCGTCAACGACGTTGAGGCCGAGGAGCACACCCCCTCTTCCACAACCGACGCCCCCTAGCGGAGCCCCTGCAGCCAAGGGCCCCAGCTAGGGCGGTCGCAGGATGGTGACGTGGGAAGCGCCGATCCATCCCAGTCGGGAGTCGATGAGCACAAGGGGACTGCCGCGGGCGGGAGGCCCGGTCCGGCGCCCAGTCGCGGAGGCGGGGTGAGGGCAAGTGAAGGCACGAACCCTTGCACCCGTCCGTCCTTCGCGACCAAGAACGTGTTTGATGTACTACAGGATCTATCCGAGAGTATCGGAGGATCACCCGGACCGCAGCTGGATGCTGCAGATGGGCAGCCTGAGCCCATTGTCCACGACCTGCACCAGTCGCTTGTGGAGCTTCTGGAACGGCCGGAGATCCTGAGTTTGCACGCCGTGCGCCGTGTCGGTCGCGAGCGGCAGTTGCATCTTAAGGTCCGTGCCTTATGCGGGGAAGTGGAAAAGGTTTTCGACGTGTTGGTCGACACGGGAGCTCAAGTCAGCTTGGTCAAGGCTGGCCTGCTTCCGCCAGAGTGTCTTACCGACAGTCGGAAACCTGTCAGGCTGAAGGTGGCGAACGGCCAGTACATGGTGGGAGGCACGAAGGAAGCGGCCATTGGGCTGCAGTTCGTGAACCATCGTGAACTGAGCCGCCCAGACCTCGGCAAGGAAATCCTCCTGCACGGTAGCTTCTACGAGGCCGAGATGGACTGGGACATGATCGTCGGGTACGACTTCATGATGGAGACGGACTCCGGCGTCCTCCCGGCCCAGGCTTCCATGACCCTGTACCAGGACGACCAACTCTCGTGGCTTTCGTCACCTGAGCACCATGTGGAATGCCAATGGATCCACCCCGAACGCAATCAGCTCGAAGTGGCCGCGCTGGACACTGAGCCAACTGGTCCTGCAAACCAGGAGTACGGCGTAAGGCCGGAAGTGGCGAGCCGAGTTGTCGCGGACTTGGGAGCGTCGGATCTGGCCCTGGATGCGTTCTCTTCAGGAACCTCCGCCCATCTGCGGGTATGTGAGAAGTACTGGAGCGCCCAGGACTCCGCGTGGAAGAAGCACTGGGGTCCGCATCAGGGATTGATGTGGATCCATTGCCCCCGTTGGGACATTCCAAGAGCGATAGCGAAGATTCGCAAGGACCGCTCCAAGGCAGTGCTGGTTGTTCCTATGGGATGCACCGAAGAGGAAAGTACCCGACATTGGGTAGCCTCATTGACCAACATGACCTTGAACAAGGTCGTCCTACCGGCTGGAGAGAGTGTCTATCAGGACGCTAAGGGACAGCCCATGCCACCCCAGAGATGGCCAACGGAATTCCACTATGTGGATGGGGGCCTTGATCAGGCCGACACCACGGACTTCGTGTGTGTCAACCGCATCATAGCAGAGCCCTGGCGGCAATGCTTTGCGGTTCCCCCTGTTGACATCGAAGAATCGGACTCCGAAGACCCCCTCACTGAAGAGGAGTGGGATCTGGCTCAGGGGTATATGGATCAGCCCTTTCACGACTGGGGAAACCAGCGTGAGGGCAAAGGCCAGGACAAAGCCTGGTGGGAAGTGGACTCAATCGTCTCTGGTTCCTATGACGGGAATACCTTCGTACAGAGGGTGCTGGATCACATGTCCAGCCAAGACGAGCCGCCTGGCGGTAACCCACCAACCTACGGCGATCTGTTCCGAGGCAAGACCAGAGATGGCCCTTTGGGCCACCTGGGAAGACCACCTGAGCCGAAAGCGAGCGGAGTAGCTACCCCTCAAGTAAGCTCCGTGGTTCAAGTGCCCGGAAAAGCCAAGGCGGAGTCCGATGACTGCCCCAAGATCCAGGCGTTGAGGGCCAGGCTGAAGCAGAAGTATGGCGAGACCTTCTTCAGCGGCAAGCCTGTGTTTCCCCCACCAGTACGTGGACCGTATGGCGAGGCCAAGATACGACTGAAGCAGGACCCCCGTGTGTATCGGCACCGGGAGTTTGCCCTGAGGGGCGAGAGGAAAGAGGCCATGGAGAAGATCCTCCGTGACTTCATCCAGAGAGGCTGGCTTGAGCCGTGCCACTCCGAGTGGGCCTCTCCCTGCTTCGTCGTCCCCAAGAAGGTTGCCGGTGAGTGGCGGCTCGTGGTCGACTACCGCGGCCTGAACGCCCAAACGCAGCACGACAGCTATACGCTGCCCCTCATTGAGGACATGCTGCAAAAGCAACACCGGCGGAGGATCTTCACGGTGATTGACCTGAAACATGGTTATCATCAGATGCCTCTCGCCGAAGAGTCCCGTGCCTGCACAGCCATGAGCACCCCACTTGGACCTCTCCAGTGGAAGGTGATGCCTATGGGCGTTACCAACGGCAATGCGGCTTTTCAGCGGATGCTGGAGAACCTGCTTGAGCCGGTGCGCGACTGTGTGGACCCTTTCGTGGACGACGTGATCATCGCGTCCGGGGACCCCAGCATGAGCTACGAGGAGCTCCTGGAGGCACACGAGAGGGACGTCACTCGAGTGCTGGACCTTCTGGTTCGGCACAAACTCACGGGCAGCAGTGACAAGGCCACCATTGCGGTAAGCGAGGTGGTCTTCGCTGGCCACGTAGTCGGGAACGGGCAGCGAAAGCCCATACCTGGCAAGGTGGCTGCGATTGAGCACTGGGAAAAGCCCAAGACGGTCTCTGAGCTACGGGCGTACTTGGGGTTCTGCAATTACTACTCGGGGTATATCAAAATGTATGCCGAGTATGCAGCCCCCATGACGACCATGCTCAAGGGCCACCGAGAGGAGACCAAGAAGGGGTCCAAGAAGGCTCTGGTCTGGACGGAAGAGTCTGACCGGGCCTTTGAGGGGATGAAGCAGGCACTGCTATCCGCAGTGGGTCTGCACCTCGTGGATCCCGACCGAGGGTTCGTCCTGCGCACCGACGCTTCCGACTACGCCATTGGGGCTGTGTTGGAGCAAGTGCTTGACGATGGGAGGCACGTACCCGTGGCCTTCTGGAGCCGAGTCCTGGCGGAAGGCCAGAGACGGACGTGGACGCCCCGTGAAAAGGAGGCGTATGCCATCGTCATGGCTCTCAGGAAATGGGCTGGGTACATAGCCCTCCATCCCGTCACCGTCTGCACCGACCATCAGAGTCTGCAGTCGTGGCACAAGGAGCACGTGGACACCCCCTCAGGTCCCGCCTCCCGACGGGCAAGATGGCACGAGACCTTGGCCAAGTTCGACCTTACGGTGGTTTATATTCCTGGAAAGGATAACACCGTGGCGGACTGTCTCAGTAGGTGGGCCTATCCCGCCAGCAAGGGCATGCAGGATATCTCTGCCCATGGCGATGAGGCTGAGACCGCTGAAGCCAAGAAGATCATTGAAATGGAGCGACTGATGGAGGAGGAGGATGTCAAATGCTTCGTCGTCATGGCTGCCGATGCCCCCCTCGCATCGAGGGTGAGCAGAGCGGTCAGTGTACTCGCCCCTGTGGGTGCCGCGGGCGGAAGGCCCGGTCCGGCACCCCCTGTGGGAGTGGAGTCCGACAAGCACCTCTTCCCAGAATCTTGCCTCCAGGACGACTGAACCGACGATTACGCCAAGTCTGAGGCCTTTGCGGCCGAGTATAGGGCTGTGACCGACCCTGACGACGGGCAGAAGTGGCCAAAGGGGCTGACTGAGGAAGATGGCAAGCTCTACCGGAATGGTAAGCTGCTAGTCCCAGAGTCCCGGTTGCTCGAGCTGTGTGAAGCTTGGCACCACCACATGCTGCACCCAGGGGTCAAGAAGCAAGCTCTTGACATGCAGCGTCGGTTCGAGATCGACCATATCGTTCTCTACACTGCCATCAAGAAGGTCAGAAAGGGTTGCTCGGTCTGTCAGGCCTGCAATCCCGATAACCGGAACGTCAAGGGGGAACCCCAATGGACCCCGGTTCCTGACCAGCCCACGGAGAGCGTGGCCATGGACGTCTTCTCCATGCCCGAAGTGCACATTGGCAAGGAGACCTTTGACTGTGTGGTTCTCTGTGTGGACCGCCACAGCGGCTACGTTGTAGCCGTTCCGGCACGCAAAAAGGGGTTGCTTGCCAGGGAAGTGGCAGTCGTGATGATTCGTCATTGGCTGACCGTCTTTGACATCCCCCGCACCATTTGCAGTGACCGAGGGCCCCAGTTTACTGGTGGCTGGTTCAAGGCTATGTGTTCCCTCATGGGAATACGACATGCCAAGAGCGTTGCCTATCTCAGCCGGTCTAACGGCCGTGCTGAAGTGGCTGGACGGCAGCTGTTCGAGAAGCTGCGCAAGATCCACATCACCAATCCACGGCAGAACTGGTTCGAGGAGATGTGGCCTGCTCTGAAGGCCCATCATGACACCCCCACTCCGGGCGGTTTGTCCCCTCACCAGATTCTGTTTGGCAGGGACCCCCTGGGTAGGGGACTTCCCTTGTCTGGTGATGGCATGGCTATGGATGCCAAGGAGTTCTTCGCGCGGCAAGAGCAAACGGCGCGGGACATCCGCCAGCAGCTTGAGAAGGAGCATGCTGAGCGTCAGAAGTCCGCCCCGAGCTCGACAGCGCAGAAGTTCAGGGTGGGAGACCCGGTGTGGGTGATCAGACCCCGCCCCATGGGCACCCACCGCACCAAGACCTGGTTCACACCCGGCGAGGTGGTCCGCAGGATTGGTGAGGACACCTACCGCATCAAGGTGGGTCACGGACAGTTCCGGGAGCGCCACGAGAGTCAACTCCGTGTGCGGGAGCCCGACCTCCGTGGCCGACATGTGTCCCTGGACTACGCCAAACATGAGGCCGATTCGGACGACGACTATGCTGAGCAGGACGACTATACTGTCGAGAAGATCCTGGCTCAGCGTCCGAAGGCCTCGGCACCCGGAGGTCTGGAGTTCAAGGTTCGTTGGCGAGGCTATGGGCCGTCCCACGACACCTGGGAACCCGTCTCCTCATTTGTGCCGCGGGTCAACACTCCCTTCATGGAGTACATCCGCAAGAACAAGACCAAGATCCACGTTTCGGACTTGGCAGCACTCACCCGGGCGATTGCAGCCAGGGGTGCCTGATCAGCGCCCTGAGCTCTCCCCTGATGCGTTTGGAGCGCTTGTGAGGCCGACGATTCGTCCCTTACTTGCTTGCTCTCTTCCATCTTTTGGTGACAGAGTGGCCATATACCCCCCCCTGCTGTATCCAGAGGAGGATGGCCCCTCTCCTCTTCTACTCGTCACTCCCCCCCCTGCTGAATCCTTGGGAAACCAGGTGGGGCGACTGACCTTCATTTTCCTGAGCTCTTGGGGCCTTGAAGCCCATACGACGTTGCGCAACGGATGCCGCTGTCATCGGCATTGCGATTTTTTTGGTGTGTGGTCTGGTTCCATGGCATTTGCGGAATCCAGACCAGTCGACGTGTGTCTCGAGACTATATATGCCTGAACTCAGGCGTTATCCTGTCCATCCTCCTGCATTTGCCTTATCCTGACCGTGGCGTGGTTTGGCACTCTGTTCTGAGTGTGTTTACACGCCTATTTACCCAAATTGTTGCTTGTTTTTCTGCCCTCCAGGATATGTGCATCTGTATGTTTAGTGTCATCAGCCCATCGCTGAGGGATGGACTGTTTTTCACCACGAATCGAGATACAGAGGCGCCTTGAGTCGCCGTGTACATATCCTTACAGCCTGGTCCAGCCTGGACCAGTACTTGAATACAGATTCTACTGTTTGAGTGCCCGTGATACCGTGTTGCCCTATTCGCTGTGATGTGTGGAGATCCTGATGGCGCCAGGCGGGAAGCCCAGTTGCCTGACTACACTCCCAGCGGTCCGCCACTGTCAGTCCCAGTGTGAGCCTACCGATTTGCAGACGCACTTGCATTCGGATGGCGGCCTCCGGTGCTCCTGACCTCGGTCAGTCTGCCTGGGAAACTGGTGGTTTGAGGAGTCGACGCCTCCGCCCACACTGCATGAGGACTCCCTCATGTATGGCCACGCTTCGTGGTAGTAGGGCGAGGGAAAAGACGGCCTTGATGCCCGATCCCTTCAGGAGGAGTTCCCTTACGATTTGGGGTTCGTAAGGAGTTCGACTATGGCACTCTGGACTCGCGTCGTATGGATATGGACATGGTGCGCCCGAGGAAGGACCCGTGGGGACTCTCCCCAGTCGGCGGGCCTTGGGAAGCTTGGGGTAGCCTGATGGATCTTTGTGGTCGCTCTCGACTTGTGGGGCCACCTCGGCCGTCGTGTGACGCCTATGTTGGCCGTGTATGCCACTGCCACTGTGGTGGTGACCGTAGCAGCCGGCACCCGGTGCGCCTGGTATGGGTTAACGGGTCCTTTGGATGCCGAACAATCGCCGCCAGGACCCGGGACTTGATACTTGATACTATACATGTGCTACGAGCTGTTACAGCAGCATACCTATCCCACTGTGGGATACCTATCTTACTGTGCCTTACTGAAGTGAGGATGTGACACCCCCCCCCCCTTTCAGGAAGTGGTTCTGGGTACCCGCTGCCATGCGTGGGTGTTATCGAGCCCCCCCAGGGTTTGCTCTAAGGAGGGGGGTGAAGCGGTACCCAGAACCCCATGGCCAGGTTACGGCATACAACCGGTCTCCGGTCCACTAACCCCATGCACGGCGTGTTCCGTGCCGTGAAGCCCCGCATCGGCAACCGATGCACCGCCAGCGGAGATTTGTGTATCAGAATATCAGGAATCAACAGGGTTTTATTTTCATATTGTTTCCGTCAATTTTTATGCTTCCGTTCCGATACTCACTGTTTTGACTGCTGGCGGTTGGTTCGCGACTTTACCGTAACCGCCAGTTTAACTGTTTATAATGGAAATTTTAACGCTATCCGCGACGAAGGCTCCAAAGTCGCCAGCAACTGCATGGATGCTTCCGCAATTTTCATAATTAATACTCGCAACCTTAATCCGAATTTTTCAGGATGTCGAAATCGGATTTTCGACTTCGACATCCCCGCACTTGATTTGACCTCTTTCGAGTGGACCTACGTGCTTCCGTATGCACGAATCAACTTCCCTTTTATCCTGCCCTCCATTTGTCTTGAAGATATGGGCAAAACAAAGTTGATTCGTGAGGCCACTTGTGAAGGTCATATCTCGTGTTGCTTGCGAGTATTGACGATAAGGAAACGTCGGATGTATTCACAATACTCCCGATGTAATTTAGGAAGCATTATATGCCTTGCGTCTCCACACATGCGCGCTAGTGTAATGGATCATGGTCAAGAGGGTAGAGTTTGAGTTATCACTCTTTGGCCATGACATTGCGTGCGTTAAGATAGCTTTCGAGTGTAGCGCGCAAGTGTTGGTGTTGCATAGGAACTCTCCTTGAGTTCCTATGAGCGGTTGACACAAAGTTATGCCCTTGGAGGGGCATGACATATCGTGGTGGGAGCTACATTTTTGGGCAATATTTGGTATGTGCCATGTGTTGTGTTGCGTGCCCATTTGGCGGGCCCATTGCTCCAAGACAAGCCCGCCAATGGACCTCATATTGTGCAAGCCCCTTCTCCATACTCCCTACGGTCAATTGCAAGCCTAACCTTCGTGAAGGGAAGCTTGTGTGGTGATCCCGAAGCGATGCGTTGGGAGCAAGGTGTGTATTTTGCCATTTTCCATATTTTCATGTGCCCACTTGGGAAGTAGCGCTCGTAGCCCTTTAAGGCGCCCCAAGTGGAGCACATATATGGGATCGAAGGTCATTGGTGTCAAGTCATTGTGTGTAGAAGGATTAGTTGATTGCACGATCCAAGCCAAAGATATTATAATATAATTGTGTGCCTTTCAAGGCACTTTGGTTTGTCTTTGTTCCAATTTTGCCATTTTTGGCTCGTCATGATGTCAAGTGGCGAACGTATATCTCAACGTTGCGCTCAATTGACATCATGACCCAAGTATGTTATGAGGGTACATACTTCGGTAGCCAACATATCTTGGATCCGGCGAATAACTCCTCTTAGGCTTGGCATACCGTGGCCGCCATGTTGGCGATTTGGGACTATCCCAAATCATGGGCTCACATGGCGACCCTGCCATTCCCAATACCGGAGGAGTTGGGCGACGCCCTGAAGATATGTTGGACATATATGACTTGATACCAATCCTATGGCACACTCCGGTCCGAGTCGGGCATGTGCCTCATTTGCCCCAACCATGAGTGTGCGCAATTTTGGCCATTTTGAGCAATTTTCCACTTTTGCTGCCCGCCGTGCCCCATGTTCTAACCTTCGTGCACACCGGACGCATGGACCAATGGACCATATATGACATGGGTGTTATGGGTAATGGTCCCCATGGTCCACACACCACGTGGGCGAAGCGGAGCCGCCTTCGTCAAGGCGCTAGGCCAAATTGAGTATGGGCAATTTTGCCATTTTTGCATTTGTGGACCCAATTGGGATCGTCACCACGCCGAGTGGCATGGAGATCTTTTAGAGCCAAAGGCATGAGAGTCTCCGTTGGACTCCCGGTGGATCACGTATGGAATGCCGGATCCGATCTCCAAGCCGGCGTGGAGATATACTATTGGGAGCACACTGAATTTTGGCTCATTTCAGGCAGCCAAAATGACCCAATTTTGGGACCCCAATTTCCCCCTTCCGTGTGGTCAATTGGCGGCCCCATTCCTCTAAGCCCATAGGGAGACCGGACCCAAATCCAAGTTGTACACTCAGATATAAGTCCTAGGTCCTGCCTCCTACCCTGTGAGCCATTGGCCTCACCTTGGCCGAGCGAGCCGCGCGTGGGAATGACGCCAATTTTGGCGATTTTGGCATCATGACCCCACTTGACTCATCCGTGTTGCCCTGATGCCGGGACCTCAGAGGGAACCAGGTTGGGTGAGGGCTCCAGGGAGTTCGTACTCGAAGGGCATAGGGTCAGTTGCCTCGTCCCTACCTCTGGCGGGTCCGGACGAGGGGTCAATTTTGGAGTTTTTCAAGCCAATTTCAGTTTGGGCTGAAACAGCCCATTTTCAGCTACCAACTCCTGGGTGATAATGGCGGGGCCATATCTCTGGCTCAGAGTGGAGTTGGGACCTGCCGTTAGGGGAGCATAGGGAGCAACTGTCGGTTGGCCTTGGAACCCATTGGTTCCCAGGAACTCGCCTGTGGCTGTGCGGGACACCTCTCCCATTGGCAGGGTTTCAGGGTCCGGACTGAGCAGGGCATGGGTTGTGTTTGAGCCCCCGCCCCCATCAGCCACTGAGAGGGTCGGACCTGGGATTGGGATATGAGTCGGGACTGAGTGTCTATTGTCCCTTGATGCCCTTACCCCAGTCCAGTCTTAACCCCATGTGTACATATCCTGATGTGTTGCTGTACATACTTTCGTTCCCTCTTTGCAGAGTGGCAAGGATTCTGAAACGCTTTGTCACATGACACAGGCGTATTGATGCCCTTGTGAGCGTAGTGCCTTGCCTGCCTGCTCACTTGTGCGTGTCACCGCAGCGTCCCGTGGCCGGCCCCCCACGGGAACGCGTCAAAAACCTGGTACAGATGGACCTCAAACTCAAACCCGAGTAAGAAGGGTCTGTGGTAAGACGACGTCCATACCCCGCCCCACAAGACCAAATCGACGGGATCAAACGCCAGATCCAGGAATGTACAGAATCTGGCCCTGTCGAGGAGTATAAGCACGGGGATGATCCCCGCCATTGTAGCCCTTGCTTTCTGGTGTCTAAACCTGGCTCCACCGCCATGCGCTTGGTCGTTGACTACAGAGACGTCAACAAAAAGACCTACAACTACTCAGTGAGTATCCCCAACATGGAGAACACGCTAGAGAGAATCGCTACCTGCGGATTCAAAACTAAGATGGACAAGCGCAGTGGCTTCCGGCAGGTAGACCTAACCCGAGCAGCCGACAAACTGCTGGCCTTTGTAATGCCAAAGGGCCGTGTCTTCCACTGGAAGGTCATGCCCTTCAGTGTCGCGAATGCCCCTGCACTCTTCCAGGACCTGATGCATCAAATCCCATATATCCTGAGACGCAGACCCCTTGTGCAGGAACTGGTTTCCCGCGGGGCTGAGATGGAGGCAAACATCGATGACGTGAGCCTGGGTGATAACACCCAGGAGGATCACATCCTCCTCCTACAAGAGTTTTTCACCGTCTGTGAGGAGCACCATCTCTGCATCAAACACGAGAAATGTGAGTTCATGCGTGAGGAGATGGAGTACCTAGGTTTCGGCGTTGGGTATGGCTGGTGGAAACCAGACGCATCTAAGATGCAGCCCCTGCAGCACATGCAGATACCTAATGACCCTAAGAAGGGTGTCCAGAACGTCCCGAGTTTCATTGGCGCCCGCAAGTTCCACCTGCGCCATATACAAAATTTCACGTATTCATCAGCCCCCCTGACTGACCTTATAAATTAGACCAACCCTTGGCGGTGGACAGACAAGGAGGAGGCCTTTTTCCAGGAGGTGAAGAAGAAAATCTCCTCTACCAAATGCCTGGGAGCACCCCGTCCTCAGGGCGGGATAATACTCGTCACAGATGCCTGGAATGTAGGGGGGGGGGGTACCCTATACCAGTGGCAGCAGCTTAGCCCAGCTGAAATGTCCCACTGCCAGTTTCAAACTTCAGGTCTGAGCCGCGATTGTACCCTGAAGCATGACTACCCTGCCAATGAATGGCATCTGGTGCCCCTTGGGCATTGGAATTGGAAGTGGAATCAAGCGCGAGCCAACTGCAGTACCTACAACCAGGAACTCCTGGCTGGAATGCTCGTGCTCTCTTCCCAGTCCCGCCTGCTTTGCACTAACTCTATCGTCTGGCTCTGTGACCAAGCCCCTGTGAAGACGTTTCAGAAGGGTCCCCTCCTGAAAAAGCGAAAATAAAGCGATGGTGGACCTACCTCAGTCACATCAGGTTGACTGTCCACCATATACAGGGTATCAAGAACGAGATGGCTGACTATATATCTCGTAACAACTTCGATGCCCTCTAGGGGTGAGCTCGGACGCATTGGCCAAAGAGGCATTCCAGCTCATGGACGTCCAGCTGGACCCATCCATGTACGCTGCAGGTGTACTGGAGGTTTGGAGTCTGAGAGACTACCAGGCCGAGTACCTATGCGGACTCAACTCCCTCAGTGATGGCCCAGAGGCACGCCTGATAGACGGCGACCGTTGGTATAAAGATAACCAATATCTGTACTATGAAGACCGTATAGTAGTGCGTGAGGGACAACTGGATGGTTGCCTACAGTGGGCCCATCTCAGTTCAAGGCACACAGGGTGCAACCGTTCTGTTGAATTTTTCAGGGAGCCCTTCTACTCCCGATTAACCTGCGTTAAACTACGCGTTGCTATGCAGCCCATAGTGGACTCCTGTGGCTGTCACACCAGCAAACAGAGGAACTCACGTGACCGGGCACTGCTCTCCAGTCTGCCTATCCCCTACTGTGCTAATTCTCTGTTGTAGGTGGATTTCATCCACGCTCTGCCTAAGTTTGCTGGTTATGACAGGTGTCTGGCTATCAGCCGTGGCCTGACCCGTTTCACCCGTGCGTTTCCCTGCAACAAAAAGATCAGAGTGAAACAGACTGTGAAAATGTTGGTTGAACAATGGTTCGAACACGATGGGGCATCTAAGGAGGTGCACCCTGACAAACACGTACGTATCCGGAGTGACAGCGGATGGTATAAGTGCGTACTGGACGCCCTGAACTTCCGTTTGCCCACGGGTGTGCCCTACACTCACACTTCTGACCCTCTGTGTGAGAGAGAGAACCGTGTGGTGGAGCAGAACGTGAGGATTCTGATGAACCAGGAGCATACCAAAGATTTGGTAAGCCTGTTACCCTGGGCTGTCCTACCCATGAATTCTCAGAAGAGTTACTCAACTGGCTATACCCCCCACGAGCTGTTCCATCGGGGGCGTCGTGCGTGGTTCTTCAAAACCCCTTTCCCAGAGGACTACAGAAGCCCTGTAGGGGACTGGCTGAACACAGGCAGGACCTGGCTAACCTGGCTAGACCTAACCTGAAGCACTTTCCAGAACGTGACTTAAGTAGGCGTAACCGCACGAGACATCCTGCCAGTTTCGAGGTAGGGAAGGTGGTGCTGAGACACCACTCGCGATTGCCCATCGGGCCAAGCCACTGTTTGCAGGACCCTTTCTTTGGACCTTACTGCATTATAAAGATAGATGGATCCAGGATCCATATGAGGTTCATTCCCCGCCTAGGTGGAGAGCTGCTGTGTGCACCTAAACAGCGGAGACATTACCACTCGCCTGAGGAACTGTCCTGGGACAACAAGCGTCTGTCTGACAGAGAGGTCGAGGACATCCACCCAGAGAACGCTGCCAACCCTGAGGAGGCAGACGACCTCCAAGAAATGACTGCTGATGAGATGGCAGTCGATGGCTACTACGTGGTTGCAGGTATTGCAGGCCACGGGTATAAACAGGGCTGGAAATTTCTTACCGTATGAGACAGAAATGGGCTATCTGAGGCAGTGTGGGAGCCCATCCCAGCCTTTATACAGCCGGATAGGAGTATCAACCCCATCGTTCATTCCTACCTCGTTGAGAACAACGACGGACAGCTACTAACCCATGCTAACACTCTGTCCCAGCGTAAGAAGAAAAACTAATCTCCTTGTGCCTATCTATTTATTGTGCCTAACTGAAGTCAGGAGGTTGCAAGCGTCAGGAGGCAGTGGTATACCCCAGATATCCCCTCCTTCGGTTGAGAGTCTCCTTCGGGCCACTCCTGCAGGAGTATCAGCTCCCCCCGGAGGTACACTTCCCCCTCACCGAGGGAAGCAACACTGGGGATCATCGGAAAACTACCAGGCCACCTGTCTTGTTTGCAGCCCAATGTTTGGTGAGTCCTATTGCACCAGCGTCCCACCATACATTAATCGCCACAGTGGGGTACTAGGAACGCTCCCACGCGCTGGACCAGGTACCTGTGGGGTCAAATGAGTCCGCGGTGCGCACCTCCATACAACCACCTCAACTGCGGGTCACCTGAGCACGCAGGCCTACGTGAACAGATTCCTTCCATTGGAACTCACAGTTGAGGCCCTTAACTCGCAACCTCCTCTGTTTTCTGATCTCGCAGGGGCGAGGAGCACTCTTGTGCTGAGAACTAGACCTAATCAGTGTGTACCAGGACAGGTTCAGGACTCTGGTAGAGCTCCGGTTTCAGTGAGTGTACTAACGCCCTCCTCCGTTGGGATCAGTTTTCCAAACTCCTGCACACCCGCTGCTTTTGGAGTCCTCCCCCTGCCTGGGTTGTGCCCTGCAGTCCCATGCTTGTGGTTACCAGCGTGAGTGAGTGCCTTGTTGACCACGTGTTGCATGGGACATGCCCTAATGCAACGACCTTCGGGGAGCCAAGGATGAACCTTGGCAGCCTATTACCAGGAGGGAATGACAAGCAAGGTGCTGTGAAGCAAGGTGTGTTCACCCTTCTTGGGGACAAGCGTGCGCACAGTTAGGACCGCTAACTGGTCCAGACCCATGGGGATCTACCCTTCATGGCGGTGTTACCATACCCCTAACTGTGGTACGTATGTCTGTGTATCTCTCAGTTCTCTCCCCGGTGTGGCTGCCATGGTCGGCCTTTGCTGATGTCGGACAAAAGGTCCTAGTCAGCTACTGGTACCCCTCCTATGGCGCCCAACTTCTGTGCTGGCGCCTAACCTTTGGAAAATCAGCAAAAGCCCTACCTACCAGAGGGGAGCGGAGGCCAAGTGTGCTAAGGGCATACAAAACGACCATTTTTCTAGAGGCGGGAAGCTAAAACACTCCCCTGCCCGCGACGGAAAGCACGCGGAGCACGAGACTCCACTACACTACACTCACTAATGCCAGCACCAGCCTTTGAAGGCAGGGTGAGCACAACCGCACTCAGTCCTTACCAGGCCTGCTGATCCTAACCCCTACAAACGCTACTGGGTGGCCATGTCAGTGATGTTCTGAGCCCTATTGGCTCCTCTTTGAAGGAGCAAGCAAACACAGCGCCTCTGGGCAACTGTGGCCTGACAGGGACGCCTCCACGCGTTTCCCTGACAGGGCTTGGAGGGAGAGGTGCACTGTTTGAGCGCACAGTGTGTCGTAAGGGTTGTACTTGATGAAGTCGTCGATGGACCCATTTTGATTGTGTGATCAGCGCCCTTTTTAGCTTTGGGGAGGAAAGGGAAATTGGGGAAGGCAATGCTGCTGCAGCACTGCACCCTCCCTTGCCAACCTGAGAACAAAGGCGGATGCAGGACAGTTTGAGGCGGAGGAACCTAACCAACCTCGCCGTATTATACAGTTCTTAAGTTGGAAATTAATACCCGGTCCTCAAACTGCCCTATCGAGCAAGCAAGTTCTAAGGACTCCACCCGTTCTCCTACAGAACGTAGGGCGGAGCCCTGGGTAACCTCAACAAGAGTTTTACCGCGTGCACGGCGCGTGGCCTACAGCCCTTTAATGCATCATGCAGTATGCAGGGAAGGGAGGCGAGTGACGGTAACCCTACAATGTAACCAACTTCAAAAAACTCAACCAAGGGCCAAGCTCTTCCTGGGCTTACTTGCCTTACTTACCACGCATAAGTGTATGCCGAGGGACAACCAACTCAAGAGCAACCCTAAGCGTTCAAACAACCCTACGGCGATTTATAAACAACCCAAACCGATTAATGCATCGTGTGTTCTATGCGCTTGTTCCCCTATTTGCTGCAGGAGAAAGAGAGTGAAATGACGAACAACTGCACAGCGCAAAACGAGGCCTAGCGTTTTAAACAACCCTATGTTATCGCTACGGCGAGGCAGGCATGAGCAAGCACTTTCTTTTTGACCTGTTGAGAGAAGGAGGGAGTGGATGGATGCACAGGGAAACCACCACAGTGTGTGGATGCCTGGATGGAGCACATGCAGTGCGAGCACAGCGCATACTCTAACGCTACGTGCGTGCTGCGTGCTCCATTCGACTAACATACCTTTGATTCCTGTTTTGACCTGTGCAGGGCGAGAGAGGTGAATACCCAAACCCCAAACAAACGCAACGGTCACAACCCTAGCTTTTTGACAAAACTGACGACGCAAACACAATGCATGTGTGCCACATGACAGTAACATACCTGAGAGGCGGGTTGTCCGCCTGCTCTGTTGTGTGGTTGGCTGTTGAGTTCTTTTTCCTAGAGTCAATAAAATTTTTGGTGCAACTGTGCAAACATTTCTTTTAAAAGCTTTAAAAACCACGGCTCAAACCTTCTTATCCAGGAGCCATTTACGCCTCCGCACCTCTTTTTGTGGAGTGCGGTCCTGTTGCGCTTGTTTGTGAATTTAAGTTTTGGACTATAAATGACAATTTCTAACCTCTTTTCGTCGATTTTTAGCGATTCGACTTCTTGATGCTATTCTTGAATCGCTAACGCTTTCGCCAAACCACAGCATTCACTCCATTTTTCTTCCATTTTCTATTTTTTTTCAGCTCCTGGACTTTCGTGCCCTCCATCAGGAGTATTGCTTCGCCCTGGCCCTTGGTCAGGACGCTTACTGAAACGCTGTTTATACAGCGATCGCCGTCCAAATTAGAACGATCGACAGTACCCTAGTGGGCAAGCATGTACACTCTCGGGAGGAGGTCCTGGGTTCAAACCCCACTACCCCCACTTTTTTACCAAACGTTTTTGCTGCACGCTGGCGACTTTTGAGGAATGCTTCTTCGAAGGGACATTGTTCACGGTACATTACACTGTATTTCAAGGGTACCTACAGCGAGGTAAGCTTCTGTGAACTGATGAAAGTGTTTTTGGCTGGTTTGAAGTATTTTCAGAGGTAACGTTGGGGAAACATGAGCCTTTTTCCTGGGTCCTACTAGCTTGATCAACTAGTAACACAAAGTCACTACCATGTCTTTCTTGGGGAACTTGATCCAGGCCAAGCCCCCCCTAATCCTTGGGAAGGTGTTGAGACTAACACTTAATCATTCCTATCACCCTTTTGAAGCTTGAAGTACAATTTCCCAAAGTAACTAGGGTTGTAACCCTAGCCCCCCCCAATAGATTCGGGCCACCTCGCTCTCCTGTCGCCATCCTGTCGCCTCCCTGTCGCTGTTTTGGCACTTTTAGCCCCCTGTCGCTCCCCTGTCGCTTGCCTTTCGCTCTCCTGTCGCTCCCCTGTCGCTCCCTTGTCGCTTCCCTGTCGCTTCCCTGTCGCTTTCCTGCCGCCCTCCTGTCGCTATCCTGTCGCTTCCTGTCGCTTCCTGTTGTTTCCTGTCGCCATGCTAATTTTTGCCTGGCGCCTTCCTGTCGCTCTCCTGTCGCTCTCCTGTCGTTCCCTCCCGTCGCTCTCCTGTCGCTATTTCCTGTTGCCTCCCTGTCGCCCTCCTGTCGCTTGTCTGTCGTCTTCGTGCCGCCTCCCTGTCGCCTCCCTGTCGCCTCCCTGTCGCCTCCCTGTCGCCCAATATGGTAACCTGTCGCTCTCCTGTTGCTTGCCTGTCGCTTGCCTGTCGCCTCCCTGTCGCCTCCCTGTCGCCTCCCTGTCGCCTCCCTGTCGCCTCCATGTCGCCCAACCTGGTAACTTGTCGCTCTCCTGTCGCTAGGCTGTCGCTTGCCTGTCGCTTGCCTGTCGCCTTCTTGTCGCCTCCCTGTCGCCTCCCTGTCGCCTCCCTGTCGCCCAATGTGTTACCCTATCGATGGAAAGCCACAAACACCTCAAACAGGCAGTTCGATAATAACAAAAATGTTCTTTGTTCATGCCAAATTGTGAGATCTCGCCTTAGCAAACCTCCCGGAAGGCGTGCAAAGCAATGATGCGAATCGCAGATCGATGGTCCAATCATTTGCATTGTTTGACAATCATAAATTCCTAACACCCTTGGTGATTTACTATGCACATTTGCATGGCCGCTCAGCTGTAGGCTCGCAACCATTTTGCAAATCAAACTGAATCTCACAATGATGTAGTACACACGCCGCCAAGAAAAAGTAGGTCAACTCATTATATTCGTATGATCCACCTCGGCTCTTAACTCGATGAAAAAGGCCAAACTTCTTGATGTTGGAGAATGCACGTACTCGTCCAAGAATGCGAAGGAGTAGGGATGTGCCCAGGTCGCCGTGCACTTCCAACGGAATGGCATACCATTGGATTGCTCAAGCACTCTGGCATTGCATGACCAACACCTAGAGCGTTGGAAACTACCAACAGGGCCACCCCAAGCCCACGGCAACAAGTGGCACACAAATTTTTGGAGCAGTCAACCGGCACTCGCGAGTTGCACAACCTCCAAGGATTGGTACACACTTTGTTGCGGTAGGCATTGGTGGTCAGGTTATTGCCATCCTCGTGGGCATTCGGTGCCGCCAACTCCCTGCGTAGGAGGGTTGCAACCGTGCCTTCTCGGTTTCGTCGCCTTCAGATCGTCAAACTGCGTCAACAGACTGTTCATAATAGTCTGAGATAGTGGTTCATTGTTTGAAAGAGAGGAAGCGGCAAACTGAAAAAGCAGTGCACTTTGTCAAAGTGAATTACCTGGACTTGATCAACCAGTTGTGTTTGTGTGTTCTCAAACTGCTCCGTCATTTGCTTCAGCGTGTCGCTGCAGGTTGAAGATTAGTGGGGTGCTGAGTTGTGCTGTGCTGTGCCGTGCGGTGCTGAAATTGTGCTGTGCTGTGCCGTACGGTGCTGAATGATGCTGCGCTCTGCTGTGCGGGCGTTGTACACACACACACACACACACACACAAGTACCTTTTCTTTCTTGTTTCTTCTTCTTGCGGCCTTGTCTCAGATAACGGAGAGCATGTTCATAACAGAAACTATAAACAGAAAATGTGAAAAGAAGAGGACAAAAACGCAATCAGAAACAATTTTTGGATTAACTCAATGAAATGCTTGCATAAATAAAAGTTCTTGCTGTCGGGACGAGTTCTTGCTGTCGGGACCTGTCGGGGTCATTGCTGATCGGGAAAGTTTGCAGTTGACACTCATCTTTATCATTTAGTTCTCAGTTTCAGGCGAAATCTACCTGCAGAATGAATCGATAAAAGATGAAAATTCACCGACACGCTAAAAGTTTATCCATCTAACAATGAAATGACATCTTCATAAGAATCCAAATAAATGTAAAACATTGGTTCTCATTTTCTTTACATATATCCACCTGTATAAAAATCCATGTACTATTTTGTCCCACTTGTTATCTTCCACAGGCCTGTCGCTCTCCTGTCGCATCCCTGTCGCCTTCCTGTCGCCTTCCTGTCGCAAAAAAACACCCTGCCGCTCTCCTGTCGCTCTCCTGTCGCTCTCCTGTCGCTTTCTCCTGTCGCTTCCCTGTCGCTTCCCTGTCGCCGCTAGCCCTGTTGCCCTCCTGTCGTCTTCTTGTCGCTTTCCTGTCGCTTATCCTGTCGCTATGTCTTGTTTCCTGTCGCTTCCCTGTCGTCTCCCTGTCGCCACCCTGTCGCCGCCCTGTCGCCCTCCTGTCACCCTCCTGTCGCACCTCCCCTGTCGCCTTCCTGTCGCCTGCATGTCGCTTCCTGTCGCTTCCCTGCCGCTTTCCTGCCGCTGGCCTGTCGTCTTCTTGTCGCCACCCTGTCGTCTTCCTGCCGCCACCCTGTCGCCTTCCTGTCGCTCCCTGCCGCATTTCACCGTCGCCTGCCTCGCGTGGCCCGAATCTAATGACACGTCTTGATGGGATATCGAATCCTGCCCTCTCCTCTGCAACCAGGGTCTAAAATTCACCAGGAGGCACATCAGCCCTTTGGATAAATTGGTGTGTTCCGGTAATCCAGCAGGTGAGCCAGATGTATACAGCATTTTACATCTGAGGAAATCTCTGACGATGGGTCTGATGTGGTGTCCGCTGAGGCCTCAATGGACCAGATGCAGGGCGACAGGGGACGCCCTGGTCCAGCTTTGTATCCTGATGACTTTAGTGGTGGGTGGGGTCATGGCAGATTTCCTACAGATGTTACGGCAGTAGTCTGTTTGTCAGCAGATGAGAGTGCCCCGTTGGTTGATCCTCAGTTGGAGCAGATCAGCCAAATACACGCATCTTTATCTCAGAACATGTCTGCGATGTTAGGCTGGGCCCCGCACATCATGGAAGGAACTGCTGACACTTCGTGTGAGCAGGAATGTGTGCTGAAAGATAGGGCACCGTCACGTAGGAAACGCAGGCCAAATAGTGGAGATTGAAAGTTTCTCACGGGTTTCTTTGCTGCGGCTGAACAGAGGGCATCGGGGCATGGGTTGAAACCCACAGTGGATGCTTTTTGCAGCAATAAGTCCAGCTGCTTAGTGACGCATAATGGTGTTAAAGGATATTGGACCCCAAATCGGGGTGCTTTCAAGCAGTCCTGGTCCGAAGTGCATTTATGGTTACATCCTCCTGATGGTTGTTGGGATGATTGCGTCACAAAGATCCTCGGGGACAATGCCAGAGATTTGGCTCTTGTCCCCACATTGAAGGACCAGCGATGGTGGTGGACACTTGCAGAAGTAGTGGTGGATTCGGTTGGTTTTTTGGACCCCGCACTCATTTTTGAGCCGGTTGGTACGCATGGAGAGTTGAAGGTCCCTTAGAGGTTGGTGTCTTTTGATGCTATTGGTCATGAACGGGATAGTGGTAGATCCCCCTCCCCGATTCAATATGTTGATCCTCAGAAAGGCGGGGGTAATACAGATGATTGCCAACCGGTGGGTAAAGTGGTCCGTAAACGCCGTGGTACCAAGAAATCAGTTCCCTCCCCCCTGCCCCACCTCTCCTTCACAGCCACCCATCCCTTTGCCCTTCAGTGGTGATAATTTTGTTCTGCTTCCCTCTCCACAGGATCAGAAGTGAACCCAGGCATGCCAGAGAATCACAGAGAATCGCAGGCGACACCGTGGTCAGATGGGTATGTCTTCTTCAGGTTCAGGCTTCCTCTCTCCCCAGGACGCTGGTCTGTCCGAAACCCCGTCAGCCTCAATGACTGACAACAGATGAGACTCTGTCTCTGAGTGTGGTATGACTTCAGAGTCTGAATCAGAACCAGAATATTGTAAATATGCGTACAGGAATGACTGTCATAGCAGTTCAGCTCCTATTGGCAATGGACATCAGGAAACGGGTGTTCAAGTCCAGAATTTGTGTTATACCAGGTCAGTACAGTCTGCCATCCAGAATGATCTGGACCATCCAGATTGCTAGCACTATCGGGAGCATTTGCTCTCCACTTTCAACAGTCCTTTTCTAACGCCACGGGGCTATGACAAGGATGCTAATGAAAATCCAGGCCCCAATTCCATTGTACGTTTGCATTTTGTAGAGAATCCAAAACCGATGAGCTGTAAGGCCATTCGGTCTGTAGGGGTCAGGGAGGCGGCTCTGAGGGACAAAATTGAGTCGTTCGAAAAAAAGGGTTTCATTCCAAAATCAAAGTTTGACAGTCCAGAATGGATGAGTGGAGCATTTTTGGTCCCGAAGCCCAATGGAAAATTGCGACTGGTCATCGTTTATCGGCATGTGAATACACAGTTGAAGGGTCACAGTTTTCCACTGCTGGTAAATGAAGACCAGCTTGGCAACTAGAAAGGCACTTCTTTGTGGTTTCTGGTGGATTTGGAGGATGGATTCCACCATATGCACCTGGTCAAAAAAAATTGGCATTACACTTCTTTCAGTACACCGTTTGGTGTTTATGAGTAGAAAGTGTTGCCAATGGGGGTGAAAGTAGGGCCACAGGCTTTCCAGCGAATGGTAGCCTACTGTTTGAAGGACTGTCCAGCTACTAAGCCATGCATTGACGATGTTTTGACAGGGACAGGAAAGAAATACGGATATCAGGGTAGGGTGATGGACCATAATAGAATACAGTCCATCATGAAGGACCCTGTCGCTTGTCACGAGTACCTTCAGGACCATTTCCAGGGCTTATATCATCTTTTTTCTTCTTCCGCTAAGGCCAAATTTTATGTCAAGCCTTAAAAATGCCATCTGTTTCAGATGCAGGTGCACTACTGTGGGCATATTCTTGGGGAGGGGAGGAGATGCCCATCACATACCAAAACAGAGGCGATACCAAATTGGTATCATAATACCATAAAAGCGCCCAAGGCGCTTAAGGGCTTCTTGGGGCTGGCAAACTGGTATAGTATATATATACAGGGATATGTAAAACCTGCCGCCCCATTGATGGATGCCCGTAAGGGTAAATACATGTATGAACAGCAATCAGGACCCTCCATCACCAAGGAGGGCCTACCCGCCAAAAAAAGAAAGAAGGTTAAATTAACTGCAGCCGAAGCCCGTATACAGTGGACTGAGCCCATGATACGTGGCTTCAATTCCATTAACAAAGGACTGAAGGAGGCTGTTGATCTTTATCTGCCCCCCCTGATGGCAAGTGGAAAATACCGACAGATGCGTGTGATTATGCCATTGGTGGAGTGCTGAAGCAGCAGGGTACGGACGGGCGTTGGCACTTAGTGGCATTCTTCTCCCGGAAACTGCAGTGGTCCGGTGGAATGCAGAAGGACACATGCCCTGACAAAAACAGCCCAGAGTTTGAAAAACGGGCCATTCAAGGCAGGGGGCAGATGGGGTCGACAGTTGGGGAAAAGGAGACATATGCTTTAGTATGTGCTCTCCTGAAATTTCAATCGTGGATTCGCGGACAGAAGGTGACGGTGTGCATGAACCACAGTAGCATACTGCAATGGTACAAAGAGGACGTTTGAACCATGCCAGGGCTGCTGGGGCTTCGGGGGCACTGGCACAAATTTTTGAGCAGGTTCAAATTACATATTGAATACCTGCCGGGGGAAAGATATGAGGTGGGGGAAAGTTTGTCCAGATGGGCATACCCTGCAGGGGAACTGCAGGCCACAACCTTGCATGGTTCTACCATGGATGCTGATGGATGGGCCATGGATGATCAGCCAGAACAGGCCAGAACACGAGAATTTCTGCAGCAAGAATACTCTGGGGAGTTTCTGCACCCTGTTACTCTTGCACCTCTATCTGTTTCTACCTTCCCCCTTCCTTCCCCTGAACGTGATGTCTCTTCCCTTACAGATACAACATCAATTCAAGTGCACTCACATTTTTAGGAGCTTGTGTAGCATTCCTTATCTCACGTATGTTCTTCTTTTGAACCTCTGCCTGATGACTATGGGGCTGCCCTGTGTGACCTTTCATGGCACATGCCAGGGGCAGTTCAGTATGCCTTTTCTGAGTTGAAGTCTGTCAAGGTTCCACGTGCAATGAGCGTTCTACAGCAGGATTGGTCTGAGGCCTATGCAACAGACCCCGATTTTCAGGATATTTGGCCACAGTCATCGACAGACAGAGCCGTTGGCAAGTACTTCTATCACCAGTGTGAGGTCCGCAGCGAGGGCAAAATATATGTTCCAGTTTGATTTTTGCAGCGGGTCTTGAATGGCCTGCATTTGTATTCACTTCCTGGGGTTGACGAGCTTCAACAGCTTTTCTCCAGGAAATTTTCTGTATCTATTGACAGGAATGAATTGTTGAAGACCATATCTGGGGTTGTGAAGAGTTGCAATGTTTCTTAGGCCACCAAACAGCGTAGGGGTGCACAGCCCGATACTCTTGGAATTTTTTTCCCATGTCACAAGTTCCTTTTTCATCAATTTCCGTGGATTTTGTTTCCATGCCAGAGCTGCACCACCACTCCGAAAAATAAAACAGTATTATGGTTGTGGTGTGCAGGCTCACTGGCTATATTGTTGTTGTGCCTTGCAACAGCAATTTAAGCAGTGCAGAGTTAGCTCCCCTGTTTTTGGAGCAGGTGGTTTCCTTTATGGGGCTCCCCCATTAAATTTTCTCAGGGCACGATAGTATTTTGAGGGCCCGTTCTTTCCACACGTTGATGAAATTGTCGGGTGTTGAAGACCATAAGTCCACTGTGTGTAATGCGAAGGCTAATGGTAGGGCAGAACAAGCAGTGCCGTCTATTGTGCAGTCACTGCGCCAAATCATGGAACCAAAAAATTTCAAAGATTGGTTCCATCTACTCCCCCTTGCAACCTGGGCCCTGAATGATCTGCCAGGGGCAGTTTCAGGTTATTCCCCCCATAGGTTAGTCTTTGGAAGAGATCCCCTGGGGTTTGGGGACTGCCTCCCCATTATTCCAGAGGACGGCAGTGAGGACGCTGTTTCTTTCTTCAACAGGCGTATTTCAGAAAGAAAACAGGTCCAGACCAGGTTGTCTCACGTGAATTCTTGAAGAAACACCCACTGCAGGTTTTTCATCCTAGGGATCGCCTTTGGGTGCGTATCCACAAGGAACTGAAGAATTGCCCCACCACTTCTAAAGTGCACCGGATCTGGACTGGACGAGCAGAGGTGTTGGAGAGAGTGGAGACAGGCAGATATCGGGTGTATACACACAAAGGGGAACAAATTCTGGAGAATGTGAGGCTTAAGCCCTATTACCCCCCTATTAGTGGTAACCAGCCCCCTCTACATATCTCTACTGATACGGAGGAGATGGTGGAATCCGATCGGTATATTGTAGAACTGATCCGGGACCACAAGCCTAAGGGTAAAGGCAGTAATAAGGGTACCAAATGGCTTGTCAAGTATAAGGGATATGAGGAACCTGAGTGTCAGGACGCCTGGGTCCTCCTCCACGATATCAATAAGGACTGGCTGTCTTATAATAAGCACCATAAGTTGCTTGACAGGCTCGGATTAGACCAGATAAATGGGTTGACGGCTTCCAAAATGTCTCGCCTTGTTGCTTTTGCATTCCCACCCTGATCTGGATCTCCTTGCTCCATTTTTCACTTTCGTTTCTCGTCACCTTACAGGTTGATCTGCAACTGGTCGAAGGCTGAGAACTGTATTTTTGGAAATTGCACAGTTCCGCCAGTTGGTGCAGCAACGTGGATCTGAACAAATTTATGTAATATCTCTGTGTGTAAGCCATTAGAGATGCAGGTGGTGACCTTTGGCATCATTTGAAGCTCTGTGCTGCGGACAATACTGGTCTGTGCATTGCGTGATCACTGTGAGCCCCATACCAGCACCAGTACCAGGATCTACATTTTCTAGCAGGGATACATGTTTATTTTTCTTCTGGGCGCAGCGATCAGTGCACGCAGTCTACACTGGTGCTCAACTCAGTGGTCCATTGAATTTCTTATCACTCTGACGCCCTTTCAGATGGCATCAGGCTTGGGAGGGGGATGTAATGTGACCACAGAGTTTGGATAGACAAGGGATAAACAGCAGCAGGAGTTTGAGTCCAGAGGTCTGCCAAGGACCTATGATGATAGGGTAGGTATGCTAGCAGGAGATCGCTGAGTTCGGAATTGCGATCTCTGATGCTCTGTGCGCGTGAGCCTGCCTGTTGGGTCGTGCGCACTCTGGTCTGCTGATCGACGGTCCTGTGGTGCTAATAGTGTTAGCACCATACTCTGAGATAAGCGCACCACTTAGGCGGCTCAAGTTGCATGGTCAAAAACGAAGAAAAAGGTAGGAAAATGACAGGTTTCCAAAGGCATCAGAAAATAGTCTTTTTGATGGATATTTGAAAACCGTCGCAAACAAGTATGGCGGAATAAATATTTCTATAAGAATGAAGTGTCCAATGGGCGAGACAGGGAAAAGTATTGCTTGCTGACCATTTCTTGCGCGAGGCCTCATGCAAAGACGTTCATTTGTGTCAGATTAATGTACTACAGCACGACGCATTAGGCAGGTTGTCGAAAAATGGAACCCTGTCGTATTTATACACGTAACTTAGTACCATTATCAGGATTGCGTGATAGAGATGGATCTATTAACGAATAAACTTCAACAATTGTGTACCCAAGAATCTTGAAAAGTATAAATGTTCCGGAACAAACTGCAGTTTCAAGCGCGAGGCCTCGCGTATGGAACCGCGCATGAGAAACATTAAAGTTTCGGTGATCATTGCGCGAGGCCTCGCGCAATGGATCTCATAAGCGCTCATAGAAACCAAAAATTGGACAGATCCACCAACTACACAGCATGTGCATTCCCTTGATGCGGCGCTGCGGCATGGGCGGCCACACAGGTCCCGCTGGCATCTGCAGTTTTCATACTGTGGTCACCGCTGGCTTCACTGCCCAACAGCGATGGTAGCGCGCCGCAACTGGCTACCGCAATCAGGATTAACTAGTCAAATGTGGGATCACCAGACAGTTACAGTTAACCGAAATTGGTGCATGCGACAAGCGAATCACAGAATAATTGGTCGCGCGAAAACTGTGTGACAGGTTGATGTTTGAAATCAAGAAAGTTTTTCAAACAGCGATCTTTACATAGATACAGGTACGCAATTATTCTTCACAGCAACAATGCCGAGGAGTTTTGTGAAAGTCTGCTTCCCAGCCTTGTGACAAAGAAGGGCCAAAACAGAGGTGCAGTAACCATTGAAGATGTTGACGATCTGTATCATCTCATCACCATCCGCAAAGAAGGTCACAGGGTGATTGTCTTCAAAATTCCCAATTCCTTTGTCAATTCCGTGCGTCAGCGGTTAACTGCTTACTTGAACGCAGAGCGTGTATATGTGCCTTGGGTTAGGTGGTGTGCTGAGCCTACTTGTACACTTCAGGCGTATTGGCCGCACAGGGGTGTACCTAACTTTCCACCGTCCCTTCTAATTCGAAAGGGGTTGGAACCACTACAAACAAGTCCTTGTGTCTGTGTTGTTGGTGCTAACGCAGCAGGGGCTGCTTAAGGCTGGTTTTAAGCGAAAACTGTCGGAGCTGATCCCCCAATGCAGTGTGTTGGAGGAACAGAGAGAGGCGGACACGCTGCGAAACCTTCGAAGAAGATTGAAGAACATGCAGTGATGTGCGAGGCCTCGCGCAAACAGCATGAAACAACAGGTTAGTACACCCCCTCTCTTGCGCGAGGCCTCGCGCAAGGTTAACAGTCAAAAACAGTGCCGAGCCCCTTCAGTTTTGCATTCTCAACCATACTGTACTCGTATTCGCTAAAAGCGCCTCACATATGCATTATCGACGACAATTTTAACCCTTTTCAATGTCATGTTTCCCTCAATACAGGCTTTCTCCTTATCGCAGAAGGGCAAGCCCCGCCAAAAAAACAGCCGAGGAACGAGAAACATACCGACTATGACCCCGGGACCTCAGGATCGGAGACTGGAACACCAAAAAAGGGGCGTAAGAAGAAGGAAACACCAGATCCTGGCTTCACCACCGGTACTGACATCGAGGACCACCCGAAGCTCGATGGGAGGCAGGTGGAGGTTGAGCTGGACAACGTGAGAATCGACCAGGAGAAGACAAAGGGGCAGATGAGACGGAAAGATACGAAGTTACTGCAGAAGCGTATTGAGTCACTCGAAGCAGCACCGCCAACAGGCCCATTACACGTCGTTCTCTGAGAAGATAATACTATGTTGCCAACCGACTGTTCGCTTCCCTTGTTGCGCGAGCCCTCGCGCATAGACGTGTCTCATATTTGCAGATGGCGATTATTGGTGTGCATCTGGACAGCAAAGCGTGGAAGCGATTGCGAAGATTCCGGAGAAGTGACGCACAGCGTGTCGGGATCTGCAGCAGTGGCATACTACATGCATCGCCGATTTTCTGAAGCCTACGACACCGTGGGCCTTCCGTGCAATACTGGTGGGACAAGCAGAAGAAAGCGCACAAGATGTTGAGCCAATACCACTGTATGAGGCAGCAGATAACCTCATTCGATCAGCGGCGACGAGGCCTGGCTGACACGTACAGCAATCTCAAGATCGCCATTGTGGATGCTGTGCAGATGAGTGCCCTGGTTCCAACCGCTGAACTGAAGCAGCCTGGTCAATTCGTATGTTCGTTAATCGTTGTTTCGAAGCTGTTCGTTGTGCGAGGCCTCGCGCATAACGTTGTCACTTTCAGGACAAAACGTATATATTGTGGAAAGATTTTATGACGTTTGCCTACTATGCTGGTCCGGAAGCTGTGAAAGGTCTGCAGAAGTTCCACGACAAAGGGGAGAAAGTCACGAAGAAGGCGCTGAAGAAACTGGACGGGATCCTGTTGCCGGAGTTCTACAAGAAAGTGGCAGAAGTGATGCAGGAAGAGAAAACAAGCCTTAAATCCTTGCCGAATTCGATTGACGACATCATCCTTGACCAGTGGGTCTCAATGCATCTGGACCACCCGCACAACTGCCAGTACGTTTGACCTGAGAAAGGTGTGTACCATCGACGCGACGTGGGTTCCGTTTCTGCATTGGTGCGCCGCACTTTCTCCATTTCTGTTCTTTAGCCAAAGACATGAGGACCCGCAAAGAGGTTGCTGCACTTTGAAGGCCTGCCCTGAAGGTGACCCTTGGTACATGGGGCTATTGGCGGGAGCCTGAAGGCAAAAGTCGCGGTCCATGGCCGGCATGGAAATCCATCATTTGCGCACCACTGTGGCAGGTGGCAGAGAAAAGCGAACCCACCTCCCTGAAAATCCTGAACGTCCAAATACTCCTGGGTCAGGAGCCTACAAAGAGCCCTGTGGTCCCCCCAGCTGCTGGCGTTACTGGTGACTTCAAGACAGTGGAACAGCAGTATCCATTACTGTCAAGTCAAACTATCACAATTAAGGCGACCCGAATTGCAGCGTTGGCCAAGGATCCCCCGAGGCGGTTTATTGAGATTGAAAAGAACCTGATTGTCATCAACGGCGACATATTTGAACGTCTTGCTCCTGACATGATGTGCCCAGCCTGGCTGTATGCAGAGATGGCGCGTGCCGATACCCTTTTCGGCGGCTCTCAAACTGTTGTTGACAACATGTTCAACGTGCTGGAGACGGAAACAGATAGGCGTCTCAACGATGATTTCAACACGCCGCGCATGGCTAACATGTTGCGTGTTCCCATCTTCAGTTGGCAAGTCAAACCGAAGCCTGCAGGGGGTCTACAACGTTTGAACTTCGCTGGGTGCTGATTTCGTCACCGGATAGCTGGTCGAGAAAGGTACAATTCCCTCATTACGTCCGCTCTTTGCGCGAGGCCTCGCGCAATAACTTCTCCCTCATTGCAGATTCTGAATTATCTGACGTTTGGACCTACTCAAGTAGAGGAGATGGATCCTGTTGAATTTGGCGGTCACCTTCCGATAACAACGGTTATGTGGTATTTTGACACTCACTCCTTTTACCTGAAGCAGGATAAGAGCTTCAAGCCTGCGTTTTTGGTCATTGATCATCAGCCGGATCTGGTGTGCAAGATCGCGTCCATCGAGCCGGATTCTCGCATGTACCTTCTTGGTGTTACCTCCGACGATCTCTCCGATTGGGTCAACAGAGTGCAGACTCAGTTGAACCACGTCTTGACACAAGAGTCGAAACTGGACACGTCTGGTGATTGGGACCAGCAGGCCAACTGGTCAAACCGTGGTATTCCCCTGTGAGTTCGCGATGACAAGGTGGGTTCTGATGCGTTGTCGCTGAAGGAGGAAGCGACTGTTGAGAAAGGTCAAGCTGCAGAAGCACTGGCCCCTGCAAAGCGGAAGTCTACTGGTGGGGAACCAGCCCTCAAGAAGAAAAAGACTGCCTCCAAGCCTCAGGCAGCGAAGTCGGTTACGGGTGTAGAATCCGACGAGAGCGATGGGGATGAAGAGAAGGGGAGCGAAGAGGAAGAGGAGGAGGAAGCGCAGGTCGCCCAGGGCAAGGCAGCGAAGAAGGTGGCAGCGAAGCCGACGTCCGAGGAAACCGGGGCCCGAGCTCCATTCAAGCAGCCAGCCCGTCAGTCCCAACCAAGAAGCGAGCCCGCTAAGCCACCGCCTAAGGGTAAGACGTCCGTTGCTAAGGCATTGGGTTCTAAGATGCAAACTGTTCCGAAGAAAAAGTGATTTCTTTGCTTGTTCTGATATATTATGCGGGAGGGCTCGCGCTATGCATTCCTCTTCGACGACGTTTATGCTGTCACCTTGTGCGGCACATTTTTCTCTGTGATGCATTTTTATTGCGCTGTTGTGTTGGTATTTGCGCGAGGCCTCTCGCAAAGAAGGGGTGCCAAAAAATGCTTCTTGTCGTGCAGCGTGCAACATGGTTTTCGAGAACTTGTTTTCCAAAAGATTGAAAGGTCATGGGTGTTTTGATTGCAAAGCATAAGTGGTCTAGAAAACAAAAAGTCGAGGTTTTCCAGAAAAAGAACTTCATTTTTGTGGAAATAAATTATTTTCCCGGGCAGTCGTTTTTGTTGAAAATAAAGGAAAATGGACCAGTTAATTGCTTTTCGCAGGTTCTTTGGTTCTTGTGTTTTAGGTCCCCCCCAAAAGGACTATTTTTTTGCAGTGCCGTGGAGAGGCAATTTCGGGCGCATTTTGACCATGCAACTTGAGCCGCCTAAGCACCTCAGTGTGATACGAGTTGGTTGGGCAGCACAAACACAAAATGACACACAATGTATAATTACGAATCAGTGGAGACCGACACCTTTATCCGCATTCTTGATGGGTCATCATGAGTCCTATAGCATAAGATCCGGTGATGGTATGCCTTACAGGATAACCACGACGTCAGGGCTTTCAGGAATTATGACAGATTTTTGAGGGTTTGCATTTGTACATTTCATTCGATTTTGCATTCAAGTAACGATTGTTGACTTCGAATTTGCTGTCCTGGATTCATTCCAAGTATGTCTCAAGCAATTCCGAATTATTTACTCAATTTGAATGCCCCATGTCCTTTTGATGGTTATTTGCTATAGGACATCTTGTTCGTGTTCATAATGCATGTCATGGCCAGTGTGCCACTGAATTTTGGTTTGATGTCTTCGCTTTTAACTTTGAGACGCCATGAGTTTCATGATTGGTTATGGAATCGATGCATGTTAATTTCGATGCTATCTTCACATTCGCTCATCTGGGAGCCATTCTGTTCGCAATGTGAGATACACCCATGATGCATGTATGCCATGATCAATGATGCGTTGTAAATGAATATGATTGTCATGTATACATCTCTCTCTCTTCCTCAGCTTCTTGCAGAATTACCATCCTCAAGTGAAGGGGTTTCAATCATCAATGAAGTGGATATAATATCAAGGGGACTCCAAGTGATTCAGCCTCACTCGTCGTCAATCATCAGAGGTTCACACCAATTGTCTTGTTTGTGTTGTTGTGTGTCACATTTGCTTTGTGTTTCTGTTGTTTGTCTACTTGCTTTTCCATTCTTAAATTGAAGATAGTAGAGTTTGGATTTCCATTTTCATTTTCACTTCCTATCACACAACTCCATGTGTTGTGTCATGCCTTAAAGGAAATCTCATTTTTTCAAGCAGGATAGTATCTAACCTTAGTGTGGATTTGATTGCAGGTCTACGCTACGTGAACCGGTCTTATCGAACTGAAAACTATCAGTTGGTACAGCCCGTGTTGGAAAATGGACTGGCCGCCCTGCAGGTAGACCTGAATGAAGTTAAGGTGGAATCCTTCGCGAGTAAGGAGCAGCATATGATGCAGCTCAATTGTGCGTGATATCTCAATAACGTCTATCGCATTTATTGAGATCGATGGGGTTGTGTTATGCTAGCCCCCCATTGTCTCAACTCGCTAAGGTGTTGACCAAAATAGCCCTTGAAGGAGCGAGAGTGATCCCGTGTACCCCCGATTGGGGTACCACAGGGGAACACGCCTATCGGAGGCGTCTGTTGGACCGTATGGCAGTTGGAGGAACTGAACTCCCCAGCGGGCCAATCTACATCTCTGAGGACTCTCAGGAGACCATGCCCGCCCCTGAATGGGGCAGTTTCTTGTCCATCGTAGATGGCTCTCTAAACCCCATACCAGTGAGTGACCTTAACCAGGTGGTACTCAAGAAGTTGATGCCCGAAAACAGAGGCCTTACGCTCCTGGATCTTAAGTAAAGATCAGAGTACTCTTCGGTAACCACTACGAGTGGTGAGTGCTCCGATGAGCAGGAGACCCCAGCAGTCTCCGGTCCCTTGGCTGATGCTGACGACCGCCTGAGCGAGATCACCAGTGCTATACCCCCGGTTGACCCGGAGGTGCTTACACTGAAGCACAGCACTTTCCTAGCGTAGTTGCTTATGGATGCACTCCACTCATGGCGGGTCTCATGACCACGCCGTTTTCTCCATGCAGGCCACAGATGGCCCTACAGGTCAGGTACCTGGCGCTAAACCCTCACCAAACAACATGCCCGTTTCTTGGTACGACGTACAGGACCTCGAGCAGGTTCTATTGGCTAAGGTTCAGGGTATCGAGCGACGGACCCGCCTGGACCTCCTCAAGAAGACCTGGAAAACGTCTATATGGTACGAGGTGGATGATAAACAAATGACGCTTCCCAATCCTGAGGTACCTCTGGTATATTCTCTTCACTATGCCCAGCAGGGTTGCCAGGGCTGGGAGGATGAACTACCCCCTGAAGAAATGGGGCGTATGAAGAAACAGTAAAGGGGGAAGAGCAACCTCCATGCTGGGGACAATTTTTCTCAGAAACTGGAGAGCATGAACCTTGACCCCCGTCTCAGTGACCTCATCCAGAAATACCAGGAGGTTTTTGGAGCATTGCCCCCACCGCTGTCTTGCAAAAAACTGGTACAGATGGACCTCAAACGCAAACCCAAGTTTGAAGGGTCGGTGGTAAGACGGCCTTCATACCTTGCCCCACAAGACCAAAAGAACGACATCCAATGCCAGATCCAGGAACGTATCGATGCGGGCCTCGTGAAGTATACACAGGGGGACTATCCCCGCCATTGTAGCCCTTGTTTTTTGGTGGCTAAACCTGGCTCCACTGCCATGCGCTTGGTCGTTGGCTACCGAGAGGTCAACAAAAAGACCCAGAACCACTCAGGGAGGATCCTCAACATGGAGGACACCCTAGAGAGAATCGCTCAATGCCAATTCAAAACTAAGATGGACAAGCGGAGCGGCTTCTGGCAGGTAGACCTAACCCGAGCAGTGCGGGAACTGCTCGCCTTTGTAACCCCTAAGGGCAGTTTCTTCCGCTGCAAAGTCATGCCCTTCGGTGTCGCGAATGCCCCTGCACTCTTTCAGGACCTGATGAATAAAATCGTATATATCCTGAGACGCAGACCCCTTGTGCAGGAACTGGTTTCCCGCGGGGCTGAGATGGAGGCACACATCGATGATGTGAGCCTGGGTACTAACACCCAGGAGGATCACATCCTCCTCCTACAAGAGTTTTTCACCGTTTGTCAGGAGCACCATCTCCGCATCAATTTCGAGAAATGTGAGTTCATGCGTGAGGAGATGCAGTACCTAGGTTTTGACTTGGGGTATGGCTGGTGGAAACCAGCCGCATCTAAGATGCAGCCCCTGCAGGACATGCAGATAAGTAACGAACCTAAGAAGGGTCTCCACAACGTCCGGAGGTGTATTGGCGCCTGCAATTTTTATCGGCGCCATATACACCATTTTACATATTCATCAGCCCCCCTGACTGACCTTATGAAAAAGACCAACCCTTGGCGGTGGACCGACAAGAAGGGGGCCTGTTTCCAGGAGTTGAAGAAGAAAATCTCCTCCACCAACTGCCTTGGGGTACCCCGCCCTAAGGGCGAGATGACACTCGTCATACATGCCTGTGATGTAGGGGAGGGTCGTACTCTATACCAGTTGCAGGAGTTTAGCCCCGCTGAGCTGTCTCACTGCCAGTTTTAAACTTCAGGTCTGAACCGCGATGGTACCCTGAAGCATTAATACACTGCCAATGAATGGCATCTGGTGCCCCTTGAGCATTGGAACTGGAAGTGGAATCAAGCACGATCCAAGTACACTACCCAAGACCAGGAACTCCTTGCTGGAATGCTCGTGCTCTCTTCCCAATCTTGCCTCCTTCGCACTAGCCCTATCGTCTGGCTCTGTAATCAAAATCCTTTGAAAACGTTCCAGAAGTGTTCCCCTCCTGAAAAAGCGAAAATAAAGCGATGCTGGACCTACCTCAGTCAGTTCAGGTTGACTGTCCGCCATATACAAGGTATAAAGAACGAGACGGTTGACTGTATATGTCGTAACAACTTCGACGCCCCCTTAGCCGAGAGCTCGGAGGCGTTGGCCAAAGAGGCATTCCAGTGCATGGCCGTCCAGCTGGACCCATCCATGCACGCTGCAGGTGTCCTTGAGGGTCGGAGTCTGAGAGACTACCAGGCGGAGTACCGATGCAGACTCAACTCCCTCAGTGATGGCCTAGAGGCACGCCTAGTAGACGGCGACCGTTGGTATAAAGGTAACCATTATCCGTACTATGAAGACGGTATAGTTGTGCCTCAGGCACGACTGGATGGTTGCCTACAGTGGGTCCATCTCAGTTCAGGGCAGACAGGCTGCAACCGTTCTGTTGAAACGTTCAGGGAGCGCTTCTACTCCCGATTAACCTGCGCTTAACAACGCGTTCGTATACAGCCCATATTGGATTCTTGTGGCTGTCACGCCAGCAAACAGAGCGATTCACGTGACCGGGGACTGGTCTCCAGTTTGCCTATCCCCTACTGTGCTAATTCTCTGTTGTACGTGGATTTCATTCTCGGTCTGTCAACGTTTGGTGGTTATGACAGTTGTCTGATTGTCACCTGTGGCCTGACCTGTTTCACCCGTGCGTTTCCCTGCAACAAAAAGATCACAGGGGAACAGACTCTGAAAATGCTGGTTGAACAATGGTTCAAACACTATGCGGCACCTAAGGAGGTGCCTCTGACAAGAACGTACGTATCCGGAGTGACACCAGATTGTACAAGCGCGTACTGGACGCCCTGAACGTCCATCTGACCACAGGTTTGCACTACACTCACACTTTTAACCCTCTGTGCGAGAGGCAGAACCATGTGGTGCAGCAGAACCTGGGGATTCTGATGAAACAGGAGCATACCGAAGATTGGGTACCCCTGTTACCCTGGGCGGTCCTAACCATGAACTCTCGGGAGAGTTCTTCAACTGGCTATACCCCCCACGAGGTGTCTAATGTGGGGCGTCCTGCGTGGTTCTTCAAAACCCCTTTTTCAGAGCACTACAAGAGCCCCGTAGGGGACTGACTGGAGCACAGGCAGGACCAGGCTAACCTGGCTAGACCTAACCTGAAACACCTTCGAAGACGTGAGTAAACTAGGCGTAACCGCCCGATACGTCCTGCCAGTTTCAAGGTAGGAGACCTGGTGCTGGTACACCACTCGCCATTGCCGACGTGGCCCCGCAACTGTTTGCAGGACCCTTTCTTTGGGCGTTACCGCATTATAAAGATAGATGGACCCAGGATCCATGGGAGGTGCACTCCCCGCCTAGGTGGAGAGCTGCTGTGGGCACCTAAGCAGCAGAGACATTACCACTCGCCTGACAAACTGTCCTGGAACTAGTGGCGTCTGTTTGACAGAGAGGTTGAGCATGTCAACCTAGAGAACGTTGCCAACCCTGAGGAAGCAGACGAACTCGAAGAAATGAAGGCCGATGAGATGGCAGTTGATGGCTACTATGTGGTTGCAGGTATTGCACGTCACGAGTATAAACAGGGCTGGAAATTCCTTACCCTGTGGGACAGGTATGGGCTATCTGAGGTAACCCTGGAGCCCCTGTCAGCCTCTCTACAGCCGGATGGGACCATCAACCCGATCTTTTGTTCCTACCGCGTTGAGAACAACGAGCGACAGCTACTAACCTGTGCTGACACTCTGTCCCAGCATAAGAAGAAAAACTAATCTCCTTGTGCCTATCTATTTATTGTGCCTAACCGAACTTAGGAGATTGCAAGCTTCAGGAGGCAGCGGTATACCCCGGACATCCCCCCCTCCCGTTGGGAGTCTCCTTCGGGCCAATCCTGCAGGAGTATCGGCTCCCCCCGGACGTACACTTCGCCCGCAGGGACGGAAGATAGGCAGATAGTTGCACTCGGTAGTGGAGAGGCGCCCCATGGTTCCCACTGGCGTTGCCGCTGTGACTAACAGGAAGAGACTCACCTCTTGAAGGGGGGAGGCGAACTTACATCCTGCTAGACCTGACTGGTGGCCCCCAACAAAGCGGCCCCGTGCAAGACCGGGAGCGCTGATTGCCGCCAGCGTGACGTACTTGTCATGCCGGGAGGGTGTGCCCCCGTGCTTGCACACGTCCCCTCCTTTGGGCGGAACCCTAAGAGTTCACCGGACATCCTGGCGTATCCCGTTGCCAAGGCATGCATGCATGTTCTTGGTACTGAGGTTCCGAGGTGCTTTGGTGTCATATCCTCCGCCTCGAGTCCCAAAACAGCGCAGACCTTAGGATGCAGCTTTACCCCCGGTCTCCGGATCTTGTTTGGCCTGGTCACCTGCATGGCACAGGCCGCCTCAGTGCCCGGGATATGGACACTGGGTTTCCTACTGATGTGTAGCGCTTGCGTTTGGGTCTGGATTTAGCGGTAACCCCGCCAATCCTGGCCGGGGCCTAGGGTGTTTGTGTTTGAGTACGGGTTTTGGCTTCGCCCTGCCGTTCCTGGCTGGCGTTTATAGTGTGTGTGTTTGGGGTTGGCTTTCAGGGTAACCCCGCCATTCCTGGCTGGGGTCTGGGGTGTGTGTGTTTGGGTATGGGTTTTGGCTGCGGCCCGCCAATTATGGCTCGGGTTTGTGGTGCGCGTGTATGGGTTTGGGTTTTTCCTGCACCCCGCTATTCCTGGCTGGGGTGTTGCGGCGTGACCCCTCGTGCACGCGCTCCGCCGGTACCTCGCAACCCCTGGGTGGGGCTGCGTGTGGCGACAAATTGTGTATGCGTCGCCGTGGGCGGGGTTTCTCCCCCCCCTCTTTTTTTTGCGGTCTTCCTGGCCGCGGGGGGGGGGTCCGTGGGTGTGGTTCTCCGCCCTGTCGTGTTGTGGCTCCGTGGTGGTTGCCGTCGCTTGTCTTGGTCTTGGCCCCCTTGACCTCCCCCCCCCTCCCCCCTATGTTTGGGATACTAATTTTTTTGCTGTTTCCGTGTCGGTGTGGCCGGTGGCCTGCCACTTTTCCAGTGGGGGTGTGCACAGGCGTGTCTGGGGTGTCTTTTCCTCCGGCCCTTCGGCGGCTGTGTGGTCGTGGTGGGTTGCTGTTTCTGGCTGGGCATCTTCGGGCTGGGCGGGGTGGTCTTCCGCTGTCCTATCAGCGGGCCCCGTGGGTGTTGCCCTTGGTGTTGCCTGGCTAGGAGGTTGCCCGCCTCTATGGAGTAGGTGCGGAGCTTCGCGGTTGTGCGACAGTCCCCCCCGTTTTTCTTCTTCCCCATGGCCGGCGGGGGTGCACTCCTGGATGGGTGGGGCTTCCCCCTTTCGGGGGGGGGGGGTTGTCTGTTCCTCCATCTGCCTTCCCTGGGGTAGTGCACGCAGTGATCGGCAAAGGGTGTGGCTAACTGGGTCGCTGTTGGTGTTGTGGGTGGCCGCGGGCCGTGCTCCGGCCCCGTGGCTCGTTTGGGTTATGTACGCACACGGGCGCTTGGTCTGTCCTGTCGGGTTAGGCTCCGGTTCTGCCTGCTGGGCGGTTGCGCCAGCCGGTTTCGTGAGGTCATGGGTTAGGGGAAATGGAATTGTCCCGTGTCCCCTCGCCCCTGCGGTGTCGGTTTGGTGGTGGCGGGTTTAACCTTCTGGTGGTGGGGTGTGCGGGCGGGCCGCTGCTGACGGGGGGGGGTTGTACCGACGGGCATGTGGTGGCCTCTAGCTCGTGCGTGGTGGGCTGGTGTGGTGCTGTCCCACTGCTGTGGGCACGTTCTCATCTTTTCCGGGGTGTGAGGCGGCTTGTTCGGGTTAGACCGACGGTTAGCGTCCCTTGCTTTGGTGCTGTGGTTCGCTGTGGTGTGCCGTGCTGTGTTGTCCTGTGCTTTGCTGTGCTGCACCGCGCTGTTTTACTCTGTGCTGTGGTGCACCCTGCTCTGTCCTGCCGTGCAGTGCCGTGTCGTGCCGTGGTGTGTCTTACCGTGGCGTGGCGGGTTGCGCTGTGCTGTGCCTCGCAGCGCTGCGTCTCGCTGTGCTGTGTTGTGTCGTGGGGTGCCTTGTTGCGTTGCGCTGCACTGCGGTGCGCTGTGCTCCGGTGTGCCGTGCTGCTACGTGTTGTCCCGTGCTTTGCTGTGCCGTGGTGTGTGGTGCGTCCATCGTATCTCTGGTCCGGCGTGGGGTGGCGTCAGCGCTGGTTAGACTGGTGGCTTTGTTGTTTTGAACGCGGGCTGAGGTTATGTCGCTGGCTGGTGGTCAGGGGGCTTGGTTAGGCGTGGTATGGCTCGTTGGGTCTGTGTTCCGGGGGTCTGCGTGTGCTGCTTGGCCTGGTGGGTCAGGCGGGTGTCCGTGGGGTTACCCTCCCCTAGGGCCTGTCCCTTGGTCCCGTGTCCTCTGGGGGTCCCTGTCCCTAGGGGTGTGCCGGGCTCTGTGGGGTGGGGTGGTGTGGTCCTCTCGGCTGTGTTGGGTCCCCTCCTGTCCTGTCCCTCTGCCTCATTGTGGTCCCCCGTCTTTGGTGTCGCGGCCCTGTCCTCTTCCCCCTCCGGCGCCCGTGCCGTTGCGTCTGTGTGGTGGCCCTTGCTGTGGCCTGGGTCGTCGCCTGGCGGTGAGGGTGCAGTGCTGGGTTGTGCGGTGTTCTCGGCGGTTCCCTGTGTGGGTGTATCCCCTTCCCCTCTGTGTGGCTGTACCCTCCTTCCCCTGTGCGGGGCCCGGTGGTCGGTGGGCGTGACCTGGTGTGGTTCGTGCGGTGTCCATTCCAGGCTGCGGCGGTGCGTCTTGGCGGGCCTGCGCCTCCGGGGTGGTCCCCCCGGTGCCTGGGTGTGGCCGTGTTCCTTGGGAATCGCGCAGTGTCGACCGGGTGGGGGAGCAGGGGCGGTGCCGGTCCCTCCGGTGTGGTGTGCCCCTCCTTCGTGGTGTGCGTCTTGGTGCCCGTCATTGCCCCCTCTCCCCCAGTGCCATGGCCCCTGGCCTTTTCTTTACCCCGTGTTGGTGGTCCTCCGGTGGTCCCTTGCCCCTCTGCTGTGTTGCCCCCGGTGCCCTGTCCCTGTGGGCGCCTGCCTGTTACCTTGGGCCTCTCCTCGCCCCCTTGCCGCGGGCCTTCTCTTTGCCCTTTCCTTTTCCCGTGTGCTGTTGGTGGGGTGGTGGCGAGGCCTGTGAGGCGCCGATGGCCCGTACCCGGGGATGGGTGGTCTGGAGCCAACGGCGGAGGGTTTCGGGGATGTAGGGGCGGCGGAGGCCCTGGACCGCGTCCGGGAGGAGGGCTTCCCGTGCCGTTTGCGGCATGGCGGTCTCAAGGGTTGTCTCGTTGGGGTTGGCGGGGGTACGGGTGAGGATTTCCTGGAAGGTGTGGATCATGTGCACTCCCTCACGCCTGCCCGCTCCCCTGGCCCACTTCACCCAGCGGCGGAGCTCCCGCGAGGCGGGGCAGACCACCAGGCGAGGTGGGTGGGGGCCAGGGGGGCGGAGGGCTTGGAGTACGAGGTCCTGGAGCGGCAGTGGCTTGGGCTGGGGGTCGGAGGATGTGTTTCGTCGGCACGGGGAACAGGAAGCTCGGAGCCGTTCGTGGGGGGGGGGGGACGCGGACATGGGACGGCGGTGGCGCGTCTGGTGGCGCTCGGGGGAGCGGGAGCGGCGGTGGCGGGGGCTGGGGGTTGGGGATGCGTATCGGTGGCATGGGGAACGGGAATAGCGGTGCCGTTCGTGGGGGGAGGAGGAGGCGGACATGGGACGTGGGTGGCTCGCGCGGTGGCGCTCTGTGGAACAGGAACGGCGGGAGCGGGGTCATGGGGAGTTGTAGCGGCGCCTCGGGGAGCCGGAGCGGTGCAAGTGAGCGGATGAGGCGCGGTGGCGCTGCGGGGAGCGGGAGAGCCGTGTGCGGGGGGGGAAAGCAAGCGCTGCCGTTTGCGGGATCGGGCCTTGTCGTGGGGCGAGTCCGGCCACTCAGGAGGCGTCGACGGGGCCTTGGGGGCCCTGCGTGGTGCCGCCAGGTACGGGGTGGGGGGAGCTCCCCATCCTCCATGGATCTGCCCCGTAGGGGTGTGGCGCCGGGTGAGGTGGATGCGGCGGTGGTGGCGGCAGGTGGTACGGGTCCACTGGTTGTTGTGGGGGTTGTCCCGGCTGGGGCTGGGCTTGGGGGGGCCCTTCGGCGTGGATGTGGTGGCCAGGCAGATACGGTTCTTGGTAGGGGTGGGGCGGTTTCTGGTGGTAGGCGGGGTAGTGGGGTTGAGCGCCTGGTGGGCGGTGCTGCCATCCCATGCGCTGGTGCTGTTCGTGCATGGGGCGCCGTGGCCTGGAGGAGTATGGTGGTGGGCAGTGGAAGTGGTCGTAGTCGGGGTAGTGTTGGGGGTGGTGGTGGTGGTGGTGGTGGTGGTTATGGTGGTGGTGGTGGCGGGGGCGCCCGTGGCGGTGGTGGTGGTGATGGGGGTGGTGGTGGTTGTGGTGCTGTGAGAATGCCCCTGGGATCCCCTGGCTTTCCGGTGGGGCGTGGGGGTCGGGCATTGTTTGCAGCCCTTGGGGCTGCACGGCATGGTGGTAAGCGGGAGCGGGCCGGGGGCTGGGCCTGACAGCGCCCGTGGTCGAGGGGTGCCACGTCTCCGGGTCTGTCTGGCCGGCGGTGGTGCTGATTAGAGGGGGGTGGATGATGGGGCGCTTGGAGATTGGGATGTGGACAAGGGTTTGAACGGGGTCGTGATGTGTGGCTGCCTCCGTGGTGACGGCTCGCGCTGGGGGCAGGGGGCCTCGGGATGAGATGGGTGCGGGGTCCTGGTTTGGAATTGGATTAGGGTTTGGGTTAGGGCGGGGGGGTTCTGGTGCTGCTGCTGTCGCCCCTTTTGTGTTTATTGGGGCTTTGTGGGGTGGTGTGGGTGGTGTTGGTGATGCTGTTGATGGTGGTCTTTGTTCTGGTGCTATTGTGGGCGGTGTTGTCGTTTGGGGTCCGGTTTTGGTTTGGGGTCGGGTTCTGGCTTGGGGTCCGGTTCGAGGTTGGGGCGGACCTTGTTTAAGAGGTGTGAGGGGACCGGTGCTGGGCGGAGGGGGTTCCCGGCGTGCTGCTGGGGTGCCGGGGGTGCCTGTGTGGGGGTCGGGGGGCCTCCGGCGGCCTGGCGTGCGGCTGCAGCTTTGGCTTTGGCAGTGGCTTTCTGGATGAGGGAGAGGGGGAGGTTGGAGGAGGATGTGGAGGACGTCGGAGGAGATGAGGTTGAGGAGGAAGTGGGGATTTTGGGGGATGTGGGGTACGCCGCCATTCGGGCGGTGGCGGCTTTGCGGGCCGCGGCGGCCTCCGCTGTTGCCACTGCGGGGAGGATGGAGGGTATCTCCTCGAGCTGCAGGTTGGGAGCGGGTGGCTGGAGGGGCCCGGCCGCGACCTGGCGGCCCCGTGGCCCAATCTGGTAGGCAGCGGTGGGCGAGGGAGGCGCGGGGCTGCGGTCTCCGCCTTCCGAGCTTGGCTGGGCTGGGCTACTGCAATGTGTGATGGCGCGCGCGTCGGCTTCCGCGGGGGGGAGCATTTCGCCTGGGCTGCATTTGGGGGCCAAGGGGGTTGGGCCTGGGGTATAGGGGGTGCGTGCGGGGGGCGCGTGTGGGTCACTGGGCGGGCTGGGTGTGCCCTGGGGTGGTGCTCTTCGCGGTGGGTGTGTGTGGGTTGCCTGGTGTGGGGGGCGGTGAGGCTCGTTGGGCGGGAGGGTCTGTGGCGGGCGTGTGCGGGTGATCGGGCGGGGGGCGAGGCCGGTGTTGTAAGGCCCGGGGCTGCGCGCGATGATTGGCGTGTGTGGGCCACTGTGTGGGGAGTGGAGAGGGAGGGGCAGGGGATGTGGGGCTGGGTTCGCTTGCGTTGTGTCGGTGTACGTGTCTGCTTACAGCGGCCCGCTTGTGTGGTCTCTTGTTGGCCGGGGGATTTGAAGCAGAAGCTTGGCGCCTTCCGCGGCCGCGGCAAGGCTTTCGCAGATGAGTGTGCCTATTTGGTGCACCTTTTGGTCGGTTGTGGGAGGAGGGTACTGTAGGGGCGGGCTAAGGCCCATGCGCCGGAGGACCCTGTGGATGGCGTGGTACACGCAGGTGAGGGGGTGTTGTGGCCTGGGGGGGGGGCGGTTTGGATCCCAATTGGCTGCAGTTTTATATTTTTGAGCGATTTCCGCGATTTCAGCAATTTCGGATACAATTTCAGGAGAATTGCGAAATCGTATTATTTATAAACCAAAGGACGGGGGATTTAACATTTCTTGTTCGGACAGGGACTGCTGTGTGTGCACGCACCCTTCTTGGATTCCTGTTGGCGTGCACGTGCTCTGTCTTCCTCAATGTGGGTCGATCGTCTGAAAATTCTTCCCAACGGGTGCTAATAGTGTTAGTTCTATCTTGTTACAGAAATGGAAGCCAATCAGAAGCTAGGGCAACTCCAGTGGATGAGCGAAGGCCTGGAGTTCAGGATCTGGCTAAACCCTGGTGTGGTGCCTCCGCCCACACCGGCTGTTGCCCTTGGGTGCATCACTGCACTTGGCAGGAGACCGGTGTACGTTAATGGGCGCATCTGCTTCGGCAGTGCCACGCCTACGTGCATGGGGGACCACGAGTCCCTTGAAGCTGGAGGAGCCCTGGTGGAAGTGAAGTGGAAGTGGGTGTGGCTGAGGTAGGCGCACTGGAGGGGAAGAAAGTAACTCGGTCGTTGCTCCGCAAGGCAAAGCAATTCCTCATTCCTTGGCTTATCATTTGTTTGCTTTGCATGTGTCATGACAACTTGATCTTTGGTAGAATCAAAGAGGGTCCATCTTTGGTGATTGCGTGTGGTGAACATGTTGTGTGCACGTGCAATGGGGGAACATGCTAAAGGCGGAGACTTGCACTTATGCCCTTGTTGTTAACCTCTCATTTGCCGTCTTCCCCCGGTGAACTTCGGTGAATTCAAGTCATTGGTCGAATACTTCGGTGAATTCATATCATTGCTCGAACACAGTCGGTGATCCACTATCCCTCCTTTGTCAACTTGCAGTATGGCATGAAGATAGCTCATTTGATTTGGCAATCGGGTGTAGGGATCATCCTCAATCAATGTCGGTGATTCTCAGGTAGGTAGGTAGGTATCTTCGGGAGTTCGGGATGCCTCCTTTGACATTGCAGGAAGAAGGTCTTACCAAGGGGACGTCCTGTCCCTCCCACTGCCCTATGTCAGGTGCCTCTTGAGCCGCTCCCGCATGTGCTTGGGAAGGCATTGTCGCGGCCACCCGGTCCATGTGTCCCAGGTGGGAGGGTGTCCCCACATGTGTCCATGGGTAGGGCCACATGCCCCCTCCTTTGGGCGGCAGCTCTGGGGGGCTGCCCAGCCGTGTGGAGTATCTCTCACCACAAGGGGTATTGCTCCTGCTTGTCTACGGTACGACCGCCTCACCTTTGTGGCTTGAGTTGCGGGGCCACTCTGCTTGGCAGGTGACCCCCTCCTGGACTGTGTACCGGCTCGCGTGTCACCGGTTGCTTCCATGGCTCCGGGTGACGTTTGCCATGGTCCCCGATGCAGCCTGGCCGGGCTCGGACCAGTGGCCTTGGAGTACCGCTCCTGCCACTGGCCCGGTGGGTCGGCTGGGTCGCCCCAGTGCGTCCGACCCATGGGGTATTGGTTCTTTCCTGTCCCTCGGCCGCCCTACGTGTGTGCAGTGTCCTGGGCCGCTCGGCTCCTGTTCACCGGTGTGCCCGCGCGGTTTGCTGTGGTGTGTCTGCGGTGTCCTGGGCCAGCTGGCTCCTGTTCACCGGTGTGCTCGCTCGGTGTGTTGTGTTGCAAGTGCGGTGTCCTGGGCCACTGGGCTCCTGTTCACCGGTGTGCGTGCTGTGTGCGGTGCGCGTGTGCCATGGGTGGTTGTGCCCCTCTTCCTCCCCCCCTAATTTTCGTTTTTTTTTCTGTTTCTCTTTTTTTTTTTTTACTTGTTTTTTTTTTTTTGGGGAAAAAAAAAAGAAAAAACAAAAAAGAGAAAAACAGGGGCGCGCGTACACTGCAGGCACAGGCACGGGCAGCTGGTGCGGCGTTGCAATAGCGTTGTGTCCTCTGGCGTGTGTCGTCGGTGCTGTGGCGGCGGTCGCGCCCCAGGGGTGCGGCTCGCGCGTCCTGATGTACACGGGTATGGGTCAGGGTGGGTTTGGTTAGGTGTCTCTTTGCTTCTGCTGCTGGCTGGTTAGGCGGCTGTGTGGGCTGTGGCTGTGGGCTGTGTCTACGTATTTCCCTCAGCAGGCCTGGTTAGGAGTCAAGGGTTGACGGTTTCGGGGTTCGCTCGGGTTTGATTTGTGTTGGGGCTTCGGCTCGGTTAGGCTTGGGTCAGGCTGGGTTTGGTGAGGTGTCTCTTTGCTTCTGGAGCTGGCTGGTTAGGCGGCTGTGTGGGCTGTGGTTTCGGTGTTCCCTCGGCGGGCTTGGTTAGGAGTCAAGGGTTAGCGGTTTTGGGGTGTGGCTCGGGTTTGATTTGTGCTTGGGTTCTGGCTCGGTTAGGCGGTTGCGCGGGGCCGGGCGTGTGGGTAGCAGCGTCCACGGGGTCGTGCGCCCGAGGCGAGTGCAGGGTGGTGCGTGCGGGCCGGCCGGTGGCCGGTGGCCTCACTGGGAGTCCCACACGGAGGGGTCGACGGGCGTGCCGGGGGCGTACGCAGCGTGCAGGTTAGACAGCAGCGGGCGCACGTGCAGGGCGTCGGCGTGCGGGATGAGGACCTCACTGAGGACCGAGGGGTTGGCGGCAAGCAGTATGCGATGCCCGGGAGGGGTGGCGGCGAGGAGCGGGAGGATGTCCGCGGCCCGCGACGGGGGGGCGAACACGACGTGGGCCGGGTGCGGCCCCGGGAGCGGTGCTGGGGGGAGCGGGACCACAGGACGGCGGTCTACTGTGAGGTGCCAAGTGGCGCGATTGTGGAGGAGCCGGACTAGGGCGATGCTGTGGCGCAGTGTGTGGGGCTGGTTGCTGGGCGGCGTGGGGACGTGCGGCGGGGGGGGGGGGGGGGGGGGGCAGTGGCGTGGGAGGGGGCATGGCGGAGGAGTGACGTCAGTGATGTGTGTGTCGTGCTGAGGGTGGAGAGGAGCCCACGGTATCGGGCCTGGGTTCGGCGCCTTTAGGCGTAGTGGTGCTCGTTGTCGTGTGCGTTGGCTTCCTTCGGCGTCCCGTTCGTTTGGTGACTTCTGGGCGGGGCCTGGCGCGGCGCCCCGTGGTGGTGGTGTGCAGGGTAACGGGGTTAGATGGCGGCGCGGCTGGCCCGGGGGTCAGGCGCGTCGTGTTGTGTGGCGCGCAGGGCTCCTGGGGTGCTGTGGGTGTTGCCGGTGTCGGTGCGCCGACGCTTGTGGGGTGGTGAGGGGGTGTGTGCGTGCGGGGCTGGGCTTTGGGTGATGTCCCACAGGCGGATGTCGTCTCGCCGCGTTTCCTGGAGGGTCTCCCCCAGGCGCCTGAGGACATACGGGTGGTCCTGGGGCGCGGGGAGCTTGCGGGGGTGGACTCCGAGGGGGTGGAGCGCATCGGCCAGCATGGCTTCCCATGCGGCCCGCGGCATGCACCCCCCCCGCCGGCCGGAGGCGGCAGTTCTCCACCGACCCCTTGCTGGGCCGATGGACCAGGCCCTCGAGGGAGGGCTCTCCCCGGGCCCACTTCCGCAGCTCCCAGAGCTGCGTGTGGGTCCAGCGCTGCCACCACTGTTCCTCGGCGGGCCCGCGGTCTTGGGCGGAGGAGTGGGCGTGGGTGGGTGTGACGGGGTCGTGGGGACCGGCGGCGGTGGCGGGCCTGGGGGATTACTCGTAGTCCTGTTCCGTGGGGGTGCGGGGGAAGTGGGGGTGTACGCGGATGTGGACCCGCGGGTGTGCGCGTACGGTCTCCGCCTCGGGGATGGGCGGGGATTCGCGGTGGCGGCGGTAGTGGGGCATGCGTTGCATGTGGGCTGTCATCGGGGGCCGGTAGGGGGGCGGGGACGCTGCTGGTGGACCCTGGCGTTGTTCTGGCTTGGTCGGGAGCGGTCCGTGGGCCCGGGGTGCGGGCTTTGAGAGGTGGCGGGACGAGGCGCGTCGCGTTTAGGCCGCGGCGCGCTCTGCAATGAAGGTGGTGGTGGTGGCGTCGGTGACGGTGGGGGGGCGCCGCGCTGGGCGCTGCTGCCTTCGGGCCTGGGACGGCTGGGGCCGGATGTCGTAGAGGACATCCTCGGGGGGCCGGGCTCGCGCTGCCGTCGTGGCGCCGGGTTTGGGCTTGGGTTTGGGCTTGGCTGCGGGTTGCCGTTTGGCGGCGGTCTTGGGCTTTGGCTGGGTCGTGGGCTGGGTTTGGAGGCCCGTTTGGGAGGTGTTCCCCGCGGCCTGGGGGGTGGAGTGCCGGATGAGGACGTGGTGGTGGTGGTGGATGAGGTGGTCGTGGTGGTGGAGGTTGTGGGGTCGGAGGCGAAGGAGAGGGCTGTGGGAGACGGTGGAGGGTCCCGGGCCTCGGGGGCGGGCGTATGATGCTGGGTCCTGTAAGTAGCGAGAACGAGGGTGCAGGTTTGGGCATCGGGCGTGTGCGCGCGTTTTCCCTGGTGATCCGTGCGTGCTGGTCCTGGCGTGGCGGCGTTGTCCCGGCTGCGCGGGCACGTGGGTTACCCGGGGGGTGGCCATATCTTTTCCAGGACGTGGGGGTGTGTTTGCTGGAGGTAGTCGAGGGTCCTGAAGAAGCATCGCTGGATGCCGGGCATGTCCTCCTCTGTGAGGTGGGGGTAGTTTTGGGTGGGGTTGTGGGGGCCCGGCCATAGCAGCGTCATGAGGCGGGCTGCCACCATGTACGGGCATAGTTGTAGGGTGGTGGGGCGTGGGGGGGTGGGTCCCCTGCGGTTTGGGGGGGCTTCCCTCTGCTGGGGGCGCAGCGTGACCACCCACACCCATCGGTCCGTGGGGATCCCCCAGGTCCGTTGAGTCCACTTGGCGAGGCAATACATCGCCCTACCAAGGCCCTGGTAGCCGCTGCAGATGGAGAGCAGCGTGTCCAGGGATTCGGGTTCCCACGTGCCCCAGATGTGGGGGTCGTCCGGGTCGTCCCCCCTGGCGTACGTGTCGGGGCCTGGGTTGTGTGTGGGGGGGGTGTAGTCGGCGGGGAGGAGGGAGTCGGTGCCGTGTACCACCCAGTGGTCTGTGGGTGCGTCGTAGGTGGTGGTGGACAGGGTGTAGTGCAGATTGTACATGAGGGTCATGTACGTGGAGGGGGCTGGCTGCTGCTCGTCGGGGGTGGGGATGTCCCCCGGGACATGGTGCCGGAAGTTGCTCAGGGAGGCCATCCGGGCTACCCATGTTTCCCGCTCCCACTCTTTGGTGCTGTCGGGGGTGGCGTCGGGTGGGGGGTGGGCCATGTTGGGCTCGCGGTAGCGGGTGCGGCCCTGGGTGCTGTCCCGCTCCGGCACGGGGTGTCCGACCAGGTGTCGCCCCCAGTCGATGGGGGGCACCCAGATCCGGCTCCCCGTGGGGGGCGGGCTCTCGCCGTCTGGGGTGGCGCGTGGGGGGCGCTCGTGTCGGGCGACGTGGAGGAAGGCGTCGAAGAGGAAGTCTCTGACGCCTTCCCCCAGGGTGGCCGCCTGGACCAGGGTGGCCGCCCGGATGGGGGTGCTGGTGCCGGAGGTGCGGAGGTACAGCACGACGTCCTGTTCCCCGAGTCCCCGGAGGTGCTGCGGGGTTGTGTAGGGCGTAGGGTTCGGCCGGTGCGGCGACTGGTGGTGCGGGGTGTGATGGGGGGGGTGATGTGGGTTGGGGGGAGTGGTCGTCGTTGTCGCGCGTGGGGTCCGGTGATGGGGTCTCTTGTGGCGGTCGCGGGAGGGGGGATTTGCGGTGGCGTGTGTCGGCGGGGGTATCGGCGTCAATTGGCTGGTGCTGGCTGCCGCGTGTTGTGTCCGTGGCCTGGTCTCGGGGGGGGGGGCGGGGGGGGTGGTGTGGGGGTGGCGCTGTTGGTGGTCGGGGGGGCGGGGGTGGGTGTTGTGCTGGCTGGGGGTCTGGGCGTCCCTGTGGGTCGTGTGGGTGTTGCGTGTGTGCGCCGTGCGGCCCTTGCGGTTCTTGACTGGTTGTGGTGTCGGGGTGTGGGTGGCAGGCGGCCGCATGGGCGTCCGGGTGGGGCTGTGGTCCGTATGTAATGGGTGGCTGCTGGTGCATGGTGCTCGCTGGTATGGGGTGTGGGTGGGGGGGCTGCTGGTGGTGGTGGGGTGGGGGGGGCGGGGGTGGGTGTTGTGCTGGCTGGGGGTCCGAGCGTCCCTGTGGGTCGTGTGGGTGTTGCATATGTGCGCCGTGTGGCCCTTGCGGTTCTTGACTGGTTGTGGTGCCGGGGTGCGGGTGGGAGGCGGCCGCATGAGCCCCTGGGTGGGGCTGTGGTCCGTATGCGATGGGTGGCTGCTGGTGGATGGTGCTCGCTGGTATGGGGTGTGGGTGGGGGGGCTGTTGGTGGTGGCGGGGCGCTCCTACTAGGCTCTGGTGTTGCTGGTGTGCGTGCGCGGCTCCTCGCGGGTCCATCGGGGTGTACCGTGGCTCGTATGTCGTGGGCCCGTGTAGCGGGGGCGGCGGGTGGTGCTGGACCGCGTGGTGGTGGTGTGGATGGTGTGCCGGTTGTGTGTGGTACCCCGGCGTTGGTGGGTGTGGTGGCAGGGGCTGGTGGTGGTGGAATACGTGTTGGTCTGGTGCGGTGATGTGCGCTATGTGGGGTGGGTGGTTCGCGGGGCCTGGTTGTGCTGGGGCGTGGTGGGGATGTAGCTGGTGGGGGTCGCTGTAGCATGGGGGCATTAGGGGGTAGGGGTTGGGAGGGACGGGGGCGTGGTGGTGGTATTGGTGGTGCCATGTCCCCTGGCTCTGCGCGTACGGTGGTCCTGGCATGGTGTGGACGTGTGTGGGCGGTGGTGGCTGACTGGGCTGCAGGGTTTGGGTGCTGCGGTACGGTGGTGGTGGTGGGCGCTGGCGGTGGCTGCGTTGTTGGTGTGCCCCGGGGGTCTGGGCGTGGGGCGGTGTGGTGTGGCTGGACCCGGGCCTTGGTCGGGGCGTCGCGCCCTGCTGGCGGGCGCGTTGGCGGGCCCCCTGACCTGTCTTGGTCTTCTTGGCCTGGTGGGTGTGGGGGCGGGTGAACCCCCCTGTCCCCGTGGGGGCGACGGGGAGCGGGCGTGCCAGCGGTGTGCCTCTTGGAGGCTCGTCTTGAGGCCTCTGACGTAGGTTTCCTGGTCCGTGAGGCCCATCCGCGTGGCGGTGGCCTCGTCGGGGGCGGCCAGGTGGGCGTCCCAAAAAGACGCCCAGCCCTCCGGGGGCGTCTGTTGTGCGGGGTGGGGGTGGTGTGCCGGGTAGAGGAGTGCGCTGAGGGGGTAAGGTGTTCCCTTCCGTCGGCCGAGGGCGTTTTTGAACCGGCGGCAAGTGATTCGGAGGTAGGCTGCTATCTCCTCTGGTGCCGTGTCGGCCCACGCTTCCGGCGTGAGGGCTGCTGCTTGGGGGGCCGGGAGTTGTGGGTCTGGGAGGTGTAGGTCTCGGTGGTGGAGGTATAGGGCGAGGAGGATGTGGCGGGCGGCCACGTTCAAGCCGCCTCCGCTGTGGCGTAGGGGTTGGCTGTGGGGGGGCAGGGGTGTGCTGCCCGTGGCCACGGCTATGGTCCATGCGTGGTCCGCCGCGTCCGCCACGTAGTACCCTCCCAGGTGGTCCCGGAGGGTGTCGGTGAGGAACCCGAAGAAGCTGGGGTGGCTGGCGGGGTGGGGTGCGGCTGGGGCCGCGGGCCGCTCGTGGTGGCGGGGGTTGAGGTCCCCGCAGTGGGGGCAGCGGGTGAGGCGGTGCGCGGCTCCCAGGCAGACCCAGTGGTCTGGGTTGCAGGGCAGGGCTGTCTGTGGTAGCCGCCGGCTAACGCAGAGGGGACATGCGGTGGCTGGTGGTTGGTGGTACCTGTGGACGAACGGCGGCGTGGGGGGATGGGGGCTGGTGGCGCGCGCATGCTGGTGGGAGTGTGTGCGGTGCCTGTGGTGTCCGTGTGTGCTGTGCCAGTGCTGTGCTCGGTGGATGGTGTGTAGACGTGGTGGGGGTTCCGTGTTGGTATGTCACGGGGTAGGTTCTCATGGTTGGTAGAACAGGAGTTTGAGGAGGTGGGCTTGGTCTGTTAGGGGCAGGGTTGCCGCATGCTGCAGGTATTTGTGGGTGCGGTATGTGAGCTGCTCCGCCGTCTTGGCAACGGCCGTCCGCTGCATGTGCGCCGCCGTGGCCCGGGGGTCCTCCGCGTGGGTGCGTAGCAAGGTGTAGACGGCAGTGGGGACGAGTCCCCTGCGGACTGCCTCGAGCACCTCCGTCTGCTTGAGGACGGTGGTGAGTTGCTGGGTCGCTGGGGACTGCGTCAGCCATCCGGCGTGCTGTGCGATGGTGTGGGTTGGGTTCCAGTCTGTGAGGGGGTCCAGTCCTCTGTACAGGGGGCACGCCTTGAAGTGGTCCCATGTTTCTTCTTCCGCGTGGCTGCAGATGCATTTGGTGTGTCCTGCGGGGACGTGGATCGAGCGGCGCGTATACCATCGGTGGTATCGGGTGAGGAGGGGAAGTTGTTTGAGGGCGAGTTGGAGTCGGGGCTTTTGTAGGTGTGCTGGGAGGCTATTTGGGCGCAGGGTAGAGTAGTAGAGGGGGGTGAGTAAGAAAAAGTCACTGCCTTGTCTTTCTTGGAGGGCTTGATCCAGGCAAAGCCCCCCTTAAAACCCTTTGTTGATGCTGAGACAAACTTTAGTGTTTTTATCTCTCTTTTGTGGCCTAAAGTACACTTTCTCAAGGTAACTAGGGTTGAGACCCTAGCCCCCCCCATGAAGTTCACCCCTACCACTCAACTGAGCGGAGGTACCTTCCTTCATGGAGGTCATACCAAAATAAATCAAGCATTCCATGCTTGTGGGCCTTGGAGGTTAAGCCTAAGTGGTCTCCCACCCCAAGACCCCTATACTGAATTGAATCTACCACTTATTGTGGTCCTACTTTGTAACTGTTTCTGAATTCAGTTGCTTGGCCAAGTCATTTTCTGTGTGGTCCTGACATCTATGCCCCTCAGTCCTAACCAGCACCATTTCACCCAAAAGAGTGCACATGAAGTGCCTATTGCAACCACTGAGGCTAGAGTCTGACCAATTTTCATATAAAACCTTTTGCATTATTCATTTGTGATTGAATCTATGTACATATACCTGCTTTGTCTATCTGCAGCCCTTCTGTGTTACACTGGATTCCAAAACCAATCATTGATTTCATTGATTCGATCCATATTCAGTCCTTGCTCTACTTGCTGCTTTGGTTTGGGGTTTTCCACTACAAAACCAACTTGCAGGAATACATCAAAAGACCTAGGGCATAATTCAAGGACATCTTTCCGGTAGCAGAGACAGTCCCTTGAGACCTTTTGAACCGACCCTGAGAAGTGCAACAAAAGCTCAACAACAAGTCCATAATGTCCACACCAAGTGTAAGGACCTGGCCTATCCGAACTGTCCAAGTCCAAATGGGCAGTGTGGTCCACCCAATGAGTGAACCACCACACCGAGCACCACATCACCTCAGTGGCGCATCTGGGTCCCAAGGAGATCCAGAACGCAGAAGGGCGGAGAAGAATAAAGGCCTTACCACCGAGGCCTTAGCAGCACACGGTGGAGACAGCTTCAGTCACCTCCACAGACGTGTGGCTGCTTCAGTATCACGATCCAATTGCCCAGCTTCATCCTCAACTGCCATTGAAGGACCTGAGGAATATGAGAAGCTGAAGATGAAGATGGATGAGTACATCATGCACGATGAGTACTACAAATCCATCCGTGGGGAGGATGGAGAGGAACCACTGGCTGTACATGGGTCCAGACCACGTACGGATCTAGGGTCCTACTCACACTCAGGCCCTCTGTCTACTGCATCCCTGCCAAGACGACTACGACCTGAGTACCCAACCCCAAGGGCTCCCGAAGTGGGCCCAACTCGAGTCGAAGAACATCATCCAAGGCCAACCTACGGTGCCCTGGATCAAACGGCCGAGCTGCTGGCCAAATTCCTGTCTGGATCAGAAGATCCAGATGTGACGGCCTTATCAGAGGCCATTAAGGCTAAACTGGGTATTGCAGAACCCTTACCCAAGCCTGAGTTCCTCTCTCTCTCTCCAGGGCTGAGTACCCTGGCCGAAGATCTCAAGAGATCGAGGGTCTCAAGGCTGTTGCCTAAGGTTACCTGCCCCAGCCCCTTCCACCCCCGTGCCAGGACTGTGCCTATGGCGGACCTACAGGACGTGCCTGTCACAGAGAGTGAGAGAAGAGGGCTGTCAGCCTTGGCCCCACTTGCCGGCGTGTCGCCCTCAGGCCTAACTCCGGGGGGTGGGAAGATGGGCAGACCGATTGCCCAGGCGAACATCCAGCTGGAACTGCCGGAGTTCGACCCTAAAAACCTGCCTGAATGGGCAGAAGAATTTGCGGAGTTCCTTTTGTTGACTGGCCAATCCCATGTGGATGTGGCGACCAAATGTTCACTGCTAAAACGCTCATGCAAAAAGAAATTTTTGCAAAAACAGGTCAAACAGATTGTGAAAACCTGTTCTACTTGGGCGGAGGTACTCCTGAGGTTAGAGAAAACATTCCCAGTCTATGAGACTGACCTCAGCGTTCGCACACAAATCGAGGAGCTACCTATGCTCCCGGAGTTTCCATCCGCTGCGCGAATTTCTGAGTATGTGTGCGACATGGAGTACTTATTTTCGAGGATGAATGTGGGCTCCTACGGAGCCACTGAGCCCCACCTGTGGCTCATGAGTAAGATCCCCCAGCGTACGTGGGATGATTGCCGCTCAACCTCTGAGAGGAAGAGCAGGACCCACTCGTATGATACACTGGTGGATCTCTTGATTGAGCTAGCTCTTGAGAGAGAGAACGACTCCCACATGGAGAAGTTCCTCAAGAAACATTTGGGACGAGGTGGTACCCCTACCCCTGAACGTGGCGAAGGGAAGGGGCATAAAAATCCCACTAACACCAACCAGGGAGGCGGTAAAGGGAGGGGCAACCTACGTGCCATGAACGAGGTTCCAACTGATGCAGGCACCCCCCCCCTGTTTTACTGCCGACCTGTGAATGACAAGGGGGGACCTTGTCATGCCTCTGACTGCGATCTTCGCAGTGGCTGTATGCTGCAGATGAAACGTCAGCAGCATACTAAAGATGGGAAAACAGTGACCCATCAGGACCACTTCAGGTGTACCATCACCTGTGGTTACTGTGGCAAGCGTCGTCACTATGAGGACGAATGCCACATCAAGAAACGCGAGAGTGACAAACTCAAGCGTCAGGAGGCGGAGCGCCAGAAGAACCCGACGCCCGCCAGGAATCCCCCGAATGGGGATAAAGGTAAAGGAGGTGGCAAGGGGGGTGGTAAGACTGGACCCCCTAACCCCCAGAGGCGCTCATCAGCGCCTGTTGCTACGCCTACTCCTGCTGCCACACCCGCTCCTGCCGCAGGTGTCCCCCAGAAGCGACCCCAAGGGGATAACGCTACCCCTGAGGGGAATAATTCTAAGAAGAGGCGCTTGGCCTGGATGGCCAAGTCCCTCAAGGCTGCAGGAGTGGATGTGAAATTCCCTGATGAGGAATAGGGGGGCGGCTCCGAAGAGGAGGACTTGGTTTTCTGGATCCTCGTGAAAATCGGGGATCAGGTTTTTCGAGCAGTGCTTGATACCGGAGCAACACTTTCCATAGTGGCCCGGCGCCTGCTTGAAACTTTCAGGAAGACTAAGACCGTGGCCATAAGAGTAGGGGATGGTCGTACCATCCATTCCTTGGGGGGTGTCGATGTGACCATCTGTCTGGGCGACGAAACCGTGACTCAACACTGCAGAGTGTTGGACACTGACGCCTTTGACATTGTCATTGGCACTGACTTTCTAAGAAGAAACCCCCAGGTTAAAATGCTGTCCCTACAGCGTCCTTACTCTTTGCACTGCGACTTTGGCAGTGGGCTATTCTCCGTTCCTTTGGAGCTGTCAGGACGAAAAGAGTCTGGGCTGCGCTACGCAGCCAAGACGAACTATCGTACTGAAAATTACCAACTGGCCCGTCATGTTCTCGAAAATGGACTGGCGGCCCTTCAGGTAAACCTGGATGAGATCCAGGTGGAATTGTTTGCGAGCCAACAACAGCACATCATGCAGTTGTACTGCTCGAAACAAACGAACAATGCTTTCCGTTTCTTCTGGAAAGCAATGGGCCTAGCGTATGCTAACCCCCCCTTCTCCCTGCTCGCGAAGGTCCTGACCAAGATCGCTTATGAGGGAGGAAGGGTTGTTATGTGCACCCCTGACTGGGGTTGCTCTGGTGAACATGCCTACTGGCGCCGTATGCTTGACCGAATGACCGTGGGAAGAGTGCAACTCCCCGACGGCCCCATCTATGTGCCTGAGGACTCAGACACAGCTATGCAGGCCCCTGAGTGGGCCAGTTTCCTGTCCATCATCGATGGATCTCTCAATCCTGTACCCCTGTGTGACCTGGACCAGGTGCTACTAAAAGAGGTCATGGCCGAAAATCGTGGCCTGACCCTTTATGATCTCAAAAATCGATCTCCTGAGCACCTATCTGCCACACTTACAGGGTGTGAGTCTCCTGATGACTATCTGGAACCTGCAGCTGTAAAAGAGGATGCTGACGACCAACTGTCTGAGATCGCCAGCACTATTCCCTCTGTTGATCCCAGCTGTGTTGACCTAAAACATAGTGCTTTCCTGGCCCAGCTGTTGCTAGAGGAGGTAGATCTAGAGTCAACCTCTGAACCCTATTCCTCTGTTGGGAAACCAGTGCTACACATGCAGCCTGTGCACACAGGTGAACCCGTGGCCCGGAGTACTGATGCTCTGGCACGGCCTGCTGCTAATAACATGCCCTTGTCTGAGCTTGACACACAAGAACTCCGACGGCTGTTGTACCTGAAGGCCGAAGGTATTGAGCGCCAAGAGCGGCTGCAATACCTCAGACAGACCTGGAAATACTCCATCTGGTCTGAGGAGGACGATGAGTCCTATACGCTGCCTGATCCTGAGATACCTCTAGTGTACTCTCTACACTATGGGCAGCAATGTCCCCCTGAGTGGGACGATGGTACTGTACCTGCCGAAACTGCTGATCGGCATAAAAAGAAAGAACATGGAAAAAGCAACCTCCATGCTGAGGAGGATTTCCTTCAGAAAGTCGAGAGTCTTAACCTTGACCCCCGCCTGAAGAAACTGCTGATAACATATGAGGAGGTGTTCGGCGCCTTGCCGCCTCCCCTATCTTGCAAAAAACTGGTCCAGATGGACCTGAAATTGAAACCTGAATTTGAAAAGACGCGAGTGAGGCGTCGTCCCTATCCCGCTCCACAGGAACAGGTTGAAGAAATCGAGCGCCAGATCCAAGAATGCATTGATGCTGGCCTCGTTGAAGAGTACAAACATGGGGACTATCCCCATCACTGCAGCCCCTGTTTCCTTGTTGCTAAACCAGGGTCGACTGCTCTACGTCTTGTAGTAGACTATGGTGAGGTCAACAAGAAAACCCAGAACCACTCAGGGAGTATTCCTAACATGGAAAACACCCTGGAGCGTATTGCCAAATGTAGGTATAAGACCAAAATGGACAAACGCTCTGGTTTCTGGCAGGTTGACCTAACCGCCGCAGCTCAGGAGCTGCTTGCCTTTATAACCCCTAAGGGTCGTGTCTTCAAGTGGAAGGTTATGCCTTTCGGGGTGGCTAACGCCCCAGCGCTCTTCCAGGAGCTTATGAACAAAATTTTGTACATACTGAGGCGCAGGCCTCTAGTACAAGAGTTGATTTCTCGGGGTGCAGAAATGGAGGCTCACATCGACGACGTGAGTTTGGGTACTAATACCAAAGAGGACCATGTCCTTCTCCTACGTGAATTCTTCACTGTTTGTCAAGAAAACCATCTCCGAATCAAACTCGAAAAATGTGAGTTCATGAAAGAGGAGATGGAGTATTTGGGTTTCGACGTGGGGTATGGCTGGTGGAAACCAGCCGCGTCTAAGATGCAGCCCCTACAGGACATGCAGATTCGCGATGACCCTAAGAAGGGTCTACACGATGTGAGGAGTTTTGTGGGCGCCTGTAATTTCTATCGGCGTCACATCCACAATTTTACTTACTCCTCTGCACCCCTCACTGACCTAATCAAGAAAACTACTCCCTGGAGGTGGACCTCCAGAGAGGAAGAGTGTTTCCAGGAGTTGAAGAAGAAGATTGCCTCCTCCAACTGCCTGGGAGTTCCCCGCCCCGAGGGCGAGATAGTCCTGATCACTGATGCCAGTGATGTAGGGGGGGGAGGTACGATCTATCAATGGCAGGAGCTTAACCCCGCTGAGCTAACCCACTGCCATTATCGTACTACTGGACTGAACCGTGATGGTTCGTTGAAACACGACTATCCTACCAGTGAGTGGCGACTGGTGCCACTGGGACACTGGAATTGGAAGTGGAACCAAGCGCGTTCCAACTACAGCACCTATGACCAGGAACTCCTGGCCGGTATGTTGGTGCTATCTTCACAATCCCGACTCCTGGGGTCTAACCCTATTGTCTGGCTGTGTGACCAGGAGCCTGTGAAGTCATTTCAGAAGGGCCCACCACCAGAGAAAGCGAAGCTAAAACGGTGGTGGACTTACCTGAGCCAGTTCAGGCTGACAGTGCATCATATCCCCGGGATTAAGAATGAACTGTCTGACTATATATTGCGCAACAACTTCGATGCGCTTATTGGTGAGAGCTCTGAGGCGCTCGCCAAAGAGGCTTTCCAGCGTATGGATGTCCAGCTTGACCTGTCCATGCGCACTGCTGGAATACTGGAGGGTTGGAGTCTAACCGACTATCAGTCAGAGTATGAAGAAATTCTCCAAACCCTCAACACTGGTCTCGAACCCCGTGTCATTGACGGGCACCAGTGGTATAAAGACAATCAGTACCTCTTCTACGAGGACCGAATTGTGGTGCCTGAGGCACGAGTAGATGGGTGCCTACAGTGGTCCCATCTCAGTTCCGGTCACACTGGCGCTAATCGCTCAGTGGACTTCTTCCGTGAGTGTTTCTACTCCAGTCTAACCCTGACTGAACTGAGGTCGCGTATGCAGACCATTGTGGATGCTTGTGGCTGTCATGCCAGCAAGCAGAGCGACAGTAGGGATAGGGGTCTGATCTCCAGCTTACCCATACCCTATTGTGCTAACTCTCTTCTCTACGTGGATTACATCCACGGCCTACCACGCTTTGGCGGCTATGATAGTTGCCTCGTGGTCACCTGTGGTCTATCTCGCTTCACCCGTGTGTTCCCTTGCAATAAGAAAATCACAGGTGAGCAGACTGTGAAAATGTTGGTCGAACAATGGTTCGAACCCTATGGAGCACCTAAACAGGTGCACTCTGATGAAGATGTACGCATCCGCAGTGACACTGGGTGGTACAAACGAGTGCTAAAGGCCCTCAACGTGGAGGTAACCACAGGTGTGCCCGACACACACACGTCTAACCCTCTCTGTGAGAGACAGAACCGTGTGGTGGAGCAAAACCTGAGAATCCTGATGAAACAGGAGCGCACCAAGGACTGGGTACGCCTAGTGCCCTGGGCAGTTCTGTCCATGAACTCACAGCGGAGCTCTTCTACGGGTTTCACCCCCCACGAACTGTTCCATGGAGGACGACCTGCTTGGTTCTTCAAAACCCCCTTTCCTGAGGACTTCAAGAGCCCTGTAGGAGATTGGCTAGAACACAAGCAGTCTCTGGCTAACCAGGCTGGTACTAACCTGAGGCACATTCGTGACCGTGAACAGAGCCGACGGAACCGCCTACGGCGACCTGCCAGCTTCAAGGTTGGTGACCTCGTTTTGGTACACCATTCACGCCTACCCTCCTGGCCACGTAACTGCCTACAGGACCCTTACTTTGGACCCTATCGTATCATCAGGATAGATGGATCCAGGATCCATGTCAGGTGCAGTCCACGTCTAGGTGGTGAACTGCTATGTGCTCCTAAGCAGCTGAGGCACTATCACTCCCCTGACGACTTGTCTTGGGATGAGTGGCGCCTCAGCGACAGTGAGATTGAACGTATAGACCTAGAGAACGCTGCCAGTCCAGAGGAGGCAGACGAACTCGAAGAGATGACTGCCGATGAGATGGCAGTCGATGGTTACTACGTGGTTGCAGGTATTGCTCGCCACGAGTATAAACAGGGCTGGAAATTCTTTACCCTGTGGGATGGCTATGGGTTGTCCGAGGCGACCTGGGAACCTATGTCAGCCTTCATACAACCAGATGGGAGTATCAACCCCATCTTCCGCACTTACCTCGTTGAGAACAACGAGGGGCAGCTCCTAACCCGTGCTGAGACTATGTCCCAGCGTAAGAAGCGAAACTAATTACCCTGTGTCAGTCAACTGACCCTGTCTGTGCCCTGCAGACCCATGCCTATGGTTTCCAGCGTGAGCCAGGTGGCCGCTTATCAGGATTGCAGCCACCCAGCGAGTGTTTGCCTTGTTGACCATGTGTTGCATGGGTACTGCCCTAATGTAATGACCTTGGTGAGCCAACGAAGAACGGTGGCTTTCTACACCAGGGGGGAATGACAAGCAAGGTGTTATGAGGCAAGGTGTGTCTTCCCTCCTTGGGGACAAGCGAGCCCACAGTTAGGACCCCTGACTGGTCCAGACCCATGGGGTTCTACCCTTCCCTTCAGGGTTTACCTTACCCTTACTTGCCATGACGTATGTGTGAGTGTGCTAGTCCTAAGGTCCTGAGAGCAAGCCGCAGAAGTGGTGTCCTAATAATACCCAAGTCTGCGCCCTTGCTAAACCCGGAGGGTTGGCTTATTGATGCCACGGGGTACGCCCCGGGTCTCCCCTCCCCTATGCGCCCAATTTCTGTGCTGGCGCAAAACCTTGGGGGAATACCCAGAGTGTTAGTCCAGGTATTGTTTTCCCTACCTACCTGACTACTACAGGGAGGGGTGGCCAAAAGCTAGGAAGGCATGCAAAACGCCTGTTTGCTATGTGGCCAAAAACACTAACCTAACCACTGTCACAGCCCACCAGCCCAGCTAAAATTGCAGGAAAAGGGTGGGACAGTGACACGCCCCCTACAGGTCCTACACACCCTACAGTGGCACCATCCTGGTGGGCGAGCACTGGGCAACTGGCTCTAGCCCCCACTCAGGACTACCACTCCTACACGCACACTCTACTTGGCGTTGCGGAGGTGAAGTACTCATGGGTCCTAACGACCCTCCTGTGAAAAGGACAGGAGACCACAGCGCTCCTAAGCAGCTGTGGCCTAACAGGGGACGCCACAACGCGTTTCCCCTGCTAGGGCTTGGAGGGAAGGGGTGCTCTCGTTGCGTGCACAGCGCAGATGTCGTTGAAGTCGGACTGTCCTCGCCACTCTTGGCTGAGGCACAGTGATTTGATTTGTGATCAGCGCCCCTGTTTAGCTGGGGCAGAAAAATGGTAGCCGCCGAAGGCAGCTGCTGCGTGCACCAATCACCCTAACCTCTCCCACCTGTACAAAAGAGGCAGATGAAGGGGCGTTTGCGACTGTGGAACCAAGCCACACTCCAGGTATTATACCCTTCTCAGTGTGACCTATAATACGCTGTTCGCAAACACGCTGCAGATGCAGCTACCCCTGTCAAGCAAGCAAGCTTTAAGAAACTCCTCGGGTTCTCTTAAAGAACGTACCGAGGAGTCTCTGGGTAACCTAAACAAGGTTTACCGTGCGCAATTCGCGTGGCCTACCCTTTAATGCATCATGTGCACGCAGGGAAGGGAGGCTTAACCACAGACTCAACCAGGAGGTGAGCTCCTCCTGGGCTAACCTACCTTACTCACCATGCATCGTGTGAATGCCGCATTGAAACGAACACAAAACAAACCTAAGCGTTTTAAGCAACTCAACTTGAACGCTACGGCCGCACACGTACAAACGCTTACCTGTGAGAAGAAAAACAAGGGTGGATTAGGGATACAGGTGAAGCAATACAGCGTGTGGATGCCTAGATTAGGCACATGCATCGCGAGCACAGCGCGTATTCTAACCCTACACTCGCGCTGTGCGCTCCATTCGCATCACATACCTTTCACTCCTGCTTTCACCTGTGCAGAGCACGCGAGATGAACACCCGACCCCCCAACGAGCACAGCGTTAACAACCCTAACGTTTTGACGGAGCAACCAACACGAACGCAATGCGTGAGTGTGAAGTGACACAGACATACCTGAGAGACGGGTTGTTGAACTGCTCTGTGGTACGGGCTGATTGTGAATACTTTACTCTGAAGTTTATAAAAATTTTGATGCAACTGTGCAAAAATTTTCTTTAAAACTTTAAAAACTACGGCTCATACCTTCTTTTCCAAATGCCGTTTTCGCTTGCGCAACCCTTTTCTTGGCGTCCGCTTCGTTTGCGCTTGTCTGCGACTTTAAGTTATGTGTAAAAATGACGATTTCCCGCGTGGTTTCGTCGATTTTCAACGATTTCACTTGCTAAATCGCAGCCCCTTCCGCAAAACCGCAGGAATCACTCCCTGCTGGTTCCATTTTCTATTTTTTTCAGCTCCTGGGGGTTTGTGTACTCCATTGGGAGTCTTGCTCCGCCCTGGCCCTTGGTCAGGACGTTTACTAAAACGCTGTTTATACGGCGATAATCGTCCGCATTAGAGCGTTCGGCTGTACCCTAGTGGACAGACACATGCGCTCGAGACAGGGAGTCCTGGGTTCAATTCCCACTGCCCTCACACTTTTTCCAAAAGTTTTCGCCGCACGCCGGCGACTTTTGAGGAATGCCCCTTCGAAGGGACATCATTCACGGTACATTACACTGTTTTTCAAGGGTCCATACAGTGTGATAGGCTTCTATGAAGTGATGAGAATGTTTTCTGTAAGTTTAATGCATTTTTTGAGGTAATTTTGGGAATATTTGAGCCTTTTTCCTTGGTCCTACTAGCTTGATCAACTAGTACTCCAGGGGGGAGTAAGAAAACGTCACTGCCTTGTCTTTCTTGGAGGGCCTGATCCAGGCAAAGCCCCCCTTAAAACCCTTTGTTGATGCTGAGACAAACTTTAGTGTTTTTATCTCTCTTTTGTGGCCTAAAGTACACTTTCTCAAGGTAACTAGGGTTGAGACCCTAGCCCCCCCCATGAAGTTCACCCCTACCACTCAACTGAGCGGAGGTACCTTCCTTCATGGAGGTCATACCAAAATAAATCAGGCATTCCATGCTTGTGGGCCTTGGAGGTTAAGCCTAAGTGGTCTCCCACCCCAAGACCCCTATACTCAATTGAATCTACCACTTATTGTGGTCCTACTTTGTAACTGTTTCTGAATTCAGTTGCTTGGCCAAGTCATTTTCTGTGTGGTCCTGACATCTATGCCCCTCAGTCCTAACCAGCACCATTTCACCCAAAAGAGTGCACATGAAGTGCCTATTGCAACCACTGAGGCTAGAGTCTGACCAATTTTCATATAAAACCTTTTGCATTATTCATTTGTGATTGAATCTATGTACATATACCTGCTTTGTCTATCTGCAGCCCTTCTGTGTTACACTGGATTCCAAAACCAATCATTGATTTCATTGATTCGATCCATATTCAGTCCTTGCTCTACTTGCTGCTTTGGTTTGGGGTTTTCCACTACAAAACCAACTTGCAGGAATACATCAAAAGACCTAGGGCATAATTCAAGGACATCTTTCTGGGTGTGGACGGAGTCTTCGAGGCGTCGGAGGAGTTCGGTGTTCGCTGGGTGGCCCAGTGTGGTGGCCAGTTGCTGGATGGGTGTGGGGTAGTAGTACTGCTTGTCGCGATCCGTGTACGGCGTGTCCTCGGGCATCCATGGGGGGGGCTGTGTGGCCGGGGGTATCGGGGGCAGGTGTTGCAGGTGGCTGTGGTGTGGGGTGTCCAGTCGCACGCGTTCGAGCCCTGGGGTGTGGTTGGTGTTCTGGTGTTTGGCCTGCGTGTCTGCGCGTCCATTGCCGTATGCGTAGCGGTGTGACTCCTGCTTGATGATGTGTAGGGCATCCTGGGGGTGCATGCCCTTGAAGGCCATCCATAGTCCCAACGCTTGTGTGGTGAGGCCAGATTCGAGTGCTTTGTGGAGGGGCAGGTCCGCAAGGCGCCTGGTGGAGTGGATGTCGATCGTGGCGTCCACGACTACCCAGATGTTGTGGGGCCGGATCGTCGTGGGTGGCGGTGTGGCGGTGACGGCGTCTGCCATGGTGCGCAGTTCGCCGTGGGAGGACGCCCCAAAGATGGTGGCCCCGGTGTGGTGTTCCACGTGGAGGCCGTCCGCGTGCCGGGTGATGCGCGGGGAGGCGCAACCGACCGTGGGGGTGCGTTGCTGGGTGCCGGATGCGTCAGTGAAGTAGATGATGTCGGTGTCGCTGGGTATTGGTAGGCGGGCGATTGCTGTGGGGTGATAGACGTAGATGGGGTTCCCCTGGGCGGTTCTGGCGGTGATTTGCGTGGGTTGCAGTAGTGGCGCTGCATAGACGTCTATTCCCTGGGTGATGATGGCCTGGGCTCGTGGGGTGAGGCGGAGGAGGCCCCTGTCTGGGCGTCCCTGGGTGATACACGCGTACATTAGGTGGAAGAGGTATCCCGTGTTGGGGTGGAACTTCTGGCACGTGATGGTCGCTCGCCGCTCCTTGTCGTCTTTGTCGCCGCGGAGGGTGGGGCATTTGTGCTGTAGGGGGCGCATGGGTGCCTCCTGAGGTCCTGCGCGGTGTGGGTCGCAGCGGTCGTACTCCATGGCTACGCTGTCCGGGTCTGCCCGCTCGGTGGTGAACGTCCATGTCGCCGTGGGTGTTCGGGTCCAGGCTACGTGCGCCGGGTGGTCTGGGGGTACCGTGTGAAACCAGGGGGAGAGCCATGCCTGCTGGTTGGCGGTGGCGGCGGCGGTGGGGGTGCGGTAGTGGGTGGAGATGAGGTGTAGCAGGGGCCACGGAGTGTCGAGGGCTGCCGGGCCGCAGTGCCAGCACGTGCGTGGTATGCCCTGGTCACTGTGTCTGACTGGTGGTACATCGGTCTCCGGTGCATTGTGTTTGGGGATGGACCAGGGGGCATGGTGTCGCTGGACAGTGCGGGTAGCATGTTTGTGGCCGTTTGGTGCTAGTAGCAGGATGGTGGGTGGTGTCCAGCCTTCGGCTGACGGGGTGGGCTCCCCCTGCGTCGTGCCGCCGTCGTTGGGGGTCTCGTGCTCGCTCGGGCGGGGCCGGGGGTGCTGGCGCTGGAAGGCTGTGTACGCCGTGTCGATGTCCTTGGGCCCCGGCATGTCGCGCACTGCCTTCGTAGCACATGCGCGGAGGTACGCTTGGAAGACGTGGCGTGCTGGCCATTGTGGTACACGCAGGTGAGGGGGTGTTGTGGCCCTGGGGGGGGGGGGCGGTTTGGATCCCAATTGGCTGCAGTGTTATATTTTTGAGCGATTTCCGCGATTTCAGCAATTTCGGATATAATTTCAGGAGAATTGCGAAATCGTATTATTTATAAACCAAAGGACGGGGGATTTAACATTTCTTGTTCGGACAGGGACTGCTGTGTGTGCACGCACCCTTCTTTGATTCCTGTTGGCGTACACGTGCTCTGTCTTCCTCAATGTGGGTCGATCGTCTGAAAATTCTTCCCAACGGGTGCTAATAGTGTTAGTTCTATCTTGTTACGGAAATGGAAGCCAATCAGAAGCTAGGGCAACTCCAGTGGATGAGCGAAGGCCTGGAGTTCAGGATCTGGCTAAACCCTGGTGTGGTGCCTCCGCCCACACCGGCTGTTGCCCTTGGTGGCATCACTGCACTTGGCAGGAGACCGGTGTACGTTAATGGGCGCATCTGCTTCGGCAGTGCCATGCCTACGTGCATGGGGGACCACGAGTCCCTTGAAGCTGGAGGAGCCCTGGTGGAAGTGAAGTGGAAGTGGGTGTGGCTGAGGTAGGCGCACCGGAGGGGAAGAAAGTAACTCGGTCGTTGCTCCGCAAGGCAAAGCAATTCCTCATTCCTTGGCTTATCATTTGTTTGCTTTGCATGTGTCATGACAACTTGATCTTTGGTAGAATCAAAGAGGGTCCATCTTTGGTGATTGCGTGTGGTGAACATGTTGTGTGCACGTGCAATGGGGGAACATTCTAAAGGCGGAGACTTGCACTTATGCCCTGGTTGTTAACCTCTCATTTGCCGTCTTCCTCCGGTGAACTTCGGTGAATTCAAGTCATTGGTCGAACACTTCGGTGAATTCATATCATTGCTCGAACACAGTCGGTGATCCACTATCCCTGCTTTGTCAACTTGCAGTATGGCATGAAGATAGCTCATTTGATTTGGCAATCGGGTGTAGGGATCATCCTCAATCAATGTCGGTGATTCTCACTTCAAGTGCAGCCATGCTCTCCTGGGTCATGGCTAGGCAAAAGTCCCCCTCCATATGCATGCTCCAATGGGTCACGGCTAGGCTATGCGCTCGGGATTGGGTTTTGGTGAGTTTTTCTTTCTTCGGCCATGGATTGTTTAGGTTGTTTCTCCTCGGCCATGGATTGGTTAGGTTCTTTCTCTCAGGGCATGGACTGGGGCAGGACCATCTCTCTCAATGCCTGGATTGGGGCGGGACCATCTCTCTTGGAGGCGGGACAATCTCTCCTTGGGATAGGACAATCTCACCATATGTCAGATGTGCTCTCATTCAACTTGGGATTTCTCTCCGTGTGCACTCTCTCTGCGGGCTGGGTCTAGGTCTCGTCATGTGACCCGGGGCATCTTCTTACCCAAGCACCCTTGGTCAATCTCTCTCAAGGTAGCATGCATCGAATTGGTTCGGTGTCACAGGAACATGCAATTAGGCAATATTGGTTTCACATGTGCATGTGTGGACCGATTGTATGCACATGACAAATTGTGTTTGTCAATGCCTATCAGTTTCCAAGCAATTAGGCACCAGGTGATAGGACTGAGTGGCATGTCCAAGCATGTGAGGGCATGTGGTGTATGTCGTGTTTTGGCTTTACATTTTGTTCCTGCCTTTGGTTCGCGATGTCCTAACCGCAGGAGCCCAGCAATGGGTATGCAGCATACATTAAACAGATGAGGTTTGCTGGGCTGGCCCTTCTTGATGTCTTGTTCACGAGCAGCAAGTAAACCCGCCACGTCTATTCACTTGCTGGCCATTGTGTATGTTATTGCTAAGTGATAGGCACCCGGCGTCCGGTGTGAAGTACCGAGGCATTGTGAGCATGATAATATATGGACTGTGTCACACATGCCAGGTTTCAGGTGTTGCCATGAGGTCACTCTCCGGGCTCATATTTGGTGATCCTCATTGCAAGCCCTTTTTTTGTGATCACTGGTGATTCATGCGAGTGGACAAGTCATGTTTTGTGGCCATGCCGTATTTTGTGTTCATGGAGGCCATGGTGTCACACTTGATCCACGGTGGGACATTCCGCATATTTGGAGCTCATGTTTCTCAATTCCAGTTTTGCCGCCTTGTAGGCAAGGGTGAGGATGGGCCATGTGGGCCACGCTTATGTTGAATCCGAGGTTGCCATGGTGTCGTGTATCACTTCCTTGTGCTCCGCCATGTGCCATATGAAACTCATTGATGTCATTTTGTCGCGCCTGACCCCAATGTCATTTTTGTCAATGTGGTGAATCGAGGTTGTTAGCATGGCGTCATATGTGCGTAGTTCGAATGTGCATGGTATATAAAATCGATTCTTGGAGTAAGGATGCAACATGGTCTTCGATGATCGCATTCTCTATTCCAGGGCTTCACTTATACTTCTGCTTCTTCCTCTCCCTTTGCCCGACATTGTCTGATTTGTTCCCTTCTCCATGATCATGTCCATGTATTGATGAGGTCACACTCAACTCCATTTGGTGATCGATTATTTAGACTGCACTGGTCAAGTTCACTCGATTCTCTTTGTCAAGTGTTTGGCTTTTACTGCAAGGGTTGCCAAGGGTGTACCTACGGAATTTGTTTGGTTTTTCTGGCTAAGGGTTGCCAAGGGTACTTGCAGGAATTTTGGACTTTGGATTTGGTGGAACATGCAAGCACTGGTGAGGTCAAGGACCATGGGAATCACCGGAAAGAGGGTGGAGAAATCGCGTATGGGCGGTAGAGCTCGCACTATGGCAGGGGCTGGTCCTACAGACCTTCTTTATGGTAGCCCGCCTGGACTTGTGTGTCGGCGGTGGGGACAGCCCAGATCCAGGGCACGGTGAAACCAGAGTGCAGAGCATCAGTTGAATCAAATCATATTGATTACCTGAAATTGTCAATAATGTACTCATAATCACGGAGATCATGAAATACAAATCACAGATGAATGCGCATGCGCCAGTCTTGTTACACCCCCCCACTAAGACCAAAGCCAGGGGCAGTGGCCAAAAGGGGCACTGCGGGCACATGGGCTGATAAACCCTCAAGACAAAGGCGCAAGCACAAATAGATGGTCTGCTACCAGGAACTGAGACTGCAGAACCACAGGCACTCACTGAGCATGACCCCTGGTCTACTCCAATTTGGCATCATTGGGACAAAATGTATAGATTGGGAAGAGGTAGGGGCCTCGCCATCTCCTGTCTGTGCAGCTCAGCGGTCGAAACAAACCTGGCTGACACTGTGCTGGTGCACAGAAATACGTGCAACATCACAACACAGGTGCACCGACTCAACTGGTGCACTCAATCAAGATGCAGCACAGATCCTTAGGCCAATTTGGGGCCCCAACTCGTGAGACCCAGCCTGCAGTAAGAAAAGGTGGCGAAAAAAACCCACAAGCGTGCACAGGGCAGGGACAGGCAGCAGTACAGCGAGACTGCAGAAGCAGATGTACATGGCTGTCCACTTGATGCACCAGAAGTGACCTGAATTATTGCACAAACCTGAAAATGGCAAATATACCTGATTTGGATAGAGCCAAAAAACAGGTCTGCAAAGGCTGCAGGACGCACTCAGCGCCCACAGCAAAGGCTCTGGTCACCGTTGACGCGTTGGCGGCGCCACCACTCTTGGATTCGGCTCGATTTTCGGAAACTGGTCAAAAACCAACTTTTTGAACAAAATAAGCCCCAAAGAGCATAATGAGGCAGGATGAGCCCAGAATGTACATAAACAATCACCCAGAACGTCATCGACGACACACACAGACGGCGTTGAACGCGTCGAACGCGTCAAACGCGTGTAACGGCATCAGTGTGACAGCACTCAATTTATACATCAATGTGATCAGAATTTCAATGACTCTCAGATGTACATTAGTGCAGTAAAGTTTCCGCTTGTTTTCAGGTTTTCCGTTCGCCGCCAGATGTCGCCTGTGAGCGCGCGTCGAGTTGCATTTGTCTTTTGTGATTTCCAAATCCGAATTATTCGAATCATTTCGAATGAATTTGCAATGAGTCATTATATTCAATGAATGCACAATGAAATTCTATGTCTGCTCCATTTTTGTACACCGGGTTTTCTGACTATTCATATTCCACCATGGAGTTCAATGACCTTCAAAGTGCTTTGCATATGTCGCTCCTAGAGGCTGGATATGGGTCCGCAGATGGTCAGTCGGGTTCGGAGATATCAGGGGCAGCGTCGGGCGTTACGACCCCTGGGGCATCGAGGCTACAGGCTTCGCAGTTACAAGAATGATTGGCCACTACACAGCGGTCGCCGTCGACGCGTCGACGGCGCCGCCACTCTTGGATTTGGCTAGCTTTGCCAAAAATCGGCAAAAACCCACTTTTTGAACAACATAAGCCCCAAAGAGCATAATGAGGCATAATGAGCCTGGAATGTACATAAACAAACACCCATGACGTCGTCGACGACACACACAGACAGCGTAGAACGCGTCGAACGCGTCAAACGCGTCGACAGCCCTGGATGCTGTAGAGTTGGCCAAAAATGGCCAAAACCAATCAAACAATTGAAAAACCGAGGCAATGAGGCTCAATGAAGAGCAATGAAGCCAGAGAAACACTGCAGGAACACCAACGACGCACATTGGCACTGCGAGAAGACTTGTCAAGGCGCGCAAACACTTCGAGCCCGCTAACAAGCCTTGATTGTGTAATTTTGGGGCTAATTAGCTCTCCTGGCTGGTCCTTCAGGAGCATAATCAGGACCAACACCATCAGGGCCGTAAGCGGCCCACTGAGCCACCCAGCCAGCTCGTGCAGCCCTCAGGACTGCTAAGGCACACTGAACTCGGCAGCCTCCACGGCGACGGTCAGGGCCCCCGAGTCTCCAGGTGAAGAACTCTTTGCCAAAACGGCGCTCATTATACCTCTCAAACCAGTCGGAAAATAAGACCACCCGAACCACCACCTTCTTGAGCTCCACTTGTACACCAATGGAACGTACCTTGGGCCGTGCCTGCACAGCAACAGCCTGCGAAGAAGGAGGTAGGTACGTAGGTCAACTCGGGACTGGGGTTGCCCCGCAGGGGGGTCTTACCAAGTAGCTTTTGCCCCCCCACCCAGGGCCCTACTGCACGTGCCCCCACAAAGCGGCTCCCCCACATGGGAGAAGGGCGCGGTCGCCGCGAGCAGTACCCTAGTGCGGGTTCTGCCCAGAGAGGTAACCAGAAAGATGTCCTTGATTAGTGCCCTAGATATTTTGATGAAATCCTGCAGGTTTTGAAGTTGAAAACCCAAACCAAAGCAGCAAGTAGAGCAAGAACAGGATGTGGATCGAATCAATGAATAGTTTTGAAATCGAGTGTAACACAGAAGGGCTGCAGATAGACAAAGCAGGTATAAATACAAAGATTCCATCACAAAGGAATAAAACAAATGATTTTTATATGTAAGCTGGCATGACTCTTGCCTCGCAATTAGCCTGGAGCACTTCATGTGCACTGTTTTGGATGAAATGGAGTTGGTTAGGAATATGGGGCAAAGGAGTTAGGCCAGACACAGATTATGACTTGGCCAAGCAACTGAATTCAGAAACAGTTAAAAGGTAGAACCACAATAAGTGGTAGAAACAATTGAGTATAGGGGTCTTGGGGTGGGAGACCATTAGGCTTAACCTCCAAAGCCTAAGGCATGAAATGCCTATTTTATTTCGGTATATCCTCCATGAAGGAAGGTACCTCGGCTCAATTGAGTGGTAGGGGTGAACTTCATGGGGGGCTAGGGTTATAACCCTAGTTAGTTTGAGAAAGTGTACTTAGAGCTTCAAATGAGGGATGAAAATACTTAAGTAAGTCTTAGCATCAACAAAAAGGTTTTAAGGGGGGCTTGGCCTGGATCAATCCCTCCAAGAAAGACATGGCAGTGACTTTTTCTTACTCCCCCCTGGAGTACTAGTTGATCAAGCTAGTAGAACCAAGGAAAAAGGCTCAAATATTCCCACAATTACCTCAGAAAACGCATTGAACCTACCACAAACATTCTCATCTGTTCATAGAAGCCTATCATACTGTAGGTACCCTTGAAAAACAGTGTAATGTACCGTGAATGATGTCCCTTAGATGCGGCATTCCTCAAAAGTCGTGAGCGTGCGGCGAAAGCTTTTGGTAAACATTTTGGGCGTAGTGGGGTTTGGACCCAGGACTCCCTCCCTAGAGGACACATGCTTGCCCACTAGGGTACAGTCGAACGCTCTAATGCAGACGGCCATCGCTGCATAAACAGCAATTCAGTAAACGTCCTGACCAAGGGCCAGGGCGGAGCAATACTCCCAATGGAGGACAAAAATCTCCAGGAGCTGAAAGAAATAGAAAATGAAACCAACAGGGAGTGAATCCTGTGGTTTAGCGAAAGGGGTAGCGATTTAAGAAGCGAAATCGCTAAAAATTGGCGAAACAACGCGAGAAATTGTCATTTGTACACTAAAACTTAAAGTCGCAGACAAGCGCAACAGAAGCGGACTCCAGAAAAAGGGTTGCGCAAGCGTAAACGGCTCTAGAAAAAGAAGGTATGAGACGTAGTTTTTAAAGTTCTAAAGGAAATTTTTGCATAGTTGCATCAAAACGTTTATAAACTTTAGGGAAAAGTATCGAAAATGAACCCACACCACAGAGCAGGTGGACAACCCACCTCTCAGGTATGCCAGTGTCACTTCACACACATGCATTGTGTTCGTGATGGTTGCTTCGTTAAAATGTTAGGGTCCTCACCGCTGTGTTCGTTGCGGGTTAGGGCGCTCCTCTCCTTTGCTCTGCACAGGTCAAAACAGGAATGAAAGGTATGCGAAGCGAATGGAGCGCGCAGCGCGCGCGTAGGGTTAGGATATGCGCTGTGCTCGCGATGCATGTGCCTAACTTGGGCATTCACACGCTGTGTTGCTTTCCCTGTGCCCCAATTCACCCTTGTTCCCTCTTCACAGGTAAGATAAGAAAGTGCTTGCTCGTGTTCGTGTTGCCGTAGCGCTAAAATAGGGTTGCATGAAACGCTTAGGCATGTTTTGCGCTGTGCAGTGCGCCACTCTCTCTCCTCTTCCTGCAGGAAACAAGACAAGGAAAGCATGCATGACACACAGTGCATTAATCACTTGGGGTGGTTGGTACTTCGCTGTAGGTTTGTTTAAGCGCGTAGGGTTGTTTTGCGCTCGTGTCTTCCTCGGCATTCACATGATGCTTGGTGAGTAAGGTAGTTAAGCCCAGGAGGAGCTCACCTCCTGGTTGAGTCACGCTGTGATTGTTTGTGATGGGTTAAACTAGGAGAAAGAATGAGGAATTAGAAAATCAGTGCATACCTGTGCATGCATATGACGCATTAAAGGGTAGGCCACGCGAAACGCGCACAGTACAACTCTTGTTTACGCTACCCAGGGATTCCACCCCACGTTCTATAAGAGAACGGGTTGAGTAGTAGTAGGTGGTAGGTAGGTGCACTCGGTCGGGGGGAGGCGCCCCATGGTTCCCCCTGGCGTCGCCCCTGTGACGAACAGGAAGAGGCTCCGCGCGTGAAGAGGGGAGGCGGCTTACATCCCGCTAGACCTGACTGTTGGCCCCCAACAAAGCGGCCCCGGGCAACACCGGGAGGGCTGATCGCCGCCGGCGTGACGTGCTTGTCTCGTCAGTCGGGTGTGCCCCCGTGCTTGCGCACGTCCCCTCCTTTGGGCGGAACCCTAGAGGTTCACCGGACTTCCTGGCGTATCCCGTTCCCAAGGCATGCATGCACGTTCTTGGTACTAGGGTTCCGAGGCGCTTGGGTGTCGCACGCTCCGCCTGGAGTCCCAAAGCATCGCAGGCCTTAGGATGCAGCCTTACCCCCGGTCTCCGGATTTTGTTTGGTCGGGTCACCTGCATGGCACGGGCTGCCTCAGTGCCCGGGCTGTGGGCACTGGGTTTCCTACTGTTGTGTGGCGTTTGTGTTTCGGTCCGGTTTGCGGTTGGGTGCGGGTTTTGTTAACCCCGCCAGTCCTGGCTGGGGTCCTGGGTGGGTGTGTTTGGGCACAGTTTGTGGTGTTGTCCCTCTAGTACCGGCTGTTTGTGGTGTTCGTGGCTCGGCTTCGGTTTCGGCCTGCTTATGGGACGTGTGTGGTTTCGTGCGCGCTCCGCTTACCCCCCGCTGTTTCCGGTTCCGGTGTGCGGTGTGGGCATGCGTGCTGGGCCCGGGTCTCTGCTGTGCCCCGCCCTGCTTGGCTGGGTTGTCGGGGTGTATTTTTTGCGCTTCTGTTTTTTTTTTGTGGTGTCGGTTGTTGGGTGTCCCTGTCCCGGGCCCTGTGGTCCCTGTCCCCCCATCCCCTTTCTTTCGGGCTGGGCTGCGCGCGCTCTTTTTTTTTTCTCGTGGTGTGTGTCTGCATGTTTCGGTGTCCCTTTTCCCGGTGGGCCGCTGTTCCGGGCTTGGTGTTGCCGGTTTTGGCTGGGTGGTCCCCCTGTGCCTCTTTGGGGGTCCTGTCTTCGGTGCCTTCTGGGGGGGGGGTTTGGCCGCCTCTGGTGGTGTTGGTGGGTGGTTTGGTGGCTCTGGGCTGTTTCCGCGCCCCCCCCCCTCCGCCCTCTGTTCTTTTTTCTTTTCGGGGGGGGGGCTGCCTGTTCCTCCCTCTGCCTTCCCTGAGCTGGCGCACGCACTGGCCCGTATTCAGTGTTGTCTTCCGGGCTGCTGTTGGCGGTTGCGTTCTGTTTGGCCGTGTTCCGGCTCCATGGGTCGGGTGGGCTATGTACACGTTGGGCTCGGCGCCCCTTCTTGCCGGGTTAGCTCCAGCCGGCAGAGCCAGGCGGCTGCTTGTGGCTCTGGGTTAGCGGGCTGGAATTGTTCGTGTCCTCTCCCCTCTGCGGCGCCGGTTTTAACCTTCTGGGTGGTCCGCCACCGTTGTTGCCGGGCGCGCTGTGGCCCCGTGTGTGGCCTGCGGTGCCGATGGGTGGCGTGCTGGTGCGGCGCCTTCCGGGGTGTGCGGTGGCTTGCTTCGGTTGTTCCTTCAGGTTAGGGTCAGTCGTGCCGTGTTGTGCCGCTCTGTGCCGCGTCGCGTCTCGTCGTGCTGTGGCGCGTTGCACTATGGCGCGCTGTGGTGCGGTGTGCCGTGGTCTCGCATTGTGCCGCGGTGGGTCAGTGGAGGTCAGCCCGCCCCATCTGTCGTGGTGCGGAGTGCGCGCCGGAGTGTGGCTGGCTGGTGGTTGGGGGATGCGGTTAGGTGTGGGTGTCTCGCTGGGTCCGTGCTGTGGGGGCCTGGGTGTGCCGCTCGGGCTGGTGGGTCGGGTAGGGGTCCGTGGGGCTGCCCTCCCTGGGGGCCTGTGCCTTGGTCCAGTGTCCTCTGGGGGTTTTGGTCCCTAGCCCTGGTCGCTGTGTCCGTGCCTTCGTCCTCTTCTGGTGCCTGTGAGGTGGCCCTTGTGGCGGCCGGGGTCGTCGCCTGACGGTGAGGGCGTGGTTGTAAAGGGAAGCTCAGGACAGGACAGAACAAGGTTGGTTTCTTCTGTGGACCTCTGCATTTGGCAGGGTCAGGATAACAGCAATTATGTCTAATTTCTGTTTGTTGTGCATGACATAGCCCCATATAAGTTATTTGCTGTGGTGCGTCGCAGATGCCGCTATTTGGGCACTGCAAGGCACGCGTGCGCACTGACGTGTGCATTGTTTTCTTTCTGAGATGCACTGATTTTTATTATAAAAAGATCTGATTTTGTAGGATTTTAGCATGTTTACAGTGTATGTATTGTGCTGAGCGTTTATTATTGTTTAGGCCATGAAACGGCTTATCTGTTGAATCACTCCGTATCACCAAGTCAAGATTGATCAACTCATTTGATTTATTGCGTGCGGCAATTACAAGAAGGGCGTCGTTTCAAGGTTTTCAAAATGGGACTGCAGGAGATTCAAAATGAGAGGTTTGAAAATTCTGAGTACTGGCCGAAACAAGACTCTGAGGTCTTGAAATATTCAACAGATATACACGACGTTTCTTTGCCTTTGCCTGTAGCTGCAGATGAGATCAATAAGAGTGAGGAGTGCAATCACAGGAGTCTACGGCCCGGCCGAGCCGTCAATCAAGACACCATCAAGGCGCCGTCCAGACCAGCGCCAGCCCCGCCCAGGACAACACGGCCGCCGAAGCGCCTTTCAAGTGGAGTAACAGAAGTGCCACGATGTGCTGAAGCCGCCGCCATCACAGCAGTGCAACGACTCGTCGCACAGGAAGAACGAATAAGGCAAAGTCTCAGGTATGAGCAACAAGTCATCTGCGCGAAGAGGTACGATAACTTTGGCCACGTTTTTCAAAAGCTCTATTGCCGGTTGTTGCAGCCTTCGTTGAATTCGGGGCAGACAAGTACGCCGCCGAACGAACTGAAGGAGCCAGGGAAGCGCTCATTGAAGGAGCTGGCGGATTCCAGCAAGGCAACGCCAAAGAAGAACACCGCAAAATCGAATGCGCCGCCGAACAAGAACAAAGCGTCTGAGTACTCAGGTGTGTTGGCGAAGTTGGAGACCTCGTTGGAAAATTCCTTGAAGCGATCCTTAAGTGACCTCCGACGAGTTGTGGAACTGTTGGGTAACTGTTCGCCCTCTGTGTCCGTCAGAACGAACAAATGGAACAAGTTCGTCGAGAAGCAAGAACCAAGACCCGTTTCAAGTGTGACGAAGCGCCGGCAGAACGAATCCCAAGTGACTGAGTGCCGAACGGACGAGTTACAAGCGAGTTTGGATGATTTTGACGCGTGGACAGTAACTTCGGGAGATCCTGGTGGAGTTCAGCAGCGAAGGAGCTCCACAAATGAGTCGTCGAACGCCGCGAGGCCCAAACAAGAGGGACAGCGAGCAGGACGAGCTGTGCAGCGTCGCCGCGCTATAGCCAAGTTCTTTGAGGTATTAAACTCAATCCAAGGTCGCGCACGCCGAGGTACAAGCGAGAAAAAGACCGAGTGCCCTACGCGAGACATGTGGGGGCAGTCTGTGGTGAACTCCAAGGAGAACCAAGGGAATCCCTTCTTGGACTGAGCAGTGCTCTTTAAAGCGCGCTGCTTTTGCCGTTGGCGCGCTGGATGAAGCGCAATGCCTTTGGTGTGCTCAACGAAGGGAGAGGCCTCCGGAAAATAGTGGATCATAACCATCAACAAAATGATCAACAAGTTCGGAAACTTCACCAAGACCTCATGGGGTTTCATACTTCGTTGAAGCAATCATACGACAGACTTGTGGAATGCGCAAGCCATGTAGACAAACAAATGGAGACCATCACCAACTCAATTTCGACATCAACAAGCATGCTTTGGCCATGATTCAACTACAAGAGGAGCAACAACAAGCCAGCTCTTCACATCAAGGGCCATTGGTTCAATATGGTGGAAATTGTCCACAAACACCACAAGATCAATTGATACCTCATCAAGAAGGGCCCATAGACTGTCAAAATCAATTCAAAACTCAAAATTCAAATTTTTCGCGTGTCATCTTGGCCCAATCAGCATGGCTTGTGTTTCATTTCACGTTAATTCGGGACAGCAACCAACCGCCGGCACTGGTAGCGTCGCCAGATTTCGCCGGGGGCACCTGGAGAAATGAAGATTGAGACTCCAATGGACTCCAGGGTTACTGCACATCACACCATTTTCTTTTCAATACTTATAGTCAAGGTGCACCACAAATTGTCAAAACTCAAGTTGTGGTTAAGTTGAGACACACGTTGAGACACTCAACTTGTGTCTCAATGAGTTTCGGGATAATTGAACCCAGTAAAATCCTAGGTGGAGGCGCGGGGCTGTGGCCTTCTCCTTCTAAGCTTGGCTGGGCCGGGGTCCTGCAATGTGTGAGGTTGTGTGGGTTGGCGTCCGCGGGGGGGAACAGTTCGCGTGGGCTGCATTCAGGGGCCGGGGGGGGTGGGCCTGGGTCTTCTGGGGTGTGTGCGGGGGGCGTGGGCGGGCCACTGGGTGGGGTGGGCGTGCCGCGGCGCGCGGGGCTCCTCTCGGCGGGTGTGTGTGGGTTGTCGAGTGTGGGGGGTGGTGAGGGGTGTCCGGCGGGTGGGTGTGTGGCGGGCATGTGCTGGTGTTCGGGCGGCTGGGGGAGGCCTGTGTCGGGGTGCCCGGGGGTGCGCGCGATGGTGGGCGTGTGTGGGTCTCCGGGTGGGCAGCGAGAGGGGAGGGGCCTGGGCGGGGATCGTGCGGTGGGGTGCGTTGTGTCGGTGTATGTGTCCGCTCGCCGCGGCGCGCTTGCGTGGCCAGTTGTAGGCCGGGTGGTTTGGAGGAGAAGCTTGCCGTTTTCTGCTGCCGTGGCAAGGATTTCGCAGACGAGCTTGCGTATCTGGTGGACCTCTTGGTCAGTGGTGGGAAGGGGGTATGCTAGCTTTGGGCTAAGACCCACGTGGCTGAGGACCCTGTAGATGGCGTGGTACCCGCAGGTGAGGGATTGCTGCGGTCTGGGGGCGGGGGGTTTGGCAGCTTGTCCGGGCCCGCCTCAACTTGTGTGTGGGCGGTGGGGATGGCCAAAATTTAGGGCACCGTTCCCGTGGGCGGCCAGCGGCGCTGGATCTAGTGGGTCAGGCAGAGCATGGCCAATCCCAGGTGGTAGCCCGCCTTCCCTGAGGTGATTTGGGCCAGGCCGCGGGCTGGGGGCTTGTCCCCTGGCTGGAGAACGCCCCTGGGGACCCTGTGCTGGGTGGTGGGGTCCCCTACTGCCCCTGGCGGGGCAGTCCCTGGGGCGAGCATAGTGTCTGTCCCTTTGACGAGCCATTGCGGGCCGGGGGATGTAGCCGTAGCGGCTATCACGTAGTAGTGCCCGCGCTCGAGGACTGTCACCCAAACCTCCGGCGGGGGGTTGTCACTGTCTGTAGGTGGCGGGGGGAGGTCGTCGTCTGGGGTGCGGAGGCCGGCGGCGCGGAGGGCGGTGTTGCGGGTTGGTGCGGTGGCCTGTTCCCACTGCTCCAGGCGGTTGGGGTCCGCTGGGTGGTCCTTCTCCGCTGGGCCCCGTCGTAAGCGTACGGTCCCTCGACGCGTGACGTTGATGTCGGTGTCGTGTGTCAGGGACTGGCCCCACTCGATGTGGGGGATCCAGACGTGCTGGCCCTGGGTGTGTTTGCGTGCTTGCCAGAGTACGAGGTCTACGATGGTCTCGTGGAAGCCGTTGCCTGTGGTGGTCAGGTCCCGGAGGGCTTTGACGGTGAGCTTGGTCCAGTCCTCTTGTAGGCGGTACCAGCCCAGGGGGGTGGTCGGGGCCCTGCCTTGGAGGGTTGCTCGCAGGAGGTCGGGGTCGCGGATGGTGGCCGGTGTGAGGGGGGGGTGCCCCGGGTCCGGGGGGGATGGGCTGGATGGGTTGCCAGGGTCTTGCGCGTCTACGTCGACGTATGGTTGGCCCTGGTTGGGCTCGGCCGGGCTTGGCGGTGCCGGGTGGCTTCTTGGGTGAGAGATGGGCCTCGGGGCGCTGTGCTGGTGATGGAGATGGGGGGCGCGTGCGGGGCGCGGAGTGGGTTAGTGGACGTCTGGGTCATGCAGGGCATGGTAATGGATGAGACGCTGCATATGTTCCCTGGCGGTGGGGTCGGTGAGTTGCTCCGCGTGTGTTAACAGGAGGTGTTTGCGGTGTACCATTTGGGCTGCTGCTCTGCGGACTGCCTCTAGCTGGAGGTGCGCTGCTGCCTCCATGGGGCTTTCCGTGTGTTTAGTGAGGTGTCGGTGCAGGGCCTGTGTCACCGCCCCTCTCATGGTGGCTTCTTTGACCAGGGGATCCCGGAAGAGGTGTTCGGTGGCCTGCTGTGCGTGGCTGTGGGTTGGCCAGCCTTCGTGTTGTCGTAGGGTTTCCGCCGGGGACCAGCCCACTAGCGTATCCCTGCCTGTATGGAGGGGGCATTTCCTGAAGTGTTCCCAGTCCTCCGGGGTGATGTGGTCGCATGGGCATCGGGTGTGTTCTTCGGGGACGTGGATGTGTTTGCGGGCGAGCCATCTGGCCACCCTGGTGAGGAATGGTAGTTGCTCCCTGGGGAGCTTGATGCGTCGTTTTTGGAGGTGGGCTGGGACGTTTGCTGGGCGCAGCGCTGAGTGGTAGAGGGGGAGTTGCAGTCTGTCCTGGAGCTCCTGGATGTGCGCCCGGCTGTCTGCGTCGCCGAGCACGCGGGCGAGATGTTTGATGGGGTTGGGGTAGTGGTATGCACTGTCGCGGGAGGAATAGGGGGCGTCCTCTGGTACCCAGTCCGGGGTCTGATGGGGCTCGGGTACGGGGGGTGTGTGTTGGAGGTGTGTGTGGTGTCGGCCGAGGTCAGGGATCTGGAGGGCTGGTAGGTGCGTTGCGCGCTGGTGTACTGCCTGGTTGTCGACCTTACCATTTCTGTATTGGTGTCTGTGGGACTCTTGTTTCACGATGTGGAGTTGGACGTAGGGGGGAAGGCTGCGAAGGGCTTTCCAGAGCAGCAGTGCCTGGGTGCCGAGGCTCGTCGCGGTGGCTTTGTGAAGTGGTTGACTTGCTATGCGGAGGAGCAGGTGTGTGTCGACAGTGGCGTCTACCAGGAACCCGACCCGGATGATGTGCGGGAGGTGGGCGGGTAGGTGGGCCGCGATCTCGGTGATGGCGTTGGCCATGGCCCCTAGCTCCCCGTGGGTGGAGGCCCCATAGGTGGTGTTGTCCGTGTGGTGGTCCATGTGGTAGTGTCCCCCAGTGTGGGTTAGCTGCAGGGTGGCCCCCCCGGTGATGGGCGTAAGGGCGGATTCGCCTGAGGCGTCGGTGAAGAAGAGCCGGTCCGCCGGTGATGGTTGTGGGAGGCGGCATGGGTTCATGGGCAGGTAGACGTATATGGCGAGGCCCGTGGCGAGGTGGGCTACTGGGGTTGTGGGCTGCAGGATGGGGGTGGTGTACAACCCTATTCCTTTGGAGATGATGTGTTTCGCTTGGGGGGACAGGGCTATGAGTCCCTGCTCCAGCTGTCCTTGTGTGAGGTAGGAGTAGATGTAGTGGAGGATGTAGGCTGTGTCTGGGTTTTGGTCGTGGCATGTGAGGGTTTGTGTTTGGTGCTCCGGTGTGTGGCAGGAGTGGTGGAGCGGATAGTAGGGGTGCTTGTGCTTGCCCGTTCTGCCTGGCTCGTACATGCTGTAACGGATGGCGACCCCTGCCAGGTCGGGGCGGGGCCATGTGGGTGTAGTGGTGAAGAGCCATTTGTGCGCGTGGTCGGGGTTCCATGCTACCGTGGGGTTAGTGTCGGGGCGGTGGAACCATGGGGCTACCCATGCGTAGGCCTGTGGTGGTAGCTGGGTTGTGGGGTGGGTGTAGTGGCGTGCAATGAGGTGTAGTACGAGCCATGGTGTGGTTGGTGCGTCGGGGTCACAGGCCCAACATGTGCGTGGCATGCTCCGGGAGTCATGGGGGACCCGTGGTAGGTCTCGGGCGGTCATGTGGTGTTTCGGTATGCGCCATTTTGCCCCGTGGTGGATGACGGTGGTCTGCGTGGGTTTGGCTTTATTCGGGGCCAGTAGTAGGGTTAGTGGTGGGACTGGGCCCGTCACCGGGGGGACGGGTTCGTGTTTCGAGCCGGTGGGTGCGTAGGGCGGTGTCACTGGAATGGGTCGGGGGTGTTGCTTTGTGAACTCTCGGTAGGCTGTTTGCATGTCTTTGCTTCCCGGCAGAGTGTGTCCCGCTGCTCGTGCCGTCTGCGTGAGGTACTGGTGGAAGAGGCGGTATTGAGGCCATTCGGGAAGCTGTAGAAAGGGGGTGTGGTGTGCCCCGCTGTGGTGCAGGACCCGCATTTGGGGGAGGGTGACGTATACTACGGTGATGGAGGCCCCGACAAGGTCTATGGTGTGGATGGTGCCCTTGGGGTGATGGTGGAGGTCCCCGCAGAGGACCGCTAGAGGCCCTTCCTCTGGGCACGTGTGGTTGGTGAGTATGGCCCGGTGTGGGGATGGGAGAAGAAGCTGGAGGTAGTTCCACAGGCGCGTGTTCATGTTGGCGGGCATGCCCGTCTGGTGGAGTACCCAGCGCGGGCATGTGTTGCGGGCCCGTTGTGCGGCTTGGAGGCGGATTGTGGTGACCTCGCGGACCTCTGGTGAGTGGTTGTGGGTTATGCGGTGAAGGAGGAGGGCGGTGTGTCTGGTGTAGGCCGCTTTCACCTCGTCCCCTACGTCGTCCCCATAGTGGGGCCATGCCGCTCAGATGGCGCGGGTGGGTACGGAGGTGGGCCAGCCCCTGCGTGCTGCCCATGCCTTGGTCACGGCGCGTGTGGCCGGCTGGAGGGCGGTGGTGGGCTGTGTCAGGTGGAGTGCTTGGAAGCCTATGGAGGGGTTCAAGACCCCGGTGAGGTAGTACGCCAGGCTCCGGTTGGACAGGGAGAGGGCCTTGGTGGTCCGGGACGCATATCTGGGGAGATGGGCGAGGTGTGATTGCAACTTGGGAGGGAGGGTGGTGTCCTCAGGGTTGGCGGCCTGGATTGCGCCCAGGTGGGTGGTGGTTGTCACGACTTGCATGGGGGGGCCTTGTGGCCCTAGGGTGGGGGGTGTGGCAGACCCCTTGATCATGGCCACTGACTTTGTGGGGTGGACAATGAGGTTCTTGTGGGAGAGGTAGGAGACAGTCACGTCCAGTAAGTCATTGGCCTGTTGGGTGACCGTTGGCCCGGGGTCCGGGGCATGGGTTTCGTGTGGGGTGTGCGCGACCGTGAGGTTGGTGTCGTCCGCGAAGCCCACCAGGGGGGAGAGGAGGGGGTAGGGTGCGTAGGCTGGGTAATCCTGTTCGATTGCGAGGGCCAGGGGGAGCGTCACTAGAAGGTACAGGAAGGGGCCCTCTGCTCCTCCTTGGGGGACCCCGCTACCTGGATCCAGGAAGGGGGTGAGCCCTGCTCCAGTGCGGACCGTGTATTTGCGGGTGTGGATGTAGCCGGAGGCGAGGTTGTAGAAGGGGAGGTCCAGGCATTTCCACACCGCTTCTAGAAGGAGCCAGGGGGTGTTTGAGAAGGCTCCTTTGACGTCGAGGGAGGCGATGATGAGGTCCACCGGGTCCATGTCCGTGGTGGTGTCCTGGAGGAAGATGGCCTCGTGTGGGGACCGGCCTGGGAGGACCCCCCAGAGGCTGGCCGGTATGTGGGGGTCCAGGTGGGGGCGGATGCGGCGTAGGAGGATGGTCCAGACGATTTTGACCTTCGTGACCGCACAGACTATGGGGCGCCAGTTGTCCGGGTTTGCCCAGTCCCCTTTTTTGTAGAGGGGGCGGATAACGTTTGCCCAGTCTGGTGGCAGGGGGGTCTGCCCCGTGACGATGTCCCAGGAGGCGGTGGGCGAGGATGCGGAGGAGGTGGGCGGGGAGGTAGTAGTATGCCTCCGCAGGGAGGCCGTCGTAGCCTGGGGTTTTGTGTTGCCGGAGACTGTGGATGGCCTTCCGGACTTCGTGGATGGTGAAGGGGCGCTTTTCCAGTTGCCTCCTGTGGGAGTGGTTGAAGACCCAAGGGAGGCGGTAGATTTTGGCCTTGGTGTCCGGGTCCAGTGTGCCTTGGGTCGGCGTGTGTTGCCATAGGGAGCTGTCTTGGGTGGCTTGGAGCACTGTGGCTGGGTCGTTGGTGAGGGAGCCGTCCTCCTGCCGGACCGTGGTGATGGTGCGGTGGCCGGTGTCGGTCATGGCGTCGTTGAGGTGGCGGATGGCCTTGTAGGGGAGTTCATGTTGCGCATACCATTCGTGTTCCTGGGCGATGCGCTGTTGCCTGTGGATGTGCCACCGCTGCAGGTCTGCCCTGATGTGGGCTATCTGCGTCCTGCCGTGGTGTATCTGGCGGCAGGTTTGGGGGGTGTCGGTGTGGAGGAGGGTCGCCAGTTGTTGCTTCGCATGCCAGAGGTCATGGAGCATGTCTCCTAGGGCCGTGGGTGGTTGGTCGTCGTCTGTGTGGGGGTGTTGCTGGAAGCCGCAGGCGACGGCGGCCGTGCGCATGGCTGTGAGTAGGTCGGTGGGGTCTGGTTGGATGCGCCGGGCGCGGTCTATGGCCCTGTGATATTCGGACCAGGCATGCTTGTCATGCAGTGGGGGCATCTTCAGGGGGGCTGGTAGGCCTTGGTCCGCATCCTCTGGGGGGCTGGGGGGAAGGTTGGGGATGGTGAGGCGGATGTGCAGGGGGCTATGGCCTGTGGGTCCCAGCAAGAGGGGTCCATATCGGGCCTCCGCCCGGATGATGCTGGTGGGGTCGCCATAGCATACGTCGATGCGGGATGGGGCGGCATCTGTTTGGTGGGGGAAGTGGGATGGTTGGCCTTCGAGGTTGGCCGTCAGGTCCACGAGCCCGGGCATTTCGATGGTGTCGCGGACTGCATGGTCCTGGGGTGTGGCCTGTCCCCCTCGGTCCGCCAGGGTGGGGGCGGCGTTCATGTCGCCGATGATGATTGTGGGGGCGAGCATGGCCATCTGGCGGTATGCCTCGGCCAGGGCTTGGAGGAAGGGTTCCGTGGCGTTGCCGAAGGGGACCCAGGCGTTGATGACGTTGAGTTGCCATCTGTCCCCGACTCTCTCTCATCTTCCTGCAGGAAACAAGACAAGGAAAGCATGCATGACACACAGTGCATTAATCACTTAGGGTGGTTGGTACTTCGCTGTAGGTTTGTTTAACCGCGTAGGGTTGTTTTGCCCTCGTGTCTTCCTCGGCATTCACCTGATGCGTGGTGAGTAAGGTAGGTAAGCCCAGGAGGAGCTCACCTCCTGGTTGAGTCACGCTGTGATTGGTTGTGATGGGTTAAATTAGGAGAAAGAATGAGGAATTAGAAAATCAGTGCATACCTGTGCATGCATATGACGCATGAAAGGGTAGGCCACGCAAAACGCGCACGGTACAACTCTTGTTTAGGCTACCCAGGGACTCCATCCCACGTTCTATAAGAGAACGGTTGGAGTTCCCTAAGCTTGCTTGCTTGCACCTGGGTTTGAGGACAGTGTATTATAGGGCTACCTGAGAGGCGTATAATACGTGGAGGTAGTCTTGGTTCCTCAGCCGCAAACCCAGGCCATCTGCCTTTGCTTTACAGGTGGGCAGCTAAGGGGGATTGGTGCAGTCTCTTTGAGCATCGCTAAAATATGGTGCGCAGATCACACAAACAAATAACTGCAACTCAGTCAGGAATGGTGAGGGCAGTTCGACTTCACCGCCATCCACGCTGTGCGCGCACACTGAGCACTCCTTGCCTCCACGCCCTGACAGGGAAACGCGTAGTGGCGTCCCTGTTAGGCCACAGTCGCTTAGTAGTGATTTGTTCTCTTGCTCTCTCACCGGAGGGTTAGTAGGACCCGTGACATCTTTGACAGCAAATTCAAGTAAGGTGTGTAGGTGTTAGGGTCAGCAGGCCTGGCAGGAGTTGAGTGCAAGTGATGAGTGCTCATCCTGCCTTCAAAGGCCGGTGCTGGCGTTAGTGAGTGTAGTGTAGTGGAGTCTCCTGTCCAGGGTGCTTTTCCACGTGGGCAGGGGAGTGCTGTAGCGTTTGGCCTTTAGCAATAAAGGGCGTTTTGAAGGCCCTAGAACACTGGGCCGACCCTCCCCTCTAGTAGGTAGGGCGTTTGCCGTATTGCCCGAAGGATAGGCGCCAGCACAGAAATTGGGCGCCATAGGAGTGAAAAAGTACCTGATCAGGACCTTCGGTCCGACGTCAGCGAAGCCCGGTCTCCGGGGGCCACGCCAGGGAGAGAAGTCAGACACACACAGACATTTGTAGCACACTTAGGGGTATGGTAAACCGTGTAAGGAAGGGTAGAACCCCATGGGTCTGGACCAGTCAGGGGTCCTAGCTGTGGGCTTGCTTGTCCCCAAGGAGGGAAGACACACCTTGCTTCATAACACCTTGCTTGTCATTCCCCCCTGGAGTAGTAAGCCACCGTTCTTCGTTGGCTCCCCAAGGTCATTACATCAGGGCACTCCCCTTCCAACACATGGTCAACAAGGCATACACTCGCTGGGTGGTTGCAAACCTGATGAGCGGCTACCTGGTCCACGCTGGAAACCATGGGCATGGGACTGCAGGGCACAGACAGGGTCAGTGCAGTGCTCAGTAAGCAGTGGTCGGAGCAAAACCAATGGCCTTGGGCCACGGAGTGATTGTCATGGGGGGCCAACGGTCCTGTCCTGCGATGCAATGTGGGGCAACTGTGACAACTGCTCTTACACACATACACAGGACATCTGCATAAGAGTGCTCACTGCACCTGTAAGGTTAGGCCACAGTTAGTAGACTGACACAGGGAAATTGGTGTTTCTTTTTACGCTGGGACAGAGTCTCAGCACGGGTTAGTAGCTGCGCCTCGTTGTTCTCAGCGAGGTAGGAGCGGAAGAGGGGGCAATACTCCCATCTGGTTGTATGAAGGCTGACATAGGTTCCCAGGTCGCCTCAGATAACCCATAGTCATCCCACAGGGTTAGGAACTTCCAGCACTGTTTATACTTGTGGCGAGCAATACCAGCAACCACGTAGTAACCATCGACTGCCATCTCATCAGCGGTCATCTCTTCGAGTTCGTCTGCCTCCTCTGGGTTGGCAGCGTTCTCTAGGTCAATACGTTTGACCTCACTGTCGCTGAGGCGCCACTCATCCCGGGACAAATCGTCAGGGGAGTGATAGTGCCTCAACTGTTTAGGTGCACACAGCAGTTCAGCACCTAGACGTGGACTGCACCTGACGTGGATCCTGGATCCATATATCCCGATGATACAATAGGGTTCGAAATAAGGGTCCTGTAGGCAGTTACGTGGCCAGGAGGGTAGGCGTGAATGGTGAACAAAACCAAGGTCACCATCCTTGAAGCTGGCAGGTCACCGTAGGCGGTTCCGCCGGCTCAGTTCACGGTCACGAATGTATCTCAGATTAGACCCAGCCTGGTTAGCCATAGACTGCCTGTGTTCCAGCCAATCTCCCACAGGGCTCTTGAAGTCCTCAGGAAAGGGGGTTGTGAAGAACCAAGCAGGTCGTCCTCCATGGAACAGTTCGTGGGGGGTGAAACCCGTAGAAGGGCTCCGCTGTGAGTTCATGGTCAATACTGCTGAGGGCACTAGGCGTACCCAGTCTTTGGTACGCTCCTGATTCATCAGGATTCTTAGTTTTGTTACACCACACGGTTGTGTCTGTCACAAAGTGGGTTAGACGTGTGGGTATAGGGCACATCTGTGGTTACCTCCACGTTGAGGGCATTCAGCACCTGTTTGTACCACCCAGTGTCACTGCGGATGCGTACATCTTCATCAGAATGCACCTGCTTAGGTGCCCCATAGGGTTCGAACCATTGTTCGACAAACATTTTCACAGTCTGCTCACCTGTCGTTTTCTTATTGCAAGGGAACACACGGGTGAAGCGAGATAGGCCATAGGTGACCACTAGGCAACTATCATAGCCGCCGAAGCGACGTAGGCCGTGGATGAAATCCACACAGAGAAGAGAGTTAGCACAATAGGCTATGGGTAAGCTGGAAATCAGTCCCCTATCCCTGCTGTCGCTTTGCTTGCTGGCATGACAGCCACAAGCATCCACAATGGTCTGCATACGAGACCTCAGTTCAGTCAGGGTTAGACTAGAGTAGAAACACTCGCAGAAGAAGTCCACTGAGCGATTAGCGCCAGTGTGACCAGAGCTGAGATGGGACCACTGTAGGTACCCATCAAGTCGTGCCTCAGGTACAACAATACGGTCCTCGTAGAAGAGGTACTTGTTGTTTTTTTACCACTGGTGCCCGTCAATGACACGGGGTTCGAGACCAGTTCTGAGAGTCTGGAGAATTTCTTGATACTCTGACTGATAGTCAGTTAGGTTCCAACCCTCCAGGATTCCAGCACTGCGCATGGACAGGTCAAGCTGGACATCCATACACTGGAAACCCTCTTTGGCGAGCGCCTCAGAGCTGTCGCTTATAAGCGCATCGAAGTTATTGCGCAGTATATAGTCAGACAGTTCATTTTTTATACCGGGGATATGATGAACTATCAGCCTGAACTGCCTCAGGTAAGTCCACCACCGCTTTAGTTTTGCTTTCTCTGGTGGTTGGCCCTTCTGAAAAGACTTCACCGGTTCCTGGTCACAGAGCCAGACAATAGGGTTAGATCCCAGGAGTTGGGATTGTGACGAAAGCACCAACATACCGGCCAGGAGTTCCTGGTCATAGCTGCTGTAATTGGAACGCGCTTGGTTCCGTTTCCAATTGCAGTGTCCCAGTGGCACCAGCCGCCACTCCCTGGTAGGCTAGTCATGTTTCAAGGAGCCATCACGGTTCAGTCCACTAGTACCATAATGGCAGTGGGTTAGTTGAGCTGGGTCAAGCTCCTGCCATTGGTAGATCGTTCCACCCCCCCCTACATCACTGGCATCACTGATCAGGACTACGTCGCCCTTAGGGCGGGGTACTCCCAGGCAGTTGGAGGAGGCAATTTTCTTCTTCAACTCCGGGAAACACTCCTCCTCTCTGGCGGTCCACCTCCAGGGAGTAGTTTTTTTGATTAGGTCAGTGAGGGGGGCAGAGAAGTAGGTAAAATTGCGGATGTGACGCCTATAGAAGTTACAGGCGCCCACAAAACTCCTCACGTCGTGTAGACCCTTCTTAGGGTCATCGCGAATCTGCATGTCCTGTAGGGGCTGCATCTTAGACGCGGCTTTTTTCCACCAGCCATACCCCACGTCGAAACCCAAATATTCCATCTCCTCTTTCATAAACTCACATTTCTCGAGTTTGATTCGGAGATGGTTTTCTTGACAAACAATGAAACATTCACGGAGGAGAAGGACATGGTCCTCTTGGGTATTAGTACCCAAACTCACGTCGTCGATGTGGGCCTCCATTTTTGCACCCCGAGAAATCAACTCCTGTACTAGAGGTCTACGTCTCAGTATGTACAAAATCTTGTTCATTAGCTCCTGGAAGAGCGCTGGAGCATTAGCCACCCCAAAAGGCATGACCTTCCACTGAAACACACGACCCTTAGGGGTTAGAAAAACCAGCAGCTCCTGAGCTGCGGCGGTTAGATCCACCTGCCAGAAACCACTGCGTTTGTCCATTTTGGTCTTTTACCTGCATTTGGCAATACGCTCCAGGGTATTTTCCATGTTAGGAATACTCCTTGAGTGGTTCTGGGTTTTCTTGTTGACCTCACCATAGTCAACAACCAGTCGTAGGGCAGTCGATCCTGGTTTAGCAACCACGAAACAGGGACTGCAGTGATGGGGGTAGTCCCCCTTCTTATATTCCTCCACGAGGCCAGCATCAATACGTTCCTGGATCTGGCGCTCGATTTCTTCAACCTGTCCCTGTGGAGCGGGGTAGGGACGACGCCTTACTCGCGTGTTTTCAAATTCAGGTTTCAGTTTCAGGTCCATCTGGACGGTTTTTTTACAAGAGAGGGGGGTTCGCAAGGCGCCTAACACCTCCTCATAGGTGAGCAGCAGTTTCTTCAGTCGGGGGTCAAGGTTAAGACTCTCGATTTTCTGCAGGAAATCTTCCTCAGCATGGAGGTTGCTCTCTCCATGTTCTTTCCTTTTTTGCCGATCGGCAGTTTCGGCAGGTACAGAACCATCGTCCCACTCAGGGGGACATTGCTATTCATAGTGCAGAGAATAGAATAGAGGTATCTCAGGGTCAGGCAGCGTGTAGGAATCATCTTCCTCCTCAGATCAGATGGTGGAATTCCAGGTCTCTCTGAGGTGTTGCAGCCGCTCTTGGCGCTCAATACCTTCGGCCTTCAGATACAACAGCCGTCAGAGTTCCTGAGTGTCATGCTCAGACAGTGGCATCTTATTAGAAGCAGCCCGCGCTACAGCATCAGGACTCCGGCTCACGGGTTCACCTGTCTGCATAGGCTGCATGTGTAGCACCGGTTTCCCAACAGGGGAATTGGGTTCCGAGGTTGACTCTAGATCAACCTCCGCCAGCAACAGCTGCGCTAGGAAGGCACTGTGTTTTAGATCAACACAGCTGGGATCACCAGGAGGGATAGTGCAGGCGATCTCGGACAGTTGGTCGTCAGCATCCTCCTTAACAGCTGCAGGATCAAGATAGCCATCGGGAGATTCACACCCTGTAAGTTAGGCAGATAGGTGCTCAGGGGATCGGGTTTTGAGATCAGAAAGAGTCAGGCCACGATTTTGGGCCATGACATCTTTCAGTAGCACCTGATCTAGGTCACACAGGAGTACAGGATTTAGAGATCCATCGACGATGGATAAGAAACTGGCCCACTCAGGGGCCTGCATAGCTGTGTCTGAGTCCTCAGGCACATAGATGGGACCGTCGGGGAGTTGCACTCCTCGCACGGTCATTCGATCTAGCATACGGCGCCAGTAAGCGTGTCCACCAGAGCAGCCCCAGTCAGGGTTGCACATGACAACCCTTCCTCTCTCATAAGCGATTTCGGTTAGGACCTTCGCGAGCAGGGAGAAGGGAGGGTTAGCATGCGCTAGGCCCATTGCTTTTCAGAAGAAACGGAAAGTGTTGTTCAAATGTTTCGAGCTGTACAACTGCATGGTGTGCTGTTGTCGGCTCGCAAACAATTCCACCTGGATCTCATCCAGGTTTACCTGAAGGGCCGCCAGTCCATTTTCAAGAACGTGAGGGGCCAATTGGTAGTTTTCAGTACGATAGTTAGTCTTGGATGCGTAGCGCAGACAAGACTCCTTTCGTCCTGACAGCTCCAAAGGTACGGAGAGGAGCCCACTGCCATAGTCGCAGTGCAAAGAATAGGGGCGCTGGAGAGACAGCATTTTCACCTGCGGGTTTCTTCGTAGGAAGTTGGTACCAATGACGATGTCAAAGGCGTCGGTGTCCAACACTCTGCAGTGTTGGGTCACAGTTTTGTCGCCCGGGCATATAGTCACATCAACCCCTCCCAAGGAATGAATGGTACGCCCATCCCCTACTCTTATGCCCACGGTCTTAGTTTTCTTGAAAGTCTTTAGCAGGCGCCGGGCCACTATGGAAAGTGTTGCACCTGTGTCAAGCACTGCTCAAACAACTTGATCCCTGATTGTCACGAGGATCCAGAGAAAACCGAGTCCTCCTCTTCGGAGCCGCCCCCCTACTCCTCAGCAGGGAATTTGACCTCAACCCCTGCAGCCATGAGGGACTTGGCCATCCAGGCCAGTCGCCTCTTCTTGGAATTCTTCCCCTCAGGGGAGGCGTTATCCCCCTGTGGGCGCTTCTTGGGGTCACCTCTGGCAGGAGGGGGAGTAGCAGCGGGCGCTGATGAGCGCCTCTTGGGGTTGGGGGGTCCACCTTTGCCACCCCCCTTGCCACCTCCTTTATCACCTTTATCCCCATTCTGGGGGTTTCTGGTGGGTGTTTGGTTCTTCTGGCGTTCAGCCTCATGCCTCTTGAGTTTATCACTCTCGCGTTTCTATATGTGACATTCATCCTCCTAGTGACGACGTTTGCCAGAATAGCCACAGGTGATGGTACACCTGAAATGATCCTGATGGGTCAGAGTTTTCCCGTCCTTGGAGTGCTGCTGTCATTTCATCTGCAGCATACAACTACTGCGGTGGTCGCAGTCAGGGGCATGACAAGGCCCCCCCTTGTCATTGACAGGTTTACAGTAGAACAGAGGGGGTGTACCTGCATCGGGTTTTACCTCATTCATGGCACGTAGGTTACCCCTTCCTTTACCACCTCCCTGGTTGGTGTTAGTGGGATTTTTAGGCTCTTCTCTTCGCCACGTTCGGGAATAGGGGTACGACCTCGACCCAAGTGCTTCTTCAGGAATTTCTCGATGTGGGAGTCATTCTCCCTCTCAGGAGCTAACTCGATCAGCAGGTCCACCAGGTCGTCGTACGAGTGGGTCCGGCCTTTCTTCTCAGAGGTAGCGCGGCAGTCATCCCATGTACGTTGGGGGATACTACTCATGAGCCACAGGTGGGGATCAGTGGCTCCATAGGAGCCCACGTTCATCCGTGAAAACAGATACTGTAGGTCGCACACGTATTCAGAGACTCGCGCAGCGGAAGGAAACTCAGGGAGCATAGGTAGCTCCCCTATCTATGTGCGCACACTGAGGTCAGCCTCGTGCACTGGGAATGTTTTCTCCAGGCTTTGGAGTACCTCAGCCCATGTTGAACAGGTTTTCACAATCTGTTTCACCTGTTTTTGCAAAAATTTCTTTTTGCATGACTTTTTCAGCAGTGAGCATTTGGTGGCCACATCCACAAGGGATTGGCCAGTTACCAAAGGAAAATCAGCAAATTCTTCTGCTCATTCGAGCAGATTAATCGGGTCGAAGTGCGGCAGTTCTAGCTGGATTTTCGCCTGGGCAATCGGTACGCCACTCTTCACACTCCCTGGGGTTAGACCTGAAGGGGGATGAGATACGCCGGCAAGGGGTGCCAGGGCTGACAGCCCTCTTTTCTCAGTCACAGTCACTGGCACGTCCTGTAACTCAGCAATTGGGACTGTCCTAGCGCGAGGATGAAAAGAGCTGGGGCGAGTGACCTTGGGTAGCAACCTGGACACCCTTGATTTTTTGAGATCATCAGCCAACGTGCTCAATCTGGGTGAAGATGAGAGTAGTGCTGGCTTGGGTAAGGGTTCGGTGATACCCAATTTTGCCTTGACAGCCTCTGACAGAGCTGTCACATCCGGGTCTTCAGATCCGGATAGAAGTTTGGCCAAAGGTTCGGCCGTGCGATCCGGAGTCCCATAGGTGAGCTCTGGGTGAAGGGGATCCAGACTCTTTTCAGGAGCCCTAGAAGTTGTCGGCAGCCCTGGATGCCATGCTCTCGGGTGCTCGTGTACTCTTGGCCGTCTCGGTAGTGATAGTGTGTCCGCTATGTCTGTAGATGGCCCCGAATAAAGGAAGGAATCCATCTCAAGTTGAGGCAGAAGCCAGAGGGCATCAAGAGGTACTTCTCCATCCTCCCCTACGGTTGACTTGTGGTACTCCTCGTGGAGCATAAACTGGTTTCCATCCTCATTCGTAGGTCCTCTTGTTCTTCAGGAACTCCAAGAACCGTAGAAGAAGAGGCCCAACAGGCCGCACGGGCGATGGAGGCTTCGACTCGCCTGCGGAGCCTTTGCAGGCTGTCCTCACCATGGGCCGCTAAGGTCTCCATGGTTAAAGGGGTTGTTCTGGGCGGATTTTGATTCGCCCTTCTGTGCTCTGGATCTTCCTGAGACCTAGATGCGGCTCTGAGTGGCGTTTCCCTCTTTGGGTGGGCTGCACTGCCAATTTGGAGTTGTACACTTCTGATCGGCCAGGTTCGGGAGGACAGTTGAGTGGATATGTTCAATGTGCTTTTCAGTGTGATTTTCTTGTGCTTCTGCTCAGAGTCGGTTTGAAAGGTACTCAGGGTTTGCCTCTGCTACCAGAAAGATGTCCTTGATTAGTGCCCTAGATATTTTGATGAAATCCTGCAGGTTTTGAAGTTGGAAACCCAAACCAAAGCAGCAAGTAGAGCAGGAACAGGATGTGGATCAAATCAATGAATAGTTTTGAAATCCAGTGTAACACAGAAGGGCTGCAGATAGACAAAGCAGGTATAAATACAAAGATTCAATCACAAAAGAATAAAACAAATGATTTTTCTATGAGACCTGGCATGACTCTTGCCTCCCAATTAGCCTCAAGCACTTCATGTGCACTTTTTTGGATGAAATGGAGTTGGTTAGGAATATGGGGCAAAGGAGTTAGGCCAGACACAGATTATGACTTGGCCAAGCAACTGAATTCAGAAACAGTTAAAAGGTAGAACCACAATAAGTGGTAGAAACAATTGAGTATAGGGGTCTTGGGGTGGGAGACCATTAGGCTTAAGCTCCAAGGCCTAAGGCATGAAATGCCTATTTTAATTCGGTATATCCTCCATGAGGGAAGGTACCTCCGCTCAGTTGAGTGGTAGGGGTGAACTCCATGGGGGGCTAGGGCTATAACCTTAGTTACTTTGAGAAAGTGTACTTAGAGCTTCAAAAGAGGGATAAAAATACTTAAGTAAGTCTTAGCATCAACAAAAGGGTCTTAAGGGGGGCTTGGCCTGGATCAAGCCCTCGAAGAAAGACATGGCAGTGACATTTTCTTACTTAACCCATGTTCAACCGATGTCTCACATTCCTCTCCTTCGAGCTGATGATACCTGAAGGAGGGTCCCATCCCACATCCTAGTCAAGCTCCGGATTCTGGGGCCCAGGGGTCCGGAGCCAGGCCAAAGGCCCTGTCCTGCAGGCACCCCCACCTGCGTTGGTTTTCAGTAGGCGGGATTCACATGGCGTGGCGCACACTAACGCCTCCTGACTCCGTCGAGCTTTCGCTCTCCCGGGCGGCTCGGGCTTCGAAGTAGGTCGGTGTGGTTGGTTGGTCGTTCGTTTAATGGTAGAATCTCGGCCTTGTGGTGCGTCCGTGGGTATGGTTGCCGGCGGGCATGGCGCATCATGGTGTCGTCAACCCATGGGACGCCGTTCCTGTTTCCACCCTTCCATGCCTGGCTGGTTTGGTGTTGGCCGGCTTGCGTGCGGTCTGTTCAGTGTTGGGTCGTTTGTTCTGCAGCAGTTTGGCTAGTACCCGGCTGTGTCAGCCGCCTTAGGGTCCGCTTGTGCGTCGCGGGGTCAATTGCGCTGCAGCCCGTGCCGGTGTAGCCGGGTGTTGTCTTGGCTGTATTCCCGGTTAGTTGGGAGGTTTCTTGTGTCGGGCCTGTCCGATGTGGCGGCTGTGGTGCAACCAGGGCGTGCTCGACGCGTTGTGTTGGTTCGCTGTTGTCGTGGCCGCCAGTGGTCGGCTCGTCCGGGTTTGTGCGGTGGCCCGTTTGGGCCTGGCAAACCGCGTTTGGTCGTCGTAGGCTGCCACCTACGTCATTTGTTTCCCGTCGGGCGTGTTTTGTCGTGGTTCGCCCGGTTGCGGTTTGTCCGCGTGTGAGGTTGTTGTGTTGTTGCCAGCATTTTGTTGGGTTGGCCGTTGTCTTCACCGCCTAATGGCGGGCCCGCCCTGTTGTCCGATGCGTTGGGCCGCGGTGGCCGTGTAGGGTCGGTTCCGGTTGTTCCAGTTGCGTTAGGCCAGCATGGCCTGTTTTGGCGGTGCGTCGCCCCCTCATGCTGGGGCGTGTCCTCGAGGGGAGAAAAGTATTGACGATTGGTACGACCGCTGAGAAAGGTTTTGAAATTTGGTACGACATGCCCTGTCCCGCCCTGGATGCAGCGTTACATGCACAACCCATCATCTGGTACATCGCGGTGCCTTTCGGCTGTCCTTTCAGTTTCGTTTATGCCGATCATATGTACACCCCAGTGGGTGGCAAGGCCCCTTCGGTCCTCCTCGGTGCACCCCCTTGTTCCCCATGGGAGCCCTGGGGTGCTGTGCCTGCTCCGTGGTGCGGTGCTCGTGCTTGTGTCCGCCGGCCAGTCGCCTTGGCTCGGCCCGCGGGGTGCCGGGCCCACCGTGTGCTGTGTCGTGCCGTGCCTTGCGGCTCTGGTGGTGTGTGCGTTGGTGCCTCAGTGCCGTTGCCGGAGGTTAGGGTAGCCTGGCTTGTGCTCTGGTGTCTGGGCGTCCCGTACGGCGCCGCGAGCTGGGCTTGGCGTAACATTCCCCTGTTCGCCGGCAGGAGCCGGCGGGCTCGTGGGTCCCGTGCGTTGGGCCCTTGGCCCACTTCGTGTCCTGCGAAGAGGGTCAGGAGGAAATAAATGAATATGGGTCAGTGTCGAGGCCCCCCTCTCGCTCCTTGACGCTGATAGGTTTTGGGGCTGCCCCGAACGTGTCCCTCACAACATTCTTGCAGGTTTCATGGGCTGAAGCCGCCCCAGTGGTGCCGCTGTGGGTGCCCTGTGACCTGGTGCGTGGTGTTTAACTTTCCCAGAGGAGATGCGTGCCGGCTCTGATGGCGCACGCATCCCTTGATCCCCTGCCCTTGGAACTAACATTCTCAATTATGTGTTCCGACGCCGGGGGATCCCGCATGACGCGGCGGGCTGGGCTCAACGTAACATTCGCGTGGTCATGGACGGGCCCGTGGGTCCTGGGTGTTGGGCTGCCTCCTTGGTCCGGTCCACCTCGTGTCCGGCTTGTGGGAGAGGAAGGTCAGGCGGAAGGATAGGTCCGTGTCCGGGCCCCCGTCCCTTTCCTTAACGCTGATGGATTGCGGGGGCTCGGCGAGCGTGGCCCTCGCCCGGGACACGTGGGGGAAATTCCTTGGGGTTCGGCGGGGTCGTCGGGTTGGTGTTCATGCTCGAAAGCACGGGTTGTAGGGCCGCGAAGGCTGGCCCGCATTGGTTGGGTGCCCGATGCATAAGTCAGGCAGCCCGGTGCCACTCTCGCCGGCGCGTTCGATCCACAGGCGTCGGCGGAGTGTGTTGCTTGGTCGTGCGTTGTCGGGTTGCGCGGCAGGCTCTCCTGGGCATGGTCGGCTTGCCCGGGGTCGTCGTGGTTTATGGCTGGTCCCTCAGCCGCCGGTGAGACGCCCATCGTCCGGGTTTCCGGTGAGGTGAGGCGGTCCCAGGGATGCCTTGTCGTCTCCCCATCAGTGGGTGGCCGTTGTGGGGCTCGCGCTGGTGTGCGCAGCGGTGTGTCGCCGCATACCGGCCGCAGTGCCCCTCTGGTACCTGGAGGGTCCTTCGGTCGGTATGGAGACCTTCCACTGCCGGCGGCCGGCAGCGGTGAGCAGGGCATGTTTGTGCCGTGTTGGGCCGGGCGCGGCGGTCCCGATGGTGCCGCTCCGCGTGTTCATGGGGGCGTGTTCCTGATTACGCCTCGCAGTGGTTTAGGGCGCTTGGGGGTATCCCACACGCCGCACGAGGGCGCTGCGGAGGGCACTGAGGATCTCTTGCACAAGGGCCGCGTGTGCTGCCTGGGCTTCCGTCTCAGTGCGGATGGGGGGCTGCAGTTGTCCGCCAATCGCCAGCGGCCGGATCCGGTGGATCGCGAAAACGGGGCACAGGTTGGTTGCTGCGGGGCTCTCCGCCATCCGCTCGCGTTGGGGGATGGCCTCCAGTTGCTGCCGGCCTTCCAGGTGGAACCTCCACGTCGTTGTCCAGTCCCTGGTGTGCGACCAGCGGCGCTGAGCCCACCGCCAGAGGCAGTACAGGGCATGGCCTGGGTGCCCGCTGCCGGCTTCCCCCGACACGACAGCCGTCAGGGGGTGTGAGGGCTGGTTTCGGGGCAGGGGGGTTGGGCCGTCCGGCAGGGCTGCTCGCGCCGGGAGCACGGAGTCGACGGCTTCCAGGTTCCAGTGGCACTCCCGCCGGTGCGGGGTGATCCGCACCTGGTAGTATTGGCCACTTTCCAACATGATCATGGAGATGATGTGGGGGTCATTTTCGCTTCGCGGGGGTTCTGCGCGTGCTGCCCCTGCCCCTGGTGGGCGCCGCTCCACCAGCTTCCTGAGGTTGCGCCCCCGGCCGGGGGCCGTCCCGCTTTCCCATTCCGCCAGGCCTTTGTAGGGTGGGATGTTGAGGGCGTTGGCTCTCGGTTGTGGGGCGGCCCGTTCCCGGCCCCCGGTGCTGGGGGGTCCGTTGATGGCGCTATGAGTGTGTGTGCCCAGCTCAGCTGCGGGAACCATACGCCTCCCTGGTCCGGCTGGTTGGTGTTGAACCACCAGATCCACGTGTTGATAAGGTCGTCCGCGATCTGCATCCCGGGGCCGAAGAGCGCCTGGATCTGCCGCACAGAGACGTCTGTGGTTGCGGCGTGCGGCAGGGGGACCACTGCGAAGAGCCTGTTTGGACGTCCTGGAGGTGTTCCCAGAGGGCTGCCACCAGCCCGCGTGGATGTTGTAGACCGCCCTCAGCTCCGCTTCGTCAAAGGGGTCCGTGTTCCTCCGCTGTGGTGGTCACGGGGGTGGGGGGCCATGGTCTCCCTGTCCTGGTCCAGTGTGGTGCCAGTCGGGGATGGGTGCCCCAGTGTCGTGCCAAGGTGTCCCTCAGGTACGTTCCCCGTGGAGGGCTCCTGTTGCGGGGGCATCGAACAGGACGCGGCGGTCGGCAGTGAGACACCGGACTTCTGAGGGCCGGAGGCGTGTGTCATTTCTTTGTCCGCTGCCCGGTCGCTCGCGTCGTGTCCCCAATGTTGTGGTGTGTTCTCCGCGCCCCGCCGGCTTGGGTGCGTCGCAGCCGGGGTGGGGAGCCCCGTGCACCTGGGCCTGGTTGGTCGGGTGGCTGGTGCCCGTGTCCGGGGCCGGTGCCGTCACGCCCTGCTTGCGGCAGGGGGGGCTTTGAGGGGTTCGTCCCCCCATTCCCTGTTTGGGCCGCTGGTCGGCTGCGGGTCCCCTTAACCGTGTGTCCGCGGCGTGCCGTCCCCCCGGTAGCAGGCCGGCTGCCGACCCTGGGAGCGAGGCGTCGGACGAGCTCAACGCACCGTCTGTTGCCCGAAGGGAGGCCTGTGAGGAGCGCCGCCTGTCGTGCTCGCTCGGTCGGTGTGGGAATGGTGGGGATGTGCCCTGCTCGGTGCGGGGCCTCTTGGACCGGCGCCGGGGATCGGTGGCAGATGATGTCTGTTGGGCCGGCGGGACGTTGGGGCCTCCATGGCCTCTGTCCATACCTCCGTGGAAGACAACTCGCCGTGCTGCGGGAGGCGGTGTGCGGCTGCGCTGCCGGGACCGCCCAGGGTAACTTGTCTCCTGGTGCTGTTCTGGCGCGCCGCCCTACACCCCTGGGGTGCGAGGGCTGCCTCGGTTCCTTCGAGGGGCGAATGGTCGGAGGGGGCTCTCGTATGTGCCGGAGGGGGAATCCACCCCGGGTGGCGGCCCCTGCTGGCGTCCTGGGGAGTTCTGGCGTGCCGTTTGCCTGGAGGCTCCGAGACTTCTTGGGACTGTCGTCGCCGGTGTCCCGAGGCGTGTCCCTGGTAGCCCGGGGATTCACTGATGGCCCGATGTTGTGCCTGTGCATGGCTGTACGGATGCAGGACCGGCGTTGGTGCCACGGCCAGTGTAGCCCGTTCATTTCGTCCGGGCTATAGGTCACAATATGCGCCATGAGCCGGGTGGCCACGTAGTGCCACTGGCTGGGGTGGTCAATGGTGGTCGGGGCTGCGTGCGGTTCCGCACGATGGCCGAAGGCGACGTCCGCCATGGTCCCTGTTCGCTGCTCGAGGTGGCAGCATTGCAAAGTAAGCAGCCATCGGATGCTGGCCGCCAGGGCGAGCCACTCTCCTGTGGTGATCCTGTCGATCCATAGGTCCAGGTCTAGGGACGCCGCCTGTTCCGCTTGGGCGCTGAGGCGGCAGGCATCGCCTTCCGAGCGTGCATAGTCTAGATGCGCCCGCCCCCAGGATGGGGTGGTCCCAGGTGGCTGGTCGGCAGGCTCGCTAGCGGTGTTGGTGCCCGTTTCAACATGCATTCCGCCCCCTTGGGCGCTGTACCGGGGTGGTTCGTCCGGGCTCTGGTCCGCTGCCCCACTTGCGGTCGCGTGCCCGTCATCCGTGGCGGCGGCGTGTTCAATTTGCGCCCCCAGGGCGGCGTAATCGCGCTGCAGGTGTGCCTGGCGGGACATCGTGAGGGGTCTGCCCCCTGCATGGTCGTCTCGTGGCTCTGGGTGGCCGCGCGGGGCAACGGACGTTGGGTCCGTGTGGTGGGCACTCCTGCAGGAATCCCTGAAGGCGTCGAAAGAGTTTTCGTCGCGGGTGTGTCCGCCGGGCGACGTTCCATTGTCGGCCGCGCGCTTGAGCATGTCGGGTGTGGTTGCCCGGGCCTCAGACTCCGGGTGGGCTCGAGGTGGGCCCCGTGTCGGCGCCTCCCCGGATGTGGCGTCCCCCGGCGCGCCTGCGTCGCTGCCGTGTGCTGGGGCTGTGGATGGGGCGGCGCTCGCGTGAGCCGCGGCGTGCACCCCGTGGGTGGTTGGTCGGGGGAGGCCGGAGAAATGCTTGGCGTCTGGCGTCGTTCGCCAAGGTCTCGTACCGGGTTGGCCGGTGTCCGGTGCCTCGCCGCTTCAGCGTGCCACCATGTCCGATAGGTGATTGGCCGGCATGCTGGCGAGCTGGTTTTTTGGCTGGCCTGTCGTCCCGCTAGGTATCTCCGCTTTGGCTGGTCCCTGGGCGGGTAGGTCTGCCACTGGTAGTGGCGATTCTTTCCGCTGCGGGAGCCCCCCCGCTTCCTCCGTGGCGTCCACCCTGGGCCCCTCGCGCTGCGGCTGGGCGGGCAGTGCGGGCGGCGTGGCTGCGTCGTCTGCCAGTTGCGTCGTCACTCGGGTTTGGCCATCTGGCGCGGGTGCCAGCTCGACCTGGCCTCCCAGTGCTGGCGTGCCGCCATTACCCTCCGCCGTGGCGGGCCTGGGTGCCGGCGTTCCGCCCTCGGGATGCGGGATCCCTGTCGGGAGCTCGTGGCCTGGCGCGTTCGCCCGCGGGGCATCAGCCGGGACGGTGGCGTGTGTCGGGTCCAGGTCCGCGTCGGGCTCGGGGCCGGGTGACTGCCAGATGGTGTTTCCGTGGGCCGTACTGCTGGTCCAGCTGGTGGGTCGTGGCGCTGTTGAGGTGCCGGCTCGGCCTGTGCCGGGGCCGGCGGATGATACCCTGGGGCCGACGTGCTTGGCGTCGCTGGAGCTTTCGGACTGGGGCTCCCGGTGGGGTTGTGGGCGTGGGGGTGTATGGTGCTGAGGGATCGCTCGGGCCGGGCGCTGGTGGCGTCGGTCGTGGTAGCGGTACATGTCTCTGTGGGAGGGCTTTCGGACGGGGTGTGTGTGGGGTCCTCTGTCGGTGGGACTGGCGGGCTGCGGTGCGGCTGGGGCTCCCGGCTGGCGGGTGTCGGGGTCGCTGGCTGGTGGCCGCGTCCGGACGCGCCGGGTGGTTGTGGACCTGGGTCGCCTGTGGGGCCCGGGCCTGGGCTTGTTTGCAGGCGTACGGTGCCGAGGGGGTGCTCGGGTCGGGCGCTGCCCGTTTGGATGCGCGTTCTTGTCGGGGACTCTGTGGTGTGCCGGCCCCCGATGGTGCTGGAACGCCCGTAGTCCGTGTGGCGTCATTGGCCTGCGGCTGGTGTGCTGAGTGGACGGTCGCGGGGGGGGCGGAGGTCTACGGGCTCGAGGACGTTGAGGCCATTGGGTTTTGTGGCGCGCCGACCCCCGATGGTGCCAGAGCGCGTACATTTGTGGCCCTGGTTGCGGCTGTGGCACGTGACTGGGGCTCCGTGGTGATGATCGTCCTTCCCTGGGTGGAGGTGGAGGAGCTGTGGTATCAGGCACTTCCGGCTGTCATCCTGGCCACTGCCGCATTGCCGTATGTGCCCGGACGCGGCGGTGGGACGAGTGGTTGTTGGGCGCGCCGCGCCACTGGCACGAGTCTGCGGGGGAGGGATATCCCCCTCCACGTGAGATAGGCCGCCATGAGCCTCTCGGGTGCCCCCTCTACCAGGCCCCCGCTGCGGTGGAAGAAATCCCCCCACTCGTTGCTATGGGGACCGCGAACGATCCCCATGGCCCAGTCCGCGTCCCCCACCAGCCAGCCAAAGGTGAACAGGATGCGGGTGGTAAGCGTGATGACGGTGGTGCGCCAGTTGTCGCGGTTCATGGGGCTGATGGGGCCCCAACTGTCTGGCACATTGCCAACGGGGGGTAGGCTACCCCGTGGCGTGTCGTCATAATGTTTGTAGTCTGGAACCCAGATGGTGGGGTCTGCCTCCTCGTCTGGCAGCGCCCAGGTTGGTGCGCGCTATGGGGGGCGAGGACGTCCAACCACTCAACGTCGGGGCTGTCCCCTGCGTCACGCGCCCAGACATTCTGGGCAATCAGGGTGCGCAGTGTGTGGAGCGTGAGGTCGTCGGATTGGGTTTCGCGCGGCGGCGGATCTGTGCAGAGGAGGTGCTGCCGTCGGCAAAGTGGGCAGGCATGCAGTTGCGCGATGCACGGGCTGCAGAACCAGTGCAGCTGCTCGGCGCTGCCGCAGCCGAGGTCATGCCCGAGGAGCGGGGCGTCGATATCAACGACTTTTTCCCAGCAGACGCCGCACGGGTTCCCAGGCCCCTGCGGATGTGGGGCTTCACCGGCGGCCATCCTGAGGAGAGGTACAGGTCGTGGGACAATCGGGTTACTGTACGGGAATGTGCTCGCTTTTGTGCAGTGCGGTGTGGCGGGTGGTGCGATGGCAGTTTCCCGGGCGTTGCCGTGTGTCAGTGTGTGTGGCAATTCGCTGGGATGCGCGGGTTGGTGGTGGACCAGGAGGTTGTAATACATACGGCGGTTGTGGGAAGTCTGTTGTGCTTCCTGTGCGTACAGCTGGACGCGGTGCTGCAGCTGTGCGTTCGCCCTCTTGACGGCAGTGAGTTGCATGTGACGTACTGTGGCTTTGGGTTCCGGGGCGTGGTCGGCGATGACCCTGTAGAGCTGGAGTGGTATCGCTCCCCTGAAAACCGCTTCCTTGATCTCTGGTTGCCGCATCAGGCGCCAGACCTCATTTGTCGGTGACGCGGTCGGGCCCAATCCGGTGTGTTGTGCTATGGTGTCCTCCGGTGTCCACGTGGCCAGGAGGATGTCTCCTTGAGCCAACCAGCATTGTTTGAAGTGTTCCCATGTCTCCGGCTGTTGGAGGCGGCAGGGGCATATGGTGTATTCCGGGGGTATGCCTATATCTCGTCGGTCATACCAGCGTGCCACCCTGTCCAGGAGGGGCAGTTGTTCAAGCAAGAGATGGGCATGTCGTGCTTGTAGGTGTACTGGCAGCAGGGACGGGTCAAGAGCTGAAAAGTATAACGCAGTTTGCAGTTCATGTTGGCGGCGGTTCATAAGGGTGTTGTCGGCATGGCTGCCTCAGATGTGCGTCATGGTGCGGATGGGTTGCTGGTAGTGGTACGCCTGTCTCGTGTTGTTGCAGATCCGGTCGTCTCCTACCCAGGCTCGTGCTTCCCCGGGGTGCGGGATTGGCGGTAGGTGTTGGAGGTGTGTGTGCGTGTGGTCCTGTAGCGGCGGGTCCTCGCCGCCCGGCATATGCTCGGCAAGCTGGTTCTGGGCGTGTAAGTAAGTAAGTAAGTAAGGGCGGCCGCGTCCGCAGCCTCATCTGACTCCTCCTTTTTTGTTTTACATGGTGGCCGCCTCTGGCGGGAAGGAGTGCTCTCCACCATCAGTTCCCCTGGCGACCCCTGTCTCACCTCACGGCCGAGAACTTCAACGAGGTTCCCTTGAGGCATGACCGGTGGTAGGCTCCCTTCAGTCGCTGCCTTCACGGTTTCAGCTCCTTCCGGTCACCCTTTGAAGGATCCCCCGGCCTTCCCCCCCTAGCACAGCCTATTGGGCGCCTGCAGGCGGGTTTCCTGTGGATAGCCCTCGCCGACAGCGGAGCATTTCTCTCTGTCAACCACATTCCACCTCTCCCCCTCCCTCACGGGCTGGAGTACCCACTCGGCTCCCGGATGCACTTGGTTATCGTCCATCCACGGCTGGAGGCCAGGGGGCGACCCTTTCCACGTTCCCCCTGGTCCCGCTCACGCGTGAACCTACGTGTACTCAGGCCATTGACCCGGGGATCTCAAGGTCAACCCTCACCCCTGCAGACACCTCACGGCCGTCCCGGAGTTCAGGGCATTTTCCCGACTTCCCGTGGCCAGGTTCCCAAAGGTTGGCCCATGGTTCACCACTCCATGTCGACTGGTTTCCCAATCCCATGGGGCTGTTGCTTGGCGCTTTTGGACTCCCTGCCCTTCCCATGTCCCATTCCCCGTTGCCTCATCCCAGCACCGGCCCGTTCCCAGCGTGCCATGGACTCCCTACCCCTGCGGGCCGTTGTGCGGCCCTAGCCACACGCCCTTCCCCGCCGCGTCCCCTTGTCCCTGCATCCTGTGTTTATACCCCACCGGGTCGCCTGCTACCCTGTGGCGCTGGCCCACTGGGGCCTCTTCCTTCCAGGGACCGTTTCGTGCGCCTAGCACGGGTCGCTCCCTTCCCGCCCCCGTCTCTTTCCCCTGTGCCGCATCCCTGGCCTAATCCCCCGGGCTGTCTTGCAGCCCCATCCCATCCCTCATCCCGTGTTTATACCCCACCGGGCCGCCAGCAACCCCGTGGCGTGGGCCCACTGGATCCTCATCCATCCGGGGACCGTTTCGTGCGCCTAGCACAGGTCGCTCCCCTCCCTCCCCCCCCCCTCTCTCCTTTGCAGTCTCCCTAGCTGTCCTAGTCACCTGGGGCCGTCGCGTGGCCCTAGCCACTCGTCCTTTTCTGTCCCGCCTCCTTGTGGGGCTGCAGGGTGTTGTCCACGTTTGTTTCCCCCTTTTTTTTTTTTGCTTTTTTTTTCCGCTTGGTTCCCTCCTCCCTGCATGCACGCACAACAACACTGCATCGCCATCTCCTCTCTGTTCGGTGCTCAGGTCCAGTCCCTCCGCCATCCTGTGGCGTTGCCCCTGGCGGTCCCCGGCCATGCCGGGCGACCCAGCCATTCAGCCCGCGTTGCTGTACATGTATCCGCTCTCTCCCCTCTCTACCCTCCCCTCCCCTCTGTCTCCTGCCCGCCCTCTTAGTGTTGTTCCCCTGCTCTGTGTGCCTGCCGCTGGTCCTCTCCGCGCCATGGCTGTATCTCGCGCGCCCTCACGTGCCTCAGGGCCTCAGCCCTGTCTTCCGACCTGTAGGCTGACCTGGGCGGCCTCCCCAGACACCCCTTCGGGGGGACTCCCCCGTCGTCCTCTCCCGCCGGCCGCCCCTCCATCAGTTCCCTGATGGTCGGGCAGAGCGGCCGGTACGGTTCTATGCGGGTCAACGGCATGGCGTATCTCTGAGAGATACATTGTGTTTCTTTGCGCCCTCGTTGGCCCCCTGTTCCCCCCATCTCCCGCGCCCTGCCTCCTCTTCGTGCCCTTCCTGTGTGTCCGCCTGTCCTGCCGTTGTTTTTTTTTTTTTGGTTCTGTGCTCGCGCTCCTTGCTGCTCCCGCGCGCCCTGCGTGTGCCCTCTGCTGTTCTTCATGTTACCCTGGTCCCGCTGCCCTGCCCCCCCTCTCTCGCCTGTCTCCCCTCCCATTCTCCTTCTCGCAGTCGACCCTGCCTGCACGTCTGCCCTCCCTGTCCGTGCATCGCTGTCACTCGTGTGTGCCACTCATGTGCCCTACCCCTGCCCCTCCCTCTCACCCCTACCCTTTCCCCTGGGTGCTCCCTCGGTCCCCGCCTCTGACCCCATCCTGGCTGCCTGGCGCCCTGTGTGGGGGGGGGGCCTAAATTGGTCAGGTGTGTACCCGCCACTGAGCTCCAGCCGCGCCTGCCTCACGACCCCCATCGCCTACTCAGTTCCATGATTGTCCGTGTCACGCAGACAGTGCTTTGCAGCTCGTCCCTTCCCTCGTCCCTGGATGGGGTAAGACTCGGGCTGCTTCTACAGGGTTCAGGGCATTGTCGCTTTCGGACTGAGTTTGGGGCGTAGCGTTTGATGTGTCCCACTTTGGCTTCCTCCGTCGCACTTGCATGCTCGCTTGCGCTGGCCCTCCTCGGCCACACACCTGCGTTTCCGGGTCACCCGGTCGAGGGGGGTGGGGCGGTCAGAGTCACCCTTGTGGGCCGCTGCCACCGGCCCTGGGTTTTTTAGGTCCTTAGGATTTAAAAACCCCAGTGGGTACTGGCTTTTCGGAGGTCAACATACAGCCACACAGGGGAGGGGTGTGGGCAGCGCCTGGGCGCCTGCATGTGTAGTCTGTGTGTGTGCTGGTGCATGCAGGGTGGCCTGGCGGAGTAGGTGGGGGCTGGGTGTATCTGTGGTCTGGTCTGTGGCCCTGTACCCCCCATGCGCTGGAGACGCTTGCCGAATTCCCGCCGCTGCAGTTGCATTGTGGAGCCCGGCCACCAAGGCCTGGCGTGGTCAACCCCTCTGAGCATAGCGCACGTAAGCTCAATGTTTTCAACGCAGCACCTTCCTACCACGCAGAGAGCTGCAACTCCGAGCCCTGGCGCCGCGCTGCTCCACGCCTTCGCCGGCCGTTCTCGCCAGTCACGACCTCGCGCTCCGCTCCGTCACTGTACCACGATACTGCTTCCCGTCTGCTGCCCTTTATGCCCCACCCTGCTCGTCGTCGCGCGTTCCACTGCCTGGTTGCCTCCTCCGCACTCGCCTGCGCCCCCGTACTCCGCCGCCCCTTCTCCCCTCTCCCCCGCCGCTGGTCCTGTGCTCTCCGTGTAAGTGCGGCTAACCCCCATCTGCTCAGATTTTCACTGATCTAACCCAGATTGGCTACATTTTGGTCATTTTCTCTGCTTCGGCGGAATCGTCGCCTCGCAGCTCAGTCTCAGGATCAGACCTATATATTTCTGATATGCCGGATCTGATTCCGCGGTCCATTCTCTGTAAATCCGCCGCGTTCCGATCATTTGCCTGGAATCGCCATTTGCCGCTGACGCGCGCTCGCGGGCCAGATCGGCCAAATATTTTTCACAATCGGATTTATTTAAATCTTTTCAGACAGATATGGACACTCAGATGTGCATAGTAAAATCCGCATCAATTTTCTTCATAGACTGGGATTTTCTGCCGGATAACACTCAACATGGACCTTGCTTCAGTTGTTGCTGCTCTCGCCTCCGTTGGTGTTCGAGTCTCCGCTTCTACCCCCAATAGCAGCGTTCAGGTCGACTCCTCGCGTGCCTGCCCCACTGGTCTTGCCGGCCCCGAGCCCTCCGGCACCATCAACGACCCAGGGCAGCACTTTCATGGTAGCAGAGGCTACCTGAATGTTGTTCCTTTGGTGTCTTAACCACAGCTAGCTCCCCAGTACGGCCCCGTAGACCCCGCCGCTTCCGGAGAAGTAACGATTACGTTGCCCTGGTGCTGTGCGAACGAGGCCTTGAGAGGAATGCCTTGCGCAAGCCCAAGCTGCCCAAGAAGGGCACAAATCAGCAGCTGTGGAGGCCCAGATTACCATCAAGATCCCAGTCGAAATTGGCCATCAAGCAGCTGGAATCTGCCAGCCTACGCCGATGGCAACGCTCCGGTGGAGCTTACGGACCTGGCAGGTACCAATACTCCTTACCAATGTCCACATTTTGCGACCATCGACGCCGACATTGACGACATTGAGATGGGTGGTCCAGGTGAGGTACCTACCTATAATCGACCAGCCTCTTGGGCACAATGGGACAACCATTTGTCTTCAGAAGTGACCCGTAACCTTGAGGCGCTTGAGGCCCTTTGTCTATTAGCCACGTCTAAGCTGATTGGACAAGAAAGAATCGCCTCTGATTTTTTATTCGAATATTTTTTCCTTCTTCAAGAAGAAATTAATACCAGGATGTGGTGGCGTTCTCAAGAAGATGACTCTTTTGCCATTTTTTTGCAGATCTGGGAGGCAAGCCCCTTCCCGAAGGAGAAGACCAAGGCACCTGTTGCCGGGCCCTCCGCCCCTCATCCCCCTGTTTCCATCCGCGACGATCTAGCCGCCGCGGTTGAGGAAGGAATTTTAGAGGCAGCTAGGCAGGCAAGCCTGGAAATTAGGGCTGAAGGAGCTCCCCAAGTGGACTCCTGGCTGCGGACCACTGAGATTAGCGGTCCGACAGCCTGCTCAGGCCCTTCAGGACACGGTATGTACTGTCCTGCCGACTGCTCTTGCAGATCCCAGCGAGATACTGAGCTTCAATTGCTCAAAGATCAAATGCAACTCATCATTCAAACGCTGGGAATTAAAGATCTTTTCAAGACGCACATGCGGTCTGAGGGCGCATCATCGGTGGAACAAGCAACAGAACCGTCGGAGGAGTCGACAGAAATTTTTTGAATTGCTCCTTCGGTGGACTCCAAGACCACCGATGCAAGGATCAGCAGGACCAAGCTAAAGGAAAGGGTTACAATCTCTCGATCTCAGAGTAGGACGGCGAAGGCTAGGACTGAGCCTCAGAATGCCAAGCGAACTGCCTCCCGTACTGCCCTTCCTGCTGCTGATTCCAATGCATTAGCCCAGCTGTTGCTCGCCCAGACCCTCGCCGGAGCTGGTGTGGCGAATGATGCCGCCAAGGTGTCTGCCATTACGGCCGGTGTTGGGCTGGATTCACTTCTTAATCCTACTTCATTGCGACTTCGTCAGGTTGCCAAGCAACCGAAGTATAATGGAAACCCCAGACGTTGGCCTCAGTTCCAACGGGAATTTAAACTGTGGGTTAAGACTCAAAAACTCCAAGATGATCAGTTCCTGATGGCCCTCTTGGACTGCCTTGAGGGAGCGCCGGCCAACACTTGGCTCAGGACCTGGAGTGATCGTGAGGATTCAAGTTCCCCCCTTACCTTTGATGAGGTGTGGGAACAGTTGGAGGTACGTGGATCCCGGCTGCCAGAGGACCATTACCACCAGATGTTGAAGAATTTTCCTTCATTCTCTCGATTAATCTTGCACGAAGTGCAAGATAAGAGACAGCGCTTCTGGAATTTAGTGGAAGAATCTGAACATTCAGGCGAAAAATTTTCTAGTGCCGAGCTGAAAAATCTGATTTTTGACAAGATCCCCTCCGAAACTGCCGCCACCCTTCGGAATAAACAGTCCGAAGAAAAGGTCAAGACCTGGTGGGCGGAGGTCGAAGGCTTTGATGCCTCGGCCAACAGGTTTACGGTCAGGGAGGCACTTCAAAAGTGCTCCCCCACGTCGTTTTCCAAGGTGAAATTCACTGAAAACACGTGGAAAATCAAATTTAATGAACACGAGGATCGGGACTTGTTTGTCCAAGTCCTCAACAGGGGAGTAAGCTACCATGGCCATCGCCTGAAGGCCAAGAACTGGGTGTTTTCGTTCACCCCGAAGGAATTGTGGGAAGAGGTTGAGCGGCTCGCTGACGCCGCCAATCAAAATTTCCATGAGGGTCCTGGGGGAAACAAGAATACCCAGCAAAACACCCAAAATGGGGCCCAAAGGGGCAACAAAAAGGTGAATGACACCCGGAATGTTCAGGATCACTGTAGCATCTGTCTTCTTTTAGGTTCTACGAACCGAGCTAAGACGCATTCTACTGGTAATCACCGATGGTCTTCTTACGATCACAAGGTGATTGGTGAAAATATCAGTAATCCGCAGAATTCAGACAGGAATGACAGACAGGTGCATGGTGGAAAGGGGGGAAAAGGGAATTCGACCCCCTCCGGTGGAAACAAAAACACTGGAGGCCCTGGCGGGTCCCAAGGCACAGGAAATCGGACTCCATCCGGCTCCGGTGGGCAGCCGAACGGCCAGAAAAATCCCAATGGCAACGCCGGAGGCGGAAATCGAAATCCAGGCCAAACCCCTCAATCCGGTACAAACAAGGGAAATGCTCCAGGATCACAGGGTAAAGGTAAGGGAAATCCTTCGGCAAACCCCTTTCTCTGGTAAGGGCAGAGGACGTGGCGACGGTGGAGGTCCATCATCCGGCGGCCGTGGCCGTGGACGTGGAAAGGGCAACCATCGTGTGGATCAGGTCTCAGGTGCAGATCAGGTGTCCGATGCGGATCGAGATTACGTTGAAAATGCCTTGAATCCAGCAGATGATCCGTTCGAAGATGAGTGGGTCGACGAATCAGGGTGTGTCCACAACGTTAACGCATCAACTGGAGGTCAGAACGCCTAGGGGAGCCACGAAAATCGCCCCTCCCCAGGCGATTTCAGGCATGATCCCCAGATTCCATCTCGACCACTACTTGATGTAGGGTCGCTTGTCTCCTCTCCCCTGGATCCGGCAGCGGATCCTCCTGTTGTAGTGGACGAGGTTGGTGTACAGTCCAAGCACAGGGCCCGTCAGTTTGTCACAAAGCTGTGGGTCTCTGATTGCAAGGGCAATTTCCATCTCGCCACTTGTTTGTGTGATAATGGATCAGAGGTAAATCTCCAATCCAATTCTTTCTTACCCGACGACTGCGTGTTTGAATCGCCTCATCCTGTCACCCTCGAGGGAGTTTCTGGACATTCTCTCGCAGGTGGGCAACGCGGTTGTTATATATCAACTCATTTGGTCGCTCAAGACCTTTGGGAAGAAGGTAATGTGGAGGAAGTTGTCCTTAAGGATGACTACTTCTATCGTGCCGACATAAAGTATGACCTTTACTTGGGCCATCCTTGGCTTCGCAAGAACAGGGTGGCGCCCGTAGGTCATCGGCGTTGTTTTTTGCTGGAGTCAGGTCCCTTGGAGCGTCCTGAATTTCGTTTTTTGCACGCAGGGTTTAAAAGTGCAGAAGAATTTTTGAAGCAAAAAGTTAGACCAAAATTTGGTGAAGATGTCACCATTGCAGAGGTGAATGGGAGTGCCGATTACTCCCGAGAGTTAGAATGTCTTCGTAGGGACTCCCAGCCACGACGCCCTTCGCGCTGGCACTCTTCATCCTACAGAGTTGTCGACAAATGGCGCGATTCAATTTGTGAATATTTTTATGAACACCATTCCTTTTGGCCACAGTATGATGCCTTTGCTAACCGTGAGAACAAGCGCTTTGACAAGCATTTTCGCGACGCTTGGACCCATAAATGGGACAAGAAGTTATGGATTAATCCTCCGTTTCACTTAATCCAGCAGGTCATCCACAAAATCAAGCAAGATAAAACCCAGGCGATTTTAGTTGTGCCCTTGTGGGACGACAAGCCTTGGTTTCAGGAATTACAAGACATTTGTGTAGATTACATCGAACTTCCCAGGAAGATTAAGCTGTATGCCAGGGACGACACAGGTCCCCTGCCACAGCAGTCCTGGAGTTCGCTTGCATTCCTGGTGGATGGAAAGCTTTCTGACTCTAATTCTGCTGATTCTGGTACTGATCCCTGTGTTGGGTCTGAATCTGAGGTTGAGCGTGGTACTGATGATGAATCTATTTTTTCTGATTTTTGTCCGTCAGATATCCAAGGTGATCCAACGTCAAATGGATCCGCCTCGTCTCCCTCTTCCCCAATACGATCGACATCGAAAAGAATCTTCAGTGCACGGGCGAAGAAAAATTTCAAATCGCGCCGCAAATTCAGAGTTTTTTATGAAAAGCCACGTGTGGAAGCTTTCATAGATCCTTTCGAGGAGCTGGATCACGAAGATAATCTATGGAATGTCGACACTCGACCCACCTATCTTCAAGAGGCAGTTGATACGGACCTGTTTAGGGACATCCGTAAGAAGATTCTTCCTGCCAAGGCCGAAGAAGTCGCCAAAGTTTTTTCGACAGTAATTCCTGGCGATCAGGTGGACACTGAATTGTGTTCCAAGTCAAGAGAAAAGATTTTTGAGGAACGGAAGGACACAACCCTTTCGGGTAGGTTGATCAAAGACCCCCCTGTCCGTGGGCAGTTCGGTGAAGCCTTCATCGAGCTTCGTGAAGGTTACAAGGCGAAGAAACAGCGCCCTTATGAGAACCATGGACATAAACATGAGATCCTCAGAAAAATCATTGAGAGAAATCTCAGGGAACTTGGTTGGCTTGAGGGTTGTATGACCAGCGAATGGTGCTGTGCACCCTTCACAGTCCCGAAGCCGCCGCCTGCAGACCAGAACACTATTGATGGTTGGCGAATGGTTGTTGATTTTCGCAATCTCAACGCCGAAACCAAGGCGGATTCACACCCCCTGCCCCTCATTGAGGAGGAAATCGCCAAGAGGGCAAGAGGTCGTTTGTTTTCTGTGCTGGATCTCCGTCACGGCTTTCACCAAATGCCGTTGAGGAAGGACAGCCGACCTCTCACCTGTATGTGCACGCCATGTGGCCCAGTCCAGTGGACAGTCATGCCCATGGGCCTGAAGAACGCCCCTTCGTTTTTTCAAAGAATGATGGAGGATGTGCTTTTTACAGCCCATCCTGAGCTTCGTGCCTTCGTGAGTGTGTACATAGATGATATAATCATCGCGACGGAAGGGGAGGGACTGACCGAAGCCGAGCTGGTGGCCCTACATGAAAAGCAGCTGAACCAAGTTTTGGACATTCTTGATGCCAATCAGCTGATTGGTGGGCCAAAGAAGAAAAAATTATTTTTAAAATCAGTCGAATTTTGTGGTTCTCTCCTAGAGAATGGCACCCGACGACCCAGTCCAGGGAAGCTCGTCGCTATTCAGAAGTGGAAGCGCCCTGAGACGATCACGGAGTTGAGAGGATTCCTGGGTTGTTGCAATTTTTACCACACTTTTGTGCCGAATTATGCCAAATTTGCTGCCCCCCTCACTGAATTATCGAAGGTAGGGAGAGATGCGGGCAAGGCAGGTTCAAAGGTTCGTGTCAAGTGGACTGACGAGTGCGAGGAAGCTTTCCATCAGTTGAAGGCGGCCCTCTGCGAAGTCGCCACGTTGCATGTGCCGCAATTCGACCGACCCTTCTACATAAGAACCGACGCTTCTAGGTACGCGATCGGAGCTGTCCTTGAACAGGTTGATGAAGCCACCGGCGACCATTATCCTCTTGCATTTTGGTCTCGGAAGCTAGCCCCACGCCAAATGCAATGGTCGCCGCGTGAGCAAGAAACGTACGCCATAATTTGCGCTCTAAAAAAGTACCAATCGTGGGTTGGCACCAATCGAGTCGAGGTCCTGACGGATCATCGATCTCTGGAGTATTGGGCCACCGAACACATTGATACTGTCGCGAGCCCAGCTGGTCGACGGGCCAGATGGCACGTATTTCTCAGTCTGTTTGACCTCCATGTGTCGTACTTGCCTGGAAAACATAACACGGTAGCGGATGCTCTGAGCCGATGGGCTTACCCCGCTTCAGAGGGGCTGCAAAGTACCAACATCCATGGTACGGAGCAGGACCGCCATGTAATAATCGAATGGGATCAGGAAGAAAGAAAGCTCATTCGACGTGCATGCATGCAGTGCGCTGTTAAACAGCACGCATTACCGTGCCATGACATCACGGCCATCTCAGATCCGGCGCATGCTCATGAGATCTGCACCAAAACACTGAAAGTCGTGGAAAAAGTCACCGATCCCTCCTCAGGGAGTGTGAAACGGTTTGACTATACCCGACGAGTAAGTCGATTTCGGTTGATCCAGGGCATTAAGCGTCGAGATCCGGCCAAAACTCCACCCCTGCCTAAAGATTCCCTTATCATCCGTGACTGGACGTCCGATTATCTGCAGGATCCCATGTTTAAAGAGGTCTTTGGAAATCTCAAATCCAAAAATGCTCACAAGGATGGGATTTTTTCTGAGTATTCGTTGGATGGGGGGAAGCTGTGGATGGAGGGTAAATTGTGCGTACCAGACGCCCTGGCCCCCCGAGTGTTAAACTGGTGGCATAAATGGGAGTCCCCCCACGCACATGGCCGTCGACTGTGGTCGATGATTAAACATAGGTTGTTTGGCTCACGGCTATATACTCACTGCATGAAAGTAGCCGCCGGATGTGCCCAATGTGCTGTCTCGACGCCCCCCAGCGCGAAGAAGCACGGCCATCTGAGGCCTCATCCTATTCCGTAGCGCCTCTTTAACAGAGTCACCAGTGATTTCTTCTATCTCGGTGAACTCGATGACGAAGAGTGCCATTGGACTAATAAAAAAGTCAATGGTGTGCTCCTTATTCAGTGCCGTCATTCCGGCTACATTCAGGTGTTGCCTTGCAACATCGAGTCGATGACTGGCAAGGCTGCCGCCAAATGGTGCGCGCAGACCTGGATGGGAGGTTGGGACGTCCCATCCGAGGTGGTGACGGATTCAGGCAAAGAGTACACCTCCGAATGGTGGAAGGAATTATGTGCTCGCCTTGGAATCCACCACCTCCGATGTGAAATCCACTCGCATCGAGCGTTGCCTGGCGAAAGAGCCGGCCGCTCCCTTATAAATATGCTTCGTAAGGAGCTCGCGAGTGAAAAGAATTTCCATTGGCTTGAGATTCTGTTCGCCATGCTTCGCCGTTACCACAACACGCCCTTGTATCATGGCCTTTCTCCAAATGAAATTGTCTTTGGACGAAAGAAGTGTTGGTGGAACATGCCGTTGAATAATCCTCGCCCCTGTAAAGATGCTTCGTTGTTTTTGGACGACGTCCAACGAGCAGATAAAACTGTCTCGAAATTAATCGAGAAGCATCAAGCTGACTGGCTTTGGGTCCAGAATCAAGGCCGAAAAAACCCCCACAATTTTGAAGTCGATGATCGAGTTTGGCTTCGAAAATCTGAAACCACCCTGGACGGAGATGATAAGCTTCTTCCCTTGTGGGAGGGGCCATTCGCTGTTACAGCGCGTCTTGGTGAGAACAGGTGGAGGATTCGTGTGGATGTCAGCAGGGAAATTGACGCTTCGGGCGATCGCCTCAAGAGAGAGATCCCCTCCCCCAAGGATCGGGTTAAACCCCTTTTTTGGACTTCAAAAATTTTGTCCGATCGGGTCATCGAAGGGGGGAAGTACGAACTCAAGAGGATTGTTGAAGCAAGACGTGACGCCAAGGGCGAATGGGAATTTCTGTGTGAGTGGAGGGGCTTTGATTCCAGTCACAACAACTGGGAACCAGCCCATTCTTTTGTCCATGGGTACACCAAGGGGTTCATCGACTTCCTGAAGAAGCACCCCGAAATTGGCGTACTCCTGACAGACTGTTTGTCGAAACCGGACAGACAAGTGGAGAGCGACGGAAAAAGACCTGTGGTGAATCGAGATCCAGCCTTTTACGGCCCTCATTCGTCACATTCCAGGGCTGATCTGTCGATCCCCCCTCCTGTGGTCAGGCCAGCCCAGGAGCCAAATGAGGACCAAGCTTCAAGTTCGGCCGCTGATTTGCAGCGCCCAAGCCGTACGAGGGCCCGACCAGACAGGTTGGTGGTCACATGTATTCGTGCTTGGCCGAATTCGACTTGAAAAAACCACATTCTGTTCAATCCACTGTTCATTTTTCCTGATTACATCATGATGTGGAGAACTGCAAATGTTTGATAATTTGACGTCAATCAACTTTTCTTTGGTCTCCGTTCAGTAGCGTATCGAAAGTCGAAAACCGAAAGCCACGGAGTGTGCTGCCGTGTTCAGAAAAAACCAAACTCAGGCTTAATTCAGGCAGATTCGGGGTAATCTTGTCCCTGTTGGTCTGTGCATCTTTGGAATTTGGCTACTCGTGCAGATGGAAGCAAATGTACATATTCAAAACGCTGGCCAGCGACATTCACCCCTACAGGCACCCCCTGTAGTACTGGCTGCACCAGATGCGACGCCAGGAACTCAGATCTTACCTTCATTTGCCGCGATGCGAAAGCCAAAGTCCAGATTCAGATCCAGGATCCTCAAATTTGCCTTGAATTTCTCAGGTTTGTCCTTCATTCTGCCACTGTTGCACGAAACCCAGACGTCAATTGTTCAGACAACCTTCAGATAGGAGCTCTAGGGACTTCTAACAGCAACCTCTGAAGTCCGTAAGCTTCGTTGTATTTTTGGCACACGCCAATGTGAGCTCAATCTGACCTGAAACTGTCGAAAATGGTGAATCCAAGTGTCTTATGGGACTCATTCGAAAGATTGGCCTTGTCCAAGTCGATTGACACCGCCGCCACTGTAAATAAAGGACTCTTCGGTGTCTCTCAGTTATATACTGTCAGTAAAGCGCCTTCAGCGAACCTTCGGCGCGTTACATGCCAAGGATCCAGGGCCAGCATGTCCCATCATGATGCATCATCACATGATCCACATTTTGATGGAATCTGTTAGATGCTCGCGAACCAACGTGCCGGAAAGCACAATTGAGCTGAATAAACGACAATATATATTAACTTTAGTCTAAACGAAAGTGTTAGTAGTTTCAGTTCCAGACATTCCGCTTCATTTCACCTTCATCTTAGGGAATTTGCTGATTTTAGGACAATTTAGATTGATTTCCTTGTCATCTCCCCTCATTCCTCGAAGATCTGTTTGGATCTAAGTGCACAGAAAAACATCTCTACCTTCAATGGTTCACTTAGGGTCTGTAGACTACATGTGTATTTGTTTTCCCTCTCTGTGATTGCTTCATCTCCTTCATCTCTGCCCAAATTAATTCTCAATCTTGCTGAATCTTGTGATCATCCACCAGATGCGCCAAATCTGAAGCACATGCTGCACTTTTCAGAACGAGAAAAGCGGGAATAACACGATGTAGAGTTCGGCGAGAACACCGTAGCGTGCCCGCGACAGCGAAACTGTGCCAGAGCGCTGAGATGTCACTCCATTTCTTGATTCCCCCACTCAATCCACCAATAATCTACCTCATTCTCAACCAGTGCATGGTTTGGTATCGATTCTCGATACGTTTACATGCTCTTTAGCCCTTAACCTAATGTTTTACTGCACGGAGGACTGTTCGTCACTTGTCATTCTGTCTCATTTCAGGTTCATCCATCCTGATTCAGTGCCAATTCAGCCCAAATCAGGTCGGATCAAGCGGATTTCGCCCCATCGAGGCTACATTTCTATTTTTTTCTGGGACTTACCCGCACTACGTTCTTCGTTGACGTAGCGACACACCCCAGTGTGTTTTTGGAGGGGGAGTGTAAGTGCGGCTAACCCCCATCTGCTCAGATTTTCACTGATCTAACCCAGATTGGCTACATTTTGGTCATTTTCTCTGCTTCGGCGGAATCGTCGCCTCGCAGCTCAGTCTCAGGATCAGACCTATATATTTCTGATATGCCGGATCTGATTCCGCGGTCCATTCTCCGTAAATCCGCCGCGTTCCGATCATTTGCCTGGAATCGCCATTTGCCGCTGACGTGCGCTCGCGGGCCAGATCGGCCAAATATTTTTCACAATCGGATTTATTTAAATCTTTTCAGACAGATATGGACACTCAGATGTGCATAGTAAAATCCGCATCAATTTTCTTCATAGACTGGGATTTTCTGCCGGATAACACTCAACATGGACCTTGCTTCAGTTGTTGCTGCTCTCGCCTCCGTTGGTGTTCGAGTCTCCGGTTCTACCCCCAATAGCAGCGTTCAGGTCGACTCCTCGCGTGCCTGCCCCACTGGTCTTGCCGGCCCCGAGCCCTCCGGCACCATCAACGACCCAGGGCAGCACTTTCACTCCGCTTGGGGTTCTCGTCAGCGTCCTCCATCACCACATCCCCCTCCACTGTGAGCCTTGTCCCTGTCCTCCTCTGCGCACCTGCACCTCTCTGCTGCCCTCCTCCCCTCCTCTTGTCCGTCACATCCCCTCCTCACCCTCCGCCACCTCCGCCGACCCCCTGCGTCTGCCTCCCCGCATCCCATCTGCTCGTCCCTCCGCACGCCCCTGGAACCCTGCCCCTAGCGCTCCCCGTTCCTGTCCCTGCCCGGCCCTAAGCGTCGCCACCGTACCGTCCCTCCCGCTGCAACAGGTCTCGCAGCATCTGAACCCTGGGCTTCTTCCCCTTCTCCTGGGGACAGTCCAGGCGCACCCCCGGGAGCGCCGCCCTCAGCATCCTCCTCCACCGCCACTCTTCCATCTCAGGCCCCCTTTCCCCAGGCCTCCCCGCCCTGCCGACCAGGTCACTTAACAGGCGGGGCCCCCTCTTATCCCGCCTTCCCCTCGTCTTCCCCGCCCACTTCACGTAGCGGGCCAGCTCCGCCACGTCCCCCTCCGCCCACCCCGCGACCGTTCCGGGTCTCCTCCGCACCGGCGGCGGCGCATACTGCCGCGGCGGCCGGGACTCCAAGTCCCAGTCCGTCGGCGTCGGCTCCGGACTGGGGCTGGTCGTCCGCGGTGCCCCCTCCGCCTCCCCTGCCCCTCGCTCCTCCCCCCTGCGCCGCTTCCCCCTTTCCCGCCCTGCCTCCTCGTCCTCCTCCCTGGCCCTTTTCCCTGACGGCGACTGCCCCTCCACGTCCGTGGAGGGAGTGTCCCCTTCCGGATCCTGGAGGACCCAGCGGGCCCCCCGGGCCACCGCCTCCTCCTCCTCCTGCACCCTGCGCTCCCGCGCCACCACCGCCCTGTCCCTGTCCGCCAGCCTCGCCGCCTCCCCCCTGATCCGCCTCCATGCCCTCTCCTGCATCTCTCCCTCTTGCTCCGGTGGGATAGCCGGCCGTCGGAACGGCACCAGCGGGGTATCCTCCCGCCCCCTACCCTCCTCTTGTCGTCCTCCCTTCCTTCCCGCCCTCTCATCCCCCTCCTGCCTCCTCCGAAGGTCCGCCCACGCCCTCTGCGGCTCCTCCACTGCCTGTGCTTCCCCTCCCTGCGGCCTGTCGGTCCCCTCCGTCCTCCCCTCCTCCGTTCCGCCCACCTCACCCCTGTCCCTGGCTCCCCTCTCCCGCAGGCTCCTCTCCGCCTCCCCGAACCTCTCCCACGCCCTCCTGTGCTCCTCTCCCTTCCCTTCCTGCGCTCCCCACGCTGTCTCACCGGCCTGCTGGTGCTGTTGCATGTGCGCCTGTGGCTGCATGCCCGGGTACATCGGCAGGGGCGGGTACATCATCCACATCGCCGGGTATGGCGGCGGCGGGAACAGTGGGACGATTGCCGGGACGGCTGGCGGGACTACACCTCCCCACCATCCCAATCCCGCCCCTGGGAACTCTGGCGAGCCCATGTACCCAAGGCCACCCCCCTTCCCCTGCCCCTTGCCTTGTTGCCCCATCGCCCCGCGTCCCTTGCCGCCTACTCCGTGGAGTCCCGCCTTCCCCTGTCCCTTCCCTCCTAGCCCTTGTTGCCCCGCCCCTTTCCCCTGCTTGCCCCTGCCGGCCTCTACCTGTTCCGCACCACTGCCCTGCACCGCTGCGTTGCTCTGCTCCGCCTGCCCCCCCCTTATCGCCGTCCTTTCCGGCTCCATCTGCAACTGATAGATGGTGTCCGGCCCTTGCCCCGGGGGCTGGCGGCGACGGCGCCGGTGCTCCACGTGCGCCAGCGCCTTGTACCGCGCCGCCTGCTGGCGGCGCGCCTCCCTCTCATCCTCCGCCCTTACCGCCGCACTGACCCCTGGGGGCGACCTCGGCGGCGGCTGCCTGAACGAACGTTGGGGCTGCGGCTACTGTCGCCCCCGTCCACTCCCTTTTCCCCCCTTTCCTGCCTGGTGTTTCTTCGCGTGTACAGCCCCCGTTGTCCCTGCCTGCCCTTTCCCTCCCTTGCCCGTCCGCCCTCTCCCTCCGGTGCTCACGCTGCTGTCTCTGCTCCCTGCTGCTCTCGCCTCTAGCTGCCCTCGTCCGCCCTTGCCTTCCTCCTGCCTCCGCACCTCCGGAAGGATGGACTTCATGGCAGCCGCCGGCACATTGGGCGCCGACGGCTGTCTTGGGCCTCCCTCCACCGCCATCCTCCCCGCCCCTTCCCCCTCATCCTCCGACACCTCGAGGATGTCGGCCATTACCGACTCCCTCTGACTCCTCCACTCCTTCTTCCTCACATCCACGTCCGCCCTCACATCCCCGACATTGAACGGGTCCGCCCCTGGCCTTTCCGCTGCCCTTTCTCCATGCCCCTCCCCTTGCCCTTCTGCCCCTTCCGCCACCCCCTCTGCTCCGCCCTTCCCCGCCTCCGCCTGTCCTCCCTTTTCCTTCCCCTCCCCCTTCTCCACCACGGCGCCTTCCCCCCTTCGTCGCCCTGTAGCCCCTGGCCCTTCCTCCCTGACCGTCTCTGGGCTCTCCGGAGACGAGGGCGATGACACGCCCGCAGTGGTCGCCGAGGACGCCGGCGAAGGGGGGCCGCGGGGCTGCGCCCGCCTGCATGCGGGCCACTGCTGCCCGCACCGTCGGCGGCTTGCTGGGCTGTGGGTCAGGCATTTGTGACATAGCGCTGCACATGGGATCACGCTTGAGCCCTGCGCCCTGTCGCCGTTGTCCCCCACCTCCCCCGCCCTTTACCCCCGCCGTTCGCGCGCCCTACGTGTGCAGTGCTCTGTCATATTCTCCCTGTTGCCTCAGACGCTCCAGTCCGTGGTACCGGGTTCACCCCCGGACGGTCCAGTCCTGGGGCTAATGCCGTGCTTCTTTCCGCCCCGGATGCTCCAACCCGGGCCGCCTTTTTTTTTTGTGTATTCTCTCAGTTGCCTCCGACGCTCCAGTCCGTGGCACCGGGCTTACCCCCGGACGATCCAGTCCGGGGGCTAGCGCCGTGCTTCATTCCTCCCCGGATGCTCCAATCCGGGGCGTCTTTGTGTCGCACTCTCTCTACCGCAGTCTGCACTGTCGCCGTCCTCGTCCCCGCTTCACTTTCCCCGCTTCTTGCTCCGCCCTACGGCTCTGCGTGCCCAGTCCCGGAGGCTCCAGTCTATGCGACGGGCGCTTCCGCTGTCCCTTTCCCTCCGGCCCTCTTCCTGACGTCCCCCTGTGCGGCGAAAACGTACACCCGTCCCGCCCTCATATCTGCCGGCTTCTCTTTTGTCTGCGTGCCATCAGGCGTTAACTCTGCTCGTCTCCCTCTCTGTCCTCCATTCCCGTCTCTCTCCCTGACCGCCTTGGCCGCCAATCTGGTCGCCTCCGTACTTCAATCTCCGTGATTTTTGGGTTGTACCTGATCAACGCCATCTCCACCCGCTTGGTGACTGGATCACGCATGTCTTCCGCCCGCGCCTCCAACTGCTTCTCTCTGAACGCCATGCGTTCCTGGAGATGTTCCACCATACGCCGCAACAGCCTGTGCGGCATGGCCTCCGGTGCCACTGTATGCTCCTGGAGCGCCCGCCACAGCGGTTTCACTATCACCATGTGCCATAGTCCCTTGCGGTGCCCTTCTTTCCCCAGCTCTCTCTCCACCTCGCTTCTGCCTCTCGCACCCTTCTTGAGTAACGGGAAGTCCTGATCCCGAACCAGTGGTTCCTCGATCCCCTTATACTGTGCACACCGCATGAAGTGTTCGTATGTTTTTTGCCCTCGGCCACAGTGGCATCACATGTGCTCCTCCGGGAGGTCCATACCCTTATGTCTGTACCACCTCATGATCGTTTCACGCACCGGCACCTGCCCCGTGATCGCCTGCAGCCTTCTGGTTTGGAGCCTTTTGGGCAGCGATTCCGGTCTCAGCACATTGGGGTAGTGGACCCGCTGTCCCACCTTGCCCTCCAAGTACTCATTCAGCTCTACCACCTCCGGCCCCCCTCGTACTTGGGCTAGCATGTGCACCGGCTGTGGATACACCCTTAGTTCCTGCTTGCCTCTGTCCTCCTCCACCACCCACCTGGCCTTCTCCCCTTCCCCGGCCCTTGGAGGTATATGCACCAGGTGGAGGTGCCCCTTGCTCTCTGGCACCCTCCAGTCTGGGTCCTGCTCCTCATCCACCGCTTGCGCCGCCCCAGCCGCCTCATGATTCCCCACTCCCGCCCTGTGTGACTCCTGTTTCACCAGGTGTATGACCAGGGGCACTTTCTTCATCTCCAGCCCGTGCCATATCGCGTACACCTGTGACGACAGTCCTGTGCCCAGGGCCTCATGCAGTGGCCTGCTGGCCACTCTCCTGAGGGACGCCATGTCCGCCTCCGCGTCCACCACCATCCACACTTCCCGTACGTCCTCCCCTATCTCCCCAACCACGTCCGCCACCGCCTGCACCTCTCCATGGGACGCTGCTCCGTACACCATCTTTTCCACCACACTCTCCGTCACCTGTCCAACCCCCTTGACCCTTACTGCCGCTGCCCCCGCCATGGGCGGCTGTCCTTCCGGCCCGGACCCGTCCAGAAATAGCACCATCCTCTCCTTCGTGGGCTCTGGTATGCGCACCACCTCCCTCGGGTAGTGGCAGTACACTTTGTGCTTCCCATTGCCATACTCTCGTACCCCATCCCTGATGCTTAGCTCTCTTACCCCTCTGTACACCGCCCACTTATTGTCCGTCCTGGCCTTCCATCCCTTCGTCACCACCACTCCGTGGCACCATGCCCTGTCCCCTTTCGCCCTGCCCTGCTCTAGGTATGCCTGTACCAGAACCAGGTACCATACCCTGTCTGCTGGGAACCCGTGGACCGTCAGTCTGATCCTCCTCGCACTCTCTCCACACTTGTGGCCCACGGGCACTATGGGCGCCTCCTCGTCGGGCCTCGCCGCGTCCGTCATCCGGAAACTCACCGCCACCCCATCATCCTCTTCTTGTAGTCCCCGCACCGTTTCCCATCCAAGGTGGACCGCTGCTGTTTTCCCCTCCTTTTCCTCTCCCCACCAGACCTCCACGTCCCCCTGGGCCTCCTAATCCTCCCGCACCTCCTTAGGCAGCCGCAGCACCGGCCCCCACCACTGCCACCTGGCTTCGGTAGTGCGCATGGTCGCGTTCGGGAACGCCCACGCCGTCATTCGTAGGACTGGCCACGGGATTTGCCCCGCCTCCTTGGTGCACCTCCAGCACTGGTCCCCCTGTCCTGCCTCTTCCGGCATGTTGTCTTTCCGGAACATATCTGCATGGACATCATACCACTGCCCGGCCGCACTCTGTACCTTCCCCCTCGGTCCTTTGAGTCCCAGCAGCGCACACAACAGTATTCCCCGTCTGGCCTTGTCCCTCTCCCCCCTGTCCAGCACCACTCTCTCTTGCTGCGCCCCCTCTCCTCTCCCGCCTCTTGGCTTCCTCTGCTGGATCCCCCACAGCGCCACCCACTCGTTCCACATCGCGCGCATCCTCCTGTTCCACCTTGCGCGGCACTCTTGTCCTCTTGCTCTCCTCATCACCCACCTGTATACACCCCCTTCGACCACCCTGGTGTCCCGATAGAACTCCGCATGGTGCAGCCCCGCCTTCTTGTACTCCTTCATATCCTTTCTGCGCACGTGCAGCACCTCCATGTTCACTCCTTCCTTCCTGATCCACCGTACCATCCCATGTGTCGCCCCCCCGAAGTCCGTGTCCAGGACCAGGATTGGTCCCCGCCTACCGCACTTCCTGTTGGTTGCCAGCTTTGGGACTGGGGCTCCCGGTGGGGTTGTGGGTGTGGGGGTGTATGGTGCTGAGGGATCGCTCGGGCCGGGCGCTGGTGGCGTCGGTCGTGGTAGCGGTACATGTCTCTGTGGGAGGGCTTTCGGACGGCGTGTGTGTGGGGTCCTCTGTCGGTGGGACTGGCGGGCTGCGGTGCGGCTGGGGCTCCGGGCTAGCCTGTGTCGTGGCTGCTGGCTGGTGGCCGCGTCCGGACGCGCCGGGTGGTTGTGGACCTGGGTCGCTTGTGGGGCCCGGGCCTGGGCTCGTTTGCGGGCGTACGGTGCCGAGGGGGTGCTCGGGTCGGGCGCCGCCCATTTGGATGCGCGTTCTTGTCGGGGACTCTTAGGTGTGCCGGCCCCCGATGGTGCCGGAACGCCCGTAGTCCGTGTGGCGTCGGTAGCCTGCGGCTCGTGTGCTGAGTGCACGGTCGCGGGGGGGGCGGAGGTCTACGGGCTGGAGGACGTTGAGGCCGTTGGGTTTTGTGGCGCGCCGACCCCCGATGGTGCCAGAGCGCGTACATTTGTGGCCCTGGTTGCGGCTGTGGCGCGTGACCGGGGCTCTGTGGTGATGATCGTCCTTCCCTGGGTGGAGGTGGAGGAGCTGTGGTATCAGGCACCTCCGGCCGTCATCCTGGCCACTGCCTCATTGCCGTACGTGCCCGGACGCGGCGGTGGGACGAGTGGTTGTTGGGCGCGCCGCGCCACTGGCACGAGTCTGCAGGGGAGGCATATCCCCCTCCACGTGAGATAGGCCGCCATGAGCCTCTCGGGTGCCCCCTCGACCAGGCCCCCGCTGCGGTGGAGGAAATCCCCCCACTCGTTGCTATGGGGACCGCGAACGATCCCCATGGCCCACTCCGCGTCCCCCACCAGCCAGCCGAAGGTAACAGGATGCGAGTGGAAAGGGTGATGACGGTGGTGCGCCAGTTGTCGCGGTTCATGGGGCCTATGGGGCCCCAACTGTCTGGCACATTGCCAACGGGGGGTAGGCTACCCCGTGGCGCGTCGTCATAATGTTCGTACTCTGGAACCCAGATGGTGGGGTCTGCCCCCTCGTCTGGCAGCGCCCAGGTTGGTGCGCGCTAGGGGGGGCGAGGTGGCGGTGCCGCGGGTCCTCCTCGCTGAGGACGTCCAACCACTCAACGTCGGGGCTGTCCCCTGCGTCACGCGCCCAGACATTCTGGGCAATCAGGGTGCGCAATGTGTGGAGCGTGAGGTCGTCGGATTGGGTTTCGCCCGGCGGCGGATCTGTGCAGAGGGGGTGCTGCCGTCAGCAAACGGGGAAAGCATGCAGTTGCGAGATCCAAGGGCTGCAGAACCAGTGCAGCTGCTCGGCGCTGCCGCAGCCGAGGTCATGCCCAAGGAGCGGGGCGTGGATGTCAACGACTATTTCCCAGCAGACGCCGCACGGGTTCCCAGGCCCCTCCAGATGTGGGGCTTCACCGGCGGCCATCCCGAGGAGAGGTACAGGTCTTGAGACAATCGGGTTACTGTACGGGAGTGTGCTCGCTTTTGTGCAGTGCGGTGTGGCGGGTGGTGCGATGGCAGTTTCCCGGGGGTTGCCGTGTGTCAGTGTGTGTGGCCATTCGCTGGGATGCGCGGGTTGGTGGTGGACCAGGAGGTTGTAATGCATACGGCGGTTGTGGGAAGTCTGTTGTGCTTCCTGTGCGTACAGCTGGACGCGGTGCTGCAGGTGTGCGTCCGCCCTCTTGACGGCAGTGAGTTGCATGTGACGTACTGTGGCTTTGGGTTCCGGGGCGTGGTCGGCGATGACCCTGTAGGGCTGGAGTGGTATCGCTCCCCTGAACACCGCTTCCTTGATCTCTGGTTGCCGCATCAGGCGCCAGACCTCATTTGTCGGTGGCGCGGTCGGGCCCCATCCAGCGTGTTGTGCTATGGGGTCCTCCGGTGTCCACGTGGCCAGGTGGTTGCCTCCTTGAGCCAACCGGCATTGTTTGAAGTGTTCCCATGTCTCCGGCTGTTGGAGGTGGCAGGGGCATATGGTGTATTCCGGGGGTATGCCTGTACCTCGTCGGTCATACCAGCGTGCCACCCTGTCCAGGAGGGGCAGTTGTTCAAGCAAGAGATGGGCACGTCGTGCTTGTAGGTGTACCGGCAGCAGGGACGGGTCAAGAGCTGAAAAGTATAACGCAGTTTGCAGTTCATGGTGGCGGCGGTTCATAAGGGTGTTGTTGGCATGGCTCCCTCGGATGTGCGCCATGGTGCAGATGGGTTGCGGGTAGTGGTACGCCTGTCTCGTGTTGTTGTAGATCCGGTCGTCTCGTACCCAGGCTCGTGCTTCCCCGGGGTGCGGGATCGGTGGTAGGTGTGGGAGGTGTGTGTGCATGTGGTCCTGTAGCGGCGGGTCCTCGCAGCCCGGCATATGCTCGGCAAGCTGGTTCTGGGCGTGTAAGTCTATGTGCCCCTTGCCCAGGCTGTACCGATGGGACTCTTGTCTGACGAGGTGTAAGACAACGTGCTTGGGGAGGCGTGTTAAGGCCGCCAAGAAGTGTGGGGCCTGGGTGCCCAGGCTGGAGTCGGTTGCCTTGTGTAGGGGCTGCCGGGCCAGTCTGCGGACAATCTGGAAGTACACTGCTGCGTCTACTACGACCCAATCATGGTGCGCGTCATCTTGCGGTTGTTGATGGGCGTCATTGACGGCGTCCACAATGATCGCCGGTGTCTTTACTTCCCCGTGAGAGGAGGCCCCGAAGATGGTGGCCCCTGTGAGGTGGTGTTGGTGTAGTCGGCCTGCCGCGTCCGTCCGCAACTCGGAAGCTGCCCCCCCGGCCTCTGGGGTGAGGTTCGTGGTGCCGGAGGAATCCGCAAAGATGGGGGTGTTGCAGTCGTCCGGGCATGGCAGTGAAAGTGCTGCCCTGGGTCGTTGATGGTGCCGGAGGGCTCGGGGCCGGCAAGACCAGTGGGGCAGGCACGCGAGGAGTCTGCCTGAACGCTGCTATTGGGGGTGGAACCGGATACTCGGACACCAACGGAGGCGAGAGCAGCAACAACTGAAGCAAGGTCCATGCTGATTGTTATCCGGCAGAAAATCCCAGTCTATGAAGAAAATTGATGCGGATTATTCTAAATACATCTGAGTGTCCAAAACTGTCTGAAAAGATTTAAATAAATCCGATTGTGAAAAATATTTGGCCGATCTGGCCCGCGAGCGCGCGTCAGCGGCAAATGGCGATTCCAGGCAAATGATCGGAACGCGGCGGATTTACGGAGAATGGACCGCGGAATCAGATCCGGCATATCAGAAATATATAGGTCTGATCCTGAGACTGAGCTGCGAGGCGGCGATTCCGCCGAAGCAGAGAAAATGACCAAAATGTAGCCAATCTGGGTTAGATCAGTGAAAATCTGAGCAGATGGGGGTTAGCCGCACTTACACTCCCCCTCCAAAAACACACTGGGGTGTGTCGCTACGTCAACGAAGAACGTAGTGCGGGTAAGTCCCAGAAAAGAATAGAAATGTAGCCTCGATGGGGCGAAATCTGCTTGATCTGACAGGAATTGACACTGAATCAAGATTGATGAACCTGAAATGAGACAGAATGAGGAGTGACGAACAGTCCTCCGTGCAGTAGAACATTAGGTCAAGGGCTAAAAAGCATGTAAACGGATCGAGGATCGATACCAAACCATGCCCTGGTTGAGAATGAGGTAGATTATTGGTGGATTGAGTGGGGGAATCAAGAAATGGAGTGACATCTCAGCGCTCTGGCACAGTTTAGCTGTCGCGGGCACGCTACGGTGTCCTCGCCGAACTCTACATCGTGTTAATCCCGCTTTTCTCGTTCTGAAAAGTGCAGCATGTGCTTCAGATTTGGCGCATCTGGTGGATGATCACAAGATTCAGCAAGATTGGGAATCAAATTGAGCAGAGATGAAGGAGATTAAACAATCACAGAGAGGGAAAACAAATACAAATGTAGTCTACAGACCCTAAGTGCACAGAAAATCATAAGCGTCAACGAAGTTAGGCAAAGCCGTCGACAGATCTTCGAGGAATGAGAGGAGATGACAAGGAAATCAACCTAAATTGTCCTAAAATGTGCAAATTCCCTAAGATGAGGGTGAAATGAAGCGGAATGTCTACAACTGAAACTACTAACACCTTCGTTTAGACTAGAGTTAATATATATTGTCGTTTATTCAGCTCAATTGTGCTTTCCGGCACGTTGGTTCGCGAGCATCCAACAGATTCCATCAAAATGTGGATCATGTGATGATGCATCATGATGGGACATGCTGGCCCTGGATCCTTGGCATGTAACGCGCCGAAGGTTCGCTGAAGGCGCTTTACTGACAGTATATAACTGAGAGACACCGAATAGTCCTTTATTTACAGTGGCGGTGGTGTCAATCGACTTGGACAAGGCCAATCTTTCGATGGAGTCCCACAAGACACTTGGATTCACCATTTTCGACAGTTTCAGGTCGGATTAAGCTCACATTGGCGTGTGCCAAAAATACAACGAAGCTTACGGACTTCAGAGGTTGCTGTTAGAAGTCCCTAGAGCTCCTATCTGAAGGTTGTCTGAACAATTGACGTCTGGGTTTCGTGCAACAGTGGCAGAATGATGGACAAACCTGAGGAATTCAAGGTAAATTCAAGGAATCTGGATCTGAATCTGGACTTTAGCTTCAGCATCACGGCAAATGAAGGTAAGATCTGAGTTCCTGGCGTCGCATCTGGTGCAGCCAGTACTACAGGGGGTGCCTGTAGGGGTGAATGTCGCCGGCCGGCGTTGACACTATGTACATTTGCTTCCATCTGCACGAGTAGCCAAATTCCAAAAATGCACAGACCAACAGAGACAAGATTACCCCGAATCTGCCTGAATTAAGCCTGAGTTTGGTTTCTTCTGAACACAGCAGCACACTCCGTGGCTTTCGGCAGCGCATCTACGCCTTGTCTGCCGAACGGAGACCAAAAAAAAGTTGATTGACGTCAAATTATCAAACATTTGCAGTTCTCCACATCAGTTCGAAATCAGGAAGAATGAACAGTGGATTGAGCAGAATGTGGTTGGGGCGAGGCTGAAGTCGGCCACGCACGAATACATGTGACCACCAACCTGTCTGGTCGGGCCCTCGTACGGCTTGGGCGCTGCAAATCAGCGGCCGAACTTGAAGCTTGGTCTTCATTTGGCTCCTGGGCTGGCCTGACCGCAGGAGGGGGGATCGACAGATCAGCCCTGGAATGTGACGAATGAGGGCCGTAAAAGGCTGGATCTCGATTCACCACAGGTCTTTTTCCGTCGCTCTCCACCTGTCTGTCTGGTTTCGACAAACAGTCTGTCAGGAGTACGCCAATTCCGGGGTGCTTCTTGAGGAAGTCGATGAACCCCTTGGTGTACCCATGGACAAAAGAATGGGCTGGTTCCCAGTTGTTGTGACTGGAATCAAAGCCCCTCCACTCACATAGAAATTCCCATTCGCCCTTTTGGTCACGTCTTGCTTCAACAATCCTCTTGAGTTCGTACTTCCCCCCTTCGATAACCCGATCGGAAAAAATTTTCGAAGTCCAAAAAAGGGGTTTAACCCGATCCTTGGGGGAGGGGATCTCTCTCTTGAGGCGATCGCCCGAAACGTCAATTCCCCTGCTGACATCCACACGAATCCTCCACCTGTTCTCACCAAGACGCGCTGTAACAGCGAATGGCCCCTCCCACAAGGGAAGAAGCTTATCATCTCCGTCCAGGGTGGTTTCGGATTTTCGGAGCCAAACTCGATCATCGACTTCAAAATTGTGGGGGTTTTTTCGACCTTGATTCTGAACCCAAAGCCAGTCAGCTTGATGCTTATCAATTAATTTCGAGACAGTTTTATCTGCTCGTTGGACGTCGTCCAAAAACAACGAAGCATCTTTACAGGGGCGAGGATTATTCAACGGCATGTTCCACCAACACTTCTTTCGTCCAAAGACAATTTCATTTGGAGAAAGGCCATGGTACAAAGGCGTGTTGTGGTAACGGCGAAGCAATGCGAAGAGAACTTCCATCCAATGGAAATCTTTTTCACTCACGAGCTCCTTACGAAGCATATTTATAATTGAGCGGCCGGCTCTTTCGCCAGGCAGCGCTCGATGCGAGTGGATTTCACATCGGAGGTGGTGGATTCCAAGGCGAGCACATAATTCCTTCCACCATTCGGAGGTGTACTCTTTGCCTGAATCCGTCACCACCTCGGATGGGACGTCCCAACCTCCCATCCAGGTCTGCGCGCACCATTTGGCGGCAGCCTTGCCAGTCATCGACTCAATGTTGCAAGGCAACACTTGAATGTAGCCGGAATGACGGCACTGAATGAGGAGCACACCATTGACTTTTTTATTAGTCCAATGGCACTCTTCGTCATCGAGTTCACCGAGATAGAAGAAATAACTGGTGACTCTGTTAAAGAGGCGCTCCTGAATAGGATGAGGCCTCAGATGGCCGTGCTTCTTCGCGCTGGGGGGCGTCGAGACAGCACATTGGGCACATCCGGCGGCTACTTTCATGCAATGAGTATATAGCCGTGAGCCAAACAACCTATGTTTAATCATCAACCACAATCGACGGCCATGTGCGTGGGGGGACTTTCATTTGTGCCACCAGTTTAACACTCGGGGGGCCAGGGTGTCTGGTACGCACAATTTACCCTCCATCCACAGCTTCCCCCCATCCAACGAATACTCAGAAAAAATCCCATCCTTGTGAGCATCTTTGGATTTGAGATTTCCAAAGACCTCTTTAAACATGGGATCCTGCAGATAATCGGACGTCCAGTCACGGATGATCAGGGATTCTTTCGGCAGGGGTGGAGTTTTGGCCGGATCTCGACGCTTAATGCCCTGGATCAACCGAAGTCTACTTACTCGTCGGGTATAGTCAAACCGTTTCACACTCCCTGAGGAGGGATCGGTGACTTTTTCCACGACTTTCAGTGTTTTGGTGCAGATCTCATGAGCATGCGCCGGATCTGAGATGGCCGTGATGTCATGGCACGGTAATGCGTGCTGTTTAACGGCGCATTGCATGCATGCACGTCGAATGAGCTTTTTTTCTTCCTGATCCCGTTCGATGATGACATGGCGGTCCTGCTCCGTACCATGGATGTTGGTACTTTGCAGCCCCTCTGAAGCGGGGTAGGCCCATCAGCTCAGAGCATCCGCTACCGTGTTATGTTTTCGAGGCAAATACGACACATGGAGGTCAAACAGACTGAGAAATTCGTGCCATCTGGCCCGTCGACCAGCTGGGCTCGCGACAGTATCAATGTGTTCGGTGGCCCAATACTCCAGAGATCGATGATCCGTCAGGACCTCGACTCGATTGGTGCCAACCCACGATTGGTACTTTTTCAAAGCACAGATTATGGCGTAGGTTTCTTGCTCACGCGGCGACCATTGCATTTGGCGTGGGGCTAGCTTCCGAGACCAAAATGCAAGAGGGTAATGATCGCCGGTGGCTTCATCAACCTGTTCAAGGACAGCTCCGATCGCGTACCTAGAAGCGTCGGTTCTTATGTAGAAGGGTCGGTCAAATTGGGGCACATGCAACGTGGCAACTTCGCAGAGGGCCGCCTTCAAGTGATGGAAGGCCTCCTCGCACTCGTCAGTCCACTTGACACGAACCTTTGAACCTGCCTTGCCTGCATCTCTCCCTACCTTCAATAATTCAGTGAGGGGGGCAGCAAATGTGGCATAATTCGGCACAAAAGTGTGGTAAAAATTGCAACAACCCAGGAATCCTCTCAACTCCGTGATCGTCACAGGGCGCTTCCACTTCTGAATAGCGACGAGCTTCCCTGGACTGGGTCGTTGAGTGCCATTCTCTAGGAGAGAACCACAAAATTCAACTGATTTTAAAAATAATTTTCCCTTCTTTGGCCCACAAATCAGCTGATTGGCATGAAGAATGTCCAAAACCTGGTTCAGCTGCTTTTCATGTAGGGCCACCAGCTCGGCTTCGGTCAGTCCCTCCCCTTCCGTCGCGATGATTATGTCATCTATGTACACGCTCACGAAGGCACGAAGCTCAGGATGAGCTGAAAAAAGCACATCCTCCATCATTCTTTGAAAAAACGAAGGGGCGTTCTTCAGGCCCATGGGCATGACCGTCCTCTGGACTGGGCCACATGGCGTGCACATACAGGTGAGAGGTCGGCTGTCCTTCCTCAACGGCATTTGGTGAAAACCGTGACGGAGATCCAGCACAGAAAACAAACGACCTCTTGCCCTCTTGGCGATTTCCTCCTCAATGAGGGGCAGGGGGTGCGAATCCGCCTTGGTTTCGGCGTTGAGATTGCGAAAATCAACAATCATTCGCCAACCATCAATAGTGTTCTGGTCTGCAGGCGGCGGCTTCGGGACTGTGAAGGGTGCACAGCACCATTCGCTGGTCATACAACCCTCAAGCCAACCAAATTCCCTGAGATTTCTCTCAATGATTTTTCTGAGGATCTCATGTTTATGTCCATGGTTCTCATAAGGACGTTGTTTCTTCGCCTTGTAACCTTCACGAAGCTCGATGAAGGCTTCACCGAACTGTCCACGGACAGGGGGGTCCTTGATCAACTTCCCTGAAAGGGTTGTGTCCTTCCGTTCCTCAAAAGTCTTTTCTCTTGACTTGGAACACAACTCAGTGTCCACCTGATCGCCAGGAATTACTGTCGAAAAAACTTTGGCGACTTCTTCGGCCTTGGCAGGAAGAATCTTCTTAAGGATGTCCCTAAACAGGTCCGTATCAACTGCCTCTTGAAGATAGGTGGGTCGAGTGTCGACATTCCAGAGATTATCTTCGTGATCCAGCTCCTCGAAAGGATCTATGAAAGCTTCCACACGTGGCTTTTCATAAAAAACTCTGAATTTGCGGCGCGATTTGAAATTTTTCTTCGCCCGTGCACTGAAGATTCTTTTCGATGTCGATCGTATTGGGGAAGAGGGAGACGAGGCGGATCCATTTGACGTTGGATCACCTTGGGTATCTGACGGACAAAAATCAGAAAAAATAGATTCATCATCAGTACCACGCTCAACCTCAGATTCAGACCCAACACAGGAATCAGTACTAGAATCAGCAGAATGAGAGTCAGAAAGCTTTCCATCCACCAGGAATGCAAGCGAACTCCAGGACCGCTGTGGCAGGGGACCTGTGTCGTCCCTGGCATACAGCTTAATCTTCCTGGGAAGTTCGATGTAATCTACACAAATGTCTTGTAATTCCTGAAACCAAGGCTTGTCGTCCCACAAGGGCACAACTAAAATCGCCTGGGTTTTATCTTGCTTGATTTTGTGGATGACCTGCTGGATTAAGTGAAACGGAGGATTAATCCACAACTTCTTGTCCCATTTATGGGTCTAAGCGTCACGAAAATGCTTGTCGAAGCGCTTGTTCTCGCGGTTAGCAAAAGCATCATACTGTGGCCAAAAGGAATGGTGTTCATGAAAATATTCACAAATTGCATCGCGCCATTTGTCGACAACTCTGTAGGATGAAGAGTGCCAGCGCGAAGGGCGTCGTGGCTGAGAGTCCCTACGAAGACATTCTAACTCTCGGGAGTAATCGGCACTCCCATTCACGTCTACAATGGTGACATCTTCGCCAAATTTTGGTGTAACCTTTTGCTTCAAAAATTCTTCTGCACTTTTAAACCCTGCGTGCGAAAAACGAAATTCAGGACGCTCCAAGGGACCTGACTCCAGCAAAAAACAACGACGATGACCTACGGGCGCCACCCTGTTCTTGCGAAGCCAAGGATGGCCCAAGTAAAGGTCATACTTTATGTCGGCACGATAGAAGTAGTCATCCTTAAGGACAACTTCCTCCACATTACCTTCTTCCCAAAGGTCTTGAGCGACCAAATGAGTTGATATATAACAACCGCGTTGCCCACCTGCGAGAGAATGTCCAGAAACTCCCTCGAGGGTAACAGGATGAGGCGACTCAAACACGCAGTCGTCGGGTAAGAAAGAATTGGATTGGAGATTTACCTCTGATCCATTGTCACACAAACAAGTGGCGAGGTGGAAATTGCCCTTGCAATCAGAGACCCGCAGCTTTGTGACAAACTGACGGGCCCTGTGCTTGGACTGTACACCAACCTCGTCCACTACGACAGAAGGATCCGCTGCCGGATCCAGGGGAGAGGAGACAAGTGACCCTACATCAAGTAGTGGTCGAGATGGAATCTGGGGATCATGCCTGAAATCGCCTGGGGAGGGGCGATTCTCGTGGCTCCCCTAGGCGTTCTGACCTCCAGTGGATGCGTTAACATTGTGAACACACCCTGATTCGTCGACCCACTCATCTTGGAATGGATCATTTGCTGGATTCAAGGCATTTTCAACGTAATCTCGATCCGCATCGGACACCTGATCTGCACCTGAGACCTGATCCACACGATGGTTGCCCTTTCCACGTCCACGGCCACGGCCGCCGGATGATGGACCTCCACCGTCGCCACGCCCTCTGCCCTTACCAGAGAAAGGGGTCCCAGAAGGATTTCCCTTACCTTTACCCTGTGATCCTGGAGCATTTCCTTTGTTTGTACCGGATTGAGGGGTTTGGCCTGGATTTCGATTTCCGCCTCCGGCGTTGCCACTACGATTTTTCTGGCCGTTCGGCTGCCCACCGGAGCCGGATGGAGTCTGATTTCCTGTGCCTTGGGACCCGCCAGGGCCTCCGGTATTTTTGTTTCCACCGGAGGGGGTCGGATTACCTTTTCCCCCCTTTCCACCATGCACCTGTCTGTCATTCCTGTCTGAATTCTGAGGATTACTGATATTTTCACCAATCACCTTGTGATCGTAAGGAGACCATCGGTGATTACCCGTAGAATGCGACTTAGCTCGGTTCGTAGAACCTAAAAGAAGGCAGATGCTACAGTGATCCTGAACATTCCGGGTGTCATTCACCTTTTTGTTGCCCTTTTGGGCCCCATTTTGGGTGTTTTGCTGGGTATTCTTGTTTCCCCCAAGACCCTCATGGAAATTTTGATTGGCGGCGTCAGCGAGCCGCTCAACCTCTTCCCAGAGTTCCTGCGGGGTGAACGAAAACACCCAGTTCTTGGCCTTCAGGCGATGGCCATGGAAACTTACTCCCTTGTTGAGGACTTGGACAAACAAGTCCCGATCCTCGTGTTCATTGAATTTGATTTTCCACGTGTTTTCAGTGAATTTCACCTTGGAAAACGACGTGGGAGAGCACTTTTGAAGTGCCTCCCTGACCGTAAACCTGTTGGCCGAGGCATCAAAGCCTTCAACCTCCGCCCACCAGGTCTTGACCTTTTCTTCGGACTGTTTATTCCGAAGGGTGGCGGCAGTTTCGGAGGGGATCTTGTCAAAAATCAGATTTTTCAGCTCGGCACTAGAAAATTTTTCGCCTGAATGTTCAGATTCTTCCACTAAGTTCCAGAAGCGCTGTCTCTTGTCTTGCACTTCGTGCAAGATTAATCGCGAGAATGAAGGAAAATTCTTCAACATCTGGTGGTAATGGTCCTCTGGCAGCCGGGATCCACGTACCTCCAACTGTTCCCACACCTCATCAAAGGTAAGGGGGGAACTTGAATCCTCACGATCACTCCAGGTCCTGAGCCAAGTGTTGGCCGGCGCTCCCTCAAGGCAGTCCAAGAGGGCCATCAGGAACTGATCATCTTGGAGTTTTTGAGTCTTAACCCACAGTTTAAATTCCCGTTGGAACTGAGGCCAACGTCTGGGGTTCCCATTATACTTTGGTTGCTTGGCAACCTGACGAAGTCGCAATGAAGTAGGATTAAGAAGTGAATCCAGCCCAACGCCGGCCGTAATGGCAGACACCTTGGCGGCATCATTCGCCACACCAGCTCCGGCGAGGGTCTGGGCGAGCAACAGCTGGGCTAAGGCATTGGAATCAGCAGCAGGAGGGGCAGTACGGGAGGCAGTTCGCTTGGCATTCTGAGCCTCAGTCCTAGCCTTCGCCGTCCTACTCTGAGATCGAGAGATTGTAACCCTTTCCTTTAGTTTGGTCCTGCTGATCCTTGCATCGGTGGTCTTAGAGTCCACCGAAGGAGCAATTGAAAAAATTTCTGTCGCCTCCTCCGACGGTTCTGTTGTTTGTTCCACCGATGATGCGCCCTCAGACCGCATGTGCGTCTTGAAAAGATCTTTAATTCCCAGCGTTTGAATGATGAGTTGCATTTGATCTTTGAGCAATTGGAGCTCAGTATCTCGCTAGGATCTGCAGGAACAGTCGGCAGGACAGTACATACCGTGTCCTGAAGGGCCTGAGCAGGCTGTCCGACCGCTGATCTCGGTGGTCCGCAGCCAGGAGTCCACTTGGGGAGCTCCTTCAGCCCTAATTTCCAGGCTTGCCTGCCTGGCTGCCTCTAAAATTCCTTCCTCAACCGCGGCGGCTAGATTGTCGCGAATGGAAACAGGGGGATGAGGGGCGGAGGGCCCGGCAACAGGTGCCTTGGTCTTCTCCTTCGGGAAGGGACTTGCCTCCCAGATCTGCAAAAAAATGGCAAAAGAGTCATCTTCTTGAGAACGCCACCACATCCTGGTATTAATTTCTTCTTGAAGGAGGAAAAAATATTCCATTAAAAAATCAGAGGCGATTCTTTCTTGTCCGATCAACTTAGACGTGGCTAAGAGACAAAGAGCTTCAAGGGCCTCAAGGTTACGGGTCACTTCTGGAGACAAATGGTCGTCCCATTGTGCCCAAGAGGCTGGTCGATTATAGCTAGGTACCTCACCTGGACCACCCATCTCAATGTCGTTCAGATCGGCGTCGATGGTCTCAAAATGTGGACATTGGTAAGGAGTATTGGTACCTGCCAGGTCCGTAAGCTCCACCGGAGCGTTGCCATCGGCGTAGGCTGGCAGATTCCAGCTGCTTGATGGCCAATTTCGACTGGGATTGGGATGGTAATCTGGGTCTCCACAGCTGCTGATTTGCGCCCTTCTTGGGCAGCTTGGGCTTGCGCAAGGCATTCCTCTCAAGGCCTCGTTCGCACAGCACCAGGGCAACGTAATCGTTACTTCTCCGGAGGTAGCGGGGTCTACGGGGCCGTACTGGGGAGCTAGCTGTGGTTGGGACACCAAAGGAACAACATTCAGGTAGCCTCTGCTACCATGAAAGTGCTGCCCTGGGTCGTTGATGGTGCCGGAGGGCTCGGGGCCGGCAAGACCAGTGGGGCAGGCACGCGAGGAGTCTCCCTGAACGCTGCTATTGGGGGTGGAACCGGATACTCGGACACCAACGGAGGCGAGAGCAGCAACAACTGAAGCAAGGTCCATGCTGATTGTTATCCGGCAGAAAATCCCAGTCTATGAAGAAAATTGATGCGGATTATTCTAAATACATCTGAGTGTCCAAAACTGTCTGAAAAGATTTAAATAAATCCGATTGTGAAAAATATGTGGCCGATCTGGCCCGCGAGCGCGCGTCAGCGGCAAATGGCGATTCCAGGCAAATGATCGGAACGCGGCGGATTTACAGGGAATGGACCGCGGAATCAGATCCGGCATATCAGAAATATATAGGTCTGATCCTGAGACTGAGCTGCGAGGCGGCGATTCCGCCGAAGCAGAGAAAATGACCAAAATGTAGCCAATCTGGGTTAGATCAGTGAAAATCTGAGCAGATGGGGGTTAGCCGCACTTACAGGCAGGCGGCAGCGCGTCGTTGGCTGGTAGGCCTGGACGCCCGCCCCCTGTTCTGTGGTGGCCCATGGCGTGGTGGTGGCCGGTTGGAGCCTTCAGGTAGCGTAGACGCCTATTCCCTGGTGGATGATCTCAGTTGCCGCTGGGTTCATGCGTGCATAGTCGTTGTTCCCTTCCTGGCCTTGCGTGAGGTAGCCGTACCCATATGGGACCAGGTACGCCCTCTGTGGGTGGAATGTGGTCCATTTGCCTTGATTGTCAGCCAGTCCTGGACTTCGGAGCAGCGGTGTTTAACCAGCTAGGCGAGGGCCTCCGGTGTGGTGCTGCGGTGTTTGGCCAGCACCGGGAAGGTAATGGCTGGGTGCCAGTGGGCACACACCACGTCCAGGGTTGGGATAAGCGATCGTTTAGCGACTGAACGATCGTTTGTTTGTTACGCTTAGGGAAATTTATTAACAAACGACGTTTTAACAAACAACGGCCCGCGGGGCCCTGCCGCGGCGCGACGCCCGCGCTTCAATCAAACATGGCCAAGGATTAACAGTGCAAATGTGAGGTACTTTATAGAGTTTGTAATGATTTTCATTTGAATTTCGTTTCATTAACATTCCTGGTTGAATTTTTCTGCCTGTTCTGCATTTGCAGGGCGACACAAGAAGCAAGTGAAGAAGAAGGAGAAGAAGAACAGGAGGGAAGAATATGAAGAGATAAATAACAGAAGGAGGAGCGGAAGAGGCGAAGGAGATCAAAGAGACGTTAAGAAGAAGAGAGAAGAAGATCGAGAAGCTGCAGAAGGGAAAAAGACTGGGGAGTGAAGACGGAGAAGACGAAGAAGAAACATAAGAGGAAGAAGGTCACTTGAGTGTCACTTGAGTGTTCACGCAAGCTCTGACTGTCATTTGAGTGTTTGCGCGTGCTGTGAGTGTCATTTGAGTGTCGGCGCGTGCTGTGAGTTTCATCTGAGTGTTTGCACGTGCTGTGAGTGTAATTTGAGTGTCGGCGCGTGCTGTGAGTTTCATCCTAGTGTTCGCGCGTGCTGTTGATTTTTTTTGGAAAATTAATGAACGAACGAACGAACGAACGAACGATGAAAATAAACGAACATTGTTTGTTAAATTTTTTCTTTGTTCATGTTGTTCCGGTTTTCTTCTAATGCTTTACTTGCTTCTATTGTGCCGCATCCCAGTGTTTTTTTAAAAAAAGTAGACTGACAGTGTTTTGTTTGACAAAATAATGTTTCAGATTGTTTTCAAAACCATTGTGTTTCCTTTGAAAAACGAATAATTCAGATATTTTTGAAAACCATTGCGTTCGAGATCAAGGCCAGGAATTCCAGCCTCACAAAGGCACCTGTCCCCGGGCTGACCAGCAAATGGCCAAAAATGGCAAAGGGCAAAAAGTGAGCAAAACAAATGACATCACTGGGATGCAGCAGCAAACTGACTGAGTCCACGATGAAGGATCATATAAAGGACAACGAAGGCTCACTCAAAAGTGTTGAGACAACAGAAGTGATTGCGGTGAAACCTTAAACGACACTCACAGCACGCGTCGACACTCAAATGACACTCACAGCACGTGCGAGCACTCAGATGAAACTCACAGCACGCGCCGACACTCAAATGACACTCACAGCACGCGCGTACACTCAAATGACACTCACAGCACGCGGGAACACTCAAGTGACACTCAAGTGACCTTCTTCCTCTTGTGCTTCTTCGTCGTCTTCTCCGTCTTCACTCCCCCGTCTTCTTCCCTTCTGCAGCTTCTGGATCTTCTTCTCTCTTCTTCCTAACGTCTCTTTGATCTCCTTCGCCTCTTCCGCTCCTTCTTCTGTTATTTCTCTCTTCATATTATTCCCTCCTGTTCTTCTTCTCCTTCTTCTTCACTTGCTTCTTGTGTCGCCCTGCAAATGCAGAACAGGGAGAAAATGGTAATGAAACGAAATTGAAATTCAAAAATCATTGCAAACTCTATAACGTACCTCACATTTGCACTGTTAATCCTTGGCCATGTTTGATTGAAGCGCGGGCGTCGCGCCGCGGCAGGGCCCCGCGGGCCGTCGTTCGTTGAAACGTCGTTTGTTAATAGATTTCCCTAAGCGTAACGAACAAACGATCGTTCAGTCGCTAAACAATCGCTTATCCCAAGCCTGTTGCTGACAAGGTGATCGGTGTTCTGCATAGTATGGTGGTGACGCCGCGCGCACCGCGGCGGGTAGTGATGTGGGTCGGTGGCCGTGGATGGTCCACGCTTGCCGTACCGTGGCAGTGGCCTCCTGCAGCATTTGCTGGGGGTGCGTTAGGTGTGGGGCCTGGAACCCTATAGCTGCGTTGAGCACGGCTTGTAGGAAGTACACCAGGGCCTGGGTGGAGAGTGCCACGATGCGCGCTATGACTAGTGTCCGCGTCAGCTGCCGTATCAGGTTTCATGGCAGGGTAACCTCGTTGGTGGTGGCCGCTTGTTGGATGCCCAGGTAGGTGGCCGTAATTACTGGGTTCAAGGGCGGGTCTCCGGGGCGGAGGGGTGGTGGTGGTGCGTTGTGTACCATGGTAACAGATTTGAGGTTGCGCACCAGTAGCTGGTTGCCCTCCAGATGGTTGGTGACATCATGGAGTACTTTGGTGGCCCTGGTGGTGTCCGGGGTGGTTGGTAGGGGCTGACGGGAGAAAAATGTCCTTGATTAGTGCCCCAATGATTTTGATGAAGACCCAAACGAAAGCAGCAAGTACAGCAAGAACAGGATATGGACTGAATCAATGAATAGTTTTGAAATCCAGTGTAACACCGAAGGGCTGCAGATAGACAAAGCAGGCTTAAATACAAAGGTTCAATCACAAATGGATAAAATAAATGATTTTAAGTAAAAACTGGCCTTACTCTAGCCTCCGAATTAGCCTCAAGCACTTCATGTGCACTTTTTTGGATGAAATGGTGCTGGCTAGGAATATGGGGCAAAGGAGTTAGGTCAGACACAGAATATGACTTGGCCCAGCAACTGAATTCAGAAACAGTTAAAACGTAGAATCACAATAAGTGGTAGGAACAATTGAGTATAGCGGTCTTGGGGTGGGGGACCACTAGGCTTAACCTCCAAGGCCTTAGGCATGAAATGCCTATTTTTTTTCGGTATAACCTCCATGAAGGAAGATACCTCCGCTCAGTTGAGTGGTAGGCGTGAACTTCATGGGGGGCTAGGGTTCTAACCATAGTTACTTTGAGAACGTGTACTTTAAGCTTCAAAAGAGACATAAAAATACCTAAGTAAGTCTTTGCATCAAGAAAAGGGTTTTAAGGGGGGCTTGGCCTGGATCAAGCCCTCCAAGAAAAACATGGCAGTGAATTTTTCTTACTCCCCCCTGGAGAACTAGTTGATCAAGCTAGTAGGACAAAGAAAAAAGGCTCAAATATTCCCAAAATTACCTCGGAAAATGCATTAAACCTACCAAAAACATTCTCATCAGTTCAAAGAAGCCTATCACACTGTAGGTACCCTTGAAATACAGTGTAATGTACCATGAAGGATGTCCTTTTCATGGGGCATTCCTCAAAAGTTGCCAGAGTGCGACGAAAAAGTTCGGTAAGAATTTGGGGGTAGTGAGGTTTGAACCCAGGGCTTCCTCCCTAGAGCACACATGCCTGCCCACTAGGGTACAGTCGAACGCTCTAATGCGTACGGCTATCGCTGCATAAACAACGTTTCAGTAAACGTCCTCACCAAGGGCCAGGGCGGAGCAATACTCCCAATGGAGGACACACATCTCTAGGAGCTGAAAAAAATAGAAAATAGAACCAACAGGGAGTTAATCCTGTGGTTTAGCGAAAGGGGTCGCAATTCAAGAAGTCAAATCGCTAAAAGCTGACGAAACGACGCGAGTAATCGTCATTTTTAGACTAAAACCTAAAGTCGCAGACAAGCGCAACAGAAGCGGACTCCAGAAAAAGGGTTGCGCAAGCGTAAACGGCTCTAGAAAAAGAAGGCATGAGCCGTAGTTTTTAAAGTTCTAAAACAAATTTTTGCACAGTAGCATCAACATTTTTATAAACTTTAACAAAAAGTATTGAAAATGAACGCACACCACAGAGCAGGTGGACCACCGACCTCTCAGGTATGTCAGTGTCATTTCACACGCATGCATTGCGTTCGTGTTGGTTGATTTGTCAAAACCTTAGGGTTGTCACTGCTTTGTTCGTTGGGGGTTTGGGTGCTCACATCCTTTGCTCTGCACAGGTCAAAATAGAAATGAAAGGTATGCAAAGCCAATGGAGCACGCAGCGCGCACGTAGGGTTAGAGTATGCGCTGTGCTCGCGATGCATGTGCCTAATTTAGGCATTCACACGCTGTGTCGCTTTCCCTGTGCCCTAATCCACCCTTGTCCTCTCTTCACAGGTAAGAAAGGAAAGTGCTTGCTCGTGTTTGTGTTGCCGTAGCGCTGAAATAGGGTTGCTTAAAACGCTTAGGCTTGTTTTGCGCTGTGCAGTGCCCCATTGTCTCTCCTCTTTCTGCAGGGAACAAAGTAAGAAGAGCGTGCATGACACACAATGCATTAATCGCTTAGGGTTGTTTTTAATTCACCGTAGGATTGTTTAAGCGCTTAGGGGTGTTTTGCGCTCGTGTAACCTTTGGCATTCACATGATGAGTGGTGAGTAAGGTAGGTAAGCCCAGGAAGAGCTCACCTCTTGGTTGAGTCAAGCTGTGGTTTGTTGTGAGGGTTCAGTTTCGGAGTAGAGGAAACCCTGTGCATACCTGTGCATGCATATGGCGCACTAAAGGGTAGGCCACGCGTGTTGCGCACAGTAAAACTCTTGTTTAGGTTACCCAGGGACTCCACCCTACGTTCTTTAACAGAACGGGTGGAGTTCCTTAAGCTTGCTTGCTTGCAACCTGGTCAGTGGACAGTGTATTATAGGGCAGCCTGAGAAGCTTATAATACGTGGAGGCTGTCTTGGTTTCTCCACCACCTGCCAGGCCCATCAGCCTTTGTTCTACAGGTGGGCAGGTGAGGGCGATTGGTGCAGCTGCAGTTGCCTTTGGCGACTTTGAATTTTCCTGCCCAAGCTAAAACGGGCGCTGATCACACAATCAACAAACTGCAACTCAGCCGTGAGTGGCGAGTGCAGTCCGAGATCTTCGACATACACGCTGTGCACGCAAACTGAGCACTCCTGCCCTCCAAGCCCTGACAGGGAAACGCGTAATGGCGTCCCTGTTAGGCCACAGTTGCTTAGTAGTGCTGTATTCTCTTGCTCTTTCACAGGGGGGTCAAGAGGGCCCGAGACCTCTTTGACATGAAACCCAAGTAGCGTGTGTAGGGGTTAGGGTCCGCAAGCCTGGCAGGTGATGAGTGCAAGTGATCAGTGCTCACCCTGCCTTTGAAGGCTGGTGCTGGTGTTAGTTAGTGTAGTGTAGTGGTGTCTCCTGTCCCGCGTGCTTTTCCACGTGGGCAGGAGAGTGCGTTGGCTTTTGGCCCTCAGAAAAATGGGCTTTATGTATGCCCTTAGCACACATGGCCGCCCCTCCCCTCTAGTAGGTAGCGCTTTTGCCGTCTTCCCCCAAGGACAGGCGCCAGCACAGAAATTGGGCGCCATAGGAGTGGAAATAGTACCTGATTAGGACCTTCGGTCCGACGTCAGCGAAGCCCGGTCTCCAGGACCCACGACGGGGAGAGAAGTGAGACACACACAGACATACGTAGCACACTTAGGGGTATGGTAAACCCTGTAAGGAAGGGTAGAACCCCATGGGTCTGGACCAGTCAGGGGTCCTAACCGTGGGCACGCTTGTCCCCAAGGAGGGGAGACACACCTTGCTTCATAACACCTTGCTTGTCATTCCCCCCTGGAGTAGTAAGCCACCGTTCTTCGTTGGCTCCCCAAGGTCATTACATCAGGGCAGTTCCCATGCAACACATGGTCAACAAGGTACACACTCGCTGGGTGGCTGCAAACCTGATAAGCGGCCACCTGGCTCACGCTGGTAGCCATAGGCATGGGGCTGCAGGGCACAGCCAGGGTAAGTGCAGTGCTCTGAAAGCAACAGTCTGAGCAAAACCAATGGCCCTCGGCCAGGGTGTGGTTGTCACAAGGGGCTCACGGTCCTGTCCTGCAATGCAATGTGGGGCAACTGTGACAACTACTCTCACACACATACGCAGGCATATCTGCACAAGAGTGCTCACCGCCCCTGTAAGGTTGTAAGACAGTCAGTAGACTGACTCAGTGAAATTGGTTCGTCTTTTTACGCTGGGACAGAGTCTCAGCACGGGTTAGTAGCTGTCCCTCGTTGTTCTCAACGAGGTACAAGCGAAAGATGGGGTTGATACTCCCATCTGGTTGTATAAAGGCGGACATGGGTTCCCAGGTTGCCTCAGATAGCCCATAGCCATCCGACAGGGTAAGAAATTTCCAGCCCTGTTTATACTCGTGGCGAGCAATACCTGCAACCGCGTAGTAGCTATCGACTGCCATCTCATCGGCAGTCATTTAATCCAGTTCGTCTGCCTCCTCTGGGCTCTCAGCGTTCTCTAGGTCGATGCTCTCCACGTCACTGTCGCCAGGCGCCACTCATCCCAGGACAAATCGTCAGGGGAGTGACAGTGCCTCAACTGTTTAGGCGCACAAAGCAGTTCACCACCTGGACATGGACTGCATCTGACATGGATCCTAGATCCTTCTATCCTGATGATACGATAGGGCCCAAAATAAGGGTCCTGTAGGCAGTTACGAGGCCAGAAGGGTAGGCCTGAATGGAGCACCAAAACAAAGTCACCAATCTTGAAGCTGGCAGGTCGCCGTAGGGGATTTTGTCGGCTCAGTTCACGGTCACGGATATGTCTCAGGTTAGTCCCAGCCTGGTTGGCCATAGACTGCTTGTGTTCAAGTCTATCCCCAACAGGGCTCTTGAAGTCCTTAGGAAAGGGGGTTTTGAAGAACCAAGCAGGTCGTCCTCCATGGAACAGCTCGTGGGGGGTGAAACCCGTAGAAGAGCTCCTCTGAGAGTTCATGGTCAGCACTGCTCAGGGCACCAGGCGTACCCAGTCTTTGGTACGTTCTTGTTTCATCAGGATTCTCAGATTCTGTTCGACCGCACGGTTTCGTCTCTCACACAGAGGGTTAGACGTGTGGGTATAGGGCACACCAGTGGTTACCTCAACGTTGAGGGCATTCAGCACTCATTTGTACCACCCGGTGTCACTGCGGATGCGTACATCCTCATCTGAGTGCACCTGCTTAGCTGCTCCATAGGGTTCGAACCACTGTTCGACCAACATTTTCACAGTCTGCTCTCCTGTGATTTTCTTATTGCAAGGGAACACACGGGTGAAGCGAGACAGGCCACAGGTGACCACTAGGCAACTATCATAGCCGCTGAAGCAATGTAGGCCGTGGATGAAATCCACATAGAGAGGAGAGTTAGTACAATAGGGTATGGGTTATCTGGAAATCAGTCCCCTATCCCTACTGTCGCTCTGCTTGCTGGCATGACAGCCACAAGCATCCACAATGGTCTGCATACGAGACCTCAGTTCAGTGAGGGTTAGACTAGAGTAAAAACACTCACAGAAGATGTCCACTGAGCGATTAGCGCCAGTGTGACCTGAGCTGAGATGCGACCACTGTAGGCACCCATCAAGTTGGGCCTCACGTAAGACAATACGGTCCTCGTAGAAGAGGTACTGGTTGTTTTTATACCACTGGTGCCCGTCAATGACACGGGGTTCGAGACCAGTGCTGAGGGTCTGGAGAATTTCATCATACTCTGACTGATAGTCAGTTAGGTTCCAACCCTCGAGGATTCCAGCAGTGCGCATGGACAGGTCAAGCTGGACATCCATACGCTGGAAAGCCTCTTTGGCGAGTGCCTCAGAGCTCCCACCTATAAGCGCATCAAAGTTATTGCGCGATATATAGTCAGACAGTTCATTTTTTATTCCAGGGATATGATGAACTGTCAGCCTGAACTGGCTCAGGTAAGTCCACCACCGCTTTGGTTTCGCTTTCTCCTGTGGTGGGCCCTTCTAAAAAGACTTCACCGGTTCCTGGTCACAGAGCCAGACAATAGGGTTTGAGGTTTGAGATTTGATTTTGCGGGTATTAGACGCCTTTCGGCCCCGGGGGGCCACCTGGTCGGGCCAGGTGATATCCTCCCCACTGGGTCCTAGTGGGGGGCCCTCCAAGACGCACCTCCTGCCTGGTGGCAGATTCCCCCGGGTTCACAGGGCTCGGACCCCTGTCCCTCCCCCACTTCCCCGTTTCGCCACTCCCCGGTCAGTGCATCAATTCGCAGCCGTGGCTGCGGGCGCTTACCCACCGCGTCGCCCCCCTAATGCGTGGTCGCCCGGGGCGCCGGCGCCGCCGGGCCCCTGCTACTGGCTTGTCGCCAGTGGGACCCCCTTGGGCTGGCTCGCAGGCTGCCTAGCCTAGGGGTTGGAGCGTGGCGCAGTGCGCCACTACTGCCTTGGCGGGTGCAGTGCCCCGTCCGTGTGTGCGCGGCGCTCGCGGCCGGTTCGGAAGGCTCGGGCCGGTACCTGGTGTTGTGTCTCTCCTGTTTCCCCCATCCCGCCCCGCGTGTCCCGCGCTGCGTGTGGCGGGCCGTCCCGTCCGGGTGTCCCTTACCCTCGCTCGCTGGTACGCCATTCCACGCGGTCTGTGCGTTCCGCGAGCTTGGTCCGGTTGCCCTTCTGGTAGTCCCCGCGTGCCCTTGGCGTGTGTGTGCGCTCGCGCTCCCGCGGCGTCCGCCCCCCCCCCCCCCCCGGGTGGTGTGGCGTGCGCACCTTGCGCGGTCCCGGCACTGGGCGCTGGTAGGGCCGTTCCACGTGGTCCGTGCCCCTCCGCGTGTCCTGTCCCGGTCCCTTGCTCTGTCTGGCGTGCTTGGGGGGGGGCGGTCCGGTCCTGGTTGCCCCCTACCTGGCTTGGGGCTGTTGTTGCGAGGGGCGTCTGAGGTCAGGCGCTCCCCCTCCCCCGACTTCTCGCCCACTGGGCGGGCTGTTGGGGTCCGCTACCCACGTGCTGTGGGCGCGGGTGTGTGGGTGTGGGGGCCCAACACTATCCCCTTGGGCTGCATGCCCTGTGGGGGCTGCGTGCCGCGGGGGTGGTGTGGTGGGGGGCCGTCCCCGGGGGGGGTGGCCTTCCACCGTTGTGAGGGGCGTCTGGTGTCAGGCGCTGTCCCTCCCCCAGCCGCCCGTCCTCTGGGGCGGGCGGCCGGGGTTCCGCGACCCCTGTGTCCCGGGTGAGGTCGATGCGGGTCTGGGGACCCAGCACCGGCCCAACGGCGCGCGCCCTTGCGGGCCGGCGTTGCGCGCTGTGGGGGTGGCGAAAGGGCGTCCCCGGGGGGGGGGGGGGCGTCCGCTGTTGTGAGGGGCGTCTGGCGTCAGGCGCTCCCGCTCCCCCGGCTGCCCGCCCTCTGGGCGGGCTGCAGGGGCCCACTACCCACTGGCTGTGGGTGCTGGGGGGTGCGGGCGTGGGGACCCGTCAACAGCCCCACAGCGCGCGCTCTTGCGAGCTGGCTTTGCGCGCTGTGGGGGCGGCCCGAGGGCACCCAGGGGGGGCGCCTCCTGCCTGGGTGCGGGGCGTCCGGGGTCGGGCGCTCTCCCATCCCCAACTGCCCGCCCTCTGGGCGGGCTGCTGGGGCCCACTACCCACTGGCTGTGGTTGCGGGGGGGTGCGGGCGTGGGGACCCGTCACCAACCCCACAGCGCGCGCTCTTGCGTGCTGTGGGGGCTGCATGAGGGTGCCCGGGGGGGGCGCCTCTTGCCTGGGTGTGGGGCGTCGGGGGTCGGGCGCTCTCCCACCCCCGACTGCCCGCCCTCTGGGCGGGCTTCCGGGGCCCACTACCCAGTGGCTGTGGGTGCGGGGGGGAGCGGGCTTGAGGACCCGTCACCAACCCCAAAGCGCGCGCTCTTGCGTGCTGTGGGGGCGGCATGAGGGTGCCCGGGGGGGGCGCCTCTTGCCTGGGTGTGGGGCGACCGGGGTCGGGCGCTCTCCCACCCCCGACTGCCCGCCCTCTGGGCGGGCTGCCGGGGCCCACTACCCACTGGCTGAGGGTGCGGGAGGGTGCGGGCGTGGGGACCCGTCACCAACCCCACAGCGCGCGCTCTTGCGAGCTGGCTTTGCGCGCTGTGGGGGCGGCATTAGGGTGCCCAGGGGGGGGCGCCTCTTGCCTGGGTGTGGGGCGTCCGGGGTCGGGCGCTCTCCCACCCCCGACTGCCCGCACTCTGAGCGGGCTGCCGGGGCCCACTACCCACTGGCTGTGGGTGCGGGAGGGTGCGGGCGTGGGGACCCGTCACCAACCCCACGGCGCGCGCTCTTGCGAGCTCGCTTTGCGGGCTGTGGGGGAGGCACAAGGGCGCCCCGGGGGGGCGCCTACTGCCTGGATGTGGGGCGTCCGGGGTCGAACGCTCGCCCACCCCCGACTGCCCGCCCTCTTGGCGGGCTGCTGGGGCCCACTACCCACTGGCTGTTGGTGCGGGGGGGTGCGGGCGTGGAAACCCGTCACCAACCTCACAGCGCGGGCTCTTGCCTGCTGTGGGGGCGGCATGAGGGTGCCCGGGGGGGCGTCTCTTGCCTGGGTGTGGGGTGTCCGGGGTCGGGCGCTCCCCCACTCCCAACTGCCCGCCCTCTGGGCGGGCTCCCGGGGCCCACTACCCACTGGCTGTGGGTGCGGGGGGATGCGGGCGTGGGGACCCGTCACCAACCCCACAGCGCGCGCTCTTGCGAGCTGGCTTTGCGCGCTGTGGGGGCGGCATGAGGGTGCCCGGGGGGGGGCGCCTCTTGTCTGGGTGTGGGGCGTCCGGGGTCCGGCGCTCTCCCACCCCCGACTGCCCGCCCTCTGGGCGGGCTGCCGGGGCCCACTACCCACTGGCTGTGGGTGCGGGGGGGTGCGGGCGTGGGGACCCGTCACCAACCCCACAGCGCGCGCTCTTGCGTGCTGTGGGGGCGGCATGAGGGTGCCCGGGGGGGGCGCCTCTTGCCTGGATGTGGGGCGTCCGGGGTCGGGCGTTCTCCCACCTTCGACTGCCCGCCCTCTGGGCGCGCTGCCGGGGCCCACTACCCACTGGCTGTGGATGCGGGGGGGTGCAGGCGTGGGGACCCGTCACCAACCCCACAGCGCGCGCTCTTGCGAGCTGCCTTGCGCGCTGTGGGGGCGGCATGAGGGTGCCCGGGGGGGGCGCCTCCTGCCTGGGTGTGGGGCGTCTGGGGTCGGGCGCTCTCCCATCCCCGACTGCCCGCCCTCTGGGCGGGCTGCCGGGGCCCACTACCCACTGGCTGTGGGTGCGGGAGGGTGCGGGCGTGGGGACCCGTCACCAACCCCACAGCGCGCGCTCTTGGGTGCTGTGGGAGCGGCATGAAGGTGCCCGGGGGGGGCGCCTCTTGTCTGGGTGTGGGGCGTCCGGGGTCGGGCGCTCTCCCACCCGCGACTGCCCGCCCTCTGGGCGGGCTGCCGGGGCCCACTACCCACTGGCTGTGGGTGCGGGGGGATGCGGGCGTGGGGACCCGTCACCAACCCCACAGCGCGCGCTCTTGCGTGCTGCGGGGGCGAAATTGGGATGCCCGGGGGGGGCGCCTCTTGCCTGGGTGTGGGGCGTCCGGGGTCGGGCGCTCTCCCACCCCCAACTGTAAGCCCTCTGGGCGGGCTGCCGGGGCCGAGTACCCACTGGCTGTGGTTGCGGGGGGGTGCGGGCGTGGAGACCCGTCACCAACCCCACAGCGCGCGCACTTGCGTGCTGGCTTTGCACGCTGTGGGGGCGGCACGAGGGCGCCCGGGGGGGGCGCCTCCTGCCTGGGTGTTTGGCGTCCGGGGTCGGGCGCTCTCCCGCCCCCGACTGCCCGCCCCCTTGGCGGGCTGCCGGGGCCCACTACCCAGTGGCTGTGGGTGCGGGGGGGTGCGGGCGTGGGGACCCGTCACCAACCCCACAGCGCGCGCTCTTGCGAGCTGGCTTTGCGCGCTGTGGAGGCGGCACGAGGGTGCCCGGGGGGGGCGCCTGCTGCCTGGGTGTGGGGCGTCCGGGGTCGGGCCCTCTCCCATCCCCCACTGCCCGCCCTCTGGGCGAGCTGTCGGGGCCCACTACCCACTAGCTGTGGGTGCCGGGGGATGCGGGCGTAGGAACCTGTCACCAACACCACAGCGCGCGCTCTTGCGTGCTGTGGGGGCGGCACGAGGGCCCCCGGGGGGGCACCTCTTGCCTTGGTGTGGGGTGTCCGGGGTCGGGCGCTCTCCCACCCCCGACCACCCGTCTCTTCGGGCGTGCGGCCGGGGCCCGCTTCCCACTGGCCGTGGGTGCGGTGTGCGGGCGTGGGGGCCCGGCTTTCCTTGGCACCTTGTCCCGTGCCGCGCTTTGTCGGGTGTTGTGCGCGCTTCCCGGGTTCGCGGCACCCGGTGGCCGTTGTGGCTTGGCACCTGTCCTCGTGCCGGGCCTGTGGCCGGCGGCGTGCCTCTCTGGCGTGCCTCGTGGCCCCCCGTTGGTGCGCCGCTCCTCGTCCGGTCCGGTCGCTCTCGGTGCTCCAGTTGGCTTTCCCGTCGCCGTGGTGCCTTCCCCGACCCCGGGCTCTGTCGCCCCCGGCTTTACTGGGTGGCTGCGCGGGACAGGCGGAGGCCGGCCGAGAACCGGGGCCGGGAACCGAGGCAAGGGCGCTGGGCGCGCTCCGCGTCGTACCTGTTCGGGGCCCCGCGATGGAGTTGTCCCTGGCCGGTCCCTCCGGCTTCACTAACGCGTCCGGTTTCCCGTACCGTCCGTCTTGCGACGGGGGACTCAGCCGGTGCACCAGGGCTGTTTCGTGTGGACGCCGACACCGCCTCTTTCGGGCCCGAGGACGCCACACCCGGGTTCCGGGCGTGTGTGCGTGTGCGTGCCCTGCTTGGCCGGGTCAGGCGGGTCGGCCTCCCGGGCGCGTTTTGCTGCGCTTCACCTTTTCCTGTGGCCGTTCTTGGTTCGCTCTTTGCTTGTTTGGCCCCCTCCAGGCTTTGGTTGCCCTGTTTGTGGTTGTTGTTGGGTTTTTTTTTTTTTTTTCCCCTTCTCCCCCGCGTTGCGCCCCCGTTGTCTCCTGCTTTGCGCGTTTTCCGGCCCCGGGTGCCTTGGGCCTTGGCGGTTTGTCCCTCCCCCCCCCCTTTTTTTTCCCCTCCCCCCCCTCTGTGCGCCCCGTTGTCTCTTGCGTTGCGTGTTTTCCGGCCTGGGGTGCCCTGGGCCTTGGCGTCTTGTTGCCCCCCCCCCCCCTTTTTTTTTCCTTTTTGCCCCCCCCCTCCCTGTTGTCTCTGGCGTTTCCTGCTTTCTGGTTGCCTTGGGCCTCTGCGCCCCCCCTCCCCTCCTTTTTTCTTTTTTTTTCCCTGTGCGGTGCCCGTTCGTTGTGCTGTGCACGTCGTCTGTGCTGTTTCTGGTGGCTGGTGTTGTTGGTTCCTGGTATCGCTGCCTTTTGTTGGGGCCCTGCTGGTGGCTCTGGTTGCCCGGCGTTGTCGTTCGGTGGTGCGTGTCGGCTCTGGTGCCCGTGTCTGGTCTGGCCGCCGCTGGGCGTCTTCCCTGTGGTGTCCTGTTCCCCTGTGCTGTGTCCTGTGGCGCTGTGCTGCCGTGTGGTGCTGTGCTGTGGTGCCCTGTCTTCTTTTTTTTTTTTTCCCGCTGGTGGCGCTGGTTTCCTGTTGCTCCCCGTTGGTTCTGGGCTCCGGGCCGGTTCTGGGTCGTTTCTGTTTCTGTGCTCTGCCTGTGCGGTGCTGTGGTGGTGTGTCTGCGTCATTGCTCTCTGTTCGGTGCTCTCTTGCTCTCGCGGGGTTGGCTGGTGTTTTGTGTTGTTGCCTGTTGTGTTTGTGCTTTTGCTGCTGGGCCTGGCTGTCCTCTGTTGTCGCCTGGTGGGTCCTGGTGGCTCCTGGTGTCGTGTCTCGGTGGCGTGCTGTGGTGTGTCCCTGGGTGCTGTGCTGCGCCGTGTTGCTGCGCGTTGTGCCGCCTGGTGTTGCGTTGTTGTGCGCTGTGTTGTTTAGTTTTGCTCCGTCTGGTGCTGCCGCGCGCTGTGTTGCGTCCTGGGGCCCTGTCCGTCGTATTGCGGTCCTGTGCCTTCTCTCGCCGTGTTTTGTCTTGTCCCCCCGCGCTGTGTGTGTTTTGCTGAGGTGTGCCGCCGCGTGGTGTTGTTCGCCGTTGTGCTTTGTGCCGTGTGCGCCCTGGGGTGTTGTGTTGTGCGTTTCCTGTCGTCTCCGCCCTGTGCGGTGTTGCTGTGTGGCCCGCTGTCCCTCGATGCCCTGCTCCCCTGTGCTGTGCCCCGTGGTGCTGTGCTGCCGCGTGGTGCCGTGGTGTCCTGTCCTGCCGCCTTGTTGGGTTTGTTTCTTGCGTGGGTGTGGTTGTACCTACTACCGTAGAAGAGCTCCTCTGAGAGTTCATGGTCAGCACTGCTCAGGGCACTAGGCGTACCCAGTCTTTGGTACGTTCTTGTTTCATCAGGATTCTCAGATTCTGTTCCACCGCACTGTTTTGTCTCTCACACAGAGGGTTAGACGTGTGGGTATAGGGCACACCAGTGGTTACCTCAACGCTGAGGGCATTCAGCACTCATTTGTACCACCCAGTGTCACTGCGGATGCGTACATCCTCATCTGAGTGCACCTGCTTAGCTGCCCCATAGGGTTCGAACCACTGTTCGACCAACATTTTCACAGTCTGCTCTCCTGTGATTTTCTTATTGCAAGGGAACACACGGGTGAAGCGAGACAAGCCACAGGTGACCACTAGGCAACTATCATAGCCGCCGAAGCGAGGTAGGCCGTGGATAAAATCCACATAGAGAGGAGAGTTAGTACAATAGGGTATGGGTAAGCTGGAAATCAGTCCCCTATCCCTACTGTCGCTCTGCTTGCTGGCATGACAGCCACAAGCATCCACAATGGTCTGCATACGAGACCTCAGTTCAGTGAGGGTTAGACTAGAGTAAAAACACTCGCAGAAGATGTCCACCGAGCGATTAGCGCCAGTGTGACCTGAGCTGAGATGCGCCCACTGTAGGCACCCATCAAGTTGGGCCTCACATACGACAATACGGTCCTCTTAGAAGAGGTACTGGTTATTTTTATACCACTGGTGCCCGTCAATGACACGGGGTTCGAGACCAGTGCTGAGGGTCTGGAGAATTTCATCATACTCTGACTGATAGTCAGTTAGGTTCCAACCCTCGAGGATTCCGGCAGTGCGCATGGACAGGCCAAGCTGGACATCCATATGCTGGAAAGCCTCTTTGGCGAGTGCCTCAGAGCTCCCACCTATAAGCGCATCAAAGTTATTGCGCGATATATAATCAGACAGTTCATTTTTTATACCAGGGATATGATGAACTGTCAGCCTGAGCTGGCTCAGGTGAGTCCACCACCGCTTTAGTTTCGCTTTCTCCTGTGGTGGGCCCTTCTAAAAAGACTTCACCGGTTCCTGGTCAAGAGCCAGACAATAGGGTTGGTTCCCAAGAGTCGGGACTGTGATGAGAGCACCAACATACCGGCCAGGAGTTCCTGGTCGTAGGTGCTGTAATTGGAACGCGCTTGGTTCCATTTCCAGTTCCAGTGTCCCAGTGGCACAAGGCGCCACCCACTGGTAGGAGAGTCATGCTTCAAGGAGCCATCACCGTTCAGTCTGCTAGTACGATAATGGCAGTGGGTTAGTTCAGCTGGGTTAAGCTCCTGCCATTGGTAGATCTTTCCATCCCCCCCCTACATCACTGGCATCAGTGATCAGGACTATCTCGCCCTTAGGGCGGGGTACTCCCAGGCAGTTGGAGGAGGCAATTTTCTTCTTCAACTCCTGGAAACATTCCTCCTCTCTGGCGGTCCACCTCCAGGGAGTAGTCTTCTTGATTAGGTCAGTGAGAGGGGCAGGGAAGTAGGTCAAATTGTGGATGTGGTGCCTATAGAAGTTACAGGCGCCCACACACTTCTTAGGGTCATCGCAAATCTGCATGTCCTGCAGGGGCTGCATCTTAGACACGGCTGGTTTCCACCAGCATTACCCCACGTCGAAACCCAAATACTCCATCTCCTCTTTCATGAACTCGCATTTTTCGAGTTTGATTCGGAGATGATTTTCCTGACAAACAATGAAAAATTCACGGAGGAGAAGGACATGGTCCTCTTGGGTATTGGTACCCAAACTCACATCATCGATGTGGGCCTCCATTTCTGCACCTCCAGAAATCAACTCCTGTACTAGGGGTCTCCGCCTCAGTATGTACAAAATTTTGTTCATTAGTTCCTGGAAGAGGGGTGGGGCATTAGCCACCCCGCAAGGCATGACCTTCCACTTAAACACACGACCCTCAGGGCTTATAAAAGCCAGCAGTTCCTGAGCTGAGGCGGTTAGATCTACCTGCCAGAAACCACTGCGTTTGTCCATTTTGGTCTTGTACCGGCATTTGGCAATACGCTCCAGGGTTTTCTCCATGTTAGAAATACTCCCTGAGTGGTTTTGGGTTTTCTTGTTGCCCTCACCATAGTCAACAACCAATCGGAGGGCAGTCGACCCTCGTTTAGCGACCAGGAAACAGGGACTGCAGTGATGGGGGTAATCCCCCTTCTTATCTTCTTCCACGAGGCCAGCATCAATACATTCCTGGATCTGGCGCTCGATTTCTTCAACCTGTTCCTGAGGAGCGGGGTAGGGACAATGCCTCACTTGCGTCTTCTCAAATTCAGGTTTCAGTTTCAGGTCCATCTGGACCAGTTTCTTACAGGAAAGAGGAGGCCGCAGGGCGCCGAAAACCCCCTCATAGGTTAGGAGCACTTTCTTCAGTCGGGGGTCAAGGTTAAGACTCTCGATTTTCTGCAGGAAATCCTCCTCAGCATGGAGGTTGCTCTTTCCATGCTCTTTCTTTTTCTGACAATCAGGAGTTTCCGCGGGTAATGAACCATCATCCCACTCAGGGGGACATTGCTGCCCATATTGCAGAGAATACACTAGGGGTATCTCGGGGTCAGGCAGCGTGTAGCAATCGTCGTCCTCCTCAGACCAGATGCAGGATTTCCAGGTCTTTCTGAGGTATTGTAGCCGCTCTTGGCGCTCAATACCTTAGGCCTTCAGGTACAACAGCCGTTGGAGTTCCTGAGTGTCATGCTCAGACAGTGGCATGTTATTAGAAGCAGGCCGCGCTAGCGCATCAGGACGCTGGGCCACGGGTTCACCTGAGTACATATGCTGCATGTGCAGCACCGGTTTCCCAACAGAGGAAGTTGATTCTGAGGTTGACTCTAGATCTACCTCCTCCAGCAACACCTAGGCCAGGAAGGCACTGTGTTTCAGTTCAACACAGCTGTCAACAGGAGGGATAGTGCTGGTGATCGCAGACAGTTGCTCGTCGGCATCCTCCTTTACAGCTGCAGGTTCCAAATAGCCATCGGGAGATTCACACCCTGTAAGTGTGGCAGACAGGTGCTCAGGAGATCTTTTTTTGAGATCAGAAAGGCTCAGGCCACGTTTTTCGGCCATGACCTGTTTCAGTAGCACCTGATCCAGATCACACAGGGGTACAGGATTGAGGCATCCATCGACAATGGATAGGAAACTGGCCCACTCAGGGGCCTGCATAGCTGTGTTTGAGTCCCCAGGCACGTAAATGGGACCGTCAGGGAGTTGCGATCTTCCCACGGTCATCCGGCCTGTCATACGGCGCGAAAAAGTGTGCTCACCTGAGCAATCCCAGTCAGGGGTGCACATGACAACCCTTCCTCCCTCATAAGCGATTTTGGTTAGAACCTTCGCCAGCAGGGAGAAGGGAGGGTTAGCATACCCTAGGCCCATTGCTTTCCAGAAGAAACGGAAAGCGTTGTTCAAATGTTTGAAGCACTACAACTGATAGATGTGCTGTTGTTGGCTCGGGAAAAATACTGCCTGGATCTCATCCAGGGTTACTTGAAGGGCCGCCAGTCCATTTTCAAGAACGTGACGGGCCAATTGGTAGTTTTCAGTACGATAGTTAGTCTTCGCTGCGTAGCGCAGCCCAGACTCTTTTCGTCCTGACAGCTTCAAAGGTACAGAGAAGAGCCCACTGCCAACATCGCAGTGCAGAGAACAGGGGCGCTGGAGAGACCGCATTTTTCCCTGGGGGTTTCTTTGCAAGAAGTCGGTACCCATGACGATGTCAAAGGCGTCAGTGTCCAACACTCTGCAGTGTTGGGTCACAGTTTCGTCGCCAAGACAAATAGTCACATCGACTCTTCCCAAGGAATGGATGGTACGCCCATCACCTACTCGTATAGACACTGTCTTAGTTTTCTTGAAAGTCTTTAGCAGGCGCCGGGCCACTATAGAAAGTGTTGCGCCGGTGTCAAGCACTGCTCGAAAAACTTGATCCCCAATTTTCAGGAGGATCCAGAAAACCAAGTCCTCCTCTTCGGAGCCGCGCCCCTACTCGTCAGCGGGGAATTTGACATCCAACCCTGCAGCCATGAGAAACTTGGCCATCCAGGCCAGTCTCCTCTTCTTGGAGTTATTCCCCTCAGGGGAGCCGTTATCCCCCTGTGGGCGCTTCTTGGGGTCACCTTCGGCAGGAGAGGGAGAAGTAACGGGCACTGATGAGCGCCTCTGGGGGTTGGGGGTTCCACCTTTGCCACCCCCCTTTGCCACCTCATTTACCACCTTTATCCCCATTCTAGTGAGTTATGGTGGATGTTTGGGCCTTCTGGCGTTCAGCCTCCTGCCGCTTGTGTTTGTCACTCTCTCGTTTTTTTATGTGACATCCGTCCTCGTAGTGACAACGCTTGCCACAGAAACCACAGGTGATGGTACACCTAAAGTGGTCCTGATGGGTCACAGTTTTTGCATCTTTGGTGTGCTGCTGTCGTTTCATCTGCAGCATTCAACCACTGCAGTGGTCGCAGTCAGGGGCATGACAAGGTCCCCCCTTGTCATTGACAGGTTTACAGTAGAACAGAGGGGGTGCACCTGCTTCAGGTTTAACCTCATTCATGGCACGCAGGTTACCCCTTCCTTTACCACCACCCTGGTTGGCGTTAGTGGGATTTTTAGGGCCTTTCCCTTCGCCATGTTCAGGGATAGGGGTACCACCTCGACCCAAGTGTTTCTTGAGGAACTTCTCCATGTGGGAGTCATTCTCCCTTTCAAGGGCTTGCTCGGTCAGCAGGTCCACCAGGTTGTCGTACGAGTGGGTCCGACTCCTCCTCTCAGAGGTAGTGCGGCAATCGCTCCATGTACGTGAAGGGATCTTACTCATGAGCCACAGCTGGGGCTCAGTGGCTCCATAGGAACCCATGTTCATCCGTGAAAACAGATACTCTAGGTCGCACACGTATTCAGAGACTCGCGCAGCGGAAGGAAGCTCAGGGAGCATAGGTAGCCCCTCTATCTGTGTGCGCACACTGAGGTCAGTCTCATAGACCGGGAAGGTTTTCTCCAGTCTTTGGAGCAACTCGGCCCATGTTGAACAGGTTCTCACAATCTGTTTCACCTGTTCTTGCAAAAACCTCTTTTTGCATGAGCGTTTCAGCAGTGAACATTTAGTGGCCACATCCACATGGGATTGGCCAGTTACCAAAAGAAACTCAGCAAATTCTTCTGCCCATTCGGGCAGATTTTTCGGGTCGAACTCCGGCAGTTCCAGCTGGATGTTCGCCTGAGCAATGGGTCTGCCACTCTTCCCGCCCCCTGGGGTAGGCCTGAAGGGGGAAGAGGTACCCCGGCGAGGGGTGCCAGGGCCGACAGCCCTCTCTTCTCAGTCTCTGTCACAGGCACTACCTGTAGTTCAGCAATAGGGACTGTCCTAGCGCGAGGATGAAAAGGGCTGGGGCAAGTGACCTTTGGTAACAACTTGGACACCCTTGATCTTTTGAGATCATCAGCCAACGTGCTCAATCTGGGTGAAGGTGAGAGTAGTGCTGGCTGGGGTAAGGGTTGAGTTATACCCAATTTAGCTTTGACAGCCTCAGAAAGGGCTGTCACATCAGGGTCTTTGGACCCTGACAGTAATTTGGCCAGTAATTTGGTCGTACGGTCCAGGGCCTCATGAGTTGGCTGTGGTAGATGGGGGGCTTTCACATATGCGGGGCACACTTCAGGGCTCCTGCTAGTGATTGGCAGCTCCGGAGGACATACTGGCCCTCTAGGTCGCCTGGGTAGAGACATGGTGTCGGCCAGGTCCGTAGGTGGGCCCCAGTAAGGGTAGGAACCCATGTCCGTGTACGGTGGAGATCCCAAGGCATCTAGTGGTTCCTCTCCATCTTGGCCTGTGACGGACTTCTGGTACTCGTCGTGGAGAATATATTCGTTGAATCTCCTTCTGAATTCGCCTTCTTCCTCAGGTCCTCCAAGTGGGGTAGCCGTTGAAGATGAAGCAGGGCATACGGATCTGGTGATTGACGCAGCAACTCTTCGGCGGAGATGCTGAAGGCTGTCACCACGGGCCGCTAAGGCCTCTGTGGTTAGTCTGGGCGCATGTTCTTCAGCCCTTCTGTGTACTGCATCTTCTTGAGACCCAGATGTGGCTCTGAGCTTGGGTTCCCTCATTGATGTGGGCCCAGTGTTACCCAGTTGAACTTGTACACTCCGAACTGGCCAGGTCCTGGCAGACATCTGTACTGATGGTGTGGACATTTTGTTTCTGGCTTTGACTTGTGTACTTCTCAGGGTCGGTTTGAAAGGTTCTCAAGAGTTGCCTCTGCTACCGGAAAGATGTCCTTGATTAGTGCCCTAATGATTTTGATGAAGTCCTGCAGGTTTTGATGTTGAAAACCCAAACCAAAGCAGCAAGTAGAGCAACAATAGGATATGGATCGAATCAATGAATAGTTTTGAAATCCAGTGTAACACAGAAGGGCTGCAGATAGACAAAGCAAGCTTAAATACAAAGATTCAATCACAAATGGATAAACGAAATGATTTTAAGTAAAAGCTGGCCTCACTCTAGCCTCCAAGTTAGCATCAAGCCCTTCATGTGCACTCGTTTGGATGAAATGGTGCTGGTTAGGAATATGGGGCAAAGGAGTTAGGTCAGACACAAAATATGACTTGTCCAAGCAACTGAATTCAGAAACAGTTAAAACGTAGAATCACAATAAGTGGTAGAAACAATTGAGTATAGGGGTCTTGGGGTGGGGGACCACTAGGCTTAACCTCCAAGGCCTTAGGCATGAAATGCCTATTTTTTTTCGGTATAACCTCCATGAAGGAAGATACCTCTGCTGAGCTGAGTGGTAGGGGTGAACTTCATGGGGGGCTAGGGTTATAACCCTAGTTACCTTGAGAAAGTGTACTTTAAGCTTCAAAAGAGACATAAAAATACTTAAGGAAGTCTTGGCATCAAGAAAAGGGTTTTAAGGGGGGCTTGGCCTAGATCAAGCCCTCCAAGAAAGACATGGCAGTGACTTTTTCCTACTACGGGCAGTGGCGGTGACCACCGCCATGTCGTCCGCAAGGCTAGTAGAGTGGTCTGTAGGGGGTATGGTGCCACGTCCGTGTACGTGCGTCAGATGTAAAAGGCCAGCAGGAGGGTGATGAGCAGGAACAGGAACGGGCCCTCCGCACCCCCTTGCGGGACTCCACTGGTGGGGTGGACCCATGGGGTGGTGCCCACATCGGTTTTCACTGCATACATGTGGGTGGCAAGGTATGCTTGTAGGAAACCCTGGAAGGGGAGTCCCATGTGTTTCCAGACAGCTCGTAGGAGGCGGTGCGGGGTTTTGGGGAAGGCCCCCTTGACATCCAGGGACGTGATGATGAGGCTGATCGGGTCCATGTCTACCAGGGCGCCTTGCATCAATATGGCCTCCAGCGGCGACCTATTCGGTATGGCTCCCCACATCGTGGGCGGTACAGCGCGGTATACTGCCGGCGCCTCCCGTTTGAGGATGAGCATCCAGCTGAGTTTGGCTTCCGTGGTGGCGCACACTATGGGCCTCCAGTTGTCTGGGTTCGCCCAGTCGGCTTTCTTATACTGTGGGTGTACCAGGTTCGCCCAATCGGGTGGTACGTCTGTTTTCCCGATGGTGATATTCCACAAGCGCGCGGCCAAGTGTCTCTTTAGGTTCACTGGCAGCCTGCGGTAGAGCTCCGCCGGGACGCCGTCCACCCCCGGGGTTTTTCCCGGTTGTAGTTTGTACAGCACTTCATCCAGTTCCCGAAAGGTGAACGGGGTGCGGTGCATGTCTCGTCGCTGTGTCCAGTTGTAGAGTTTCGGCAAATGCGATAGCAATTCCTCCGTGTACGCGGATATCTCCTCTTCCTCGGTGTTGTGTTGGCGTTGGAAGCTGTTGACGACTTCCTCCAGGACCACCTTGGGCACGTTGGTCACTGTGCCGTTTTGCAGGCGCACTGCCTTGATGCCTCGATGGCCGGTTTCCCCCAGGACTTTGTCCACGTGCTTTAAGGACTTGTAGGGCTGGGGGTTCTGAAAGTAGTGTTGCTGTTCTTGTGCCAGCTCCTTCGCCCAGCGGACATGCCACTCGCTGAGTTGCCGGCGTGTGGTGTCCAGCCATGCGGCAATCTTCTGCGCGTCATGCTGGGCCTGCGGGTCATGGGATTGTACCGCTGTATGTAGTGCCCGCTTGTCGCGCCATAGGGCGGTAAGCGTGGATCGTAGGTCCTGATGCGGGGTGGCATCGTCCTGTGTGCACCGGTGTCCTCCGTGGAGGCCGCACGCCGTGGCGCCTTGTCGCATGTCAAGGTTGAGGTCCGCCTCGTCTTGTTGGCCCACGATGCGCTGCACCGTGCGGTAATAGGCCATCCATCTGTGTGTGTCGTGCTCGTCTGGTGGTCTAATGGGTGGTTGTTTGTCATGGTCAATGTCTTCCCTGAAGGGTGAGGATACTTGAAGTACCTGGATTTGTACCTCCAGGGGCCGATGTCCGGTCATCCTGGACGGCAGGTCGTGGTATCGCGCCCGTGTTACCTCGACGTGTGCCGAGTCCGCGTAGCAGAGGTCGATGCGGGAATCTGCTGAGCCTGGTTGCGGTGGTCGGTGTCAGGGCTGGCCTCGTAGGGAGGCTGTGAGGTCCTGTAGGCCCATGTGTTGCATGGCCATTTGCATCGCCGTGTCCTCAGGTGTTTGCTGCCCCCCGCAATCGTCCACTGATGGGGCCCCGTTGAAGTCTCTTATGATGACAGTCGGCCCCATCATGGCGAGTTCCCGGTAGGCCTCCATGAGGTGTTCGAGGAATGTCTCTCTGGCGTCTCCGAAGGGGACATGAACTTTGTTGATGTTCAGTTGCCACGTCGGGCCGACCAGTTAGTATGCTGCCAGGCGGCTTTCTACGCCCAGGTGGTGGTGGACATGCACTTGGACCTCACTTTTGTGGGATATGGGCACCCCCTTGACCCATGTGGTGCCGTATTGGTGTCCTGTCCTGGCGAGGATGGGGGTTATGTTAGGCTGGGGTGGGCCACTTGGGTTTCGAGGACCTGTTCCTGCCACAACATGGCGTCTGGCTCGCACCTCGCCGTAAGAGGTACGTCTTGCAGGTCTGGAGCTTTGGCTGCGTCGCACAGGGAGCCTGGTTCATTGAGGGACATGAGAGTGACGAGCGCATTGATGACTTCGTGGGTGTGCATCCTGGTGGCCCCTGGGGGGCCCCTAGCGCGGCGTGGTAGTAGTCATTGTCCCAGGCGTAGTTTGAGGTTGATCGCTGTTGCCACCCGTTGCTCCTCGGGTAGATTTGGCTCCTCCAGCCATGCCTGTGGCACGTCACCTGTCCAGACGGTGCCCGATGGTACTTGGTTGGCACGTGTGCGGAGCTGTACCGGGCACTCCGGGAACTGCCTGTCGTCCCAGAGTTCGAGGTTCGAGGTTTCCGCTTTCTCGCCCCACTCCGGGAGCGCTTGCCATGCGATCTTGAGCTGCAGGTTGCCATGTTGGCCTGGCGTGAGGAGTCTGCCCTTTATCTTGGCCCGGAACCATACGAATTGCTTTGGTTGTCCCTTGAGCAAGGCCCCGAACACCCCTTGTACTTCTGCGACGTCTGGCCATTCGGGGTGCATGGCGTTACGCTCCGCCACCGTGGAGAATGGGCACGCCTGGGGCTTTGGCTTTGGCTGTGGTTCGGGCGGTGGCGGCACTGGTGCCGCTTTTGGCTCCGGTTTGGGTCGTTTGTCCCGGCAGGCCGGGATGCCCGCCCCTTCAGGACAAAGCCTTGGCTTGGGTGGGGCTTATTCTGGCGCCGGTCCGGGGGCTGGCTTCGGCGCATTGCGGTTGTGAAAGATGCTGTATGTTGGTGCATACCTCAAAGTTCGTTCGCGTCCTCTTGCAGGTTGGTGGTGCGATGTTTGAGAGTTTCTTCCGTGTCAGTGGTCCAGGACATCCAGCGTTCCCCCCGTGATGTCCCGTGTTTTCGTATGTAGGCTGCCAGGCTGCGAGTGAGCGTGAGCCATGTCGCGAGCAGCGTAGTGTCTGTGGTTGGCGCATCTACCGTCCAGTGCAGAGCCGTCTTGAGGGCCAGCCAGTGCGCCAGGTGGTGGTTGGTGTGGTGCGTGGAGTGGCTAAAACGGTCCCCGAGTGCCAGTGGGGTTGCTGTCCTTGTTTCTGGTGTGAATGTGTGGACTCTGTCCGCTGTGCCTGTGGCGTTCCATTGTGCGACCCACCAGGTGTGTTGGTGGCACGTTAGTGTCACCGTCGGGGCATCTGGGGACTTGTCGAGGATCGACCAGCCAGTGACCTTCGGACCTTTCGGTCATTCGGTTGTGTTGCTCTGGTGGGCTGGTTAGCTGCATAAGATGGTCCACGAGGTCCGGCGTCAGAATGTCTTCCGTTTCCTGCACCCTGTCCTTACATGCCGTGTGGTGTCCCACAGCATCGTCCCAAGCGTCCGTGGTGGCTGCCAGGGTGTTGGCCGCAAGGGTGATGACATCGTCCGTCAGGCCTTCCACGATAAAGTGCTTTTCTCCCGCCAGGGTGGTCGGGAGTTGGGCCCTGTGTTTCATGGTAAGGTGTAGCAGCGCTCTGTCGGGGCCCGGGGAGTTTGGGTCCGCGGGCCTGGGATCGCGTGCGCCACATCACGCCAACGGGTGACGTGGTTTGTCGGTGTTGGACAGTCGTGGTCCCATGGCCATGTGGTGCACCTCATCGAGGGGGACAGCTTGGCCCGTGGTGTCTCCCGCCGTGAGGTCCAGTCCCTTGGCGCCTGTTACCGTGTTGAGGTATATGCCTGGGAGTGGAGGAGGCTGTGGAGGTAATGATTGGAGCAGGGCGTGGGGGCAAGGGTGCCCGCAGGGGGGGTCCCCGGGCCTGAGCCCTGGAAAGTGGTCATCCATGCTGTGGGGCACGGGGTATAGTATGTAGGGCCCGGCCAACCTGCGCAGTTTTTGAGGGTTCAAGTTGTTCAACCACCCCCCCGCCCTGATGGTGACGAAGCCCCGGTCGATCCAAGTGGCTTGCTCTCGGTCGATGTCGTGGTGCAGGGCCCTTCTGATGATGCCCCACGTCCTGCGGTGGGTGGTGTCATCCGCGATGGGGCATCCCGTCTGGATGAGGGGCATCCTGGTGTTCGCGAGACCGGAGTTAATGATGTTGGGGGGCGGATTGCCGTGGGCACCGATAGCATTGCTCCCCACGGGTTTGATGCCTTGATGGGGCACACGCCTCCCATGGAGGGGTTGGTGCCAGGACGGCTCCGGATGCCAAATGGGGAACGGCCGTTCCCCGTATCGTGCCAAGGTGTATACAGTGTATGCTGTGCCTTCGGTGTCGGCCAGCAATCTGTACGTGGACTTCTGTGCTTCGCCGTAGGAGGCGAGTATGTTTGAGGTGGGGCCGGTGTAGTGGAGGTTAGGGATGCAGGTTCGAATTCGCACGAATTCGAATTCGCCCCGAATTCGCACGAATTCGTGGACCCCTCCGAATTCGAATTCGCAACTTCAAATTCGAATTCCCCCTTGATTCGCTTGAATTCCCCCGAGGCTTGGATTTCCGTAGGCACCTACAATTTACCTTCACCTCTTTGCATATGGGTATGCTTGTACCCACTACCATATGGCATAAAACATTTCAAGTCCAAAAGCTTCCATAACCTTGCAATTTTTGTTGTTTGTTGTTGCTTGCATTCACCGTGCTTCAACTATTTGACAAAAATAAAGACAAATCAAAACCAAGAATTCCAAATATCGAGGTATACACCCTTCCTTCATTCTTTCAAATACCTTTTGGAAAAAAAGCAACGAAGCATGCAAAATCACCAATCCACACACAAACCATCACATGTGAACCACTTCTTGCCCTTATTGGGCCTTCATTCATTGTATTCTTGCATTGAATCATGGGACTTGAATTCATCTAAGGGAGAGGATAACAAAGACAAGGGAAACATAAAGCAAACTAGCAATGGGCATTCAATTAACATTATTATTGTCATGATGCTCAATAATCATCACTATGTGATTGTTACAGTACACTGTCAAATCTGGACTTTTTCGAACCTCGTAACAAGGATTTCTCTGCGTGCACGGAGCCGACGAGGGCAAGGGGGGTACCAAAATGAAGGGTAGGCAAGAGGGAACGGGTTTTGACTGTTCAAAGTCGAAAAAAAAAAAGTCGAAAATGAAAAGTTCGCGACGCGGTTTTCTCCGAACTGGTGCGGTTTTCGGAGGAACGGAGGGCACCGTCGTGTTCAGTGCAACGAGGCGGACACAGCGGTGCGTTCAAAACTGAAAAACAAGTTTTTTTCTCGGGAACGAGTACGCATGCACCGCACAAGCAACTGAATGGGTCAATCAAAGCACAATGATCATGGTTTTAATTGTATAAAGTCAAAAAAATTATTGCATGGCACAGTTCAAAGTTAGGTTTTCATCTGGAGAAAAGACGGCGCAAGCGTGATCATTTGGCTGTCGCCTGCGAATTCGCAGTGCGAATTCGCCCCGAATTCGCAGTACTGTGAATTTCAGGCCGAATTCGGAGCGAATTCGCGCTGCGAACGAATTCGCAGCGAATTCGGCGAATTCAAATTGAATTCGCTGCGAATCTGCATCCCCAGCGGAGGTATGTGTGCGCCAGGGCGTGTGTGACTTGTACTTCCGTGCTCTTCGGATTGTCTTCGTGGTTTTCTGGTACGAAGTGTACCATCCATTGGCTGTGGGGCCGAAGGTTGCCGCCTTTGTGGCGCATTGGCGGGAGTATTTGGCGCCCCGTCTGCTGTGCTTTGTTGGCGTTGTGGTGGGGGCGTTGCTCGACGAGGACGTTTGGCGTCCAGTCCTGTGGGGCACCCTCCCTGTGCGCCATGGATTGGGCTGCCTTGGCGAGTGCCGTGGCGGTGGGCGGCAGTGTTGGTTCGGCGACCTGGCGTACCATGCCCGTGTCTGTTGGAAAGTTCCTGTATGCTCTAAATATCCCCTGTTTGTGGGCGTTGTGGGTGTCGGGGAGGGTTAGGGAGGGTGCCTCTTTGATCTGCGCTACTGCCTCTGCGTGTATGGTGGTATGGTAGTGCCAAAGGGTGTGCTTGGTGGCGTCCAAGTGCGTACCGGCGGGGCGTCCCGCAGGCTCCATGGTTTGCGGCGTGAGGGTCTCGTCGAGGCTAACATCGGCGAGACGGTCGACTTCAGCGGCCAACCATGTCCCCCAGTCCGTCAGCGTGGGCTCGTTTTCGGCGCAGTCCAAGGTATAGTGGACCGCTGTCCACTCCGGGTCGGGGTCCAGTGCAATGTCGGTGTTCGCTGTCGCGTTTACCCAGATAGCTTGTGTGGGTCTTGCCTGGGGTATTTGGATGTCGTCTCCCAGGGCGGTGCCTTCAATGGTGGCCGTGCGCTGGCTGGAAATGAAAAGGTGCACGGCCTGTGTTAGTTGTACGTGGTTCGGTGTGAGGAGGTGCATGACTTCCACCGTTGTTATGCCCGGGAGGATCTTCTTCCAATCCATGTTGCCCGTCGGTAATCACCCTGTTGTTGCCGTGCTCCGGGTGTGGTTCCCTCCTCGGGGCAGTTGGTAGTTATCCGGGACGTGGCGTGTGGTGAGGGGCTTGGCGAGATGTTTGCCGGTCGCACTGGAGCTGGGAGGTTCGGTCCCTTTGTGGGCTGGTGGGCTTTGTCCTTTTTGCGAGGAATTGTTCTGCGGGGGCGTGTGGGGTTTCGTTGGGCTCGGGGGTACGTGTGGTTCCGGTATATGTTGCGGCGCCGTTGGCCGAAGGCTGGTTATGCTGTGCGCCCCGGTGGCTGCGTCTTCGTGCAGGTAGAACTCCAGCGGTGGTGGCCCAACAGGGTGCCACTCGTGTGGGTCGTCGTGCGGGGTGTGGAGGTGGATGCTTTGCCGGGTAGAGCAGCTCTGAAAGGCCAGGATGGCGTTCGTGATGGCGGGGTCGTAGTCGTCCCCGAACGGGTGGTCCGGCTTTGAACGGTCTTTGAAAGGGGTTCGAACGGTCGTAGCCAGCGGCCCGATGTCTCAGTCTGGCACTCCGCTGTCCCACGTTGTACGGGGCGTGGTATTCGGTGGCCCCGTGTGTCCCTCCAGGACCTCCGTTTCGTACTTGGTCCAGTCTTGTAGCATGCGCTCTACATACGCAGTGTCCATGTACGGTTGGATACTGTGCTCCCCTAGGGTGCGGGCATGGGCCAGCTATTTGTACAGGGTCCAGTGTCGCGGAGCTGGTCTCGGTTCGGGGGTCGAGGTTGGTTCAGGTGTGGGCTCCTTCCTCTCGGCTCCCCTGTTCCCATGGCGGGTGGCGTGCACCAGGTTGTATTCCTCATCTTCGCGTTCGGGTGTCCATTCCAGGTGGGCTTCACCCGTGGGCGCGTTGGTCGCTCGGCATGTTGCGGTGTCTCCATAGGGGGGGGGCGTTTTGTCATGTAGGATAATGGTGGGGCCTCAAGTCTGGCGGTGCGGGGTTAGGACGAGAGGCGCCGCTGTTTCTTTGTGGGTTGCTGGCAGTGATGCGTCGAATTCTTGGATGAAGGTCAGGGCTTCCTGCGCGCGTGGGGATCCCGCGAGGTTCGTCCAGGCTCCAGTTTTGGATACCCGTCCATGCACCACCACTCCTTTCGGTGACTGTTGATTGGCGTTTTGTATGTCCTGTCGCAGCTCTTGGATGTACGCGCCTGGGTCTCGGTTTTCTTCTGTTCCCGTTATCCGTTTATCCGTTTAATTGACCGCTCGGTACAAGCTCCATGTGGGTCGTTGGTGCGCGGCGCCCGCCGCCTGCAGTACGCGTTGGATGCTGTCCTGCAGTGGATCGTTGTCTAGGTCCATGGGTTCGTGGTTCTCGGTGATGTCATGGCCATTGGGTAGTGATTCCGGGGGCGGGTTAGGGGCTTCGGCAGGGGTGGATACTTGGGAGTGCATTTCCAGCGCGGTGCTGGATGTTCCCCTTGACACGAATAGTGGGGCTTCGTGTGTGTGGTCCTCTGGTGCGCGTGGCTGCGTTGCTTCGGTGGTCAACGGCGCTGTTTGTGGTTCTGGCCCCGGGACATTGTCCTGGTCGTCGTGGTGCTGCACCTTGTGTTGAGGTGTGCCACAGTGGTCCGTGTTTTGGGCGCTATACCCCGTGCGGTCTTGGCTCGGGGTACGCCGACACGGTGTGGTGCTTGTGGTTCGGTTTGTTGCTCGGCCGCTGTAGTCCGTGCGTTGTGATGAGGTGTGGTCCTGTTCCGCGTCAAGCCGTGGCTGTGGTCTCTGCCCTCCGGTTGTCCCCTGCCCGTGGGGCCCGGTTGTGTCGGCCGTCCCCGGGCAGTGGTCGTTGTGCCATTGGGTCGCTGCTTGGGTGGGTTGGGGTTCTTTCCGCTGTGCGCTGTACACCGTGTGGGTGGGGCTTGGGGTGTATGCGTCTGGTGCTCGTCCTCGGCTTGTATCGCTGGGGCTGCCGTGGTTGTTGGTGTTGCGCCGCGGTATGTGACTGTAGTCTGTGTTTTGGGTGCTATACTCCGTGAGGTCCAGGCTCATGGTACGCTGGCGTGATGTGGTGCTTGCGGTTCGGTCTGTGGCGCGGGCGCTGTAGTCGGTACGTTGTGATGGGGTGTAGTCTGGTTCCGGGTCGACCAGTTGTCGTCTTGTCGTTTGCACCCCTGTCATCCTCCCCCCTTGGGGCCCGGTTGTGTCGGTGGTCCTGGGGTAATGGCCCGTGTGCCATTGGGTCGTTGGTCCCTGGTGTGCGCTGCACACTGTGTGGGTGGGGCTTGAGGTGTGTGCGTCTGGTGCATGTTCTCGGCTCCTGTCGCTTGGACTGCCGAGGTCGTTGGGGTCAACCGGGTGTTGTCTCCCCTCTCGGGTCGTTGTTGTTGGGCTGCTCGGCGTAGGCGTTGTGGATTCCCCCTGGGCGTCGCCGTCCTGGTGCTCCTGCTCCATCATGTCCTATGTTTGTGTTGCAAGTGTGGTCTTTCTTGCGCGCCCAGTACCTGGGCGCTGAGGTGCTGCATGTGTGTGCATCTCATGCTGCGTGTTGTTACGTGTGCGTGTGTACCACATACGGGGCGGGCGGGTGGCATACCTCTTGCCCTTGGCTTTGGTGTCACCTGGGTTCTGCTCGTCCACTGTAGTGGACCTTGTCGGTCTTGACGCTGTTCTTCCTTTGCCCTGCGCCCTTCCTTCCAGGCCTTGGGGCCGCCTGGCCATGTGGAAGAGCTGCGTCACACAAGGTAGGCGTAGGTGGTGCGCTGCATCCTGCCATGTCGTGGCGGGTTGTGTCATGTTATTTTTGGAGAATGTTGCGGTTGGTTGCGTGGCCCTGCGTCGTCTCACCTGTTGTTGTGTCGTGTTGCGTAGGATTGTGTTTGGGTCGTGTGGTGTCGTATCGTTGTGTTGTTGTGTTTTGTCGCGGCGTGTTTTGTGCTTTGTTGTGTGGCGTTGGGTGGTGTCGTGTTGTGCCGGGTCGTGTCATGTCGCGTTGTGTGTCGTTTTGCGGCAGTTTGTTGTGTGGTGTAGTATTGTGTTGTGTTCTGTGGTGTTGTGTGGTTGTTCGTTGGGTTGTGGTGTTCCTTGCTTTGTGACGTTGTCCTGTATCGCCTGTTGTTGTCGCGTGTCGCCTTGCGGCGTGTTGTGTAGTTGTTATATTGTGTGGTGTGGTATGTTGGTGGTTTTTGTTCTGTCGCGTTGTTTTGTGGCGTGTGTCGTTGTCGTGTGTTGTCTAGCAGCGTGTTGTTTTGTTGGTATGTTGGTTGTGCATCATTGTTATGTCGTGTGGCGCCGTGTTACATTGTGTGGTGCTGTTTTTTGCCGTGGTGTTGTATGGCTCTTTCATTGTGTCTTGGCGTTGCGTGTGTTGTGCCGAAGGCGCTGTTACCAAAAGGCAAAAAGCCGGGATGTCTACCCACGGGTACAGGTAAACGGGCTGGGCTGTGTGTGTTGTGTGCGCGCTGTGTGTAAGTTCGTTGTGGCATAGCCGGACCAGTGTACTCTCGCACTTGGCCGACACTGCCTTGCCGACGCCTGCGCGCAGTCACACAGGGTCTCATGGGCCCACTGCACCCCGCGTGCCGCGCTCTACCATCAATGCTTTTTGTGTGGTGCCGCACTGCTTGGTGCTGTGCACTACACTGCACTGTGTGTGCCCTGCTGCACGGTTGTTGTGGGCAGAGGGCAGTGGGCAGTGTAACGCACTGCCACGCCGCCTGGGGGCTGTGGGCAGTGGAAATCCTGCTTCATACTGCCGCATTGCCTGAGGGCAGTGGGGAGTGGTACTCCTGCCATTCTCTGCCTCCCCGCCTTGGGGCAGTGGGCCGGGCATCTCCTGCAATACACTGCCGCCGTGCCTGGGGCAGTGGGCAGTGGAACTCCTGCGACACACTGCGCCACGGCCCGGGGGCAGGGGGCAGTGGATCTCCTGCAATGCACTGCCTCACTGCCTGGGGGCAGTGGACAGTGCAACTCCCGCAGTACACTGCCCCACTGCCTGGGGGCAGTGGGTAGTGGAACTCCTGCAATACACTGCCGCACTGCCTGGGGGCAGTGGGCAGTGGAACTCCCGCAATACACTGCCTCACTGCCTGGGGGCAGCGGGCAGTGCACCTGCTGCAATGCACTGCCTCACTGCCCTGGGGCTGTTGGCAGTGCAACTCCTGCAATGAACTGAATGCCTCACTGCCTGGGGGCAGTGGACAGTGCAACTCCTGCAATGCATTGCCTCACTGTCTGGGGGCAGTGGGCAGTGGAACTGCTGCAATGCACTGCCTCACTGCCCTTGGGCAGTAGGTAGTGCAACTCCTGCAATGCACTGCCTCACTGCCCGGGGGCAGTGGGCAGTGCAACTCCTGCAATGCACTGCCTCACTGCCCTCCGGGCAGTGGGCAGTGCAGCTCCTGCAATGCTCTGCCTCACTGGCTGGGGGCAGTGTGCAGCCCAACTCCTCTAATACACTGCCTCACTGCCCTGGGGCAGTGGGCAATGGAACTCCTGCAATACACTGCCACACTGCCTGGGGGCAGTGGGCAGTAGAGCTCGTGCAATGCACTGACTGCCTCACTGCCTGGGGGCAGTGGGCAGTGCAACTCCTGCAATGCACTGCATCACTGCCCTCGGGCAGTAGGCAGTGCAATTCCTGCAATGCACTGCCTCACTGCCTGTGGGCAGTGGGCAGTGGAACTCCTGCAATGCTCTGCCCCACTGCCTGGGGGCAGTGGGCAGCACAACTCCTGCAATGCACTGCCTCACTGCCTGGGGGCAGTGGACACTGTAACTCCCGCAGTACACCGCCTCACTGCCCGGGAGCAGTGAGCAGTGCAACTCCTGCGACGCACTGCCTCACTGCCTGGGGGCAGTGGGCAGTGGAACTCCTTTTGTTGGTATGGTGGTTGTGCGTCATTGTTATGTCGTGTGGCGCCGTGTTACATCGTGTGGTGCTGTTTTTTGCCGTGGTGTTGTATGGCTCTTTCGTTGTGTCGTGGCGTTGCGTGTGGTGGGGTGTTGTGTTGCGTCGTGTTGCGTTGGGTTGTGTGTTGGTGCGTGGCGTTGGGTTGTGCTGTGCTGTGTCACGTGGCGTCGTGTACTGTCACGCGATGTTGTGTGTTGTTGCTTGGCGGTTGGTTGCGTGGTGTAGTACTTTGCGTTGTTGTGTGGCGTTGTTCGGTTGTTCGTTTTGGTGTAGTGTGTCGCGCTGGCGGGTTTGTTGTTTTGAGTGTCTCGCATCTCGCTGTCGCGTGGTGTTGTGTAGTTGGTATGTTGGTTGCGCGCCATTGTTGTGTCATGTAGTGTCGTCGTGTTGTAGTTTGTTGTGTGGTTTTGCATGACTCTTCCGTTGTGTTGTGGTGGTGCGCCTGTTGTGGTAGTGTGTTGCGTCGTGTCGTGTTGCGTTGTGCCCTGGATGCTGTCGAATTGGCCAAAAAAGGCCAAAACCAACCAAAAAGTGCAAAAAACGAAGGCAATGAGGCTCAATGAAGAGCAATGAAGTCAGAGAAACACTGCAGCAACACCAACGACGCACGGTGGCGCTGCCAGAAGACTTGTCAAGGCGCGCAAACACTTCAAGCCCGCTAACAAGCCTTCATTGTGTAACTTCGGGGCTAAATAGCTCCCCAGGCTGGTCCTTCAGGAGCACCATCAGGGCCAACACCATCAGTACCGTAAGCGGCCCACTGAGCCACCCAGCCAGCTCGTGCAGCCCTCAGGACTGCGAAGGCACGCTGAACTCGGCGGCCTCCACGGCGACAGCCAGGGCCCCGGAGTCTCCAGGTGAAGAACCCTTCGCCGAAACAGCGCTCATTATACCTCTCAAGCCAGTCGGAGAATTCGATCACCCGAACGACCACCTTCTTGAGCTCCACTTGTACACCAATGGAACGTACCTTGGGCCGTGCCTGCACAGCAACAGCCTGCGAAGACGTAGCAGAATGCCGGGAGCGCCTGGGTGAAGAACCGGGGCGCTGGGGTGAGGAACCTGAAGAACGGAGTCCCCACTTCTGACCACCTTGATGTCCTTGATGACCATAATGAGCACCATTATGAGCACCATGAGGTTGGAAACCGCGACCCGGATAATACACCCCGTCATTACACTTGTAATAAACACCTTTTCAACTCATGAAATCCATGAACTCCACACTTGGCAATCAGCAGCGTACACAGCAGCAGATCTCACCAACAAATGCTACCATGAAACCAGAGTGCAGAGCATCAATTGAATCAAATCACATTGAATACCTGAAATCGTGAATAATGTAATCATGATCACAGAAATCATGAAACAAATCACAGATGAATGACATGCCCCACTCTTGTTACACCCCGGGGAAAGGTCTACCCGAGACCATCGTAGACTTCTTCCTCTGGAGGGCCCGCCAACACACCCAAGACCAGCACATCTGGATCCCCCCCATCGAGTGGGGCCAGGCCCTCACACACGACACTGACACCAACGTCAGACACCTAGGAACCACAAGCCTACAACGAGCCCCGGCGGAGAAGGATCACACGGCAGACCGGAGCCATCCGGAACAGGGGAAACAGGGCACCGCACCATCCGGCGATACCGCCCTCCGCGCCGCCGGCCTCCGCACCCCCCAACGACGAACCCCCCCACCACCTACAGACAGTGGTCAGCCCCCGCCGGAAGTCTGGTGTACAGTCCTCGAGCGCAGGCACTACTACGTAGTGGCGGCCACAGCAGCGTCCCCCGGCCCACAATGGGTCATCCAGGGGACCGACAGCATGCTCGCCCCCGGGGCCGCGCCCCCAGGGGCAATAGGGGAACCCACCACGAGGTCCACGTGGGACTGGCCATGCTCTGCATGTCCCAGTGGATCAAGCGCCCCTAGCCATCCACAGGGACCGTTGAAACAGGCACAGGCAGAGGGCATCATTGTATCATGGGGGAATCTAAATGTGCATGTAATGAAGGAATGAATATGCACAAATAGCAACAAATATGCAACAATTACTACATTTGTATTGTCCGCGATGCGAATGCGCGCGCTTGTCTGCTTACACCCCCCCACTAGGACACAACCCAGGGGGCCACACCATGGGGCCGTGGCCGAAAAACCACAACAAGACAAGCGAGTGCCAAAAAAAATAGAAATAGTGGGTTACGAGCAACCCCAAGAGGGAAGAGAATGGGGTTACACCACTACTGCATATTCCGGCCCAACCTACGAGGAAGATAGGGGGACACCTGCAACCTAGCCCGTGTAGACTTAACTACTTCCCCAAGGCGAGAGGTACCAAGGGGTGAAAGCCGGCTAGGACCTTCACATGGCTTCTCTCCCCAGGAAAACACAAGAACACGGGAAGAAAAGCCTAGAGCTAGTAGTGGCTCTACTACCCATGCAAAGGCACAACACTCAGCAACCCCCCCACTAAGCTGAAACTCAGGGGGTTGGCTGAAAATCAGAATTGATTTCTGAAACAAAACTGCAAGATTCAGAAATGCATGATCAGACGATGATAATCATGGGCTCTGGAGGGCGGTTTTTTCTGATGTCCCCACCAACCCAGCTCAGATCTCCCCAAAATCTCTGATTAGGGTGTCCGTTCATAGTTTTGGAGCCAAAAAACAAGGGTGAGCTCCAAACTCCACAAAACAGTGGATTTACATTTTGGCACCCCAAAGTGGGTATTGATTGGCAGGATTGACCTGATCTGCGGGCCAAAAACAAAGAAATGGCCCTGCCAAAAAGCAGAAAAGCTGCTACCAGGCACCTGTAACCCTGGGCCAGGGGCACTAAACTGAAGTCCCTGGATCTAAAATTGTCCGATTCCACTGGGGGTGGGGCTGTGAGTGGCAGCAGGGCTTCGCCAGCCCCAGATGGCCCTGACGAAGGCCTTTACTGTACAAACAGCTGGAAAAGACCTGAGATGGTCAGTGTAAAAAGAGATGGCAGTGGCGACGCCAAGTGGAAAACCTGTATCTGAGGAAGGGCCACTGCCAAGGGAAGGACAGACAAGTGTGGGCAGTGCCACAAAGACTGTGCTGACTGGACAGACAGGCAGTTGTTCAAAGATGTGCAGTGCTGTGCTGACAGTGTGACTGACCGACAGCAAAAAAAACAAACAAGGGCAGGGCAAACTGATTCTCTCACAGCCCCAAACAATGACTCTCTCTCTCTCTCTCTCTTTCTTTCTCTCTGTCCCTCTCTCTCTTACCTTTTGCAACCGAGCAAGACAAGTGCCCAGAACTCGGTGCACTGCAGAAGGGAAAGAGGCCTCAGCACACTGTTCCCAAAGATCAGAACCATCAGATGATTAAGGTTAGGTACCAGAGTTTAGGAACTAAGTGAGTTTCTACCCACAAGTCTAGGAGGGTTCCCTTAACCCACAAGCCTGGGAGTGTTCCTACTAAACATCTGGCTTGGCTAGGGTGCTCACTAACCACAAGCTGGGTGGGTTCCTGTTACACCCACAAGCTGGGAGGGATCCTTCGCAGCACCCTAACCTACCAGACCCAACTTCCACACATGTGACATATGAAACAGTGTAAAATCTCCTAGATGAGGTTTGGACTTGGGGTCTAAGTCCAAGTGTCTCGTGCACGTCTGCACACAACCCAACTCTCACTGGGTGCACTGCCACCTACAGTGCTGCACCATCAGTGGTGCTATTCCCTGGAGGTTATTAGTTGGTCTTGCCTCTCCCCACCTCCCTCGGTTGTGGGAAAGATTTTTAACACAGTTTTTTACACCCCCCGGGATTGGTTACCTAGGCTGGAAACTGGGTGGGGGTGATCAAAGTAATTATAACCTGTTTGCTCCCATGGAGGAGTCCCCACAGGAGCCTCAGCACCTGGCATAAGGCTATATCAGTGAAATTCCCAGCCTCAGCCGTAGGCTGAAGGCTTCTCTTATTTTCTCTTAGGGGCATTGTGATCATAGTTGCTCTAGTGCAACTTATATTAGATGTTGGTGTGAGGAGGGCTTCCGAGCCCCACCCCACCCAAAAGAAAAGGTGGTTCGTTGTCACTGCCTCACTCCCTGTGCTCCCAAACACTCACGGCGAGCACAAATAGACACCAACAGGCGCAAAGAAGCGCAAGATCCACTCCTTGGTGGGGTGGGGGGTACCCAACAAACCAACAAACAATTTTTCACCCAAGACCTATCTCAAGCTCCAAAGGGAGCACAACTCAAAGCGAAAAGAGCCAAAGAGAGTCGACGGACGTCGCCTCAACCAAAAACAAACCCAGATTAGAACTCTGAACAAGCCCACGCACCTGCGCCCCCAGCCACCATAACAGCAACACCCAAACTGCCGAAAAAAAGGCAGTAGGTCCCAGAATGACTAGTAAAGCAGGGTTTGCAAGCTCCAAAGGGAGCAAAACTCGACGAACAAAACGACGAACGCGTCGAAACTTGACGAAACTCGACGAAACTTGACGACGACGACGAACGAACAAGACGAAAGTGCACTGATCCTACACTAATCCTAGGCCACATTTTATACCTTACCTTAACCTTGTAACCAAAAGAAGACAAGGATGTGCACAAAAGCGTCGACGCAGGGGGCTTGGCTGTCCCCCTGGGGACAAACAAAGCCGTCGGCGAAAGAGACAAAGCCCAGGAGGCGCGCCTGGCCTCTCTGGGCACCGCATCTAGCCCCTGTATCTGCTTTGGGGCAAAACCCTTTAATACTTCAAAACAAGGCCCTTCAGGGGCACCTCTCAAACGCAAGGCCTAAAAAGGCCACAGCAGTGCAATCAAAAGTGAAACTAGCCCCTTCATCTGCTTTGGGGCAGCTGCAAAGGCCACTCGTGGGCCGTGGACACAGTGATGTATAAAAAGGCCTCTCAAGGGCCATACATGCTATGCAGCAAAAATGAAAGCAAGTGCAACAAACACATAAGATTATTATGTTGCCTCTTGATTTTTGTACCCTTCTACACAGGATGACATGCTGAAAAGGCAGCCCAAACCAACGAAGGCGATGAACGCGACTCTGCCTCCACAGCACCCGCGAAGTACTGGAAGGCAATGGGCTGGGCACCCAAACCAGAGATCGTCCCCCCTCACACCGGCCACCGTCAGCGACCCCGACCTCCTCCGAGCAACCCTCCGATGCAGGGCCCTAGACACTCGCCTGGGCTGGTACCGCCTACAAGAGAGCTGGAGCAAGCTCACCGTCAAGGCCCTCGGGACCTAGCCACCACTGTAACCAGACAAGCGCGCGCTTCGCATCGCGGATACATAAATGTAGTAATTGTTGCATTTTTGTTGCTATTTGTGCATATTCATTACTTCATTACATGCACATTTAGAGGTAGGTAGGTAGGTGCACTCGGTCGTGGAGAGGCGCCCCATGGTTCCCCCTGGCGTCGCCCCTGTGACGAACAGGAAGAGGCTTCGCGCGTGAAGAGGGGAGGCGGCTTACTTCCCGCTAGACCTGACTGTTGGCCCCCAACAAAGCGGCCCCGGGCTACGCCGGGAGGGCTGATCGCCGCCAGCGTGACATGCTTGTCTCGCCGGGAGGGTGTGCCCCCGTGCTTGCGCACGTCCCCTCCTTTGGGCGGAACCCTAGGGGTTCACCGGACTTCCTGGCGTATCCCGTTCCCAAGGCGTGCATGCACGTTCCTGGTACTAGGGTTCCGAGGCGCTTGGGTGTCGCACGCTCCGCCTCGAGTCCCAAAGCAGCGCAGGCCTTAGGATGCAGCCTTACCCCTGGGCTCCGGATCTCGTTTGGCCGGGTCACCTGCATGGCACGGGCTGCCTCATTGCCCGGGCTGTGGGCACTCGGTTTCCTACTGTTGTGTGGTGTTTGTGTTCGGGTCCGGTTGGCGGTTGGGTGCGGGTTTTGTTAACCCCGTCAGTCCTGGCTGGGGTTTAGGGTGGGTGTTTTTGGGCTCGATTTGTGGTGTTGTCCCTCTAGTGTCGGCTATTTGTGGTGTTCGTGGTTGGGCTTCGGTTTCGGCCTGCTTTTGGGACGTGTGTGGTTTCGTGGGCCCCCCGCTTGCCCCCCGCCGTTTCCGGTTCCGGCGCGCGGTGTGGGCGTGTGTGCTGGGCCCGGGTCCCGCCTGTGCCCAGTCCGTCTTGGCTGGGTTGTCGGGGTGTGTTTTTTTTTTTTTTGCGCTTTCGTTTTTTCTTTTCTTTTTTTTTTTTTCTGGGCTTTGTGGTCCCTGTCCCTCCATCCCCTTTCTTTCGGGCTGGGCTGGTGGCTCTCTTTTTTTTTTTTTTTCGTGTCCCTTTTCCCCGTGGTCCGCTGTTACTGGCTTGGTGTTGCCGGTTTTGGGTGGGTGGTTCCTTTTGTGCCTCTGCGGGGGTCCCCTTTTTTTGTTTTTTTTTTTTTTTTCATGGGGGGGGGGGCCTGGCCGCCTGTGGTGCTGTTGGCGGGTTGTTGGGCGGCTGTGGGCTGTTTTCGTGTCTTTTCCCCTTCCCCCCTCCTTTTTTTTTTTTTTTTGGGGGGGGGGGCTTGCCTGTTCCTCCCTCTGCGTTCCCTGGGCTGGCGCACGCACTGGCCTGTATTCAGTGTTGTCTTCCGGGCTGCTGTCTTCAGTTGCGTTCTGTGTGGCCATGTTCCGGCCCCATGGGTCGGGTGGGCTCTGTACACGGTGGGCTCGACGCCCCTTCTTGCTGGGTTAGGTCCTGGCTCTGCCGGCTGGGCGGCTGCGCCAGGCGGCTGCTTGTGGTTTTGGGTTAGGGGGCTGGGGTTGCTCGTGTCCTTACCTCTCTGCGGTGCCGGCTGTAATCTTCTGGGTGGTCCGTCACCGTTGTCGCCTGGCGCGCTGTGGTCCCGTGTGTGGCCTGTGGTGCTGGTGTGTGGCGTGGTGGCGCGGCGCCTTCCCGGGTGTGCGGTGGCTGGCTTCGGTTAGTCCCTCAGGTTAGGGTCAGTTGTGTCGTGTTGTGCCGCTCTGTGCCGCGTCGCGTCGCGTCGTGCTGTGGTGCGTTGCTCTGTGGCGCGCTGTGGTGCGGTGTGCCGTGGTCTCGCGTGGTGCCGCGGTGGGTCAGTGGAGGTCAGCCTGGCCTGTGTGGGTCGGTTAGGTCTTCGGGAAATTCTGCTGAATGATCACGGTGTCCTTGGGGCGTGCACACTGACTCTCACCCATGGACTCAATCTTCACCGGGCCTCGCAGACAGGCAGGTGTACTCGGGGTGTAGGAAAGGCGTTCCTTCTCCAAGGCAGACAAACAGACATCAGGAGTCGGACGGTGGAGGTGGCTTCCGAACGCTGTTTGAGTGGGGAATGGCTTTCACTGCAGCTCGGCTGCGCTGGCAGGGTCCGGGTCGGTGCCGCCGGCAGGGATGAGCTCACACTGTAGGGTCAGGGGGGTGTCCATATCTCCGGTGCTGGACTGCTGGGGTCCGGGGCATCGGTAGTATTCTTGGCACTTCCAGTCTTCACGGCGCTCGGAGATGCCCTTGAAGGGGGCACCGTCCAGCAGCACCAAAGCCTTCGCGATCGATCACAGCGTTTCGCTTCCCCTTGCGGTGCTCGATATTCATCATGGACGGGATCGGTGTGCCGCCGCAGTGCCATTCCTCCACTGGACGCAACAGGTTGGTGACGGACGCCCTCACGGACGTGAGACCAGCCGAGATCAAGCCCCCGTAGCAATACTCTGCGTCAAACCGCGACGGTAGCGCAGCCCGGCCCTTATAGCCCATGGTGTGGTCGCGTGACGGTCCGTGGGGTTGCCCTCCCTGGGGGCCTGTGCCTTGGTCCCGTGTCCTCTGGGGGTGTCGGTCCGTAGTCGTGGGTGCCGCGGCCGTGCTTTCGTCCTCTTCCGGTGCCTGTGAGTTGGCCTTCGTGGTGGTCGGGGTCGTCGGCTGGCGGTGAGGGCATGGTGGTGTGCCGTGCGGCGGTGTTCCCTGCGGCCTCCTCTGTGGGTGTGGTCCGTTCTCCCCGTGTAGGTGTGCCCTCCGTTCTCCGTGTGGTTTCCGGTGGCCGGTCGGGGTGCGCTGGTGTGATCCGCATGGCGTCGGATGTTTGCTTCGGTGGTGTGTGTTGGGGTGTTTGGTGGGGGTGGGGCGGCGCTGGTCTCCCCGTTGGTGTGGGTCGTGGTACCTGTCGTGGTGCCCTTTTCCTCCGTGTCTTGGTCCCCGTTCCCGCTCCTTCCTGGTTCTTGGGTGGTGTCCTGCCCCCATGTGGTGTCGCTTCCGGCGCCCTGTCCCTGCGTGTGCCTGCCCTCACTTGGGGCCCTTCCGTGCCCTCTTGCCTGTGTGGTCCTTGGTGCCCCTTGCCCTTCCCTTGCCCTTGCCCTGCCCCTTCCTGGTGTGGTGGTGGTGGGAGGGGCGGGGTGGGGAGGGGGCGCCGGTGGCCCAGGCTTGGGGGTGGGTGGCCTGGAGCCACTGGCGGAGGGCTTGGGGGGTGTAGGGGGGGCGGAGGCCCTGGACCGCATCGCGGAGGAGGGCCTCCCATGCCGCTTGCGGCATGATGGCCTCCGGCGCGGCCTCGTTGGGGTTTGCGGGGGTGCGGGTGCGCACCTCCTCGAAGGTATGCACCATGTGCATCCCTTCGTGCCTTCCCGCTCCTCCGGCCCATTTCACCCAGCGGCGGAGCTCCTGCAGAGCGGAGGGAGACCACCAGGCGAGGTAGGCGGGGGCCCGGGGGGGGGAGGGGTCCGTGCCTGGGGTCCTGGAGCGGCGGGGGGAAGACGTGGACCTGCGGTGGTGGCGGGGCTGGCGGTGCCTGGGGGAGCGGGAGCGGCGGCGGCGGGGGCTGGGGGTGGAGGACGGGTACGGGCGGAGGGGGGAGCGGGAGGGGGAGGTGGACATGGGGCGGCGGTGGCGCGCTCGGTGGCGTCTGGGGGAGCGGGAGTGGTGGTGGCGGGGGCTGGGGGTGGTGGATGGGTACGGGTGGCGGGGGGAACGGGGAGCCCGGCGGGGCGTGTGGGGGGAGGGGGAGGTGGACGTGGGGCGGCAGTGGCGTGCCTGGCTGCGTCGGGGGGAGCGGGAGTGGTGGTGGCGGGGGCTGGGTGGCCGGTGGGGGGAGGGGGAGGGGGACATGGGGCGGCGGTGGCGCTCGTGGTGGTGCCCGGGGGAGCGGGAGCGACGGGAGCGGGGTCCCTGGGGGTCGTGGTGGTACCTGGGGGAGCGGGAGCGGCGCGAGTGGGTGGTTGAGGCGCGGTGGGAGTGTGGGCGCCGTGGGCGAGTGTGCCGTGCGGGGGGGGAGCGGGAGCGCCGCCGCTTGCGGGACCGGCCCTCGTCGCTCGCGTCGGGCCAGTCCGGAAGCGTCGGCGGCCTCTGGGGGGCCTCGCGCGGCGCCGCTTGGGGGGGGAGGTCCCCCGTCGTCCTTGGGGCCCCTTCGGCCATCGGATGGTGGCCGGGGGGGTACGGGGCGTCACGCGGTGCTGGCTCGGGGGGGAGGTCCCCCGTCGTCCATGGGGCCCCTTCGGCCATCGGATGGTGGCCGCGGGGGTACGGCTGGTACGGGGGTGGTGGCTGGTACGGGGGGGGTGGGTATGCGGGCGGGGCGTTCGGCGGCTGCCATCCCGTCCGCTGGTGCTGTTGGTGTACGGGGGGTTGTGGCCCGGTGGGGTAGGGCGGTGGGCAGTGGTAGTGGTGGGGGTGGTGTTGGTAGTGGTGGTGGTGGGGCCGCTGGTGGTGGTGGTGTGTGTAGTGGTGGGGTTGGTGTTGCGGGTATGGCCCATGGAGTCCTTGTGGGTTTTCCGGTCCCCCTTGTGGGGGTGGGGGGTTGGGCATCGTGGGATCCCCGGGGCTGCACTATGTGGTGGGCATGGGGGAAGGGTTGGGGGCCGGGCTTGACGGTGACGATGGTTGAGGGGTCCCACGTCCCTGGGTCGGTTTGGCCGGCGGTGGTGGTGGTTTGTGGGGGATGCATGACGGGGCGCTTGGTGACGGGGATTTTGACGAGGGTTTGGACGGGGTCGTGCTGGGTGGCCGTCTCCGCGGTGGTGGTGGGTGCCGGCGGGAGGGGGGCGCGGGTGGTGGTGGGTGGGGGGTCCTGGCTTGGGCGAGGGCCCGGGCGGGGGTGGTATCGGGTGGTTTTGTGTCGTTGCGTATGCGGTGTTGTGTGTGGTCGCGTGGGCGCCGGCTTGGGTTTGGGGTTGGGTTTGGGGTTGGGGTCCGGTTTGGGTTTGGGGTCGGGTTTGGGGTCGGGGTCCGGTTCCAGGTTGAGGGGTACCTCTGTTCGGAGGTGTGAGGGCGTCGATGCCGGGTCGGGGGTCGTCCCGGTGGGTTGCCGGGGTGCCTGAGTCGCCTGTGTGGGGGTTGGGGGGTTGGTGCGTGCGGCCGCGGCTTTGGCTTTCGCCGTGGCCTTGAGGATGAGTTTGGCGGGGAGAGGGGGGTCGGAGGATGAGGTGGAGGAGGTGGACGAGGCTGAGGACGAGGAGGAGGTGGTGGACGCGGGTTGGGCTGTGATGCGGGCGGGCTTGCGGGCGGCGGCTTCTGCTGCGGCCACGGCGGGGAGGATGGAGGGCATGTCCCCGGGTTGTAGGTTGGGGGCGGGCGGCTGGGGGGGCCCGGTCGTGACCTGGCGGCCCGGCGGGCCGATCTGGTCGGCTGCGGCGGGGGAGGGAGGCGCGGGGCTGCGGCCTTCTCTTTCTGGGCTCGGCTGGGCCCGGGTCCTGCAATGTGCGAGGTCGTGTGGGTTGGTGTCAGCGGGGGGGAACAGTTCGCGTGGGCTGCATTCAGGGGCCGGGGGGGGTGGGCCTGGGTCCTCTGGGGTGTGTGTGGGGGGCGTGGGCGGGCCACTGGGTGGGGTGGGCGTGCCGCGGGGCGTGGGGCTCCCCTTGGCGGGTGTGTGTGGGTTGTCGAGTGTGGGGGGCGGTGAAGGGTGGCCGGTGGGTGGGTGTGTGGCGGGCGTGTGCTGGTGTTCGGGCGGGTGGGGGAGGCCCGTGTCGCGGGGCCCGGGGGTGCGCGCGATAGCGGGCGTGTGTGGGTCTCCGGTTGAGCAGCGAGAGGGGGGGGGCATGGGCGGGGATTGTGCGGGGGCTTGTGCTGTGCCGGTGTATGTGTCCGCTTGCTGCGCGCTTGCGTGGGCAGTTGTAGGCCGGGCGGTTTGGAGGAGAAGCTTGCCGTCTTCTGCTGCCGCGGCAAGGATTTCGCAGACGAGCGTTCGTATCTGGTGGACCTCTTGGTCAGTGGTGGGAAGGGGGCATGCTAGCTTTGGGCTAAGACCCGCGCGGTTGAGGACCCTGTGGATGGCGTGGTACCCGCAGGTGAGGGACTGCTGCGGCCTGGGGGGGGGGTTTGGTCGTGTGTCCGGGCCTGCTTCGACTTGTGTGTGGGCGGTGGGGATGGCCCAAACCCAGGGCACGGTCCCCGTGGGTGGCCAGTGGCGCTGGATCCAGTGGGTTAGGCAGAGCATGGACAATCCCAGGTGGTAGCCCGCCTTCCCTGAGGTGATTTGGGCCAGGGCGCGGGCTGGGGGCGTGTCCCCTGGCTGGAGGAGACCCCTGAGGATCCTGTGCTGGGTGGTGGGGTCCCCCACTGCCCCTGGTGGGGCGGTCTTCGGGGCGAACATGGTGTCCGTCCCCCGGATGATCCATTGCGGGCCGTGGGACGTAGCCATAGCGGCTATCACGTAGTAGTGGCCGCGCTCGAGGACTGTGACCCAGACCTCCGGCGGGGGGTGGTCACTGTCTGTAGGTGGGGGGGGGAGGTCGTCGTCCGGGGTGCGGAGGCCGGCGGCGCGGAGGGCGGTGTCGCGGTTGGGCGCGGTGGCCTGTTCCCACTGCTCCGGGTGGTTCGGGTCCGCTGGGCGGTCCGTCTCCGCTTGGGCCCGCCGTAGGCGTACGGTCCCTCGACGCGTGACGTTGCTGCCGGTGTCGTGCGTCAGGGCCTGGCCCCACTCGATGGGGGGGATCCAGATGGGCTGGCCCCGGGTGTGTTTGCGGGCTCGCCAGAGCACGAGGTCTACTATGGTCTCGTGGAGGCCGCTGCCTGGGGTGGTCAGGTCCCGGAGGGCTTTGACGGTGAGCTTGGTCCAGTCCTCTTGTAGGCGGTACCAGCCCAGGGGGGTGGTCGGGGCCCTGTCTTGGAGGGTCGCTCGGAGGAGGTCGGGGTCGCGGATGGTGGCCGGTGTGAGGGGGGGGTGCCCCGGGTCCGGGGGGGGTGGGCTGGATGGGCTGCCGGGGTCTTGCGCGTCTACGTCGATGGATGGTTGGCCCTGGCTGGGTTCCGCCGGACTGGGCGGTGCCGGGTGGCTTCTTGGGTGCGAGACGGGTCTCGGGGCGCTGTGGTGGTGCCTTGGAGACCTGTGGATGGAGACGGGGGGCGCGTGCGGGGCGCGGAGCGGGTTAGTGGACGTCTGGGTCATGCACGGCACGGTAATGGATGAGACGCTGCATGTGTTCCCTGGCAGTGGGGTCGGTGAGTTGTTCCGCGTGTGTTAGCAGGAGGCCCTTGCGGTGTATCCTTTGGGCCGCTGCTCTGCGGACCGCTTCTAGCTGGAGGTGTGCTGCTGCCTCCATGGGGCTTTCCGTGTGTTTGGTATGGTGTCGGTGCAGGGCCTGTGTCACTGCCCCTCTCATGGTGGCTTCTTTGATCAGGGGGTCCCGGAAGAGGTGTTCGGTGGCCTGGTGTGCGTGGCTGTGGGCTGGCCATCCTTCGTGTTGTCGCAGGGTTTCCGCCGGGGACCAGCCCACTAGGGTGTCCCTGTCTGTATGGAGGGGGCATTTGTTGAAGTGTTCCCAGTCCTCCGGGGTGGTGTGGTCGCATGGGCAACGGGTGTGTTCGTCGGGGACGTGGATGTGCTTGCGGGCGAGCCATCTGGCGACCCTGGTGAGGAAAGGCAGTTGCTCCCTGAGGAGCTGGATGCGTCGTTTCTGGAGGTGGGCTGGGACGTTTGCTGGGCGGAGCGCTGAGTGGTAGAGGGGGACTTGCAGTCTGTCCTGGAGCTCCTGGATGTGCGCCCGGCTGTCTGCGTCGCCGAGCACGCGGGCGAGATGTTGGACGGGGTTGGGGTAGTGGTACGCTTTGTCGTGGGAGGAATAGGGGGCGTCCTCTGGTACCCAGTCCGGGGTCTGATGGGGCTCGGGTACAGGGGGCACGTGTTGGAGGTGTGTGTGGTTGCGGCCGAGGTCAGGGATCTGGAGGGCTGGTAGGTGTGTTGTGCGCTGGTGTACTGCCTGGTTGTCGACCTTACCATTTCCGTATTGCTGCCTGTGGGACTCTTGTTTCACGATGTGGAGTTGGACGTAGGGGGGAAGGCTGCGTAGGGCTTTCCAGAGTAGCAGTGCCTGGGTGCCGAGGCTCGTCGCGGTTGCTTTGTGAAGTGGTTGCCTTGCTATGCGGAGGAGCAGGTGCGTGTCGACAGTGGCGTCTACCACGAACCAGACCCGGACGATGTGCGGGGAGTGGGCGGGTAGGTGGGCCGCGACCTCGGTGATGGCGTCGGCCATGGCCCCTAGCTCCCCGTGGGAAGAGGCCCCATAGGTGGTGTGGCCCGTGTGGTGGTCCATGTGGTAGTGTCCCCCGGTGTGGGTTAGCTGCAGGGTGGCCCCCCCGGTGATGGGCGTGAGGGCGGATTCGCCTGAGGCGTCGGTGAAGAAGAGCCGGTCCGCCGGTGATGGTTGTGGGAGGCGGCATGGGTTCATGGGCAGGTAGGCGTATATGGCAAGGCCCGTGGCGAGGTGGGCTACTGGGGTTGTGGGCTGTAGGATGGGGGTGGCGTACACCCCTATTCCTTTGGAGATGATGTGCTTCGCTTGGGGGGACAGGGCTATGAGTCCCTGCTCCGGCTGTCCTTGTGTGAGGTAGAAGTAGATGTAGTGGAGGATGTAGGCTGTGTCGGGGTTTAGGTCGCGGCATGTGAGGGTTTGTGTTCGGTGCTCCGGTGTGTGGCAGGAGTGGTGGAGTGGATAGTAGGGGTGCTCGTGCTTGCCCGTTCTGCCTGGCTCGTACATGCTGTAACGGATGGCGACCCCTGCCGGGTCGGGGCGGGGGCATGTGGGTGTAGTGGTGAAGAGCCATTTGGGCGCGTGGTCGGGGTTCCATGCTACCGTGGGGTTAGTGTCGGTGCGGTGGAACCATGGGGCTATCCATGCGTAGGCCTGTGGTGGTAGGTGGGTCGTGGGGTGGGTGTGGTGGCGTGCTATGAGGTGTAGCACGGGCCATGGTGCGGTTGGTGCCTCGGGGTCACAGGCCCAACATGTGCGTGGCATGCTCTGGGAATCTTGGGGGACCTTTGGTAGGTCTCGGGCGGTCATGTGGTGTTTCGGTATGCGCCATTTTGCCCCGTGGTGGATGACGGTGGTCTGCGTGGGTTTGGCTTCATTCGGGGCCAGTAGCAGGGTTAGTGGTGGGACTGGGCCCGTTACTGGGGGGACGGGTTCGTGTTTCGATCCGGTGGGTGCGTAGGGCGGTGTCTCCGGGATGGGTCGCGGGTGTTGCTTTGTGAATTCTCGGTAGGCTGTGCGCATGTCTTTGCTGCCCGGTAGAGTGTGTCCCGCTGTTCGTGCCGTCTGTGTGAGGTACTGGTGGAAGAGGCGGTATTGTGGCCATTCGAGAAGCTGTAGAAAGGGGGTGTGGTGTGCCCCGCTGTAGTGCAGGACCCGCATTTGGGCGAGGGTGACGTATACTACGGTGATGGAGGCCCCGACAAGGTCTATGGTGTGGATGGTGCCCTTGGGGTGGTGGTGGAGGTCCCCGCAGAGGACCGCTAGTGGCCCTTTCTCTGGGCACGTGTGGTTGGTGAGTATGGCGTGGTGTGGGGATGGGAGCAGAAGCTGCAGGTGGTTCCACAGGCGGGTGTTCATGTTGGTGGGCATGCCCGTCTGGTGGAGTACCCAGCGCGGGCATGTGTTGCGGGCCCGTTGTGCGGCTTGGAGGCGGATGGCGGTGACCTCGCGGACCTCCGGTGAGTGGTTGTGGGTCATGCGGTGAAGGAGGAGGGCGGTGTGTCTGGTATAGGCCGCCTTCACCTCGTCCCCTATGGCGTCTCCATAGTGGGGCCATGCCGCTCGGATGGCGCGGGTGGGTATGGAGGTGGGCCAGCCCCCGTGTGCTGCCCATGCCTTGGTCACGGCGCGTGTGGCCGGCTGGAGGGCGGTGGTGGGGTGTGTTAGGTGGAGTGCTTGGAAGCCTATGGAGGCGTTCAAGACCCCGGTGAGGTAGTACGCCAGGCTCTGGTGGGACAGGGAGAGGGCCTTGGTGGTCGGGGACGCATATCTGGGGAGATGGGCGAGGTGTGACTGCAACTTGGGAGGGAGGGTGGCGTCCTCAGGGTTGGCGGCCTGGACTACCCCCAGGTGGGTGGTGGTCGTCACGACTTGCATGGGGGGCCCTTGTGGCCCCAGGGTGGGAGGTGTGGCAGACCCCTTGATCATGGCCACTGACTTTGTGGGGTGGACGATGAGGTTGTTGTGGGAGAGGTAGGAGACGGTCACGTCCAGTAAGTCGTTGGCCTGTTGGGTGACCGTTGGTCCGGGGTCCGGGGCATGGGGGTCGTGTGGGGTGTGCGCGACGGTGAGGTTGGTGTCGTCCGCGAAGCCGACCAGGGGGGAGAGGAGGGGGTAGGGTGCGTAGGCCGGGTAATCCTGCTCGATTGCGAGGGCCAGGGGGAGCGTCACTAGAAGGTACAGGAAGGGGCCCTCTGCTCCCCCTTGGGGGACCCCGCTGCCTGGCTCCAGGAAGGGGGTGAGGCCTGCTCCTGTGCGGACCGTGTATTTGCGGGTGCGGATGTAGTCGGAGGTGAAGTTGTAGAAGGGGAGGCCTAGGCGTTTCCACACGGCTTCTAGAAGGAGCCAGGGGGTGTTCGGGAAGGCTCCCTTGACGTCGAGGGAGGCGATGATGAGGTCCACCGGGTCCATGTCCGCGATGGTGTCCTGGAGGAAGATGGCCTCGTGTGGGGAGCGGCCTGGGATGGCCCCCCAGAGGCTCGCTGGTATGTGGGGGTCCAGGTGGGGGCGGATGCGGCGCAGGAGGATGGTCCAGACGATTTTGACCTCCGTGACCGCAATGACTATGGGGCGCCAGTTGTCCGGGTTCGCCCAGTCCCCTTTTTTGTAGAGGGGGCGGACAACGTTTGCCCAGTCTGGTGGCAGGGGGGTCCGCCCCGTGACGATGTCCCAGAGGCGGTGGGCGAGGACGCGGAGGAGGTGGGCGGGGAGGTGGTAGTATGCCTCTGCAGGGAGGCCGTCGTAGCCTGGGGTTTTGTGTTGCCGGAGACTGTGGATGGCCTTCCGGACTTCGTGGATGGTGAATGGGCGTTTTTCCAGTTGCCTCCTCTGGGCGTAGTGGAAGACCCGAGGGAGGCAGTCAATTTTGGCCTGGGTGTCTGGGTCCAGTGTGTCTTGGGTGGGGGTGTGTTGCCGGAGGAAGCTGTCTTGGGTGGCTTGGAGCACTGTGGCTGGGTCGCTGGTGAGGGAGCCGTCCTCCTGCCGGACCGTGGTGATGGTGCGGTGGCCGGTATCGGTCATGGCGTCGTTGAGGTGGCAGATGGCCTTGTAGGGGAGTTCGTGTTGCGCATACCGTTCGTGTTCCTGGGCGATGCGCTGTTGCCTGTGGATGTGCCACCGCTGCAGGTCCGCCCTGATTTGGGCTATCTGTGTCCTGCAGTGGTGTATCTGGCGGCGGGTTTGGGGAGTGTCGGTGTGGAGGAGGGTCGCCAGTTGTTGCTTCGCATGCCAGAGGTCATGGAGCATGTCCCCCAGGGCCGTGGGTGGTTGGTCGTCGTCTGTGTGGGGGTGTTGCTGGAAGCCGCAGGCGACGGCGGCCGTGCGCATGGCTGTGAGTAGGTCGGTGGGGTCTGGTTGGATGCGCCGGGCGCGGTCTATGGCCCTGTGATATTGGGACCAGGCATGCTTGTCATGCAGCGGGGGCATCTTCAGGGGGGGTGGTAGGCCTTGGTCCGCATCTTCTGGGGGGCTGGGGGGAAGGTTGGGGATGGTGAGGCGGATGTGCAGGGGGCTATGGCCTGTGGGTCCCAGCGGGAGGGGTCCATATCGGGCCTCCGCTCGGAGGATGGTGGTGGGGTCGCCATAGCATACGTCGATGCGGGATGGGGCGGCATCCGTTTGGTGGGGGAAGTGGGATGGTTGGCCTTCGAGGCTGGCTGTTAGGTCCACGAGCCCCAGCATTTCGATGGTGTCGCGGACTGCTTGGTCCTGGGGTGTGGCCTGTCCTCCTCGGTCCGCTGGGGTGGGGGCGGCGTTCATGTCGCCGATGATGACTGTGGGGGCGAGCATGGCCATTTGGCGGTACGCCTCAGCCAGGGCCTGGAGGAAGGGTTCCGTGGCTTCGCCGAAGGGGACGTGGGTGTTGATGACGTTGAGTTGCCATCCGTCCCCGACGACCTCATAGACGCCTAGCCTCCCTGGGACGCTGAGGTGGTGGACGAGGTGGACCTGGATGCCGGTTTGGGCGTATAGGGGGGTCCCCTTGTGCCAGTAGCATTTGTACGCTTTCTGGTCCGGGGTATATATGGGGGTGGTTTCCGGGGGGTCGTCGCGCTGTAGGCCTTGTTCCTGGAAGGTGAGGAGGTGGGGGACCCACCCCGGCCCCTGTGCCATCGGGAGCTCTTGGAGGGCGGTTGTGGCGTCCTTGGAGTATGTGACGGCCGGGTGGTTGAGGTTGAGGAGGTTGACGGTGGCCTCGGTGGGGGCGGGCCGGGGCTGTGGAGGCTTGTGCCCTCGGCCCTTGCCCCGTCAGGGAGGGGGACTGGGGGTTGGGGACTTTTTGCCGGTTTGTGGGCGTTTGGGTAGGCGTGGCGGGGGGAGGCCTTGGCTCCACTCCGGGGGGAGCTCCCCAGTGTATTTGGTGCCTGTGTGGGCCTTGTTCTCTTCGGTGCGGAGCCGGATGGGGTGGGCGCTGGTGAGTTCCAGGGTGTCGCCAAGTGGTTTGTCCGGGGCGCTGTTGCCTTGGTCTAGCTCCTTTTGGCGGTGCCAGATCACCCGGATCTGTGGCCCCCCGTTGTCCCCCGGTCCCTTGAGGCGGTACTGGATCGTGCCCTCACACCAGATCCAGTCGCCTGTGTGGTCGTTGCGGAAGGGCTGTTGGACCTTCGCACCTTTTTCGAACCCTGGGTACGCTTTGGGCGGGGCCTGTGCTGGTGGCGGGAGGGAGGATGATGAGGATGCCTGGTCCGGGTGGGGCGGTGGTAGTGGTGGGAGGGAGGATGACGAGGATGCTTGGTCTGGGTTCGTCGGGTGGGTCGGGTGGGATGCGGGGGGTCGGGAGGTTGCTGCTTTTCCGGCTTGGCTGGGGGCGGGTGCGCCCTTTTGTCGTCTCGTTCGCTTGGGTGGGACTGGAGGTGGCGGGGCTGGGGGGGCATGGGGTTGGAAGAAGGGGTGCGTTGCTTGCTGGTCTGGATCCCTCAGTGGGGGTTCTGCCGGTGTTTGCATTTTCGCTTTCGCGTGGCTGCGTATGATGTCGGCGAGCTTGCGTACGGTCTCCGGGGGATCTGTTGGCCATGGCAGTGCGGCGGGGCTGTCGTCGAAGGGGTGGTGTAGGTGGTAGTTCCTCATGGCCTTGGCCTGCCTGACCCAGGCCTCTGTGGGTTCCGGTGTGTCCGGGCCGTTGGGGGAGCCTTGAGCCCAGTAGAGTGCTGTGTGGAGGGCTTCCCAGGGGGCGCCTTCGCGGCCTGTGAGGGTGGTGGCTTGGAAGAGGCGCTGCTGGCCCCGTGGGGGGTCTTCCGGGTCCATTTCCGGGGTATAGGCCTGGGCCGCCATGAGGACTCCGTGTGCCCAGTGGAGGACCCACCATTGGGTGTCCGCTTTGAGGATGTGGATGGCGGGTTGTTGGGGGGGGGTGTCCAGGGTGTCCCACGATGCAATGGCTAGTGGTATCCTGGAGCAGTGGAGGTGTGGGGGGGCCTTGCGGCTTAGGAGTTGATCGATGTGGAAGGGGGTGACGGGATCGTTGGGGCCTTGGGGCGGCGGGGGCATTGCTGGGATGGTTGTGGGGTCCCAGTGGCGTTCGTGGGCGGCGAGGGTGTACAGGGCGGCGGTGATGATGTGGTGGGCTTGGCCCTCCAGGACGATGTGGCGCTCGGTGCCGAAGTCCTTTGGTAGGTGGGCTGCGGGGTGGAGGGTGATGTGGGCCAGGGCGCGTTGGTGGGCCTTTTTTCCCCCGTCTGGGGCCTGTGTCCGTTTGTCCCCCGGGATGTGTTGGTGTTGGTGTTTTGGTGGGGGTGGTCCCAGGGCGAGGGATTCCACACAGTGGAGGGGGATGGCGTGTTCCCTGGACCTGTTGGGCAGGATGTATATGCCTGGGTCTCCCGGTACGGTGCCCAGGTACATGTTGCCCGTGATGGTGGGGGCCGGCAGCGGTTGGCGCAGGGGCGAGGTGCATGGGGTGGAGCAGGGCGGGTCATGGTGCTCACACCGGGGGTGGTCGATGCCGTACGGGGTGACGTGTACGGCGAAGGGTCCAACGGCGCGCTGGAGTTTGTGGGGTTGGATGTTGTGGAGGCGCGCCACCGCCCGTGTGTGGGAGCGCCCTTCGCTGATCCATACGGCGTCTGCCCGCGACGCCGCTGGGTTCAGGCAGTCCGTGGTGATGCCTGTGATCGTGCGGTTGTGGGTGGTATCTGATACCCTGGCGGGGGGGGCGCCGATGCGGGGGATGGTGTGGTCGTCGTGGAGGGTGCGGGCCTTGCGCCTCGCTTCGTGTCGGTGCTGGGCCTCCTGGGCGTGGGTGTGCACACCCGTGTGTTTGGGCTTCTTGTTGGGGCGGTCCGCTGTGTGGAACGGGGTGGGCCAGGAGGGGGCGTGGTGGAGGGTGGGGTGTGGGAGGTCCCCCCGTGTTGCCCATGTGTACAGGGTGGTCGCGGCGGCCCCTTCCGCCTGTATGGTGTATCGCTCGTCGTGTCGGCGACGGGTGACGAGGACGTTGGGGGCCGTCAGCTCATACACCTGTGTGGTGTGGGGGAGGTGGCGGGTGACGGTGATCTTGGCGGCGTCGTTCTTGCGGGTGGTGGTGTGGGGGATGATGTAGTGGGTCGCCCATTCATCCTGGGGGGTGTGCTCCGTCGGGTCTAGCTTGAGCGGGGGGTGGAGCGGCTTCGGTGTTGGGGGCTTGTCTTGGCCCTTCGCGTGGGGCGCCACTTTGGTTTCGACCAGGTATTGTGGGCCCCAGGTTTCCGGGGCCCCTACCTGTGTTGCTGCCGCTGTTGCGGCTTGGAGGAGGGCGGTGGTGTTGGTGTCTAGAGGGGGGGGGGCCGGTTGGGGGGTGAGGGTGTCATGGTCTTGGTACGCCCACCAAATTGTGTAGCCTCGTTGGGTGTTGCGGTGCGGGGTTTGGGTCTGGGCTTGGTGGATGGATAGGGCGGTCTTGATGTCCTCCGCTGCTTTTGGGTTTTCTGGGTGTGGCGTAGGCCCATACTCCCGGGGCGTGTATGCCGTGTGACGCTTGGCCTACTCCTCGTATCGGTTGTAGGGTGTGGTGGGTGCGTGTGAGCCCTAGGTGTTCTTGGAGGAGGTCCCCTCGGATATCCTCCCGTCGTTGCTGCCAGGTGTGTGTGTGGTCATTGGGGGCAGGGTAGGTGATGACGATGGCCTGCCAAGGGGTGGGGCCTGGATGCACCGTCATAGGTGCCGACGATGCTTGCGGGGGTATGTGGACGGCGTGGGCGGGGGCTGCTGTTACGGGGTCTCCTTCCGTGGGTGTGATCGTGGCATCGCCTTGGACGGTGAGGAGGAGGTGGTGGCGGTCTGTCGGTAGTGCCCAGGTGGTGGTGGGCTCTGCGATTGAGTGGAGGCGGATGGCCTGGAGGCCCGGTGTGATTTCGTCCCATCGGAGTGTGCCGTTGTGGACCGCCCATTCCCGCGGCAGGTCTCGAAACCCGTTTCGGTCTGGGGTGGTGCGGTGTTGTGGGGGGAGCTCCATTGTGGTGATGGGGTGGGTGAGGGGCTCTGTGCGGGGTTGGTCTTGTGTGGTTGATGGTGATGGTGCCTGGGGCATGTCTTCGTCCAGTTGCTGGGGGGCTTTGGCCTCCTGGAGCTCTGCACTGATGGCGGCGAAGACATCTCAGAGGGTGGGGGAGGCGGGGGGGTGGGGTGCCGGATCGTCCCAGGTGATGTGGTATTCCTCCGGGTTCTCGGGGCTTTGCTGTACGGTGATGGTGGCTGTGGCGTCGTCTTCAGGTGTCCATCGGTGCGGATTGTGGTCGAGGGGGTGGAGGGTGACGCTGTGGCGGTGTTTCCAGCTGTGGAACGCTAGGAGGGCGTGGAGGCCGTGTCTGGTGTCCCCGGGCGGGCGGGGGTAGGTTTCGGCTGCTGCCTCCTGGAAGGCGTCCGCGGTGCCTTTCCAGGTGTCGTCCCAGAGAAGGTCTTCCTCTGTGCCCCACTCGTTGTCGTACCTTTTCTCCTGCTTCCACCCCTGGAGGGTCGCGTGGTCCTCAGGGAGGTCTCGTTGGACGGACTGGTAGTACTGCTCGGCGTCCATGGGGGCTAGGGTGCTGGCCAGCGTGGCGTAGATGTCCTTTGGGGGGGGGGGCGGTGGGGGCGTGGCGGCGCGGCCGGGGTCGGGCTCCTCTCGCTGGTGTTCCGCGTTCCGGTCTGCGGTGGACGCGGGGGATATGGGGCGTGGTGGCATGGGGTGGTCGGGCTCTTGCGGTTCCGTGGGTTGCTGGTGGGCTTGTGGGCGCGGGGCCGTGGCTGCCAGTAGGTGTCGGATGGCCGGGAGGATGTCGAAGTCGTCTTCCCAGCAGTGGGCTGGAGCGCACGCCCTGTTAGGGGAAGCGGGGGGGGGCGTGTTGCGGAGCGGTGTACGATAGGGTGGGCGACGCGTGCGGGTGGTGGCGTGCTCGCTCTGCCGTTCTGTTTCCCGCGGGCCCTGACCTTGGGGGTGGTGGTGTTGGTGATGTTGGTGGTGAGGGTGGTGTGGGCGCCGGAGTGAATGATTGTGTCGGTGGCGGCGCTGTTGGCGAGGGTGGTATGGGCGTTAGAGTAGATGAAGCTGGTGCTGGGCTATGGTTGATGGTGGTTAGCTGGTGGGTCAGCTGTTGTCGCTGTCGTCGTCGCCGGTGGTGTTGGTGTCTCTGATGACGAGGTGATGGTCGGTGAGCATGGCGTGGGTGACGTATGGGCGTATGTGGTGTTGTCGGCGGTAACGTTTGTGGGCCGGATGTGGCGGTGGTGGCGAGGGTGCTGTAGTTGACGGGTGGTGTGGCCCACTTCGCCTCCTGTGGTGGAGGTGTGATGGGTGCCGTGGTGGTGTCGGCGATGGTGGGGTGCCGCGGGTGGTGTATTGGTTGTTGGTGGTGGAGATGTTCCTGGTTTGTGGGTAGTCCCTGTCCGGCGGTGGTGGTGTTGGTGGTGTCGGTGCTCGTTGAGGCCGTTGGCGACGCCGGGGGTTCCTGGTCTCGCGTGGGGTGGTGGTGGCGGTGGTGAGCGTAGGCGGTGCCATGGCGGTGGTGCCATTGACGGTTCGGCCGGGCGTGCTGGTGCCGGTTTCGGGTGTAAGTGTGGTTCGGGGTGCGGCATTGGTGGGTGGCTTTGACGGCGGGTGGCGTGACTGGTGGGTGGCAGCGGTAGGGGGGTGTCGGTTGTTGGTGAGGCTGTCGTTGTCGGTGTCCCGGTTGGTGCCGGTGACGGTGTCGCTGGCCGTGCAGATGGTGGGGGGGACTCGTACCCTGGGGTTGCCGTGGCGTTCGGTCGACGGTGGTGCTTCCGGTGGTGTTCGTGTGAGTTGGCCGGGAGTGGTGTCGGCGTTGCTCTGGCTGGTGGCGTGTGTGCGGGCTGTGTGATTTTTGCGTCCGGGGTCGGTGGCGTTGGTGACAGTGGTGTGTTGGGGGTCGGCGCCGGTGGTGACGGTCCGATGGTGAGGGTGCCGGGGACGTTGGGTGGGTCCGCGCTGTTGGGCCTTCTCCTCGCCATTCCTGGCGGAGGGTGCTGGCGGTGGTGTCGCTGGTGGCGAGGGTGTGGTGGTGTTGCTGTGGTGTTTTGTGCTGCTTGGGTGGGTGGTGGGGACCCCTGGTTGATGTTGACGTTGCTCCGGGTGATTTTGATGCGCCGGGTGCGATGGCGTGTGGCGTTGTGGTTTCTACCCTTGGTTGGGGGCCTGGTGGGCGGCGCTGGTGGCGTTTGTTCGCCAGCCGTGGTGGCGTCCTTGGTGGTGTCGTCGATGGGGGCGCCCTAGGTGTTACTCTGTGCCGGGGTCGTGGTGGTGGTGTTAGGGGTGTTGTGGGTGATGGTACCTTGGTTCGTCTTTGGTGGGGTTGGCGGTGGTGTGTCTCGCGGTGGTCCGGTGGCCTGTGTGCCGGTGTTCGGTCGTTCCGGGCGTGCCATTCGTGGCTGGTGTTTGGCCGGTCTGTGGTCCTGGTGGTGTCGGCTGTCCGTGGGTCCGTAGTGACAGGTGTTGCTGCGGTTGCGGTTTAGGTTGACCTTGCTGCGGTTGGGTGGTGGTGTCGCCGTGTTGCCGCTGTCGGTGGTGCCGGTGTTGGCGTTGGTGGGGGTGCTGCCAGGGGAGCTGTGTGTGTTGGCGTTGTAGGGTGTTGTAAGTGCTGCCCTGGCGGTGTTCTGACGGCGGAGGGGGGACCTCGCCACTCCTGGCGGAGGTTCCCACGTGCGTCGTTGGCTGGTGGGTTGGCCTTGGCCCCCTCGGTGTCCTTGCTGCCGATGGTGTCTCACCGGGATGCGGGATGGGGGATGCTCCGGGTTGCTGTCGGTGAGGTCGCACTGCCGGTGGCGCCGTCGGTGGTGCCGGTGGTGAGGTCGTTGCGGGCGCTGCTATGGTTCACGGTGTCTCTGATGTTGTTGACGCTGCTGGTGGTTGGTGTGGGTCTGTGTGTGGTTTGTCAGTGGCTGCTGCTGGTGCTGGTGGTGGTTCTGGGTGCGGGCCGGTGGGTGGCGCGGTTGGAACGCCTTGGGTGTAACTTGGCCGCTGGGTGGTTTCTTGTGTTGGTCCGTTGTTGGTTCCGGTCGTCCCCGTTGGTGAGGATGTTGTGGTGTTCGGTTTGGGTGTTGGCGGCGGTGCAGGTGTGGGTGTCGCAGTTCCTGGCCCTGGGTCTGGGCGTGGCCGTTCGGGCGTTGCTGGGTGTGGGGTTCGCCTCTCCTGGCTGAGGGCTCGGTGGCGTTCGTTCGCCAGCCGTGCTGGCGTCCTTGGTGACGCCGTTGGTGGGGTTGCCCTAGGTGGCGGGGCCGTGGTGGTGGTTTTGGGGGCGTTGTAGGTGACGGCACCTCGGCCCGTCGTTGGTGGGGTTGGTGGTGGTGTGGATAGTGCCGTGGGTGTTGGTGGCGTTGGTGTTGCCGAAGGCGAGGGTGCCTTATGTGTTACTTGGTGGTTGGTGTGTGTTGTGGTGGTCTGTTGGCGTGGGCGTTGTTGGTGTTGGTGCTGGGCGCGGCCTGTGTTTGGGTGGTCGGCGGTTCCGGGCGTGCCACTCGTGGCCGGCCGTCGCGGTGTTGGTGACGGTGCTGGCAAGGGCGCCGCCGGTGGAGCTGTGGCCGATGTGGGCGCTGCGGGTGTTGCCCTGGTGGATGGTGGTGTTCTGACGGCGGGGGTGGGACCTCGCCACTCCTGGTGGAGGTACCCATGGGTGTCGCTGGCCTGTGTGTTGGCTCCCTTGGTGTTGTTGATGCCGATGGTGTCGTACCGGGCGGTGTTGCCGTGGCGATTGCTGTTGACGCTCTGGTTTGTCGGTGCTGAGGCCGTACTGCCGGTGTCGGTGTCGGTGGTGCCGGTGGTGAGGTCGTTGTGGGCGTCGCTATGGTTCTCGGCGTCTCGGACGCTGCTGATGCTGGTGGTGGTTGGCGTGGGTCTGTGTGTGGGTGGTCAGCGGCTTGCGTTCAGGGCGGTGGTCGGTTTCTGTGGCTCTGTCTGGGGGGGTGTGCAGTAGGTGGTGTGGTCCGCTGGTGCTGCTGTTGGTGTAGGTGGCGTAGGTGTTGCTCCGGGTGGTGTCGTGGGTGAGGGTGGTGTTGGCGGCGCCGGTGGTGTGGGTGTCGCCGGGGACTGCATGGTGGTTCCGGGCGCGTGCCCTCGCTTCCCCTGGCCGGGGCTTGGTGGTTTGTTGGCTCACCGGCTGTGGTGGTTTTGGTGTCCTCCGGTGGCAGAGGTTGCTGGTGGCGACGCTGATGGTGGGGTGTTGCCGGCGATGGTGTGCTTGATGTCGTTGGCGTGGGTGATGTAGGTGCTGGAACCGGCGGTGGCATGCGTAGGTGTTGTAGGCGTTGGTGCCGGCGGTGACGGTGTTGGTGAGGGTGTTGTGCTGGCTTGATTTTTGGCGGTGTTGGTGTTTCCGATGGCGTGGATGCCGGTGGCGGTGGTCCTAGGTGCGAGCCGGTGGGGGACCGGATCGGCTGGGTGCGGTCGTTGGTCAGTGTTGGGTGGCTTTTTGTGTTGGTTTGTTGTTGGTGAGGGTGTCCCTTGTTCTAGTGTTTTGGTGGGTGCTGGGGTCGCTGGTGTTGCCGATGGTGCTTCCGCTGGTTTCGGGTGTGTCCGCTGGTGAGGGTGTCGTGGCGTCTGGTTTGGGCGTTGGTGGCGGTGCTGGTGTGGGTGTCGTAGTGCCCGGTCCTGGTGTCGGGCGTGGCCGTTCGGGTGTTTCTGGGTGTGGCCGTTCGCCACTCCTGGCTGCGGGCTTGGTGGGTCCTCCTTTGCGTCCTAGCGGCTTCTGGCGGCCCTGCAGCCCCCCTGGCGGGGGGGGGTTGCTGGGTTCCTGTTGTTTGGGTTTGTGTGTGTTGTGTGTGTGGTGCGGGCGGCGCCTGCGCTTTGGTGTGTGGTGTGCGCTTGTGGGGCTCGTGTCGGTGGCGGTTGTGGGTGTGTGTGTTGTGTGCACGCTCGGGCGTGTGTGCGGTGTGTTGGTGGTGCGTTTGGGCGCCTGCCCTCGCCTTTGCGGGCGTGGTTTAGCGGCCCTGTTTGGTGTGGGGGCTGTGTGTCGTGCCCCCCCCCCTGTCTCGGCTGTGTGGTTCCCCGCCCCCCTCGGCTGGGGTCTGTTGGTGGTGCGTCCCCTTGCTGTCCCCTTTGCGTGCCCTCCTCCTTCTGTCTCTTTTCCGTGTCGCTTGGGGCGGTGTCGTGCCCGGGCCTTCCCGGCTGTGGTGTGTGGGGGGGGGTCCTTGTCGCCGGCTCGGGTCCCTTCCCCTGGTGTTTCCCCGTGGGGGGGCCGGTGCTTGCACTCCCCGTCAGGGTGTAACTCTGTTGTACGGATGCCGTCCATGGACCTGTTCCGTAGCCAGGTACTCCAGCCGTTCCCCACACCGGGGTCGGGTACACTGTGGGTCGCTGGGGAGTCCTTGCGGGACAGGCGCGTCTCTTGCCTGCCCCGATGGACGGTGTGCCCTACCCGCAGCCCCTCGCTGGGCCCGAACCGCAGTACGTGCCGTGGGGAGTGCTCTTGGTCAGGCCCATTGGTCACCCCCCCAGGCCGGTGCCACCGCGGGCCGCTGACCAACGGTCCCGGGCGTATCCCACCTTATTGCGTGTGCTCAGGTGGGGCCGATACGGTCACCGGGGGGGCCCCCAAACCCCTGAGGTTGGGTCCCTCGCCTGCGCCCCCCGTGGGCCCTTTTCGTCCCGCCCCCCTTTTCGCTGTGCGGTTTGCGGTGGTTGGTGTCCCGTCTCTCCGGGGTGGGGTGGTGGTGGCGGGGGGGGGGGGGTGTTCGCTGTTCCTGGCTGTGTTGCTTGCGGGCGTGTCGCCCCCTCCTCTGGTCGTGGTTCGCCGCCGGTTTGTGTGTTTGTGGCGCGGTGCGTGCGCGCGTGGTGTCTGTGTTGGTGTGTGGTGCGTGGTTTGTGGTGTGTGGTGTGCGGTGGTGGTGTGTTGGTGGGGTTGTGGCGGGTGTGTGGTGTGGTTGGTCCCTCGCCACTCCTGGCGGAGGTTCCTGTGTGCTACTCCCCGCCACTCCTGGCTGGGTTTCGCTGCCTGTGGTGTTGTGCGGCTCCCCGCCACTCCTGGCTGGGGTTCCGCCGCCGGCAGTGGCGTGTGGTGTGTGGTGTGTGGTGTGTGGTGTGTGGTGAGCGGTGGCGGTGTGTTGGTGGGGTTGTGGCTGGTGTGTGGTGCGGTTGGTCCCTCGCAACTCCTGGCAGAGGTTCCCGTGTGCTACTCCCCGCCACTCCTGGTTGGGTTTCGCTGCCGGTGGTGGTGGGCGGTCCTCGCCACTCCTGGCTGAGGTCTCCGGGCGGCGGTGGTGTGTGGTGGGGTTGTGGCTGGTGTGTGGTGTGTTTGGTCCCTCGCCACTCCTGGCGGAGGTTCCTGTGTGCTACTCCCCGCCACTCCTGGCTGGGTTTCGCTGCCTGTGGTGGTGTGCGGTTCCCCGCCACTCCTGGCTGGGGCCTGCTGGCGGCGGTGGTGCGTGGCGCGTGGTGTGTGGTGTGTGGTGTGTGGTGGGCGGCGGTGGTGTGTTGGTGGGGTTGTGGCTGTGGTTGGTCCCTCGCCACTTCTGGCGGAGGTTCCTGTGTTCTACTCCCCGCCACTCCTGGCTGGGTTTCGATGCCGGTGGCGGTGGGCGGTCCTCGCCACTCCTCGCTGAGGGCCCTGGGCGCGGTTTCCCGCCACTCCTGGCTGGGGTTCGCTGGCGGCGGCGGTGTGTGGTGGGGTTGTGGTTGGTGTGTGGTGTGGTTGGTCCCTGGCCACCCCTGGCGGAGTTTCCTGTGTGCTACTCCCCGCCACTCCTGGCTGGGTTTCGCTGCCGGTGGTGGTGTGCGGTTTCCCGCCACTCCTGGCTGGGGCCTGCTGGCGGTGGTGGTGCGTGGTGTGTGGTGTGTGGTGATCGGCGGTGGTGTGTTGGCGGGGTTGTGGGTGGTGTGTGGTGTGGTTGGTCCCTCGCCACTCCTGGCGGAGGTTCCTGTGTGCTACTCCCCGCCACTCCTGGCTGGGTTTCCCTGCCGGTGGTGGTGGGCGGTCCCCGCCACTCCTGGCTGGGGTCCATTTAGATTCCCCAATGATACATTGATGCCCTGTGCCTGTGCCTGTTTCATGGTGCAGAGGCCACAGCAAATTTGTTTTTGCTGATTACGGTCCTGCTGCTGCGCTACTCTGCAGCAGGCTGGCCAGGGCTATGGCCATTACGGTCTATATTCGGATTTTGGGGCTACTGGTGCCCCTACCTTCAGCTTGGGGGTCTATAGGGGTATTTTGGGTTTTCAACCTCTCCTTCACCCTCTCCGAGAGTATTGCAGTCGCTGGGGCTGCATTATGATCGATTTCAACGTCGTTGCCAAGTTTGGCCCCCCATCCGGGGTTGGGGCCCTTATATTGCCTTCGTTGCGGCCTCCATCCTGGACTACCTGACTGCTGAGTAGCCCTTGGTCTGGGGGGTTGTGGCGGGGCGGGCTATCGAGGTCTGGCGCATCCACGTCGATGTGTGGGTGGTCCTGGGCGGGCTGGGCTTTGCTGGGCGGTGCCGGGTGGTCCCGTGGGTGAGAGGTGGTTGGTCCTGGGGTGTCACGGGTGCTTGTGGCGGGGAGGTCTTGCGGTGGGTGTTCTTTGGGGGTGCTCTGGTGGTGTCTTGGAGGATTGTGGACGGAGATGGGGGGCGTACGTGGGGCTTGGAGCACCTTAGTGGACCTCTGGGTCATGCATGGCATGGTAATAGATGTGACGCAGCATGTGTTCCCTGGCTGTGGGGTCGGCGAGTTGCTCTGTGTGTGTCAACAGGAGGCCCTTGCGGTGTATCCTTTGGGCCGCTGCTCTAGGAACTGCCTCTAGCTGCAGGTGCGCTGCTGCCTCCATCGGGTCCTACGCGTGTTTGATGAGGTGCCGTTGCAGGGACTGGGTCACCGCCCCTCTCATAGTGGCCTGCCTGATCAGGGGATCCCTGATGAGGTGTTCGGTGGCCTGGTGTACGTGGGTGTGGGTCGGCCAGCCTTTGTGTTGCTGTAGGGTTTCCGCAGGGGACCAGCCGACCAGTGTCTCCCTGCCCGTACGGAGGGGGCATATCTTGAAGTGTTCCCAGTCCTCCGGGGTGGTGTGGTCGCATTGGCAGCCGGTGTGTCCTTCCGGGACGTGGAAGTGCTGGCGGACGAGCCATCGGGCGACCCTGGTGAGGAATGGTAGTTGCTCCTTGAGAAGCTGGATGCGTCCCCTCTGCAGGTGGGCCGGAACGCGCGCTGGGCGTAGCGCTGACTGGTAGAGGGGGACTTTCAGTTTCTCCTTGAACTCTTGGATATGCGCTCGGCTGTTCGTGTCGCCGAGCACGCGGGCCAGATGTTGGATGGAGTTGGGGTAATGCTATGCTCTGTCGTGTGAGGTATTGGGGGCGTCCTCCGGTAACCAGTCCGGCGTCTGGTGGGGTTCCGGCTTGGGGGGTATGTGTTGGAAGTGTGTGGGGTTTCGGTCCAGGTCTGGCACGTGGGGGGTCGGTAGGTGCGTAGTGCGCTGGTGTACTGCCTGGATGTCAACCTTGACATTTCCGTATTGGTGGCCGTGAAACTCCTGTTTCACGATGTGAACTTGGACGTAGGGGAGAAGGCTGCGGAGGGCTTTCCAGAGCAGCAGTGCCTGGATGCCGAGGCTCGTCGCCGTGGCTTTGTGGAGTGGCTGTCCTGCTATGCCGAGGAGTAGGTCGACCGTGGCGTCCACTACGAACCAGACCCAGACGGCCTGCGGGAGGAGGGCGGGTGGGTGGGCCGCGACTTTGGCGATGGCCTCGGTAATGGCCCCCAGTTCCCCGTGGGAGGAGGCCCCGTAGGTGGTGTGGCCCGTGTAGTGGTCCATGTGATATTGTCCCTCGGTGTGGGTCAGTTGCAGGGTGGCCCCCCCGGTGAGGGGGCTGAGGGCACACTTGCCTGAGGCTTCGGTGAAGAAGACTAGGTCCGCCGCTGATGGTTTTGGGAGGCGAGATGGGTTCACGGGCAGGTAGTCGTATATGGCCAGGCCTGTGGTGAGGTGGGTCACCGGGGTTTTGGGCTGCAGGACGGGGGTGGCGTACACCCCTATTCCGTTGGAGATGATGCGTTTCGCGCGGGGGGACATGGCTATGAGTCCTTGTTCCGGTTGTCCTTGTGTGAGGTAGGAGTAGATGTAGTGGAGGATGTAGGCCGTGTCCGGGTTCACGTCTCCGCATGTGAGGGTTTGTGTTAGGTGTTCTGGTGTGTGGCAGGAGTGGTCGAGCGTATTGTAGGGGTGCTGACGCTTGCCCGTTCTGCCTGGTTCGTGCATGCTGCAACAGATTGCGATTCCTGCGGTGTCGGGGCGGGGCCTGGGGTGCTTTGTGGTGAATAGCCATTGCAATTCGTGGTTCGGGTTCCACACCACTGTGAAATTTGTATCGGCGTGGTGGAACCACAGGGCCACCCATGCGTAGGCCTGTGGTGGTAGGTGGGCTGTGGGCTGGGTGTGGTGGCATGCTATGAGGTGCAATACGGGCCATGGTGTGGTGGGTACGTTGGGGTCACAGGCCCAACATGTGCGCGGCATGTGTTGAGAGTCGTGGAGGACCACCAGTAGGTCCTCAGCGGTCATGTGGCGTTTCCGTATGCCCCACTGTGCCCCGTGGTGGATGACGGTGGTCTGCGTGGGTTTGGCCTTATTTGGGGACAGTAGTAGGGTTAGCGGTGGGACCTGGCTTGTCACCAGGGGGACGGGTTTGTGCTTCGAGCCGGTAGGTGTGTAGGGCTCTGTCGCCGGGACGGAATAGTGAAGCGGTACCCAGAACCCCACGGCTAGGGTAGGGCATACAACCGGTCTCCGGTCCACTAACCCCATGTACGGAAAGGAAGACGCCCGTTGACGCCCGGTGCGAGCCCGGCGGGAGCGTGTTCCGTGCCGTAAAGCCCCGCATCGGCAACCGATGCGCCGCCAGCGGAGATTTATATATCAGAATATCAGGAATCAACAGGGTTTTATTTTCATATTGTTTCCGTCAATTTTCACGCTTCCGTTCTGATACTCACTGTTTTGACAGCTGGCGGTTAGTTCGCGACTTTAGCGTAACCGCCAGTTTAACTGTTATATACAGATATTTTAGCGCAATCCGTGACGAAGTCTCTAAAGTCTTCAGGAATTGCATTGATGCATCTGCAATTTTCACATTGTACACTCGCAACCTTAATCCGAATTTTTCAGGATGTCGAAATCGGATTTTCGACTTCGACATCACCGCACTTGATTTCACCTCTTTCGAGTGGACCTACGTGCTTCCCTATGCACGAATCAACTTTCCTTTTGTTTTGCCCTCCTTTTGTCTTAGAGATATGGGCAAAACAAAGTTGATTCGTGAGGCCACTTGTGAGGGTCATATCTCGTGCCGCTTGCGAGGAATGACAATAAGGAAACATGGGATGTATTCACAATACTCCCGACGTAATTTAGGAAGCTTTATACGCCTTGCGTCTCCACACGTGCGCGCTAGCGTAATGGATCATGGTCAAGAGGGTAGAGTTTGCGTTATAAATCTTTGGCCATGATATTGCGTGCGTTAAGATGACTTTCTAGTGTAGCGCGCGAGTGTTGATGTTGCATAGGACCTTTCCTTGAGTTCTTATGAGCGATTGACACAAAGTTATGCCCTTGGAGGGGCATGACATATCGTGGGGGGAGCTACCTTTTTGGGCAGTATGTGGTATGTGCCATGTGTTGTATTGCGTGCCCATTTGGCGGGTTTGGCTAAGAGCGATACACCCACCAATGGACCTCATATTGCACGACGCCCTTCCTGATACTCCCCACGATCAGTTGCAAGCCTAACCTTCGTGGAGGAAAGCTTGTGTGGCGATCCAAAAGCGATGCGTTAGGAGCAAGGTGTGTGTTTTGCAATTTTCCATATTTTCATGTGCCCACTTGGGAAGTAGCGCTCGTGACCTTTTAAAGCGCCCCAAGTGGAGCACATATGTGGAATCGAAGGTCATTGGTGTCAAGTCATTGTGTTTAGAAGGATTGGTTGATTACTCAATCCAAGCCGAAGATATTATAATATATTTGTGCGCCTTTCAAGGCACTTTTGGGTTTTTTTCCGCCAATATTGCTGTTTTTTGCCCGTCATGATGTCAAGTGGCGACCGTGTATCTCAACGTTGCGCCCAATTGACATCATGACCCAAGTATGTTCTGAGGGTACATACTTCGGTGCCCAACATATCTTGGACCCGGCGAATAACTCCTCTTGGGCTTGGCATACCGTGGCCGCCATGTTGGCAATTTGGGACTATCCCAAATCATGGGCTCACTTGGCGACCCTGCCATTCCAAAAACCGGCGGAGTCGGGCGACGCCCAAAAGATATCTTGGACACATATGACTTGATACCAATCCTATGGCACACTCCGGTCCAAGTCGGGCATGTGCCTCATTTGCCCCAACCATGAGTGTGCGCATTTTCGGCCATTTTGAGCAATTTTCCACATTTTCTGCCCGCCGTGCACCATGTTCAGCCACCTCGTGCACGCCGGACTCATGGACCAATGGACCATATATGACATGGGTCTTATGGACATTGGTCCCCATGGTTCACACACCACGTGGACGAAGCGGAGCAACCTTCGTTAAGGTGCTAGCCCAAAGTGAGTGTGGACAATTTTCCCATTTTGGCATTTGTGGACCCGATTGGGATTGTCACCACGCCAAGTGGCATGGAGGTCTTTGGGAGCCAAGTGCATGGGAGACTCTGTTGGACTCCCGGTGGATCGCGTATGGAATGGCAGATCTGATCTCCAAGCCTGCGTGGAGATATACTATTGGGAGCCCCCCCGAATTTTGGCTCATTTTGAGTAGCCAAAATGACCCCCTTTTGGGACCCCAATTTCACCCCTCCGTGTGGTCAATTGGCGGCCCCATATCTCAATGCCCACAGGGAGTCCGGACCTCATTCCAAGTTGTACACTCAGATAAAAGTCCTAGGTCCTGCCTCCTAGCCTGTGAGTTCTTGGCCTTGCCCTGGCCGGGCAAGCCACGTGTAAGAATGACGCCAATTCTGGTGATTTTGGCATCATGACCCCACTTGACGAATCCGTGGTGCCCTGATGCCGGGATCTCAGAGGGAACCAGGTTGGGTGAGGGCTCCAGGGAGTTTGTACTCGAAGGGCATAGGGTCAGTTGCCTCGTCCCTACCTCTGGCAGGTCCGAACGAGGGGTCAGTTTTGGACATTTTTGAGCTAATATCAGCTTGGGCTGAAACAGCCCATTTTCAGCTACCAACTCCTAGGGGATAATGGCGGGGCCATATCTCTCGCTCAGAGGGAAGTTGGGACCTGCCGTTAAGGGAGCATAGGGATCCACTGTCCGTTGGCCTTGGAGCTCCTTGGTTCCCAGGAACTCGCCTGTGGCTGGGCGAAACACCTCCCCTATTGGCAGGGTTTCAGGGTCCGGACTGAGCAGGGCATGGGTTATGTTTGAGCCCCCGCCCCCACCAGCCACTGAGAGGGTCGGACCTGCAATTGGGATACGAGTTGGGACTGAGTGTCTATTGTCCTGTGATGCCCTTACCCCAGTCCAGTCTTGACCCCATGTGTACATATCCTGATGTGTTGCTGTACATACTTTTGTTCCCTTGTTTCAGAGTGGCAAGGATCCTGAAACGCTTTGTCACATGACACAAGCGTAATGATGTGCTTGTGAGCGTAGTGCTTTGCCTGCCTGCTCACCTGTGCGTGTCCACCGCAGCGTCCCGTGGCCAGGCCCCCCACGGGAACGCGTCAAAAGTGTTTCACCGCCGCGGGGTTACCCATCCCTCGCGTGCCACTCGGGGCCACCAACCCCGAGCAGCGCAGCGCCGCAGCTCGCAGCTCGCAGCTCGCAGCGCAGCGCAGCGGCTCGCAGCGCCGAGGCCGTGAAGGAAGTGCAGGGACCAGAACTCCGTCATCAACGAGTTCCCTCGGCCGACCTGCAAGGCCGCACACCCAGCAACAGCAACCACTTCCACAACCACCGGCCGACCAGCACCGGCCGCACTCCCAGTCCAGTGCTACATCACCCACCTCAACAACCACCCCAGGAGCACTCCATCGAGAGCAACGATGGTGAATTGGGATGAGGCGGGCAAGACGTGGCCGCAGCCCCACCCCCATGCGGCGCGCCTACTGCGTGGGTTGCTGTCGGGGCAGCAGTACCGCCACAGCAATCCCCAGTGCAAAGGCGGCATGCCCGGGAGCTTCGAGCTCCGCAGGACATGGGCGAGGACCGCCTGCGGGCAGTGGAGGAGTGGCTGCGGGCGGAAGGGTATGAGTACCGCTCCCGCCGCAAGCGTTGAAGGACCTGGACCCGCCCGGACAGGCCCGGCGAAGGGCTGCACCCCGACGGGATTGAGGAGGACGAGAAGCCCAACGAGTACCCGTCGGGCGCCCCGATCAACGTCTCCATGTGGGACATGATCGAGAAGGAGTTCCCGGCGCTGGGGAACGAGCGCAGGCTGCAGGGCAGCAGCAGCGCGTCTCCTGGGAAGGAGAAGCGTTCCGCCTGGGACAGGAGGCGGGACAGGAAGTGGCAGGAGTACCAGGAGTCCCTGGCCGCCGAAGCCGCCCAAGGCGCCAGGGGCGCAACCCCAGCCCACAGCCCCCAACGGGCCAATGGCGGTCACCACCCCGGCCACACCACCCTTGGTGACTTCCTCCAAGTCACCAAGCCTGCCAAGGCCCAGCCCCGTCAGCTGCACCTGAGGAAGTCAGGCCCCAGCAGCGACGTGGAGTCGGCCCACCGCGGGAGGATGCCGGCCGACCAGGCCAGCTCCAGCAGCAGCGTTGCCCCCGACCAAAGGGACGTGGCGCGCGCCTGTGAGCGCCCCTGTTGGGTGCCCTGCAACCTTTGGGTTGCCCGGCAACAGGCCACGCAGCAGAAAGCTGCCCTGGAGGGCGCCGTCGGCATCGCCCAGCAGGAAGCTGCGGAGTGGGCGCATGGCATGGCCATCCACGCCTCGACCGTGGCGGCCATTGCGGCCGGACTCACGGCCGTAGCCACCCATAGGGCAGCGACTGCCCAGGTCAACGGTGAGGTGGCGGCAGCCGACGAGGAAGCCCGCCTGACGCTGGAGGCCATTGCCTGCAAGGAGGCCGAGGTGAAGGCGCTGGAAGAGGCGCTTGCCCAAGAGAGGGCAAAGAAGGAGGCGGAGGAAAGGGCCCACGCCGAAGCAACGGCTAAGGCCCAGGCGGACGCCGCCAAGAAGGACGCCATCGAGGCCGCAAGACGGAAGGTCGCTGAGGAGAGGGCCAAGACGGAGGCGGAGTTGGCGGCGTTGGAAGCGGAGAAGGCGCGGCTGCAGCAGACCCGGGAAGCCGAGGCGGCTCGTGCCCGGGAGGAGGCCGAAAGGCGAGCTGCCGCAGCCACCACCGCCGCAATGGAGGAGGCAGAGGCCAAACTCCGCCGCGAGACTCCCCCGGGAGGATCACGAGTGGAGACCCTTCGAAAGCTTTTCGAAGGGGACGCCTCCTCCAAGATGACGCTGGATGAGGCGGACACGGGCAGCAGTGGGACCATTGGCTCCACTGCCCATCGACGGAGGAAGGACAAGGGGAAGACCCCCGAGAGGCCGCGGAGGCCAGCGGGTGGACACCCCCACGACAGTGACCCCTTCTTCACCGCCAGCGACGGGGATGAACGAGGCCGCCGACATCGCCGAGTGGTGGCTTGGACGGGCGGAGGAGGCGGAGACGTCCCCATGGAGCCGGAAGGTGAGGATGAGGATCTCCCTCCTCCCTACCGGAGCTCGGAGTCTTTCGAGACCGAGACGCCCAGGTGGGGCGACATGGACGAGGAGGACGACATGGACTTCGACATCACGAAGAAGCGCCCATCCTCGGACCCACCGAGGCGACCCGGCGGGGACCCACCAGGACCCCCTGGCGGAGGACCATCAGGACCCCCTGGAGGACGCCCACCAAGTGGACCCCCTGGAGGCGGACCACCGGGCGGGGGAGGACCCCCTGGACCGGGCGGACCAGGCGGAGGCCCTCCTAGAGGACCTCCTGGGGACCCCGACGACCCACCAGGGGACGGCGACCCGGATGCCACCCGGCGGTGGATTGTCTACCTCCGCAGGAGGGTCCAGTTCCTCGAGCGCGAGGTAGACACAGGCAAGGGCGAGATGACTCGCATCGCCAGGGTCGCCGCGCGCGCACAGAGAGAGCTGGACATCGCCAAGATCGAGATGGTCAAGAGCGCCAGTGTCGCCACCGCCACCCAGAAGCTGCTGGACATCGCCAGGGGCGAGACCAGGTCGCTGAACAAGGTCATCAGCGGCCTGCAGCAGAGGCTGGACGCGCTGGAAGCCCGTGGGAGCGTCAGCAGCGACCACCCACCCCTGGAGTCTGGCTCGTCGGACGACGGCTGGGGACCCGGACCAGGTCCAGGCAGACCCCAGGCCCCCGACGGAGCCCCCAGGAGTCGCCCCAGCGCCAGTGTCCCCTCTCTCAGCGCCCCCTCTCACCACAGCGCGGGCCGCCGCAACGAGCGCGTGCCGCCCGGCAGTGGCAGTGAGGATTGGCGTGATGAGTTGCTCAGCGCGGAGTACCACAACCGCCGTGCTCCACCGCGGACACCGGTACGCCCCCAACGCCCCGCACCAGCCCCGGAGCCAATCCTGATGGCTGGTGGACGTTATGGTGGACTCAGGGATGAGGTCCCCAGAGGAGACGTGGGGTGGGACGTCGGCGGAGGTGAGGACCTGGACCTGGACCTGAGGAGTTGGACATCTCCCCGCCGCGTGGTGTACGACGGGAGGCCGCTGAACGCAGCCGCCGGCGCCGTGATGAGGAGGCATACATGGAAGGGGTACGGCGTGAACATCTAGGTTCAGCGTACATGGAGGAACCGCGGCGTAGCCACAGGGATTCCATGGAGGAGATGGACGTGGCGGCCGTGGGAGTCCGTGGGCGAGGCCGATGGGAACCTCGGTCGACCTCGCGGCCGGCGTTCATGGTCTCTAAGGCCGCGGATGCCGCCGTGTGGGAAGACTTGAAGGACATCAAGCCCCCCATGTACGATGGCAACCCGCTCAACCTCGACCGCTTCTCAGAGAAGCTGGACGATTGAGGGGTGACTGTCACTGAAGACATGGATCCCGCGGATGCGGAGAAATATGTCTTCAGACGGTTCAGGTACCGCCTGCCGGAAGTGCTCCAAGAGCTGTACTTCGTGGCGGCCAAGGAGGGGAAAATCAAGAGCCTCAAGGAAGCCAAGAAGTGGCTCAACAAGCAGGAGCGGGTGGACGCTCCGCAGGTGGCTGCCAAGCGGTGGAAGTCCATCAAGCTTCAGCATGATGGACGGGAGATCCGCCTACGGGACTGGCGAGACTTCCGAGGGCAATACACCCTCTTCCGCCGCAACGTGGAGGACTGGAACGAGGGTGACGAGCAGGCTCGCCTGCTCTCCATGCTGCCGGAAGCATGGATCAAGAGGGTCACCAAGGAGGAAGCCAAGAGGGCCAAGCCTAACCACACGGTCAAGATGATGCTCCCCAAAGACTATCATACGAACGTGGTGGCTTGGACGAGGAAGAACGTGGCCCGGATGTCAAACGGCACTCCCTGCGGAACGCTCTCCTTATCACCGTCTCGGGCGATCGCGAGAAGACCGCGATGTGGCGCCTTGACGAGTGTGACGTGAGCGGCCAGACCATCCGTCTGCAGGCTATCCCGGCGCGGATGAGCTGCGACGAGATCCTGGAGTGGGTTGGAGAGGATGTGCTCAAGGAGTACCGGAACCTCCACCACACCTGCGGGTTGAGGCCCGGCAACCGTGACGTCAACTAGATTGGCGAGGGGTCTGGCGGGGAAGCTGCCATGAACCCAGCGGGAGCTGACGGCGATGAGACTCTCGTCGACGATGACGACCACGATGAGCCCGCCGAGATGGCCGTTTGTGCCTTCGTGGCCCACAACGGCGCGGGGAGCAACCGGGGAAACTGGAAGCCCCTGCAGCCGGGTTGGAAGAAGAAGGAGAAGAGGGACCCCCGCCGCATTGGCGACCCTCCGCTGTCCTTCCGGGAGTTCATACGAGCTCACCCTCAGGGCTGTTTCGTGTGTTATGGGAGGAAGAAAGGCTTCAACCATGACCACCGAACATGCCCCACCCACCAGGCCGACACGGAGGCCTACAAGAAGGCGCACGGGTCGAAGAAGCGTGCACCTGCGGGTATCCGGGAGGCCAAAGTGGAGGTGGACAAGGACGAGCTCTCCAAGCTGATGTCCCAGGGGACCAAGTTGGCCAAGGAGATCCAGGAGATCAAGCGGAACTCGGTCCCCAGGTCGGACAACAAGAACAAGGAGAACAACCAGAACGACCAGAACAAGGACAAGGACAAGAAGCCTAGGAATAGGAGGAAGAAGGGTGTCAATGAGGTTGACGCGGAGGAGAATACCCCTACTTCCACAACCAACGCCCCCTAGCGGAGCCCCTGCAGCCAAGGGCCCCAGCTAGGGCGGTCGCAGGATGGTGTCGTGGGAAGCGCCACACCATCCCAATCGGGAGTCGGTAAGCACAAAGGGACTGCCGCGGGCGGAAGGCCTGGTCCGGCACCCAGTCGCGGTGGCGGGGTGAGGGCAAGTGAAGGCACGAACCCTTGCACCCGGCCATCATTCGCGACTAAGAATGTGTTTGATGTACTTCAAGATCTATCCGAGAGTATCGGAGGATCACCCGGACCGCAGCTGGATGCTGCAGATGGGCAGCCTGAGCTTATTGTCCACGACCTGCACCAGTTGCTTGTTGAGCTTCTGGAACGGCCGGAGATCCTGAGCTTGCAGGCCGTGCGCCGAGTTGGGCGTGAGCGGCAGTTGCACCTTAAGGTCCGTGCCTTATGCGGGGAAGTGGAAAAGGTCTTCGACGTGTTGGTCGACACGGGCGCTCAGGTCAGCTTGGTCAAGGCTGGCCTACTTCCGCCAGAGTGTTTGACTGACAGTCGGAAACCTGTCAGGCTGAAGGTGGCGAACGGCCAGTACATGGTTGGAGGCACGAAGGAAGCGGCTATTGGGCTGCAATTCGTGAACTACCGTGAGCTGAGCCGCCCAGACCTCGGCAAGGAAATTCTCCTGCAAGGTCGCTTCTACGAGGCCGAGATGGACTGGGACATGATCGTTGGGTACGACTTCATGATTGAGACGGACTCCGGCGTCCTCCCGGCCCAGGCCTTCATGACCCTGTACCAGGACGACCAGCTCTCGTGGCTTTCGTCACCTGAGCACGATGTGGAATGCCAATGGATCCACCCGGAACGCAATCAGCTCGAAGTGGCCGCGCTGGACACTGAGCCAACTGGTCCTGCAAACCAGGAGTACGGCGTAATGCCAGAAGTGGCGAGCCGAGTTGTCGCGGACCTGGGAGCTTCGGATCTGGCCCTGGATGCGTTCTCCTCAGGAACCTCCGCCCATCTGCGGGTTTGTGAGAAGTACTGGAGCGCCCAGGACTCCGCGTGGAAGAAGCACTGGGGTCCGCATCAGGGCTTGATGTGGATCCATTGCCCCCGTTGGGACATTCCAAGAGCGATAGCGAAGATTCGCAAGGACCGCTCCAAGGCAGTGCTGGTTGTTCCTATGGGATGCACCGAGGAGGAAAGTACCCGACATTGGGTAGTCTCATTGACCAACATGACCTTAAACAAGGTCGTCCTACCGGCTGGAGAGAGTGTCTATCAGGACGCTAAGGGACAGCCCATGCCACCCCAGAGATGGCCAACGGAAATCCCACTATGTGGATGGGGGCCTTGATCAGGCCGACACTACGGATTTCGTGTGTGTCAACCGCATCATAGCAGAGCCATGGCGGCAATGCTTTGCGGTTCCCCCTGTTGACATCGGAGAATCGGAAGACCCCCTCACGGAAGAGGAGTTGGATCTGGTTCAGGGGTATATGGATCAGCCCTTTCACGACTGGGGAAGCCAGCGTGAGGGCAAGGGCCAGGACAGAGCCTGGTGGGAAGTGGACTCGATCGTCTCTGGTTCCTATGATGGGAATACCTTCGTGCAGAGGTTGCTGGATCATATGTCCAGCCAGCACGAGCCAATCTGGGGTAACCCACCCACCTCCGGCGATCTGTTCCGAGGCAAGACCAGAGATGGCGCTTTGGGCCACCTGGGAAGACCGCCTGAGCCGAAACCGAGCGGGGTCGCTACCCCTCAAGTAAGCTCCGTGGTCCAGGTGCCCGGAAAAGCCAAGGCGGAGTCCGATGATTGTCCCATGATCCAGGCATTGAGGGCCAGGCTGAAGCAGAAGTATGGTGATACCTTCTTCAGCGGAAAGCCTGTGTTTCCCCCACCGGTGCGTGGACTGTATGGCGAGGCCAAGATACGACTGAAGCAGGACCCCCGTGTGTATCGCCACCGGGAGTTTGCCCTGAGGGGCGAGAGGAAGGAGGCCATGGAGAAGATCCTCCGTGACTTCATCGAGAGAGGCTGGCTCGAGCCGTGCCACTCTGAATGGGCCTCTCCGTGCTTCGTCGTCCCCAAGAAGGTGGCCGGTGAGTGGCGGCTCGTGGTCGACTACCGCGGCCTAAACGCCCAGACGCAGCACGACAGCTATACGCTGCCCCTCATTGAGGACATGCTGCAAAAACAACACCGGCGGAGGATCTTCACGGTGATTGACCTGAAACATGGTTATCATCAGATGCCTCTCGCCGAGGAGTCCCGTGCATGCACAGCCATGAGCACCCCACTTGGACCTCTCCAGTGGAAGGTGATGCCCATGGGCGTTACAAACGGCAATGTGGCTTTTCAGCGGATGCTGGAGAACCTGCTTGAGCCGGTGCGTGACTGTGCGGACCCCTTCGTGGACGACGTGATCATCGCGTCCGGGGACCCCAGTATGAGCTACGAGGAACTCCTGGAGGCACATGAGAGGGACGTCACTCGAGTGCTGGACCTTCTGGTTCGGCACAAACTCACGGGCAGCAGTGACAAGGCCACCATTGCGGTAAGCGAGGTGGTCTTCGCTGGCCACGTAGTCGGGAACGAGCAGCGAAAGCCCATACCTGGCAAGGTGGCCGCGATCGAGCACTGGGAAAAGTCCAAAACGGTCTCTGAGCTACGGGCGTATCTGGGGTTCTGCAACTACTACTCGGGGTATATCAAAATGTATGCCGAGTATGCAGCCCCCATGACGACCATGCTCAAGGGCAACCGAGAGGAGACCAAAAAGGGGTCCAAGAAGGCTCTGGTCTGGACTGCTGAGTCCGACCGTGCCTTTGAGGGGATGAAGCAGGCGCTGCTATCCGCAGTGGGTCTGCACCTCGTGGATCCTGACCGAGGGCTCGTCCTGCGCACCGACGCTTCCGACTACGCCGTTGGCGCTGTGTTGGAGCAAGTGCTTGACGATGGGAGGCACGTGCCCGTGGCCTTCTGGAGCCGAGTCCTGGCGGAAGGCCAGAGACGGACGTGGACGCCCTGAGAAAAGGAGGCGTATGCCATCGTCATGGCTCTCAGGAAATGGGCTGGGTACATAGCCCTCCATCCCGTCACCGTCTGCACCGATCATCAGAGTCTGCAGTCGTGGCACAAGGAGCACGTGGACACCCCCTCAGGTCCCGCCTCCTGACGGGCAAGATGGCATGAGACCTTGGCCAAGTTCGATCTCACGGTTGTTTATATTCCTGGAAAGGATAACACCGTGGCGGACTGTCTCAGCAGGTGGGCCTATCCCGCCAGCAAGGGCATGACGGATATCTCTGCCCATGGCCATAGGGCTGAGACCGCTGAAGCCAAGAAGATCATTGAAATGGAGTGCCTGATGGAGGAGGAGGGTGTTAAATGCTTCGTCGTCATGGCTGCGGATGCCCCCCTCGGAACGAGGAGGGGCAGAGCGGTCAGAGTACTCGCCCCTGATGGAGCTGAGTCCGACAAGCACCTCTTCCCGGAGTCTTGCCTCCAGGACGACTGGACCGACGACTGCGCCAAGTCTGAGGCCTTTGCGGCCGAGTATAGGGCTGTGACCGACCCTGATGACGGGCAGAAGTGGCCAAAGGGGCTGACTGAGGAAGATGGCAAGCTCTACCGGAACGGTAAGCTGCTAGTACCAGAGTCCCGAGTGCTCGAGCTATGTGAAGCTTGGCACCACCACATGCTGCACCCAGGGGTCAAGAAGCAAGCCCTTGACATGCAGCGTCAGTTCGAGATCGACCAGATCAATCTCTACACCGCCATCAAGAAGGTCAGGAAGGGTTGCTCGGTCTCTCAGGCCTGCAATCCCGATAACCGGAATGTCAAGGGGAAAGCCCAATGGACCCCGGTTCCTGACCAGCCCATGGAGAGCGTGGCCATGGACGTCTTCTCCATGCCCAAAGTGCACATTGGCAAGGAGACCTTTGACTGTGTGGTTCTTTGTGTGGATCGCCACAGTGGCTACGTAGTAGCCGTTCCGGCACGCAAAAGGGGGTTGCTTGCCAAGGAAGTGGCAGTCATGATGATTCGTCATTGGCTGACCGTCTTTGACATCCCCCGCACCATTCGCAGTGACCGAGGGCCCCAGATTACTGGTGGCTGGTTCAAGGCTATGTGTTCCCTTATGGGAATACGTCATGCCAAGAGCATTGCCTATCTCAGCCGGTCCAACGGCCGGGCTGAAGTGGCTGGACGGCAGCTGTTTGAGAAGCTGCGCAAGATTCACATCACCAATCCACGTCGGAACTGGTTTGAGGAGATGTGGCCTGCTCTGAAGGCCCATCATGACACCCCCACCCCAGGTGGTTTGTCCCCTCACCAGATTCTGTTCGGCAGGGACCCCCTGGGTCGGGGACTTCCCTTGTCTGGTGATGGCATGGCTATGGACGCCAAGGAATTCCTCGCGCGGCAAGAGCAAACGGCGCGGGACATCCGCCAGCAGCTCGAGAAGGAGCATGCTGAGCGGCAGAGGTCCGCCCCGAGCTCAACAGCGCAAAATTTCAGGGTGGGAGACCCGGTGTGGGTCATCAGACCCCGCCCTATGGGCACCCACCGCACCAAAACCTGGTTCACACCCGGAGAGGTGGTCCGCAGGATTGGTGAGGACACCTACCGCATCAAGGTGGGTCACGGACAGTTCCGGGAGCGCCACGAGAGTCAACTCCGTATGCGGGAACCCGACCTCTGTGGCCAACATGTGTCCCTGGACTACGCCGCACATGAGGCTGATTCGGACGACGATTATGCTGAGCAGGACGACTATACTGTCGAGAAGATCCTGGCTCAGCGTCCGAACGCCTCGGCACCCGGAGGCCTGGAGTTCAAGGTTCGTTGGCGAGGCTATGGGCCGTCCCACGACACCTGGGAACCCGTCTCCTCGTTCGTGCCGCGGGTCAATACTCCCTTCATGGAGTACATCCGCAAGCACAAGACCAAGATCCATGTCTCGGACTTGGCAGCACTCACCCGGGCGATTGCAGCCAGGGGTGCCTGATCAGCGCCCTGGGCTCTCCCCTGATGCAGTTTGAGCGCTTGTGTGGTCGACGGATCGTCCCTCACTTGCTTGCTGTCCTCCATCTTTCGGTGACCTGCCATCAGAGTGGCCATATACCCCCCCCTGCTGAATGCAGAGGAGGATGGCCCCTCTCTTCCACCTCTTTTCGTCACTCCTCGCCTGCTGAATCCTTGGGGAACCAGGTAGAGCGACTGACCTGGACATTTTTTGAGCTCTTAGGGCCTTGAAGCCCTTACGTCGTTGCGCAACGGATGCCGCTGTCATCGGCATTGCGATTTTTTGGTGTGTGGTCTGGTACTATGGCACTTGCGGGATCCAGACCAGTCTACGTGTGTCGCGACTATATATGGCCTGACCTCAGGCGCTTTCTTGCCCACCCTCCTGCATATGCCTTATCCTAACTGGGGCGTGGTTTGGCGCTCTATCCAGAGTGTGTTTACACGCCTATTTACCCCGCTTATTGCTTGTTTCTCTGTTCCCCAGGATATGTGCGTCTGTATGTTAAGTGTTATCGGCCCATCACTGAGATGGGGACTGTTTTCCCCCCCCAGGGGATGCGAAACGGCATACGAAGGCGCCCTGAGTCGCCGTTTACATGCTTTTACTTAAGGTCCAGTCTGGACCAGTACCTAAGTACAGATTCTTCTGTTTGAGTGCCCGTGATACAGTGTGCCCTATTCGCTGTGATGTGGAGATCCTAATGGCGCCAGGCGGGAAGCCCAGTTGCCTGACTACACTCCCAGCGGTGCGCCACTGTCAGTCCCAGTGTGAGCCTACCGACTCGCAGACGCACTTGCAGTCGGATGGCGGCCTCCGGTGCTCCTGACCTGGGTCAGTCTGCCTGGGAAACTGGTGGTTTGAGGAGTCGACGCCTCCGCCCACACTGCATGAGGACTCCCTCATGTATGGCCTTCGTGGTAATGGGGCGAGGAAAAAGACGGCCTTGATGCCCGATCCCGTAAGGAGGAGCTCGTTCGGCTGTACCACTCTGGACTCGCGTCGTGGATATGAACATGGTGCGCCCGAGGAAGGACCCGTGGGGACTCTCCCCCAGCCGGCGGGCCTTGGGAAGCTTGAGGTAGCCTGATGGATCTTTGTGGTCGCTTTCGACCTGTGGGACCACCTCGGTCGTCGTGTGACGCCTACGTTGGCCGTGTATGCCACTGCCACTGTGGTAGTGACCGTAGCAGCCGGCACCCGGTGCGCCTGGTATGGGTTAACGGGTCCTTTGGATGCCGAACAATCGCCGCCAGGACCCGGGACTTGATACTTGATACTTGATACTATACTTGCAGTTACTCACAGCTACAGCACCGTACCTGTCTTACTGTGGGATTTGGGCAGCCTAACCTGCGAATCAGCCTGCAGTGAGGATGTGACACCCCCCCCTTCAGGAAATAGTCCTGGTAGCCCGCTACCATGTGTGGGTGTTATCAAGCCCCCCCCAGGGTTTGCTCTAAGGAGGGGGGTGAAGCGGTACCCAGAACCCCACGGCTAGGGTAGGGCATACAAGCGGTCTCCGGTCCACTAACCCCATGTACGGAAATGAAGACGCACGTTGACGCCCGGTGCGAGCCAGGCGGGAGCGTGTTCCGTGCCGTAAAGCCCCGCATCGGCAACCGATGCGCCGCCAGCGGAGATTTATATATCAGAATATCAGGAATCAACAGGGTTTTATTTTCATATTGTTTCCGTCAATTTTCAGGCTTCCGTTCTGATACTCACTGTTTTGACAGCTGGCGGTTAGTTCGCGACTTTAGCGTAACCGCCAGTTTAACTGTTATATACAGATATTTTAGCGCAATCCGTGACGAAGTCTCTAAAGTCTTCAGGAATTGCATTGATGCATCTGCAATTTTCATATTGCACACTAGCAACCTTAATCCGAATTTTTCAGGATGTCGAAATCGGATTTTCGACTTCGACATCACCGCACTTGATTTGACCTCTTTCGAGTGGACCTACGTGCTTCCCTATGCACGAATCAACTTTCCTTTTGTTTTGCCCTCCATTTGTCTTAGAGATATGGGCAAAACAAAGTTGATTCGTGAGGCCACTTGTAAGGGTCATATCTCGTGCCGCTTGCGAGGAATGACAATAAGGAAACATGGGATGTATTCACAATACTCCCGACGTAATTTAGGAAGCTTTATACGCCTTGCATCTCCACACGTGCGCGCTAGCGTAATGGATCATGGTCAAGAGGGTAGAGTTTGCGTTATAACTCTTTGGCCATGATATTGCGCGCGTTAAGATAACTTTTGAGTGTAGCGCGTGAGTGTTGGTGTTGCATAGGAACTTTCCTTGAGTTCCTATGAGCGATTGACACAAAGTTATGCCCTTGGAGGGGCATGACATATCGTGGGGGGAGCTACCTTTTTGGGCAGTATGTGGTATGTGCCATGTGTTGTATTGCGTGCCCATTTGGCGGGTTTGGCTAAGAGCGATACACCCACCAATGGACCTCATATTGCACGAGGCCCTTCCTTATACTGCCCACGATCAATTGCGAGCCTAACCTTTGTGGAGTAAAGCTTGTGTGGCGCTCCCAAAGCGATGCGTTGGGAGCAAGGTGTGTGTTTTGCAATTTTCCATATTTTCATGTGCCCACTTGGGAAGTAGCGCTCGTGACCTTTCAAAGCGCCCCAAGTGGAGCACATACGTGGAATCGAAGGTCATTGGTGTCAAGTCATTGTATTTAGAAGGATTGGTTGTTTACTCAATCCAAGCCGGAGATATTATAATATATTTGTGCGCCTTTCAAGGCACTTTTGGGTGTTCCTTCACCAATATTGCTGTTTTTTGCCCGTCATGATGTCAAGTGGCGACCATGTATCTCAACGTTGCGCCCAATTGACATCATGACCCAAATATGTTATGGGGGTACATACTTCGGTGCCCAACATATCTTGGACCCGGCGAATAACTCCTCTTGGGCTTGGCATACCGTGGCCGCCATGTTGGCAATTTGGGACTATCCCAAATCATGGGCTCACTTGGCGACCCTGCCATTCCCAAAACCGGCGGAGTTGGGCGACGCCTAAAAGATATCTTGGACACATATGACTTGATACCAATCCTATGGCACACTCCGGTCCAAGTCGGGCATGTGCCTCATTTGCCCCAACCATGAGTGTGCGCATTTTCGGCCATTTTGAGCAATTTTCCACATTTTCTGCCCGCCGTGCAGCATGTTCAGCCACCTCGTGCACGCCGGACTCATGGACCAATGGACCATATATGACATGGGTGTTATGGACATTGGTCCCCATGGTTCACACACCACGTGGACGAAGCGGAGCAACCTTCGTTAAGGTGCTAGCCCAAAGTGAGTGTGGACAATTTTGCCTTTTTGGCATTTGTGGACCCAATTGGGATTGTCACCACGCCAAGTGGCATGGAGATCTTTGACAGCCAAGGGCATGGGAGACTCTGTTGGACTCTCGGTGGATCGCGTATGGAATGGCAGATCTGATCTCCAAGCCGGCGTGGAGATATACTATTGGGAGCGCCCCCGAATTTTGGCTCATTTTGAGTAGCCAAAATGACCCCCTTTTGGGACCCCAATTTCACCCCTCCGTGTGGACAGTTGGCGGCCGCATATCTCAATGCCCACAGGGAGCCCGGACCTAATTCCAAGTTGTACACTCAGATATAGGTCCTAGGTCCTGCCTCCTATCCTGTAGACTATTGGCCTCGCCCTGGCCGGGCGAGCCGCGCGTGGGAATGACGCCAATTTTGGTGATTTTGGCATCATGACCCCACTTGACGGACCGGTGGTGCCCTGAAGCCGGGATCTCAGAGGAAACCAGGTTGGGTGAGGGCTCCAGAGAGTTTGTACTCGAAGGTCATAGGGTCAGTTGTCTCGTCCCTACCTCTGGCGGGTCCGGACGAGTAGTCAATTTTGGAGATTTTTGAGCTAATATCAGCTTGGGCTGAAACAGCCCATTTTCAGCTACCAACTCCTAGGGGATAATGGCGGGGCCATATCTCTCGCTCAGAGGGAAGTTGGGACCTGCCGTTAAGGGAGCATGGGGATCCACTGTCCGTTGGCCTTGGAGCTCCTTGGTTCCCAGGAACTCGCCTGTGGCTGGGCGATACACCTCCCCTATTGGCAGGGTTTCAGGGTCCGGACTGAGCAGGGCATGGGTTGTGTTTGAGCCCCCGCCCCCACCAGCCACTGGAAGGGTCGGACCTGGGATTGGGATACGAGTTGGGACTGAGTGTCTATTGTCCTGTGATGCCCTTACCCCAGCCCAGTCTTAATCCCATGTGTACATATCCTGATGTGTTGCTGTACATACTTTTGTTCCCTTGTTTCAGAGTGGCAAGGATCCTGAAACGCTTTGTCACATGACACAAGCGTAATGATGTGCTTGTGAGCGTAGTGCTTTGCCTGCCTGCTCACCTGTGCGTGTCCACCGCAGTGTCCCGTGGCCAGGCCCCCCACGGGAACGCGTCAATAGGGGTGCTGCGTTCTGAAGTCCCCATAAGCTGTTTTCATGTCTTGGCTTCCCGGCAGAGTGTGCCCCGCTGGCGACTTTTGAGGAATGCTTCTTCGAAGGGACATCCTTCGGGTACATTACGCTGTTTCTCACGGGTACCTACAGTGTGGTAAGCTTCTATGAACTGATGAAAGTGTCATTGGCTGGTTTGAAGCATTTTCGGAGGTAACTTTGGAGAAATATGAGCCTTTTTCCTTGGTCCTACTACCTTGATCAACTAGTACTACAGGGAGGAGTAACAAAAAGCCACTACCATGTCTTCCTTAAGGTACTTGATCCAGGCCAAGCCCCCCCTAATCCTTGGGAAGGTATTGAGACTAACACTTAATCACTTTTATCGCTCTTTTAAAGCTTGAAGTACACTTTCTCAAAGTAACTAGGATTGTAACCCTAGCCCCCCCCTTGAAGTTCACCCGTGCTTCTCAAGTGAGCGGAGGTATCTTCCTGCATGGAGGTAATAATCAAATAAAGTAGGCACTTCATCCCTTGGGCCTTGTAGGGTAAGCCTAGTGGTCTCCCACCTCAGGACGCCTATACTCAAATGTTTGTATCACTTAATGTGGTTCTACTTTTTAACTCATTCTGAATTCAGTTGCTTGGCCATGCTGGCCAAGCCATGTCCTGTGTCTGGCCAAACTCCTATGCCCCAGATTCCTAACCAACTCCATTGCATCCAAAAGAGTGCACATGAAGTGCTTGGAAACATCTATTTTGTTTAGAAACCATTGATGCATTATATTTAGACCTACATTTGTTTATCCGCAGTCACTCCTTGTTACACATGTTCTGATTGTGGAAGGATTTATCCTGATTTCATTGATCCGGTGCCTGGACTGGCACTACTTTATCTTTGTGTGGACCTCATTTTGACTTGTGGAGAATCAGCAAGGTTTTCTAAAACAAACACAAGGATCAAACACAAGTATGGCTGCAGACCGCCTTTTGTGTGCAGCGCCTTGTGTATGCACCGCCTTGTGTGTGCACCGCGTTGTGTGTGAGTGAACCGCCAAATCCCCCGTACCCCCCCCCCGTACATCCCCCCCGGACCCCCCCCCTTAGCCCCCCCCTACCCCCCCCCTGTACCCCCCCCCGTATCCCCCCCGGTACCTCCCCCCCGTACCCCCTCCCGTACCCCAGCCGTACCCCCCCCTGTAACTCCCCCCCCTTAGCCCCCTCCATACCTCCCCCCGGTACCCTGCCGCCGTACCCCCCCCGTACCCCCCCCCCTTGTACTCCCCGCCATACCCCCCCCCCGTACCAACGCCCCGTACCTCCCCCCCGTACTCCCCGCCGTACCCCCCCCAGTACCTCCCCCCCGTACCCCCCCCCCCGTACCCCCCCCCCGTACCTCCCCCCCGTTAGCCCCCAACGTAACTCCGGGGTAAGGAGGGGCGACTTCTTGCCGTATACGGCACAATGGCACAAACTTACACAAAAGTCACCAAGTGCACACTTGCATACACAGTCACATGGGTCAGGCTCCAAAATTCAGAACGTGCTGCCACCGTGGCCGTTTTACAAACTGTTACTTTTTTGTTTGGAATCCCCTCTGTGTAGAATAGAAGGATGTATTTCAATATCAATCATATTCCATTAGTTTTGAAACATTTTGCAATTTTTGATTCTGACCTAGTAAAGTTTTACAAAAATTTTCTCTGATTTTTCGGGGGGGATTTTTTTTCCAGGGACTTAACTTGGCGCCACCGGTGAGTTTTGTAGCGGTTTGTTTTGACAATTTCCTTCGAAAGATGTCCCAGAAGGATATCTTGGCCCCGCTAGGCGGTAGATTGCTCTTTTTGAGCTATTTTGATTGGGGGCTGGAGCTCTCCAGGTTTGGATGCCACATTGGCACGCAGTATTTTTTGGGGTGCAACGAATGTCCCGGGGGAGTAACTGGCGCCACCGATGAGTTTTGTGGTGCTTTTCTTTTGACAATGTAGCTTGAATCATGTCCTCAAAGGATATCTCTGGCAGTGGTAGATCGTCTCTTGCTCACTTTCAGCTATTTGGGTGGGAAGGTAGGGGGTGGAGAGGTGTCGTGGGTCCGCTTGTGACTGTCTTTGCACAAACCCCACAAATATACCACCAATCTTGCGAGCAATGAATTAAATGAACGTATGTCAGAAGCACCTTTACGACTACTGGGTTTCCCTTTACTTACTTCTTGACCAGCCCATTGGTAGGCTTGGGCACTTAGGTCCCAAGGATCAACTGTAACCTCTTCTTGACGTCGAGGAGTTGACTCTTCAGGTTGAGGAGCATCCACCTCCATTTCAATGCACACTCCTTCTTCCTTCAGCTTCTTTAAGTAGTAAGCAATATGCTTATTAGGAATAACCTACTTCTTTTTGGCTTGGGTGGGACCTTTGAAACCGCCATTGAGGATGTTTCATGCACCTCGCAAGGCACGATCTTTTTGAGAACGAGTTGCAATCAACTTTTCATGGTACGTGACCACACCGCATTTCCGAGAAGAGCTCCTCATAATGCTCAGACATTTGACGGAAAGGAGAAAATATGATTGTTCAAATGCTGGACTTTAAAGTTGCAATCTGGACCCAATTGACCTAGGTGAGCATCCATTTAATGCGGGTATTAATGCCAATGTAGCACAAAAGCTCAGAGTCAAACAATGTGGCATGGGCTTGAAGGAATGTCCAAAATGTGAACGGCAATTTTGGGAGTTTTCAAGATATGGTCCAAACTGCCCCCAACCCCGGGGCAGGAATTCTTAGGCGGCTCAAGGAGCAGGGTATAAAACGACATAAAGTGCCCAAAGTACAGGGCCTCAAAAAACCCCAAAAGAACCATTCTTTTGCTTGCAAAAAATCAAGGCGTTTTTGAAACACCAAAGGAACTCTTATGTAAGGAATTTGGGCCTTTTCTTGGTCCTGATGGGTCCACAAAATGCACTTTTTGGGGCCATGGGCTGTTCCTTGCGCGAGGCCTCGCGCAAGGAGCAGTCCGTTGCCCCTCCAAAGCCACGTAATGATGGTAGAACTTAGGAATCAAGCAGGCGCCTACACTGGAGTGACATTACAGGCACCCTTGACTTGATCACATTGTACCATATGTTTACGCCCGTGGACATCGAGCGCTTCAAACAAGCCTTGCAAATCTAATTGATGACTCAAGGAATCATTTCTAATGATCTTGCATTCCTAACAAAAGGAGCACATACGTTGGAGGTGTTGCACAGGGTGCATCCTTCAGCATTGCTCATGATGCACATCTGCCACAAGTTATGGGGATTGTCAGGCAAAAAAAAGAGTATCACTGGTAACACATGAAGCATGTCCACGCAACAGATGACCCTGAGCTGGACAGGGACCGCCCCTGTAGCTTTGGCTGAAGAAAAAGTGATCCTTTCGTTGGTGACTATAAATTAAAGTAAAATGTGCAAAGAAAATATGAATTCGCCATACGTGGCACTTTTTTGAGCGTTGGTTTGGCCAAAAAAAACTGATTCTTTGGAGAGCAAAATGCAATGTAGTGCAAACAACACCAATTATCAAGATGATGTTCGATACCTGGAGAAAGAAGGTGCCCTGGGGGAAGCAGTCTGCCAAGCACAGGGGCTGACCAAGCCCAAAAAGAGTTTTTCCGCCTCCGGGGGGGCAAGCTTCTGGTAAATTTCAATGACTCAACGACATTTTAGGTACTCCTTGCTTCAGTGAAGATTGTGCACAAGCGCTATCAGATGAGAACCCATCACAATGGTACAAAGAATATATTTTCTGGGCCTTTTTGTGCGCCAGGCCTCGCGCAATGAGGACTGCAATGTAGTCTCAGAACTTGAAAGTCACAACCTATACCTCTTTTTTCAGGCAGTGCAAATCAAAAATCAAACCGTGGGGTGGGTGGTAAGACCACTCGACCCTGAAGCCATCTTTCCAAGGGAAAATGAATCGGGTGAGGTGTTTGGTTTAGTAAGTTATGCGCGAGACCTCGCGCATGGGGCAGCCCTTCAACCACATGTTGCATATGCTTTGCATTGATATTCATTAAGCCCTGCTTCTGACTTAATGATCCTTGGTCTTGATTGCGCGAGGCCTCGCGCATAGAATTCGATCAATAAATCATTTTTCCAGGTATGCAATGAACATGTAGAACAGAAAATGATGTTGCAATCATTTTTTGTGCAGACCATGTTCGTCCAAAAAACAAGGGGAACGCAAAATGTATTTATTTGCCAATTTCTGCTAAAAACACATCATTTTCCACTGAAACACTAAGATTTATTTATTTTTTTATAGTTTTTTTTGTTTTCGGCTGTCCGAAAAAAGGCAGAAAATGGCACAAATGGTAAGAAAGATACTTTCTTTGGACTAATATTCTGTTTTCAAAAAACAGAGCCCGTGAAAAACTATTTTTTTGCATGGTCCAAATTGGGTGCATTTGCTGTGATTTTGACCATGCAACTTGAGCCGCCTAAGAAATTGGTACAGTGCATTGTGACACAAATTCTTTTGCTTCCAGCTATAAAACAGCACTCAAGCTACAGATTTGTCAAAAAAATGTACATTTCGTGGTTTCATGTTGAAGGTATTCCCAAAAATTGAACGAACCGGCAAAAAAGTAGGGGTGGGCCTAGGGGAAGACACGAAGTGGAAACCCCTTGTTCCCAGGGACTTCGCCCCCCTCCTTTGCTCCTTGGTGTACACAAAGGCCAACCCTTCAACTCTTAGTTGTACCTAACCCACAGCACCTTGGTAGGAGTCCCCTGCTCGTTCAGAGTCACAAGCTCCCTCCTGCCCTCCCTCCCTCATACTCCCTCCTACTCCCTCCCATACATGCAGCTCTCTTCAGTGCTTTGCTGGGTCCCCATACAGTACTTCCACTTCGCTACGGCACCCATTAACCTTTCTTCTGCACCTGAGGGTCCTTCAATCCAGACATGTCCTACCTTAATCACCATCATTTGCAGCGATGTCACGACATCCAATGCGCCATGGTGGTCCACACGCATTCTTTTTTCATGTTGCACAGTCTGTTTTCTTCCATGACACAAATCCACACATGCATACACTGAAAAGCTTGTTGCACTGAGGCTGAGACAATAAACATCAGAAGACGAGGGTAGGGCAGGGCAGGGCAGGGCATTCAAGAAGCAAATCAGCTGCCCACTCACGGTTGGCATACTCAAATGCAAACCTTTGATGTGCTAAGAAATGGTGTGTTTGTAAGTGCAGCTTACGATTGTCTTGTAAGTGCAAGGTCTATTGTTTGTTTCCTTTTCTCGGGTCTCTTGAGTTCCTTGATTGGCAAAGCCTGCTGCTTGTTTGCTTGCTTGTTTCACCCGGTGCCTGCTGGTTTTACCGGAAGCCAAAACACTCCTCAAAGCAGTACATGCAAGACACCCATATCCCACGGCGGTAACGTACAAGAGTCAAATATGTCGTGAACCGGATCCAGTCACAGTAGCAGTGTTGTTGGCGGCACCAAAAGCAGCAATGACGGCAAGAGACAATTCAAGGGCTCATCATACCCTATATAAATACATAGCATCAGGGGCTGAATTGTCTTGCGGGAATACTATGCACGCATCGAAAGGTCGCAAATATTATGCATGCACCGAGGAGCGCTCACAGAAAAGGCGAGAAATTATGGTCACTATTACCCGGCGCGACCTCTGTAGACTAGCGCTTCTGTCGCTAATGGTAGCGTTTGACGGCCGCAGTTACACCCCCCTACCAGGACTTACCCACGGGTGTAAGGCCGATACCCACAGAGTAGCGAGGCCGGCAAACGTGGCACTCACCTGCACATGTTTGGGGTATACCACTGCTTGTCCCCCAAATTAGAGGCAATCGCAAATTGAATTGAATTGAACAATTGAATTGAACAAATTGAAACAAATTGCACGCACAGGCTCCGACCAAGGGCAAGCCCGCCTCAAGTTGTCGAATAGAACGCATAGGGTTCGTTCACACCATGCCAGTACAACATTGTACTGTATTGTATTGTATTGTATTGTATTGTATGACATGGTTATTCTGTACACCACGTATTTCAACTACTCCTTAAACCGCATGACTCAAGACATCATCAGTCTGGCACAGTCCCACGACCTCTATGTCTCACTTGCATGTCCACTGTGGCGTGGTGTCACTCCAAAACCGAAGGACGCATGGAGATCACTGTGGCATTAGGAGCACCTGTGACGCGTAGGGTTGGTATGTGTGCCTGTTCTGGTCATGTTGTCACCTATAAGGACCTTGATGTGAGTGGTCGAGTGAATTGGTCGTGTAGCGCCATGTCAAAGACACCTCAAGTCCCTCAACCCCACGTCCCTAAGTATTGGACACTGTTACCACAGACTTGTGTGTAGCGTGCGGCATCACTCCACTGAAGGAAGAAAAGGGTCTCAGTTCCGAGAAACGAGACATGGACGCACCCAACTGGGTCGTAGTAGTGTTGCTGAAGCTCGAGGCTACTGCCCATGCTCCCCAATCTTCACCCTTCCCACAGAGCTTACCACCTTCGATATTTACAAAGGTTATTTCATACATACATAGAGGGAGGCGGTGGAGCGTCATTGGGCAAAGCCAAAATCAAAACTTCACTTGGCTTCCCAACACTCCTGTAGTTCTGGCGCCAACAAATATATATAGAAATGAAGAGAGCGAGAGAGAGGTGACCACAGGCATCAAAACGAATGGGGCTGCGCGCTGTTGAGCGCATGCTTGACGGCACATGGAGAGCACTCCAAGCTCTTGAGTCCACGACAAGGCTATGCTGTCGCCTGACGCCTAGTACTCTTGACTGGCGTTCACGGCTGGTCGCCTTTCGCTGAGACGCGCTGATGCTGGAGACTGTTGCCCTTCGCTGGGACCCGCGGATGCTGGACGCCGTTGCCTGACGCGCAGTTTTCTGACTGGCGTCTACGGCTGGTTGCCCTTTGCTGGGACCCGCTGATGCTGGAAGCCGTTGGCGTTTACGGCTGGTTGCCCTTCGCTGGGACGCGCTGATGCTGGACGCCGTTGCCTGACGCGCAGTTTTCTGACTGGCGTTTATGGCTGGTCGCCCTTCGCTGGGACGCGCTGATGCGTGAAGCTGTGGCCTGACGCGCAGTACTCCTGACTGGCGTTTATGGCTGGTCGCCCACCACTTGCTGGCTTAGCGACGCTTTGATTGCTTGGACTTGCGCTTGTTTTGCATTGTTTTGTTTTTGCTGGAAGATGGCACGGTCCGAAAATCTCGGAGGACTGATGTCAACTCCTTCGCCCACCAGTACTCTAGGCAAGTTGTTCCCTCCTCATTCACTAATTGTTGGCACGAATGGTTGCTTGGCAACTCTCTGGTCAAGAGGCAATAAGCAAGGCCACGAATACACAAAGGCTTGTCCTGTAATTCTTCTGCATGGGTAATCTTTCCCACGACCCTCTCAAAGAGCTCTTCAGAAATCCAGTTGTTACCGAAGTACAAACCCTGCACCATGTTTTTCGTGAACCTCTTAAAAAAGGCACCCTCGTACGGTAGCAACGCTCTTGTGAGTTCCTTGTTTTTGACCGAATGTGTAGCACCTTGAACATAAAAGTTCGACAGACAGTCCTCGTACTCAGGACGCCACCAGTCATCAGTGCGTGTCGCTTCGAGAACTTCGGTGCCGGTCACTTCAAGAACGTTTTCTGGTCTGGACACTGGTTCTTCGTCACTGTCCACCCGTGCAACCACATACTCCTGATCAAGAATTTTCTCCACTGCCCAACACCAGGCTTGTGATTCTGACCATCGAGGATAAGCATGCCTGAGGCGCACTCTTTCAGTAGGAGATAGTTGCACCCAGACAGTTTGGTTGGAGGACTCATACCAGGCTTGTGGATCAGAGTAACCTTCAGACTCCTTCAAATATTTTAACATCACCTCTCGCCAGTTTGTTTGACTCTCCACTTCGGGGACTTCTGCGTTCCAGGCCTGTTGAGACGCTTGTTCGAGCCCTGTAACCAACACGGTAAGGACCTTCTGAGCCTCGTACCATGGAACCACGTCTTCCGACTCAAAATTGATAGTTAATTCCAGCGCGGCTGCAGAAAGCTGGCAGGAGGTCTTGGCATTTCTTGTCACCTGTGGCGCCCGCTGAAGGAGAGACATTGGTTCGTCCACTTCTGTTTCATCACAATCCGAACGAACGAAATGTTCAGGGAAGTAAGGCGCGGGTTGAGACAGGGGCACTGGTTGTAACGGCGCCTGAGTCAAGGCTCTTGCATGGGCCAACAACGCAATAGGCTCCTGTTTGAGATCTTCGTCGCAATCTGGCATTTTTTCTGTTCCTTCTGGCTGTTTTCTGTTACGGCGACGCTGCGCGCCTGGGAGACGACGTTGTGTCTTGTCTGGCTCTGCACCAACATTGTTTCCTTCATCCGAATCCTGGCTGACCTTCAAAACACTTCCTTTGTCTCCGTACGTCGGATGAGCGTCAACTTGTCCAGAAGCACCTTCGGAGTGTACATTCGGCAGTGCCGCACCAGCACCCGAATTTGGACAACGCTTGGCGCTTGAACCAAAGCGCTTGAACCAGGTCTTCCACCACTTAGACTTGGAACTTGATATCATTTGATGACTTGAATTGTCCTGTGAGTGCAGCTTACGATTGTCTTGTAAGTGCAAGGTCTATTGTTTGTTTCCTTTTCTCGGGTCTCTTGAGTTCCTTGATTGGCAAAGCCTGCTGCTTGTTTGCTTGCTTGTTTCACCCGGTGCCTGCTGGTTTTACCGGAAGCCAAAACACTCCTCAAAGCAGTACATGCAAGACACCCATATCCCACGGCGGTAACGTACAAGAGTCAAATATGTCGTGAACCGGATCCAGTCACAGTAGCAGTGTTGTTGGCGGCACCAAAAGCAGCAATGACGGCAAGAGACAATTCAAGGGCTCATCATACCCTATATAAATACATAGCATCAGGGGCTGAATGGTCTTGCGGGAATACTATGCACGCATCGAAAGGTCGCAAATATTATGCATGCACCGAGGAGCGCTCACAGAAAAGGCGAGAAATTATGGTCACTATTACCCGGCGCGACCTCTGTAGACTAGCGCTTCTGTCGCTAATGGTAGCGTTTGACGGCCGCAGTTACAGTGTTGTGTAGAGGGGAAAGAAAGCATCACCCGAGGTAGCTGGCGGGCACTTGTGAGGTCCGACCTCGAGTTGTTGTTCGCTGGACTGGCTGCCACTCGGGCTCTGCAGATGTGTTTGGCTCGCATTCCCTTTTCCTTGGTTGCCTTGGTTGTCTCCGTGGAACTGTCTGCGCGCCTTTGCCTTTTGGCAGCTTGGTCATGCTCTCTGTCCTCTCGAGCTCTCACACTGTTCTCCTTCTCCGCGGTTGCTCTTGCCTTGTCGGCCGCCGCTTTCGCGTCGGCCGCCTTATGAGCGTGTGCGAGCTTTGTACATAGTTCATTTTTCGAGCTTGCATTGCTGACTTAGAACAGGACAAAAGGAACATCAGATTGCTTCAAAGGCTGTGTGATGTGCATGTTCATTTTACTGATTGTTGTGGCGACAACTCGCAAAGGTGAAGCGTGCAGTCCAAGGGCCCTGAACGCGTCTGGGAAGGTGCCAAACACGCTCTCTTCGAAATGGTGGTGGCAGGGGAGGTCCGGAGGTGGTGAGGAGAGGAGGAGGTGGCTAGATTCAGAGGACTACCAGGGTAGTAAACAACTGTATACCTTGCCCATTGCTTCTGCATGACAACAAACACAGTTTTTGAGACATGGCGGTTTCCCGCCCAAAACATCATCACAAACTGCTCACAATGCGAGGTTCCTCGAAGGACAGCCGCGGGAATGGAACCCGTACAAATACATCATGCCACTGTAAATTTCCCTGGGTGCAAAGCACTGCCAAGTGAGGCACCAATAGCCTAGGAAGAGTGACAAATGGCAATCAAATATTGCTGGGCTACCAACAGGAGAGGAAGCAGTTTGAAAGGCGTGATGAAACTAAAAGAGATAGGGCATGACCAGAGTCCTGTTGGAGTAACACTTCTGGATCGTCAGAAAAATGCAGTGGTCTGTAAGACTGAAAAAGAACCTGAGCTCTGTGACAGATGGATCATCCCAGGGAGACAGAGTCCACAGGTAAGCAGACATATAAACAGGGTACAAGGGCTTGAAACAGGGAAACAGGGTCATCTGCAGAAACACGAAATAATAGAAAATAAATAAGGGCCTGGGTTTGCAGGTCCCAGTGAAAATGGGGTGCCTGTATGTCTGGATCGTCAGAAAGATCCAGTGGTCTGTAGGACTGAAAAAGAACCTGAGCTCTGTGACAGATGGATCATCCCAGGAAGACAGAGTTCACAGATAAGCAGACATATAAACCTGGGTATGCCGGCACCACGAAAAGAAAAAGAACTGAAATGGCGAGCGTGATGTGAGGGGGGGGGGGGGCTGTGGTTATGGGAAAATGGGGGGCAGGTGGGATCTATGGTTTATGGGGGGGGGGGGGGCTTTCATGCATCTTGCTGAGGGGGGGGGGATCAGCCTGCTTCTTTTTGGAGCAGAGTCAAGAAGTTTTGGAAGGTGGTGGCGAGCTTGGTGCAATTGGAATGTGGAGATGAAGTTGAGGGAGAAGATGTTGTGTTGGGGAAGTTGTGGGGTGTGAGGTTCAAGCGCTGGAATTTTGACGAAGGTTTTGTTTTGTGAGAGGAGCGAGTTTGGTAGGGGTGTTTGTTAGTGGGTTTGTTGTGTGGTTGTTTCTTTGGATAAGTAATTTTTGTTGGAGCGCTGGAGGAGGTGCTGAGGTCAGACATTGGTGTAAACCAGGGGTTGTCAGGGGCATGAGGCTCGAGGTGATCAAGGTTCAGAGGGTTTGTAATGAACCAGTCTCTGATAGACTCCAAGCCTTCGGAAAGGGGTTTGCGACGATGTTGGAGGGCTTTGGTGAGTGAGTTTATATGGTGAGCATAAGTGGTGTTTCTGTGTGGGGTTCTGAGTAGGTTGCTGAGAGAGTTGGGGACAAGGGTTTTGAAATAATTGCGGACTTCTCCCCTAGGAGCAGTGGGGATCCAGTTTGTTACGGTGTGGCGGAAGGGTAGTGGCCATGTGTTGTTGAAGAGTTCGCGAAGGTGAATTATGGAGGTGCAGTATGAGAGAGTTGACAGTGGGTCCCACGGGTGAATGAGGGAGCACATCGGGCATTTAAAATCATCGAGGATGAAGTGAGGTTTGTAGCCTTTACAAGAGAAAAGGCAGCTCACCCATTTAAATGAAAACACGGAGAATCATGAAGAGTGTAGAAAGTAGTCATTGCTGAGTGAGAGGTGGATGTTGTTGTGATGATGTTGAGGGAGTTGAGTGGTCAAGTTTTTGTAGGAAATTTTTCCGGGAAGTATGCTAAAACCGATGGTAAGGATGGGGGAAGTGACTGACGGGAGGTAGTTGTTGGGGTGTTGGTATTGATTGTGAGGAATCCAGTTTGCGATAGAGTCAGCGATTTCGTTCCCGAAGATGTCGACGTGTCCTTTGCACCAAACGAAGAGCGGAGCAAGTTGATTGGTTGAGTGAGGACCATATCAAGTAGTACCAAAAAGAGAAAGGATCGATGGGGGAGGACAAAGGGAAGTGGGAGTGTGACATGATGTAGTTTAAGGTACTGCAGGTTGAGAGGTTGTCGATTGGGATGATGATGGGTTGAGGTAATGAGTGTAGAGGAAAGGTTGTGAGCATGAGAATGCTGTAGATTTCTGCGGGGTAGGAGCCTTTAATGGGGCACGTGGAAGTTATGGCTAGCGTTGAGGAGGGGGTGGTGATAATGGCGGCGGAGCCGGATGGTAATAGAGGTTTGGTAGGGTTGCTGGAAACATCAGTGTAAATGATGGTGGCGTTGGGGTGATGTTGAATAGCTTCGATGAAGTCGTGACAGCCCCAGCAGTCGAGAGTGCCACTGGGGGGTAGAGGAATAACATCTCTGAGATCAAACTGGATGTATGTTCTGGTGTAGCGCGTCGAACTGAAGGGGTAGGGGAAGGGGGTAGAATGTGTGCTGGAGAGTGGGATGGTGGAGAAAGGGGATGGGTCGAGGGTTTTATGTGAGGGGACTTTAAACCATTGGTGTCATTTCAGGGCCATGATGGCGTCTCCGAAGTCTACGTCTGTGGATGTGGGATTTTGTTTGATGATGGTACCTGTTGCCCATCGTCGGCTGGGTGTGGGGTGAGTCTTTGTGCGGGTATAGGAGTAGGAACTTGGAGTTGTGGTTGAGAGGAAGCATTCAAACTGAACTTGGACGGTGGTGTAGAGAGGGATGGTGGTGAGTGGGGCTGGGTTTGAGTTTGGGACGTTCTGCAGAGATATGTTGATGAAGTTTGCTGAGTCGACAGAGAATGATTGGAGAAGGTTTGGAGATGGGGTTGGCGGAGAGAGAGCGTAGAGGACAGCTTCATTGGTTGGTTTAGGTCCTTCTTTGAGGAGGTACCGAGTTATATGATTGACGGTTTGCTGATGAACTTTTAATTTGAGGGAGGTTATGCCTTGCTGAAATTGAGCACGGTTCCCATATTTGGTTTTTGTTGGAGTGAGTTTGGATAGATGGCCTTGTTTTGAAATGTAAGACCATATAGCGCTGTCGATGGAGTTGAGTAGTTTTTCTGGGAGTGAATTGTAAATTAGGCGGTAGGTGAGAGAGGGAATGAGTTGTGAATTGCTGAGTTTAATAAGCTCGGTGTAGGAGAGTGTAGAGGGGCAAGGTCGTGGAAGAAAGAAGAAATAGTGTTAGTGAGGAGAGAATGCATGTGTTTGTTTTGGGTTTTGTTAAAGAAGTACGTGCCTAGGTATTTGTAGTGTGTGCGGGGGTTACCTGATTTGTCATATGTGGAGAAATGTATGTGTGGGGAGATGCGGATGGTAACGTGTGGGGTGTTGTTAAGTGCGTGAAGTTCAGATTTTTCTTGGTTAAAAAGTAGTCCGTATTTGGGTCCGGTGTGGAAGAGGAAGTAAAGGATTGTGTGGAGGATTTTCGGGTCGGAGGATTGAAGAGCGAGATCATCTATGAAAGCGTATAGGTGTTGTTGCTTTGGGGGGACGAGAGTGAGTAAATGGCGAATGATGGGGTCGATGAAGAGGCAAAACAGGATTGGAGAGAGGGGACATCCTTGCCTGAGTCCGCGGGTGCTCATTGCCTCGTGGAGGGTGTGATTGTTGACGGAGGCAAGATCAGCAGGTTAGTTGTAGAGTTGTTGTATGAGAGTAATGATAAAGGGGGGAAAGTTGTAGTTGCGTAAAATTTGGAAGAGGGCCTGATGAGGGACGGAGTTGAAGGCTTTGTTGAGGTCGAGGTAAAGGTGGTAAAGGTAGGGGTCGGTAGAAAGGTTGGAGATCATGGAGAAAATGTGGTCGGTGAAGCGGTGGTTTGGTAGCCCCCGAAATTGTGAAGAGGATAAAAGGGAGTGTTCAAGGGTGAGAAAAGTAATAACGTGAGTGGCGTAGGAAGCTAGAACCTTGTATATTGAAGTAAGTAGTGAGATGGGTCTGTAGTTGGAGGGAATTTGAGGGTCCCCTTTCTTAAAGAGAGGGATGACTTTGGCGCGAAGCCATTCGTTTGGTATTGGGTTGTGAAGGAAGTAGGAGCAAGCTGAGAAAAGGAAGTGTTTGATGTGAGGTGGGGAGATGTGGAAGAGGAAGAAGTTGGTCTCGTCTAGGCCTGGTGCTGTGGTGGGGTTTGCAAGGGCAAGGATGTTGTCGAAGAAATCTTTGGTGAAAGAAGGGCTTTGGTGGTCTGCGGGAATGGAGGGGGAGTTTGCCATTAGTTCGTCGATAAGGTTTGGGTCGATGTTGAAGTCCTTCGGTCCCCCAAGGGTGGCAAAGGTTTCTCCCATTGGCATAGGAGGGTGGGGTCTGTGATGATGTTGCCTTTGTTGTCTTTCAAGGTGATGGGAGTGTGGCTCTGGGGAGTGGTGAGGTTGCTGATGGCTCGTTTTAAGTTGTATCCCTTTATCAGACAGTGGTGCATGTATTTAGTTCTTTTCTGGTTTAGCTTTTCACGCCAGGTGTTTAGTTTTTTCTGGGGTTTTTGTGTTGTGTGAGTTGTGATGGGTTTGCTTAAGTCGATGGAGTTTATGTCGGTGGAAAAGGATTTATCCAAGGATGTGGGTTTGTGGGAGTGTCGTGTGTGCGTGACAGATCTGTAGGCTTCAGTGATGGAGGAGAGGAGGGAGTTCAACGTAGTGGAGAGAGTGTCTGGGTCAGTGTCGCGGGGAATGTCGCTGTGTTGTTTGCACCATGCGTCAATCGGGGAGAGGAGGTCAGAAAACTGTTTTCGTTGCTCTTGGTTAAGTGATTTGAACCGAATGGAGGGTTTTGGGGTGTGGTGTATGTCTATTGGGTTGGTGGCTAGAGTGATATGGGTGGAGACATGATGATGATCGGAGGAGAAATTGTTGCTGTGGATGTGGGTTTTCAAAGGTTGAAATGAGGTGTGGAAAGAGTGTGGAGTGAGGATGAGGTCAATGCGTGATTGATTGGGCAAACCGTTGGAGGCGTACCGTGTGAAATGGGTTGAGTCTGGGTTCTCTTTGCGAAAACCGTCGATGAGGGAGGCATCAACGACGTTTTCGGGAAGAAGTTGGTCTTGGAAGCAAGGCCATTGTTTAATGTGTTTGATGTTTTGGGTGTCGAGGTGAGGTTGGGTGTGGGAGTTAAGGTCACCTAGTATGATGTGAAGAGGGAATTTGTTTAACAGTGAGTCGAGGATGCGTTCCATTTTTCGTGTGAGAGCGGCGTGGTATGACTTGTAAAGGCAGATGAGTGCAAAAGTGGGGTATCCAGGGAGAGAGATTTGGATGGCAGTGATGGTACCTTCCGAGTGTGTGTGGGAAATGAGTTTTGTGAAAGGGCTGATGTACTATGGGACAAGGATTGCTGTTCCGTTGGAGTTGGTGGTGGCGCCACAGTAAAAAGTAGTGAGGCCCAGGTTGGGTGGAGGGGTGGGCTTTTCCAAGACTTCTTGAAGGCAGAGTATGTCAGTGTGTGTCTGAAAGTGTTGCGCAATGATGGCGTTTGTTGTGTCCTTTCGTTTGTGTATGTTGTGAGTTGTAAGTTTGAGACGTGTTTTGGTGATGACAGTGTTTTGAGGAGGCGGTGGCTGAGCGAGGTGTTGTTTCGTTTTTAAAGTTGGTATGTTGGAGAGGGAGGGACGTCCGGAGGGTGGGTTACAGATCTTTCATGTCGTAGTTGGGGGGGGGGGGGGGTGTTGACGTGGGTGTGTGGGGAGGATGGTTGTGGGATGGTGTTGTGAGCTGAGAGTATTTCGATTGCCCTGTGACTTACTTGTTGAGCTTGTTCATACCAAATTTTTTCGGAGAGGGCTGTTGCTTCGTCGGGCGGCACCTCAATGTCCCATCGGGCCCAGTCTTTGACCGGTGACCATCTCGGGTGTAATTGTGATCTTCGGTAGGTAGCGAACTCCGATTGGACACTTTCTGCTTCTTCCGGTACTTGTTTTGGTCCGTAGAAAAGATTGATGTAGTTGTAGATGTTCGTGTGTTCATCGGCGTTTCCAAGGATGCTTTTGTCGATGTCGATCGTCACAAAACATTTTTGATGAACCTTTTCGTCTTCGTAGCCATGGTGAGAAAGTTGGGTGGATAGGGAGTGTTGATCTTTACCCGGGGGATTCATTTTGAATATCTTGCACTTGGAGTTGTTGAAATTGCGGTAAGATGACTCATTTGAGACGAAGCACACGAGAAGTTTGTGTCCACTTGGGCGGGTGCTTTGGGTGAGGCAACATTGATCATCTTTTTGCGGGGTTGGTTTCATAAAGTGGACGTATTCAAAAAGGAATGTGTGGGTGCAAAACTCCGCCATTGCTTGTAGAGCTCTTCGATGGTCTATATCAAAAGCGTTCCTTTCATTGATGAGTGGATCATTGACCGTTAGGGCGATTGCACCTTGTACTTCTTCATGGGATTCTTTCATCGCTTCCATCATTTTTTCGATGTTGGTGGTGAGGGAAGGTTCTCCATCCTCTTTTCTAAATTGGCGGCGGTTGCTTTTTGGTGGCAAGGCCCAAAAATGGAAACCGGCTTGGATTGCTTGGAACGGGAGGTCGTCATCACCTTGTGCACAACAGCCAATACCTTCTTTGTTGTATTTGTATTGATCCTTGTTGTTGTAGATGTTGTTCACACGGTCTCCAAAGAGATCAATTTCAAACTTGACTTCGTTGTACACCTCGTCGAGGATGGGGCCCGGGGTGGTGTAACCTTTCGCATCAAAGATGGTGTTGTTTCTCTCAATGAAGTTGAAGGTTTTTCCTTCTCGGACGGTATGGTGGGGCGGCTTTTCTTTGGTGTGGATTTGCTTGATAATGTGGAAGGGGGATTTTGTGTTGGTGAGGGCATTTCGATATGAACCATGGGAATCTTTTTGGATTGGAGTTGAATTAGAAGGCGTGGGAGAAGAATTTGAGGGAGAGCTTGACGATTCTTTTTGTTTACCTTTTCTTGAGCGGCTTTGCGTTGATGGTGCTTCGCTTGGAGTCGAGAAAATGGGAGAAGACGAGTTTTCGTAAGCAGAAACACGTTGAGCTACTAGAGATGATTCTCTTCTTTCTGCGACGGATTGAGCTCGGTTGCGTTGACGGCGGCTCTCCGCAATCTTTCTTCCTCGATTCTCTTCCGGTTCATTCAAATCCTTTACGTTTGTGCGTTCTTTATCTTTATCTCCTTTTTTCGTCATTTTCTGGCGCGTTGCTTATTGCAAAGGCTGTGAGAAAGGCTTTCCGCGTCTCATTGATAATAATGCAGAATTGCTGATGTTCTGTTCGTTCCTGTTCAGGAAAGGACTAATTCAAACAATTCCAGTCGCCAGGCGCGAACACGCGCGACATCTCTCTTAAATATCGACAACAAACACAGTTTGCAGGCGTGCTTTGACAAGCCGGACAACAGGCGACGCTCGAACGAGGGACATACCGCAACTGTCGAGCGCCATGCACGGACTAGGTTCCGTGGCATATTTCATCAAAAAATCAGAGGTGGTGTGAACAAAGGGGTTAGCCTAAGCAACCGACAGCTTTTGCTTCGAGACAGAGGTGAAGAACACCTTTTTCCAGGTGGCATGTAGGACCGTACCGAGTTTCAGAAACACAAGGGCAGGCGTGCTGGTTAGCCACTTGAGGATGGCGGACCACCATGTCTCTTCATGCTTCTCATTTAATTGCAGTTTGGTCTTACTGAACTCCACCCACAGATCATGTTTCACCCAAACATGTGCACACAAAAAGAAGACTCCAAAAAACCTTGCACCCACATTCTTACCCAACAAGACCTCATTTACACCTCTTTCAGCCACCCGGACCCGAAACCCTGCAGCGGTACCTTTCCCATTAGAACCATCAAAGAAGGCCTTAACTTGTTCCTTCAACTTACCTTCATGGTATTCTCAATTTTCAGTCTCTCCAACACAAGGAACCGAGTCAACCGGTATAATTCGTCTTCTGATTGCCGTTGGTATTCCATGGGTTTTACCTTGTTGCAGATTTATGGGCTCACTCCAAAATCAATATTGAAATCAAGAATACAATCCCAAAGGCACCAGCACCAACAAGACAACAGAAATGACCTGCGATCGTCCACAGTCACAAACAGTCCCGGACACTGTTCGTTCAATGGAATCTCAGTTCATAAACATGATCAAATAGTGCAAGGTCTAAAACATGGCAAGACAAAACCTCGAATGATAGCTTAAGCAGTACTACAGACTGATGAACCCCAGATCGTCATTATCTAATCAATGCAATAATAATGAGCACGATTAAAAGCAATCCTACCCTAGATTATCGTCTTAAGGTCAAAGCCGTTGTACTCAACTCAACCCTATTCAATCTGTCAATTGAACAGAATTGAATAAAATTGAACATTGACAAAATTGAACACAGAGCGCGCCGACATTTTGCGCTCGCGCGCTCAGTCAAAAAGACGCAAATAGACGTCATGTACAGCCACAGACAGCTTTAAAGCTCATAAAAGTTGAGGATTTCACACTGTCTGGTGATAAAATACAATCCTGTTCATGTAGGATAATTGTGTGTTGCCCGAAATTGCTGTGCGCACTATTGACCGTGGTGCGCGCTACTCATGTTCAATTTTTATGTGTAGATAATGGCCTCTCGCAACATCTATGACCCTCATGGACTCCATGATTTCCTAGTAAATGCAACACGTGCAACTTCCATCTTTGATGATGACGTTGCTAACATGCTTGCAAACTTGTGGAGAAGGGGGGGATCATCCACCACGAAGGAAAAGCAATCCCCACAATGGGTACGTGTGCGGATGGATCCTTCGTTGAGGGGTACTTGTGTGACGCCCAACAACATGGCGTTGTCTTTGATTCACATGCATTGCATGGCCTATGGCAATGGCTCGGTCGGAGGGTGGCACTCGTGTTTTACACGCATGCATTGCCGGAACACATGCCGGAAGCGGATGTTGCGCAATTGCGAAGCCTTGCATTCCCGTTGGTTTGAACAATGTGAGTCATTGCTTTCACTTGCTTATGTGGTATTGCATGCATGTGAATGGATATTTCCTTTGCTTTTGTCCATTGGTGTGGCCCTTTCTCTCTAGAGCCTCAAAGTGAGTTTGAAAAGAGCCGTGGCAACCAACGTCCAGGAGGAAGCAAAAAAGGAGGAAGAGGAAGCGGAAGAGGAACCAACCAATGATGTGGATGACCCAAACGAGGAAGAGGAACCAACCAATGATGCGCATGAGGGAGAGGAATGTAAAGAAGTAGAGAGAGTGGTTGAGGAAGATGGGATCCCTCCAACAAGGGCCTCTCTACGTCTTAGAGACCTAGATAATTTTTCTGGGTTCCCATGCAATTGGAAATGGAAAAGGACTTGGAGTGTGATAAGGAGTGGGTTGTTTGTTGTGGGTATGATGCCATGCTTTTGCGTGGCTCGGAGTTAGATGATGCTCCGAGGAGTGAATGGACAAAGGCCACCCGTCCGGGTGGGCGAATGCTCATCATGCCCCCGCAACTACCCGGGGAGGATGACATTAGCCTCGTGGCCGTAAAAAAAATTGATTGTGAAAAGACATATGAGGAGGCGGAGGCCCGGAGGGTGCAATACAAGGCGGATGCCAAGGTGTAGGACAAGTGTATTCATCAATACATGGTCTTCACACTTTTTTATGATGTTGTTCATTCCATCGTATTGTGCGTGTTGATCCTCTTGTTGTTCAATGGAATTTTCAACTCCATCAATTGTGAGAAAAATGCATAAAATAGGGTATGCAAGGGTCGCAAGGGTTTACAAATCAATGGTAGGTGTTTGACATACATTTTGTGAAATGGTTGTCATGGTTTTGGAAATATGAAACCAGATGAGGTGCCACTAAATGGGAATTAGACATGGTGGAAAGTAGTTGTTCAATTGAAATCTATGGTATTCAATTGAGTAGACTTGATTGAGTTGAGTAGAACGGTTTTGACCTTAAAACGATAATCTAGGGAAAACACAGATTAACAATAGAATCCCGGCGCGACTTCGCTGTCACTGCGCGCGCCGCATCTGCTGTATATGAAGATCAGGCCTGTGAATGAGTAAAGGCCTGAATCATTACACTCCCTTCCCAAGACATTTGACACCTCTGTAAAACAGAGTGACCATTGGCTGAGAAAGGCAATGTAGCACCACAAAAGTAGCAATAGGTAACACAAAAATGCACAAAAACACTGAGCATTGGAGTACAAACTGCCACAGGGGGGGGGGGGGCTGACAGTCAAAACTGTCACACGGGCAAACAGCTGTCATCAGAACACAGTCAAACCCTGTCTAATCAACCGGTCAAAAACAACATGACCAGCGGACCCACGACAGAAGAAAAATGCTACCTACAACGTGGCACTAATCTAATGTAACAGCAGCAAGGAAATGCACAACATCCTGACTGTCCTGACTGTCCTGACTGTCCTGACTGTCCGTCCTGACTGTCCTGACTGCCCTGACTGTCCGTCCTGACTGTCTGACTGTCCTGACTGTCCTGACTGGACTGGTCCTGACTGGAATTGCACTGCAGGAACATGGAAGGCACTGTCAACACAGAGTAATTGTACAGTCCGGCAATCCTGGCTTTCCAACCGACTACCTTAAAACAGACTGGGCAACCCCTGTTAAAAATTACCCCACTTCATTCATTGCGCAGCATTGCTTCATTGACATCCTGCAAACAGTGAATACAGAGGATGGAGAGGGAGAGAATGGCGATAACAAACAGGAGAGAGAGAGGGGAAGAAAATCTGGCGATGTTGAACTCCCACATCCGCAAAGGAAGGGCCCACTTGCCAAGGGTGGGTAGAAAAAATAGAAAAATGAACCAGGCAATGACTGGTACCCATGAGAAGAGGGGGGGGGGGCTGGAAAGGAATCTACAGTAGCAAAATATGCCGAAAAAGAATATAAGACTCAGAAAAATACCCACCGCCCTATGGACACATTCCGGCTTCCTTTTAAGGGACCCGGCATAGGGGGGGGGCTGAGCAGTGCCAGCTGTGCCAGCACTGTCATCGCCTCGACTGCAAAACTGCAGTAGCTTACTACCACAGAGGGTTCCAATTAAATTCGTACACTGGTATGCATCCTTGTCTGGAAACCCTCTGTGTACCTCAGGTTATACATACCAACAAACTTACGTCAAAGTTATAAATTCGGTCCGGTCTGTATCCATTTCGAGAAAACAATGGTTGTGGCCAGGCATCTCTCACCTGGTCTTAGTACACCTGCTGCGACAGGCCTTGGTACTGTCACTGGAAGATTAGGACAGCGCAGCACAATTGAATAACAAGCAATAATCAACAAATGACATGTCACTGAGAGGGGGGGGGGGGGGGCAGAGCTGGCAACCCAGAGCAGACTTGACTGCTGACGTCCCATTGCAGGCCTTACTGCTGACGTACCAGAGCAGACTTGACTGCTGACGTCCCATAGCAGACCTGACTGCTGACGTCCCAGAGCAGTCCTGTACTGCTGACGTCCCAGAGCAGTCCTGTACTGCTGCCATCTGCCACCTGGGGGAGAGAGAGAGAAAAAAAATCCAAGACCTTGAGTCATGTCACTGCCACTGTCACTGTCACTGTACCTGAAAAGCCTGTCGGAAAAGAGGAGCTGGCAGAACTGACAGCAACAGACCCTGGAGTCTGCAGACCTGCACTGTCGTCATCTGCAGACCACCCATGTCCAATTCATCGAATTCATTGATTGAATTCTACCTGCAAGCGATAAAAATCAGCATGAAGAGGGGGAGGACAAACGCTGGATACGCCAACTCAGGAACACCGATTTGACATCTTTAATGCCAACATTGATGTCGTGCTTCCGGTTATACTCCAACCAATCATCCGGAATTGAATGCAAAAATTCAGACGCATCATGCCACTCCTTCTTCGGAAAACCTTTATATTTAACCCTCCATTGTAAAATTTTGGGCCGCCGAAGGCGATCCCGTCCGGTATTGACAATCTCCCTATGCTTGTCAATGTACTCGATGATGAATTTCTCATCGTCCACCAAAGTCTCCTTGTCAGAATAGTAATGTAAGGGGGGGGTCCATGTGTGAGAGGGGGGTGGTAGGGCTTCAACCTCAACGCCTCTACCTCCTGTTCGCCATACGGTCCGGCAATGCGGTACCGTCCCACACTTAAACGCTGTAAAATGTCAGCTGGTCCAACCCAGAGCCGACTCAGCTTACTATCCCCGGGCTTCCGATGCACACGCAGCCATACACGGTCCCCAGGCTCAAATTTCTGGGGGGGGACGCTCAGTCAAAAATTCCTTGGTACGCCGCTCATGAATTCTCGAAAGCTTATCCCTCACAAATTCCCTCTTGGAACGGACTCGATTGAAAAATTGTAACGCATCTTCACAACCGACCTCAGGGTCCGTCGGGGGGTGTTCCCCAAACCCAATCGGGTCCCGTCCAAACACCAAACGGTGTGGACTGATACCTGAAATGGGTCCTGGCAGATCATTTGCACACCACAGGGCTAGTGGCAGCAAATCAATCCACCGTCGTCCCTTTCCTGTCTGCGCGAATAATTTTCGCAGACTGTCGATCACAACCTGGACTGCCCTCTCAGCCCTACCGTTACTACGGGGGCGGTATACAGGGGAACGGTACTCCTCAATGCCCGAGAGCTGGCAAAAAGACTGGAAAAATTCTGCATTCACGAGTTTATCGTGGTCACAAAGAATTTCTTTGGGCAAGCCAAAGAATGTGACAAATCGCGTTAAAAAGAGAGATGCCAGCTCTGCAGACGTGAGGTGTTCACTACAGGGGAAGGCGGCAACATAGCCTGTGAGGCGACACACTAGTAGAAAAAGCAGAATCAAAAGACTGACCATTAGTCTCAACGTGACCCAATTTAGTAAAATCGACTGCGATTGAACTAAAAGGGTACTCAGGTACAGGGTAGGAATTCAGCTGTTCGGGCTGAAGACCTTTACGTCCCTTTACACTCTGACAAACCTGACAAGATGTCAAAATTTCAGTGATACAGTCCTTTAGCTTCTTATACGGATATTTCTGTGTGTGTCCCTGCTCCACATAATGTACAATGTACTTCCGATCAAAAAGCTGATGAGTCTTATGAATACCAGGATGTGCATAAGTATGTGTGGCTACAATTACTTTATCCAGTAGGGCCAGAGGAATACAAATTCTGCCCTCATACCGGATACGATCCTCATACAACCGATATTTACCGGCCATGCCTTCCGCACGTAGAGTTGGCCATAAAGACTTATACACAGGGTCGTTAGGGTCGTTCTGATATTCCTGATCCCAGGTCTCATACAGAATGTGTGTGTCACTGGGTACTTTAACAGTTGATGCAGCATGTATCAAAACAGGGTCTGAAATCCCGCATTCCGGTTCAGGGCATAAAGAAACTGAAAAAATTGAATGACTGTCCAAATCCTGGCGACAGGCGCGCCTCATTGGACGACTGGGCTTGCCCTGAACTCTGGATACCCATGCTGAGTCATGCAAAAACAAATGAACACCATCTGCATCCATGTATGTACCCGAAGTGGAGGAGTTTAAATTGTCTGAAGCTGAATAAAGTGAACGAATCTCCTCCTGTGCCCTGACCTGCAGAAGCAAATCACGTGCTTCAGTTTGATCTGCAAAACTGACTGTGGAGGTGCTGTAGGGTCCAAAAGCCTCGGGGTATGTATCCCTCAAAATTTTCTGTGAACGGACCCGTTCAGCTTCCTCACACTGACTCCAGCCCTCCATGTCTGTCTGTGACCCGTGAAAAGACACATCCTGTGCCAATCCCGCAGGATAGGCCCAACGGGATAAGGCATCAGGCGCCTCGTTATGCTCCCCTTTGTGATACTCAATTACTAAATTAGAACGACTCAAAAATTCGTGCCACCGACCACGTCGCCCTAAAGGTCCTGATACAGTACATAAATCCTCCTTATACCACTGTACAATACTACTGCGGTCAGTGCGCACTAACACCTCCTGATGTCCAATCCAGGACTGGAATTTCAGGAGACAACACACTACAGCGTACGTTTCCTTCTCACGTACGGTCCACCCCACTTGTCCTATACCCTTATCCTTATGTTTACCTGTCTCACTGCCCTGCAACTTACGCGAAAAAAATGCCACCGGATGCCAATTGCCATCTTCCTGCTCCTGTTCGAGCACTCCCCTGATGGCGTAGTCAGAGGCGTCTGTGGACAACCTCCACCTGGCTCCTGGCTTAGGTAAATACAAGGCAACAAGTGTAATCAAACTGTTCTTGATGGCCTCAAAACCTTTAACCATCTCTGGATTCCACTGAATTTCAACTTGTTTGGGGTGAGGCGTACACGCTTTCTGGCCTTTACAGGCAACCCATTACCATCCACATCAGGACCTCCCTCACGCTCTTCATACAAATACTTACCCCTCAAGGCCTCCATGAGGGGGTCCAGGCTGGGCATAATTTTTTATGTACATACTGTACCAATTGGCCAAGCCAAGAAAACCCTTCAAGGCTTTGGCCGTTGTAATCTGCTCCTGTTTCCATTCACGGAGCGCCTCATACTTGGCAGGGCTGGGAAAGCGCTTGCCATTACACAACACATGCCCTACATACTGTACCTGCTCCATGAGCGAAAAACACTTGGATGGTTTCACAGTGAGGTCAGCCTGCGCAAAGGCGTTGAAGACCTCCCGAAGACACAAGTAGTGAAAGTATAAACGATCACGCTGGGAAGGACTCTCAGGAAAATCATAAAAGTAGGGGGTGGCCATATCAGGATTTCAAGAGCCATCAGGCAATACAGGGGGCGGGAAAAAACAAGGCTGCAGAAACTGCGCAGCATCTTCGTCCTGATATGCTTGGCTGTCCAACAACCGGCCAACACCACAGAAACTGGTGCGGGGCCGTTGTGGATCTCCTGTGCGAGTCAGCACGTCATCAATGTATGGTCCACTGTGTGGACATGTACGCAAAACCCACTGCACTAGGCGCTGAAACACCTGTGGCCCAACTTTAACCCCCATGGGCAACACTAACCACTCGTATACCCCAAAAGGGGTGATGAACGCCGTCAGGTGGCAGCAGGAGGGTTCCAGATGCATCTGGTGAAACCCATCCTCCAAATCCACCAAAGAAACAACAGAATTTCCCACCTGACGCGCCAGCTGATCCTCAATTACGGGGAGGGGAAATTTTATACCCTTTAACTGAGTGTTCAGGTACCCGTAGTCAATGACAACACACCACCTGCCATTGGGCTTCGGTACCAGGAACACTCTGGACACCCAATCAGAATTTTTATCCGCGCCCAGAGGCCGCAGAAATCCCTGATTCTCGAACTCTTTAATTTTTTCATATAAAATTTGTTCACGTACCCCTACCGTGCGGATAGCTTTACAGCTATGTCCCACCGCACCCTGGATCAGCTCAAGGTTCACTCGGGCATACGGCCCTCGGTTTGCATTGTTGACCTCTTTGAAGGTCTTCCGCGTGAACACTGATTTTTTAAATTCGTCAAGGATTGCATCACGCAAATCCTGACACTCAGGAAACGCCTTATCAGCCTGAACCACTGAAAAAACGCTACGAGAAATGTCGTCGTTACATACACACATACCCCTTTCCCTAAACCCAACATCGTCATCCGATGAGTACTGCTCATCGGAAATGGCATTTTCTGATCCTGTGTCAGGATCGTGTAACACAGGCTCAGGGGGGGGTATCAGACAAAACTGAATAGTAAATCCAGTACAACCGATCAACCTCAGTCAACGGCATGGCAGTTCCAAATTTTTTTCGCATTGTCCGACGGCCACGCCTTCTTTCATGACAAGGCAAAGCTGAATCACTGAGAGTAAACAGATCACAGGACTCTGTGACCTGTACATTTTCAGCCTGTACATTTTCAGCCTGTGCTGCGAGCCCTCCAGAACCAGGCTCGGAATGCAAAACATCTCTGGGCAAAGGATCCCAATCATCGGAGCGATCACCCCGCGGGTGACCTTGTGGATCCACCCACGGACATGTAGCCTTAACTTGTTCACTCTGGGACTGTGGGTGTCCCACAGCATCAAAGTACACAATTCGGTACGGGCAGCATGTTCGGCGTATGCGCCCGTCAGAATCAACGAAAAGCGGGTGACCCTTGGGCACCTCGACCCAATCAACCGCAACTTCTCCAATCAACCACCACCACGGCTGTGATTTAACCACAGGCACCACTGCAATGCCCTTACAAGCATCGAAAACCATCTTACGGGCCGCCTGTGGCCACTGAGATGGAGAAGGGTGCAACCATAATATTTCATCATTCCATGATTGATTTAAAGCATCTACTCTGGAACACCATCCACGCCCAAAAAACTGCAAACCACGTTTGGCATATACTTCTACGCTGATGGGCTGTCTTGTGTGAAGCATCCAAGCACTTACCTTGTTGATGACTGATGATCGAACTCGGTATTGACCCCTGGGTATTGACTTCTTGCTTCTGACGATGGCCTGACGACGGGCAACATCAAAGAGAGAAGACAAGTGAAAAATGTTTTTCTCGGGGGGAAATGAGGGGTCAATGGCCCTGTCTGCAGTCAGTAAATTCAGATCCGTAAGGCCCTCATCAAAATGCTTCGCATCACTGAGGGGCAATGCCTGTTGCTTCAGCACTGAAGACTGTCGATAATCAGTGGTTCTCGGATACCCCACCCTGCCATAAAATAATCAGGGGCGTAAGACTCACGAGAGGGGGGGGGTCTGTCAGAACTGACTGTCTGGTCCTCCAGAGCTGAGCAAAAAACAGTGTTTTCGTCATCGTATATTACATCATCATCATTCAACACAGCACTCAACACACAGTTTGCGTGGGAATCGTCTTGTACAGGTGATAGTGTATTTGTAGATGTAGAAAGGGGGTGAACCTTGGAGTACATAACTCCCGTACCACCCGGTGAACCAAGGCCAGCCAAAGCTGAAACCATGTTCAAAACATACGAAAAAATCGCCATGTGTGTAAGCGGGACCTCAAGTCCCTGTAACGACTCCTTAAGTGCCGTTTTAACCTGTTGAAGGTTATTGGGTACCTCTAGTCCCGTAAACGGTTGTAACACCGTGTGTAGCTCCGGGTATCCACTTCCGGGCTGGTTACCTGGGATTCCACATCCAGGGCCTGGGGTTCCACATCCAGGGTCATTTGCAACCGAGATTCCACATCCGGTGCCTGATTTTATACCCTTAAGACTGCTGGATTCCGGGTTTCCACTTCCGGTGCCTGAGATTCCACATTCAGGACTTACGGACACCGGGATTCCACTTCCGGTTACTGGGATTCCACTTCCAGATTTTGTAGCGAAAAGGTTGCAAAGGGTACACAACACACCAATCACACTATTCATCAAAAAATCAGATCTCACAACAGTATCATGTATGTGTGTGTGTTTTGGTGTGTGTATGTCTGATAGATTAGTTTGATTGTCAGAATTTTCCTGAGGAAGAAATGTGTCCTGAGACCCTGAACCAGTGCTGTCGAAAACTCCAGCGCCACGACTCGTCTCAGACAACTCCTGTGTTTCCACGACAGGGGGTGTAACAATATTTTCAAGCACAATTTGAGCAATTCTGTCACCGCGGCGAATGGGGAATTCACAATCACCCTGATTTTCAAACGCTGCAGTGACATTCCCGCGGTATTCAGGGTCAATCACACCACCCACAATATGCACACGCTTGGCGGCAAAACTGCTGCGAGTTGCCAAACGAGCATATGAACCCTCAGGTACCTCTATAGCAATATCCAGAGGCACCTTAACAACAGTACCTGCAGGGATTACAACATCCTGTGGTGCCCTGACATCATATCCTGCAGACCCTGGGATGGCTCTTTTTGGTAAAAATCCCTGATCTGATAGGCGGCGCACCTTAAGCGCAGCCGAGCTGACGAGCAAAACCGCACTCTCACATGCAATGCGCATGGATGACGTAATATGCGCTGCCTGTGAATGCACACAGTGGCCACCATCTTCAGGTGGTTGTTCCGGATTACAGACAAAACACCACACTGAAGTGACCACAGGGTCAGAGAAACGTATACGTCCTGAAACTCGACGTGGCTGTCCTGTACGCTTCAAAATGCTGACGATAACACGTGCATTCTGTGATCTGGAGCCCTGATATGCCCTGGGGCTCTCAAAAACTTCATAACCTCCATTGGGATTAAAAATTGCTTAGTGGGCACAAAAGCCAGCCTGTATTGGAACAAGAATGGAAAGCCAATCAGGATTCTGGGCCCCACTTCAGCAATGTGCACGAACACGTTTAGACATTTCAGAACTACAATACCCTGTCTGCACATGTAGGGTTACATGCACGCCCTTATCGCCTCCCTGCATGAGAGATTTACCCGCACCGAGCAGCCGCAATGGTCGGGGGGCGTCGACCCTCTCGACTCTCCTTAGGAAACAACGAAGCACTCCCCACAGCTAAAACCTGGCAACCGATATCAGCCAGAACAAAAACCTTCAGGTCCTGCAGTTTCAGATGAGCTGAAAACTGCACCAGGCACTCAAAGACAAGTTCACTGCGCCCACGTTTATGTTTGCTGGGCGGATTTACAGGGTGACGCTCCTCAGCAGAGAGATCCGAAAAATTCAATACACATACAAATGCTTCCGGATCCACTGTCTCCCATGTCTTGGGCAGCTTGACCCACCTTACTACGGCGGTCTCAGCGTTACGCTTGGTCTCAGCAGAAGGAGCGCTATTCTGACGACCAAGTCCCTATGGACTTCTCCTCTCTTGCTGGACCTGGACCTGTAATTTTGGCTGGGGGGATTCCGTCGTTGCCTGTATCGCACGCGCATTTTTATGGTCTCTGGGAGTGGGACAATCCTGTGCTCTGTGACCCACTCCACCACACCGAAAACAGACTACATCCTCCTCTTTTGGCGTGCGCTTGCGCTCTGCCCAGCGGTCCCGTCGCATTTTATCCTAACGACCACTGGACCCTGAACGTCATGTACGCCCTGATGATGCTGATGTATTTGAATACGTGTCCCGGTCACGGTCGAGTCTGCGATGGCGGTCGCGTCCTCTTCGTAAATCGCGTTCCCGGTATCTTGACTTGTCTACGCGATCTCTGTCGCGAGAGTTGCTACGGTAATCTTTCTGTTTCCCTTGACGCGAAAAATCACGTCCATGCGATCTCGAATGATCAGATTCAGACCTACTACTACAGCCACCGTGACTACCCCAGCTACTCCGGGAGCTTTTACTACGCTCCCCATCTGATCCTCGCCGATAATCACGCGAAGTAGACCCATCGCGTCAACGGTCTTCCCTACGACCATGCTCACTAGCACGTTTATCTCGGTCCCCACTATGACTACCACTACTACCGCGTGAGCGCTTATCCCCATAACGGTCACGGTCACGTGAACCTCCATAACGGTCACGGTCACGCGAACCCCCATGACCTCGCTCACGTTTATCCCCGTACCGGTCACGGTCACGCGATCGTGAGCGAGAACGATCACCCTCATATCCTCGGTCTCTACGTATACCCGAATCAGAGACGGCTTGTACTGTCCGCCCCTCTGGGGATTGCAATGCCTGTAACCCACTCTCGACCCATTTGCCCTGGCGGGCCGCAAGCAATCTGGGCATTACAAATACATAGATCTCCAAGTACGTATAAGGAACATTACCTCTAGAGGTTTGTCCCTGGAGGAGATCTTGCTTAATGGAGTACCATGGGTTGTCTGCCGATTTCCCCTTCGCCCTTGACGTATGCAACCACGGCAGAGAGAAGGACAGAATGGGCTTGCCACATGGGCACTCCGCCTGTGACCCTCCGACCGTGGTGTAAAAACCGCGCAAAAAAATCGCACCATTCATCTGGACCCACGTCTCCTGTTAGACTGCCCTTTTGGCCGAGACTGGTGAAAACCGTACTGGGGCTATAAGGATTGGAGACTTGGATGCCATAGGAGCGAATAAGCAGAAAAAGATCCATCAAGGAAAGTCGCTCATCACGTGACTGGCGAGCCAACGTGGACTGTCTCTTTGTGGGCTGACTAGAAAGCAACAACCCAAACTGAGTTTCCAAATCAAAATGGCATCCCTTACGGTAGTACCAAACCAAAAACAAGGTCTCCCAATCCCAATAACACTGCCCTAGGTCCGGTCTCCATACTGGAACCCTATAATGATTTTGAAGGGTTTCCAACACATCTGGGTCTAACCACGAATCAGGGGATTTACCAAAAACACCTCTCCCCGACTGGGCTTTCCCGGGTTCTGGCACCCTGACCTCAAATTCATCTTGAGGTGGTCCAACCTTGTAACTACGAAGCCAAGAGACATTCGCCAACTTGCTTCGGAATGCAGCCAAATCATGGCGGGTGTCTATTATGTTGTTACACTGGCTACCTAGGGATTTTTTCCTCCTTTTTGGTGTAAAAGTAAACTTTTTACCCTAAAAAACCCCGGGTTTCATGCCCCTCTCGTGCTGAAAACACTCCTACACGGTACAAAGGTCCCAAAGTTGGCTTCCCGGGCCTGGGCTCGCGCAAATTCACAAGTTGGCGCGCCAAGTCGCAAGTTGGCGCGCCAAGTCTGGACTTGGCGCGCGCCAACTGGGAAGTTGGCGCGCGCCAAGTCCGGACTTGGCGCGCGCCAAATGTCCCCCCACCGATCAAACCATCGACTTGCATACCATTGTTGTCACTGGAAATTCCGTCCCTCACCTGCCCTTGCACACTTGGCACGAAGAAAGCATTGTTCCATCTTTTTTTGATTAATGTGCAAAAGACTGTGAATGTGCAGGAAGCTGTCATATCAATCATATAAATCATATATAGAGGTCACATGCCTTGTTCAGCCTGGACGAAGACCCCCTTATTCTCTATGTACCCCCTTTGCTTCGTCCACGACGACTCCCAAACCGAAAATTTTTTATTATATAACCCCCAGTCCAGATTATCTGAGCGGATCACTTCCCCCCACCCCTTCCGCGTGCGATCCCCCTTGCCCCCCTTCACCCGCACTCTGGCCCCCCGCAGTCTGGACACCCGGCCGCCTTTACTTCCACCTCGAAAGCTGCGCTTTGAGATTTCACATTTCAGGGCTTTGTGCCGCCCCTCTCCTTTGAAGGCGGCAAAAATGGCAATGTGCCCCCACCTGCGGGCCCATCCCAACAGGTGGTCAATCCACAGATGGGCCCACAGGGTGACGTTCATTTCACAGGCCTTATGGGCCTCCCCCATTTTTTTCAATTCTGCTCGCAGAATTTTCATGTCGGGCAACTGCAATGGTCCGGATTTCCAGACGACATCGCTTGTTGCCAACAAGGATTTTCCCCATTGCCGGAAGGCGTCCGTCCAGGACACCTGGACCCCCCCCATGTCAACGACATGCTGCAGGAGGCCCTCCCCCTCCAGATGGTCACACATGGTGTCCCATCCCTCACTCTTCACCCACTCTGCAGCCGCCGTCTGCTCGATTTTCAGGGGCACCTTCTTCTTATCCTTCCTCTCCTCTTCCAACGCCACCCCGGTGGCGGTCCGTGCCTGGATCCGAATGGGATCCAGGAACCATTGCACCCACCTCACGGCCTTTCCCCTTTTCCACCGATGCACCGTGTGGAGGCTGTTCACAAGGGCTGAAAGCCCATTGTGCACTTGCCGGTGCACACCATGCAGCCCATAATCGGGGGGCCGCTGGGCGGGGCGCACGATCGGGCAGATCATCCCCGCCCACAGCCACTCCTCGACAATCACCCCCATCCCGCAACCAAATTCGTGCAGAATGGTTGCCCGATTTTTCCAACACAGCCAACAAACGGTGGCTGCGGGGTTTTTGGCCGTGAAGGAGGAGCAACCCCCCAAAATGACCTGCGCCTTGGTGTCTGCTATAAAAAAAGAAATCACCTTACGCAGGTAACCCCCTTTATCGGGGATTTGCTGCTGCGCCACCTCGGTGAGGTCCGCGTTCAGGCCATAGACGTCGGCCAATTGGGAAATGATGGCCTTCTTCTCGGATCCGCGCAGCAAGATCCAAGAGCCCAAGGGCATATGACTCCCCAAGTCTCCAACGGCAAAATGCACGAAGGAGGCCTGCCAGAGCTTTGTCCCGTCGAAGGAGATGCCCACCCACACGTTGTCCGTCAGGAACGTGGGGCCGTCACGGTGCCACATCACCTGTGCCAGAAAACAGGCCGTGTGTACCGGGTCACCGTGTACGGTCGCCGGGACACGCTTTGGTGCAGGGTGAAAATACCTGCAGCTTCTGCCACAGATTGCATGCGGCCCCAAAAATGTCATTGTCCTCGTCCGTCTGAAAATGGACCTCCGTGACACGGGGGGCGGACAATGCCTTTCGCACCTGCATCAGGGTTCCCCATGGGCACTTCCATTGGCTGTGTGCCCGGCTGTACTGTCGCCATTTTTGCGGCTCTCCCACAGAATGGCCGCGGCCAACAGCTCCAAATCGGGGGTGGGGGGTTTGCTCTCCCCGCAAACGAGGTGGATGCGGCGGCGGCCGGGTTTGACGTGTACTTCCCAATGTAGCCCCAAAACTTCCCCCACGACTTCGCGAAGGCGTGCCAGCCGCGCGCGCCTGTCGCGGTAGTTTGAGGGCGCCAGCTGCTCAAAGGGCCGCTGCATGGTGCACAAACAAAGACCTGCAGCACGTGAGGACGTGGCAGGCGGGTTGGATCATACAACGGAACGTTGTTGCACGTTCGCACACAGATGGCACACAATTGGCACGCAGTTGGCGCGCGCCAACTCAGGATTTGGCGCGCGCCAACTCGTCAGTTGGCGCGCGCCAAGTCCTGAGTTGGCGCGCGCCAAGTGGTAAGTTGGCGCGCCAACTTCTCATTTGGCGCGCGCCAACTCCCCTGTTGGCGCACGCCAAATCAGGATTTGGCGCGCCAACTTACCACTTGGCGCGCGCCAAAACCATGCCCAGCCAGTGCCTGCTCATTTCTTCGACCGCTTGCTGCCCTGACTCTGACTCCCCTCGCTCTCTTCCGCCCGCCTGCGCTTGGGGTCAAGCAGGTGCGCAACCGGGTGCTTGTCCAGCAGGCCCTTCAGCTCCGTGAGGGTGGCCTCTTTGACCCCCATGTTGATGGCCACATGGCGTTGGGCGCTGAGTGCAGAGTGCAACTCCACCGCCGCCGCCTGCAGGTACAGCACATGGTCGGGGTCGGCACTACCCTCTGCCCCCCCCCCCCACCAACTGCACGCACCTGCGCCGTGGCGGTCACCTGCTGCTGCAACTCCCCCCTCTGCTTTTCCCACCCCTTCTCCCGCCGCTCCCACAAGGCGCGCTCACCGGTGAGCGCGTCCCGTGCCGTCTTGCGGGCGGCCTCCGCCGCCTTCAGCTGCTCGCGCAGCAGCTTGTTCTCCGCCTCCAGGCGGAGAATCTCCGCCTTCTCCCGTGCCCCCCCCCCCGTCTCCCGCTGCCTGCGCTGCCTCCCGGGGGGTGGTCGTGGGGCGAGGGCGCCTGGAGCCCCTAGCTTGCTGCTCCGTGCGGCCCTTGCTCTGCAGGGAGGGGTCCCCAGACACGTCAGATGCGGCCCTGCCCCCCTTTTCCCCCTTCGGCCCTTTCCCCACGAGCTGCTTCTGGAAGCGGAGCAGAAACGCCTGCGCTGCCTCCTTCAAGTGGGGGGCGGGGGCAATGGCCCGCACGTCGCTCCACTCACACTGCTTCCACCTCTGCAGCTGTCCCAGAGCGTCAATGCTGCAGAGGAGGAGCCGGTTGTGCGTGGAGGGGGGGCGCACCTGCACAAAGGGCACAACGGAGACAACCTGCAAATGCGCAACAACACAAGCATAAAACAATGCACACAACGACACCACTGCAACAGCCAAGACAACGCGAAAACAAGCCACAGAACAACGTTTCCGATAAAGCCCAACGAATTAAATTCAGGCGCCAAAACGGCACTTGGCGCGCGCCAACTAGCTATTTGGCGCGCCAAAACTGGACTTGGTGCGCGCCAAAACTGAACTTGGCGCACGCCAACCGAACACTTGGCGCGCCAACCGGTGACTTGGCGCGCGCCAAGATGGAAGTTGGCGCGCGCCAACTGCGAAGTTGGCGCGCCAATCTGCTATTTGGCGCGCGCCAAATTCGTGTCACGTGTGACAACATCGCATGCATGCAAGGCACCGCGCAGGCACACCTTCTCGCTGCAGGAGCAGATGGTGCGGCGGGCCTTGTCCACGCGGACGAGGTCCAACATCTCGGCGTCCTGGGAGCTCAGGGGCGGGGTGAAGTGGGCCATGGCCATCCAGGCCATGCGGCCGGCCCCTGGCTCCCGCACGAACGCGGCGCTCACTGCGGCGAACGAGTACACCACCGTGCCGGCCGTGCAGCGCACGCGGCAAAAGTCGGTGGCCTCGGGGGGGGGGGAGCCACCACCGGTGGATGTGCGGAGTGAGGCAGGCATCCGCTCTGGCCGCCTCGGCGGTGGGCCCCACGCGCGCGTGGTCGGTGGGGGTCAGAAACAGACCCGCAGACACCCCCTCTTGCAGGAGGAGGACGTCCCCCATGTAGGGCACCGGGGGGTCCAACGGCTGCTCAGCCTGCGACACGAAACAGACTGGCTGGGGGATCGCGTCGGGAGTGAGGAAGTCCTCCTCTGCCGGGGGGGGGGGGCGGCCGGCCTCTCCTCCGCTTCCGCCGGCGCCTCTGCATCCGCCGGCGCCTCCGCATCCGCTGGCGCCGGCGCCTCCGCATCCGCTGGCGCCGCCGGCATCTCCTCCTCCTCCTCTGCCGCACTCTATGGGGGGGGGGGCGGCATCCGCATCCGCCGGCGCCTCCGGCATGTCCACCTCGTGGGGGGCAGGCACGGGGTCGGTGGCGGCTGCCTCGGCCTCCTCAGACCCCTGGTCGAGGGGGCTGTAGTTCACACTGGCCTCTGTGCCCAGAGGAGACGCGACTGCAGCCCCCTCGGCCAGAAGCTCGGAGGGCATCACTGGAACACTGTTCATCAGCTCCGTTACACTCTCCGGCTCTACGGTCAGCATGCGCGACCGGTAGCCGACGGGTGCAAACGGGATGAACAGGGCCCGGCCAGGCCCGCCCGCACCACGGTGGATCATGTACCCTTCGTGAACGGCCGTTAAGTGGCCGTTTGAATAATTGCGTGAATTTCACGTGAATTTACCCAAATTTTGAGGTTTTTGGGGGAAAATGCCATATTATTGGTTCATTCCGAGAGATTTGAGGGGCCAAAATTCCTCCCCTAGCTTCGTTACGCATCATCCAATGAAGGTCCCGCCACAAAAGCATCCATCATGTCCGAACCGTGCCCAAAACGAGAGGTGCCGAAACCCGGCAAGCCTGTAGCCGATTCACGGCCGTGAATTCACGTGAATTCGTACGAAATTCGCACGAATTCGCACGAATTTTGTACGAATTTCACGTGAATTCACGTGAATTCATACCAATTTCACCCTTGTGCACCCCCTCATTTGTCCTAACACCCGGGGTACCTCCCCCCCAAACACCCCTGCAGGCACCCTGGCTACAGGCAACATGTGCACATGTGTGTGGGTGTGCCTTTGTGTGGGGTGTGTGGGTTTGTGTGGGTTTGTGTATGGTTGTATGGTTGGGTTTGCATGTGGGTGGATGCGTGACTTCCTGTTTGTTTCTACGTGCGGGCGTGCGTCTGTGTGTTGGTGTGTGTGAGGATGTGGGGGCCACCCGACCACATACGCACACAAACCTGTCCCAAACCTCACACCAACACCCACACACCCGCACACACAACCACGGACCCATGGATACACACCCACACACAAACACGCACCCACGCGCACAAACCAATCAACACACACACACACACACACACACATAGACACACCCACAATGATCCCGCCCCACACACCTAACCACGACACATCCACTATGCAGGTGTGTGTGCGTATGTGTGGCTGGGCAGTGTGTGGGTGTGGGTGGGGTGGCAGGGCGGTTTGATTCCACTAATGGCATGTGGGTGTGTGTGTGGGGGGGGGGGGTACATGTACGACTGTCTGTGAGGATGTGAGGAGCACCAAACCATGCACATATACGCACAAGCCTTACACACACACACGCACACCCTTCCTGCACCTCACACCAACACGCGCGCACACACAAACACACACAACCACACACCCAACTACACATGGACACACTGACCCACATACACGCATCCGCACAAACCATACGCATACACACACACACAAAATCACCCCCCTAAACATTTAACCGTGACACATCCACTGTCCAGGTACGTATGAGGGTGTGTGGGCGGGCAGTGTGTGGGTATGGGTCGAGTGGGGGGCTGTTTGCTTTCATTGAGGGTATGTGTGTGTTTGTGCATGGGTGTGTGTGTGTCTCTTAGACTGTGTGGGGGGGGGGGGGTATGACTGTCTTTTTGGTTATGGGTGTGGGCGTGCGCCTGTGTGTGTGGGGCGGGTGAGGATGTGAGGAGCACCAAACCAGATATACGCACAAGCCATACACACACACACACACACACACACACACATACAGACACACCCTTCCTGCACCTCACACCAACACGCGCATACACACAAACACACACAACCGGACACCCAACTACACATGGACACAACGACCCACCCAAACACACACACACACACACACACATCTGCAGAAACCCATCCACACACACAGGCAGACACACATACACACACACACACACACAGAACCCCCCCCCCCTAAACATCTAACCGTGGCACATCCACTGTCCAGGTACGTATGAGGGTGTGTGAGCGGGCAGTGTGTGGGTGTGGGTCGAGTGCATGGGGGGCTGTTTGCTTTCATTGAGGGTATGTGTGTGTTTGTGCATGGGTGTGTGTGTGTGTCTGTGTGTGTGTGTGTGTGTTTGTGTGTGTGTGTGTGTGTGTGCCGGGGGGGGGGGGCCAAGTACAGGGAAATGTGTGTGGGTGTGGGGACTTGGTTATTGCATAGGTGGTGTTGGTGTGGCTCTTCTGCCAGCGTCCTGCAAAAATGGTACGAAATTCGCACGAATTTCGCACGAATTTCGTACGAAATTCGTCCCCAAAGTGTACCGTGAATGTGGTTGTTACGAATTTCGTACGAAATTCGCACGAATTTCGTACGAATTTCGACCAATTTGCATGAATTTGTATCATTTTTATGCAGAACAAACACACTCAGCCCATAGCACACAGCACAGCAACACAACAAGAGCACAGAAGAACAACACAGTCACCCCATATCACACAGCACAGCAACACAACAACAACACAGAAGAACAACACAGTCAGGTCATCAGCAACAGTCACCAATGAGGAGCAGCAGACAGACGAAGCACAACAAGCAGCAAGCAAAACAACGGTACCAACACAGCCGAAAAGCAGGCATTACACACACATCATGACAATCAGCAGCAACAAACACAAACGACAGACAGTCACAAACTACAAACAGCACAAAAGTATTGTCCCACATGATTCAACAACAGGCAGCCACCCCTCCAACCATCCACACCCACTCATAGCACACAGCACAGCAACACAACAACAACACAGAAGAACAACACAGTCAGGTCATCAGCAACAGTCACCACTGAGGAGCAGCAGACAGACGAAGCACAACAAGCAGCAAGCAAAACAGCGATACCAACGCAGTCGAAAAGCAGGCATTAAACACACATAATGACATTCAGCAGCAACAAACACAAACGACAGACAGTCACAAACTACAAACAACACAAAAGTATTGTCCCACATGATTCAACAAAACCACCCAAGAACCCAAGAACCACCAATGCATGCACATATCACCCAGGCACGCACACACCATGCACCCACGCCCACACAAACAACAACCCCTCCGACCAGGCACACCCACACACACACAAAAATGACACAAATTCATGCAAATTGTTTGAACTTCATACGAATTTCGTACGAAATTCGTACGAAATTCGTAACAACCACATTCACGGTACGTATTGAGGGACGAAATTCGTACGAAATTCGCACGAATTTCGTACGAAATTCGTACGAGTTTCGTACGAATTTCGTGCGAACTTCGTACGAATCTCGCACCATTTTTGCAGGACACTGGCAGAAGAGCCACACCAACACCACCTATGCATGTACCGGAGTCCCCACACCCACACACATTTCCCTATACCTGCCCCCCTGGCACCCACACACACAAACAGTGCAGCAATGTACACACACACACACACCGCACAGACACACACACACACACATACACACACACACACACACACACACGGCGTGAGGTGACCAAAGAACCAAGCACACACATTTCCCGATACCTGCCCCCCCGGCACACACACACACACACACACACACACACACACACACACACACACACACACACACACACACACCCATACAAACCCCTACACAAACACACAAACCCAAACACAAACACAAACACAAACATACCTGTTTGCTTTCATATCAGCACAGGCTACACCCCATCTGTACGCAATCCTCAAATAGCAATGCCGTCCCTGTTCAACATTGGAAAGTGCACAAGAAGAGGCCTCTCAATACCCCACAATCTGTGCTCCCAATCACCCCTTCTACAGAATGCTCGTGCTGGATCCTGCAGAGCCAGGCCGTGCCGCGACGCGATGCGGCTGACTGTGGTGAGAAGCCAGGCAACACCATTGGGAAGCGACTCAATACACAAAACCTGTGAAGAGAAAAAGGATACCCTCCCTAACCTTAACCGCACTGCAACAAGCAAGAAACCCTCATAACCCAACACCGAGACACTCAGGGGCTGTAAGTGGGGGGTCTCCTTGCCCCCCCCCCCCCACTCCCAACCCTAGACGTGGTTGATTACGCTCCTATGGTTTGACCCAATGGACCCCCCCACCCCACCCTCATGCATCTACTAGCAACTATCACCTTTGCCCTTCCCAACAACTGTGTGAGCAAGGCAACAATGGTTCGACCCCAATGGACCCCCCACCACTGCATGCATCCACTATCACCTATAACCTATGCCCTTCCCAACAAAGTTGTGAGCAACGCAACAAAGATTAAGAAATGTAATGTGTAATGTTTTGATTTGATCTACAAAACAAATTGTTCAATATCCAATGTGTGCAACAAATAGCAGTGAGAAGACAAAATTGGGGCCGATTCGTACGAATTCGCACGAAATTCGCACGAAATTCGTACGAAATTCGTACGAAATTCGTGCGAATTTCACATTCTCGTGAATCTGTCAATCTAGCGTGAATTTATGCGTGAATTTGGGTGCGTGAATTTTACATTCACGCCAATCTCACCAAATGTGTTGAACCATGCGGCGACTTCAAAACTGTAAATTGCACACATTTGTTGGATCTTACTTTGGGCGAAAATAGCACGACAAAAGCACACGATAGCACCAAGTTACGAGCAAAACACAGCAAAATTGGGTGAAATTCACGGTACCGTGAAACTCAGATTCAAACGGCCGGTTCACGAAGGGTACACAACGTCCCGCGGAGGAGCGTCACGCTGCGAAGCGGTTGGATAACAATATCCCACCGATGCGCAGCGTGATAGCCCCCCTGCGTGCCCGGGCACACCTGGAGGGACTTGGACGGGGGAGAGGTGGTGAGGGGGATGAACACGACCATGCACTGCACTGACTGTTTCACAGACAGTGCAAAATCGCGGTGGGGGATCTGGAAACCCTTCCAGGGTTCTGCCTCCCACCGCTCGATGATCTTGGGGCACAAGGCCTCAAGTCCCTGCAGCGGCGGGAGTCTAAGGGAGAACCCCAGCAGGGCCAGAACAGCCTGCCAGAGGTCGTCCGGGAGCCAGTGGGGGACGCTGGAGACCGTCGTCTGATAGCGCCCCCCACCTTCCCCGGGGGCCTGGAGGTCCACCTCCTCGAGCATCGACGGGTTGAGTTCCACCGTGGCGAGCTCCGCCAGTCTGGCCCACAAATCCTCGGGGTGATGCGGTCATACTGGCGGTAGCCCGCCGCGGCAAAACCCTCCTCCGTGACGATGGGGGGGTTGGGGATGTCGTGGTTGGCGACGGGGTAGGAGTTGTGGAAGGAGGGGTGGGGGCAACCCATGCCAAGCATGGTGAAGGGGGCGTCGGTGCTGTAGAGGGTGGGGTGGGTGATGTCGGGGATGTGGGTGCGCAGGCGACGGTTGGTGGAGAACTCCGTGGGAGCTACTGCATCCCACGCCTGCACCTTCACCGTCTAGTACCGCACGACGGCGTCAGTGGCCGTGCGGTGCGTCGAGCCACTTTTTTTGACTGGATCCACCCACAGCCACTGCTCCTCGGGGTCGAGACCCTGAGGCGGCTTCTCCTGCAGGTCGAGAACGTTAACGAACTATTTTGACGCTGCAGCAGTGCACAGCTTCAGGGTCTTGTTGAAGGCCTCAAGGGTGACTTGAGAAAGCTTCAACTCGACCGCGAGGGTCGTGGGGTACCGGCCCATCACGGCACAGCAGAACCTGCTAAGAACCCCCCTGGTCAGGGCGAAGTTAACACGGGTGGCGTCAATTCGCCAGACCAAGTGGGGATTGCCCGGCTGGTCCCACTTGCCGAAGAGGGCGGCCTCCAGGGGTTCGCGGAGGGGGGGGAGCTGGGGGAAGGATTCGGCGTCCGGGGAGGTGAGGGTGTAGGGGATGGGAAAATAGCCCCCGGGGAAGTGCTCGGAGCCCACGTTGGCGATGTGGGCATCGACCACTGGCTGCACCTCGGGGTTAGGTGGTGCAGCGGGGGCAGACGTAGGGTCGGTGACTGTCACCTTCTTCCCCTTGCTCTTCTTGGGTTGCTTTGGAGGCATGATAAAGTGAAATGCCTAGAAGGGAAAGGGAATGCATAAAGGGTGCAAAGGAAGAGGAAGAATGGGGCAGTTGGCGCGCACCAAAACCGGAGTTGACGCGCCCCAACTCAAGAGTTGGCGCGCCAAGTTGGCGCGCCAACTTGGCAGTTGGCGCGCCAACTTTGACTTGGCTTTCAAAAAGTTGGCTTCGACCCAAAAAACCCACATATTGCATCATAACAACAAAGCAACGCAACCAAAAGCTGTAAAATATCAATAGTTCCTCACGTTTCATGCACAAAGCGTAGCAACAACACAGTGCACAAGTACAAGCCAGTTGAATGCTCTCGACATGGAGTTGACCAGGAGTTGGTGAATGTACAGTATCTGGGGTTGGCTTCGTAGTTACACTCATGTGGGATGCAGCGTTCTAGGGCGTGGTGCGGAACCCCTAGTTAGAACGCAATTTCTGGAACACCCACCTACCCTCAATTTTGGGGCACACCACCTAAAATAATGGATTCAGCACCCTCAAAAACCCCCCATCCCCTTTCTTTCCCCACATAACCCTCATCGTAGGGGTGGTTTTTTTGGGGGGGGGGGGTCAAACAGTTAGAGCACAGTTAGAACAGAGTTAGAACGCAGTTAGAGCACCTTGCTCTAACTAGTTATCGCGCTAGTTATCGCGCGATAACTCAGTTATCGCGCAGTTATCGCGGGTAGTTATCGCGCACCCCTCCTCCCTCCCTCCCTAGGACAAACAACACAAAACACTTGGCACAAAGCATGTGCATGTGGTCGTTTTTCATACAAAGTCATCAATGTCTGAGGCCTTGGCTGCCTCCAGTCCCAAAAGCCCTTGCTCCAGGGCGTTCATGGACATGCAATGGTGCATGTGGCGGAGGGACATACTTGGCCTCACCAAGGACCAACCCTTAAAACAATTTTGGAGCCTCCTCTTGTAAGGCCCATGCCGATACTCCGTTGGGATGGAGGAAAACTGAAAAATGTTCCTCCATTTCTCGGCAAAAAAGGTGGAATGTGCCAAGCACCAATGGATCCACCTGGTGGGGGACCAACCTGAGTCTCCCCACGCTTTTGAAAATTTTTCGGTCAACGCACGGTGGCGTTCCACTTGGGTTAGAGTGTACAACCCCCTCACCCTCCAAAGCTCATACAAACCCTCAATGCATCACACCATGACATGCACAACAACCCATAACATAGGTCCCCCAGGGGTCCTCACTGTGGGGACATGCTCTTTGAGGCAATCCACAAATTGCCTTTGGAAGGGGGGGGAGGTTAGGAAAACTTTGGTGCTTGTTAGATCGAAATTTTTTTCTGTGGCCCTCGAGGCCGAAGGGAGGCGTTCCCTCAGAGGGATGCCTGAGGTCTCATCCTTGAGGGCTTGCTTGAAGGCCTGCAAAGCTGCAAGAGCTTGGGCCTTACCAGGGGTACCAGGGGGGAGGGCCTGAAGGGTGGTCTCAATGCGCTTTGCAATGCCGTTTAGGATGCGGCATGCTGCATGTTGGTAGTCCCCCGGCCGCCTATCAGGGGTCACACTTCTCAAGAATGCCCCCCATCTTGAGGTGGACTCCACCCCCATTTGCTCAACAATCCCATTGGGGTCTTTGCACAACCAACACTTAGACCCAGCCCCCCCCATTGCTTGCATCCCCTTCCCATCCCCTGTCAAAATGACAGTGCAAGTCAAAAATTAGTTTTGAAAGAGGACAACGTCCTCTTCCACATCCCTCACCTCTTGGTTGAGGTTGGCGGAGATGTCCAGGCTTCTCAAAAAAGCCTGTTCATCCCCGCCATCCATGCAAAACCATGAGGCCCATAGCTTCACCTTCGAAGCATATTTTGCCCCCCCCCATACATTAACCCATACATCCGCACGGGTAGAGGATGCCTTCCACAAGGAAGTCGCATCAACTGAAATAACAATAATGGCAACGCCATGTACCCTTCGTGAACGGCCGTTAAGTGGCCGTTTGAATAATTGCGTGAATTTCACGTGAATTTACCCAAAATTTGAGGTTTTTGGGGGAAAATGCCATATTCTTGGTTCATTTCAAGGGCTTTGAGGGGCCAAAATTCCTCCCCTAGCTTTGTTACGCATCATCCAATGAAAGTCCCGCCCCAAAAGCATGCATCATGACCGCACCGTGCCCAAAACGGGAGGTGCCGGAACCCGGCAAGCCTGTAGCCGATTCAAAGCCGTGAATCCACGTGAATTCACGTGAAATTCGTACGAATTTCGTACGAATTTCGTACGAATTTCACGTGAATTCACGTGAATTCACGTGAATTTACACAAATGTTACCCGTGTGCACCCCCTGATTTGTCCTCACACCCCTAGTAAGCCCCCCAGCATGCACCCCGGTCACAGGCAACAATGGTCTGGGTTCGTAAGGTCATCTCATGTCCGTCTCTTGCGGCACCGGAACCGCCGCTGTAGAGTCTGAAGGTGCTGCATGTCGGTTAGAAGCCGTCTTCTTGTGCGGCTTACATACGTTTGTACACTTATGGGCCCTTGCCCATGTTGAGCCCTTTTGGTCGCATCCCACCCATGCAACCAAAGGCTATCGTCAATGGTGTGGTTGTCCACAACCACTTGCACCCCTAGTCTCCCCCGGAGGAGGCTTAGGCCCCCGCTGTTGCGCAACATGCGCTTCAGCCTCCGGTGACTTCCCTCCATGGCAAAGCAGGAGAACTTTGACAAGATTCTCCACTTCTTTGCAAAATAATACATGTGGTCGATCCAAAGATGCGTCCACAGAAGTTTGCCCCACTGGAGCTCATTGTGGGCAGCGCCCATGGCTATGCTATGGTTCCGGAGCCGCCCCAAGTCGGCCCCGGAGAACCATGCGGAACGCCACGCGTATACACACATGCTTGCAAAATTCTCCCACCACGTTTTGCACACCGAGTCCCAACTTTTTCCCCCTACTTGATGCTGCCTGACACTAGGCTGCTCTAGGCAAGCATCTATTATCTTCTCCCAACCCTTATTGCGCATGAAATGGATGGCAGCAGCACACTCCATCCTCACCTTCCCCTTGCTGTTTGCCTTGTCATTATTTAATGAGGCACGGGTGCAAGTTCGTGCAGCAAGCCGTGCCTCATCTAAAACCGGTTGCAGCATGGTGCGTGCCACAGTGGCCGGTGCCTTCCCTGTCAATTGTACAAATAGGTCCCGTGTCCCGTTGACTGCACACAACAGGACACGAAGGACCCCATGGAGGCCATAATCAGGCACTCGCCTATCACTCATAATGGTCCTATATATAGCACTTATGGCAACGGCTGGTTCCCAGTTGCCGTCTATCGCACTTGCTGTGCCAAAGGTAGCAAGGCACAGAGCACGGTTACGCATGCAGACCCAACACACAGTGGCACCAGGGGATTCTGCCTTCCAGTTTTGGCAGCCCGCCATGAGCACCTGTGCCTTACCATCTGCACACACAAAAAAAAGGGACTGCCTATCGTTCCCTACCGTATCCTTAAAACTTACGGTTGCGGCCTTGCGCAACTCATCATCAAAATCAATTTCCTGGGAGGCCGCGTAGAGGGTGTCCCACTTTTCACTGCCCCCTAGTAGCCACCAACTAGATAGTTGGTTGGGGCTGGCGGTGCCACCAAGCGTGCAATGGACGTACGAGGCCTCATGCCTCGATGTACCGTCCACCGCAATAGGCAACCAATGCAGCCGTCGGTCCCCGGGCTGCATGATGGCCGAGGGTGGTGGTGGTCGACACTTGAATAGGTGGGCGATGCGGTCAGGTAGGTAGCAGGCCGCACCATTGATGGCCGTGTCGTCACCCGTATAGGCAGTAAACGCCCGGGACTCCGGCAACGCTAGCTGCCGGAGCATGCCGTACACCTGGTCCCATACCACACCGTACGTCATGCTCCCCACCAGGTACCGGGACTCTGTCCTAGAGAGGTGCAATGACCGGATCCTCCACACGGCCATAATCAACCTCTCCTCCTGGGTGGGCTCGGGCTGGACGGTGGCTACAATTCTTGTTTCGGGGGTAAGCACTATTTGCCCCGTGTCGGGCAGGTACTTGACGGTGTAGGGTGCTGCAAGCTCCTTGGTAACAACCTCCTGGAGCTCTTGTAGGCGCCGCCGTCGTGTACGATCCGCTACCAGATGGAATGGCTCCTTGGGCCGTGGCATGATGTGAGATACAGGACCTGTTGAATGGGCAGGCAGTCATCGCAAAGTTTCTACCATCCCCCTGCCGCAGACCACTCTCTCTACTGTGATTCGCATGCAATTAAAAGAAATTCACATAGATTCGCACGAAATTCGTACGAAATTCGTACGAATTTCGTACGAATTTCGTACGAATTTCACATGAATAGAAATGGGTGAATATTCTGAAAATGTGAAATTCGTACGAAATTCGTACGAATTTCGTACGAATTTCGTGCGAATTTCACATGACTGTCACAGAATTTCTGCCAAAGCCTCATCCTTGTGCCCTCGTTGACCCTCACAAAGCAAGCTCAGGATGGTGCTCATGCTGTCATTGTCATTGTCATTGTCTCATGCTGTCATTCCGGCTGTCACTCAGCCAGCAGTGTAATATACAAACAGTTCCGCAGAAAGGAATCGCAAATTAACAGGTTAACAGGTTAACAGGTCAGGGGGCACATCAGGTCAGGGGGTAATGTACAAACGGTGCTGCAGAAAATTTCGCACAGTGGGGGGGGAGCACCCCACATATCGGTCAAACTGCCCATGCTTGGGGGGGGGGGGGCAGGATAACATTCGTCGTGGTTAGAAAGTCGTGGTTAGAAAGGACAGGTGCTCCGGAGGGTACCTACGCACCCCCCCCCCCGGGAGCAGAGCTCCGGCTAGCGGAGCCCTGGGAGCTCTGCTCCGCCACCGCCTCCACAAAGGAGGGGTCCATGGCCGCCGACGTGAGGCGGTGGGGGGGGGTACTGCCGGCGCACTTCCTCCAGTGCGGCAGTCACCTTGGGGGCGTCCGGGGCCACGCTGTCCACATCGACCTGCTGGCCACTGGCCATCATGGCCATCCGCAGGCCGGTGGACACTGCGGACATCTGGCCGGCGCATGCCTCGGCCTGGGCATGCCAGGCCTGTGCGCCGGCCAGGAGGTACCGGACACCGGCAGCACTGGCCCCCCCCCTGTCACCCGGGGGGGGCGGGGGCCTCGGCACCCTCAGCCCTCTCCACTGCCTCTGCTGGCTGTGCCGCTGGCTTTGCCTTGCGCAACGTCGCCACGTCACGCTCCAGGGTCTTCACCTTGGTGGCCAGCCGGTCACGCTCCCTGGTGACGTCCGCCAACCGCGACTCGCAGTCCCGCCTGTCCTCGTGGACCCTGGACAGACGGGCCTCGAGGTCGCGGTTGGCGGCCTCCGCGCTGATGGCGCGTGCCTCCCACGCCCCCGCCCGCTGCTGGTCCACCCACTCCTGGACCACACCCCTCTGCCTCCGCCCCCCCGACGGCTCCGCCTGCTCCGCCCGCCCTGCCCGCTCCCCCGGGGTGGCCGTACGCGGGGCTTTGGGGGGGGGGGTGGGGCCCGTGTCCCCTTCGGGGCGCCCTTTCCGCTTGCGCGTGGGGGGGGGTTCGTCCTCCTCGACGTCAATGACGTCAGCCACCACCCCCTTCCGCTGCCTCCCCACATGGACGCGCATGGCAAGCCATGCCACGTCCACCCACTCCGGCCTCCGCTGCTCCCAACCCGTGGGCACATTCAGCCCACAAATCCCAGCCGTCGTCACCGTCCCCTTCTCCCCGATCCCCGACACCTCCGTCTGCACCCGCCAGTGCCCACTCACAAGCCGGTAGGCAAACATGCCCACCAGCTCCTGCCCCACAGGCAGGTTGGACCCCCCCCGGAGCACAATGGGGCAGGGGAAGGAGATGCGGAGGGTGCCCTGCACCCCCCGCGACTCCAACTCCATGTCCCAAACGGCACTGAGGTGCCGCTGCCGCCCATCCGGCCCGGGCGGCACCTGCTGGGTCCAGGCCGGATCCGGCTGCCTGGCGGCCAGGGTGACCTGGTCCAGGGGGGGGTCGGTGTGGGCCTCGCCCAACTCGTCGCGGGACGGCTGGGGCACCACCACCTCGCGCGCCATATGCCCCCTGGCGGTGCTGGCCTCGCTGCCTCCCGAACGCCGAGAGCGCTGCGACCCCACACTGCGCACACTGCCGGCCTCGCTTGGTGCCCGTCCACCGCCGGTGCCTGCGGGCTGGGCGCCACCGGGGCCTTCGGCGGGCTCGGCGTGCTCCTCAGGCAATCGGGGCCGGGGCTTGTACTGGCGCCTGGTGTGGTGCCGAGTATCCGGCGACCAAGCGGTGAACGGGACCTGCATGCAGATGTGGGGAGGTGTGCAAGGCAAAAATTGAGAAAGGGGGAGTGGACACGGGGCAATGGAAGAGCAAAATGAGCAAATTGGACGAAATTCACAGAAATTCGTACGAAATTCGTACGAAATTCGTACGAATTTCGTACGAATTTCACATCTCGAGAAAATTCACAAAATTTATTCACGTGAAATTCGTACGAAATTCGTACGAATTTCGTACGAATTTCACGTGAATTTCGTCCTATTTTTGCAAATACACAAAGCAAACACACAAGCAAGCACACCTTGCAGTCGCATGGGCAGGTGATGCTCCATGCCCCGGTCCTCGCGCACTTGGGCGACCGCCACGCTGGGACCGTGTTCACCAGGTGCCACAGCGTGGTCGGCCGACCCGGGGGGGCAATGCCGGACAAGGCGAAGTGGATCTCCGACTCCGCGTCGACATCGCCCCCCTTCACGACCTCCAGCTGGTGCACGCTGCCCAGGAAGAACAGCATGCACTGGGGGCCGACCTCGATGACGGCGAGGTCGGCGGCCGGGGCCGACCGGGAGATGAAGGTGGGGTGGAAGGGGCAGGTGGGGGGGCCTGCCGGGAGCGTCTGCGGGGCGTCGGCGAAGAGGGCCTGGGCAGCCTCCCCCTCCCACAACCCCACCCTCGCAACCGCCCCCTTCCCCACCCACAACACCTGATCCACGCTGGGGAGGTCCCAGCTGGACAAATCCCCAGCAACGTCCAGGGCCTCCTTGGGGGGGATGGCGTCCAAGTGTGTGGTGTTGGCCTGGTGGTGTTTGTGTCGGGGGTCGGGGGTCCACAAGTTAAAAAGAGCCCCCTGCAGCCCATCCTTGGAGTCGGGGTGGGCAGGCAATCCATGATGGCGGCTGGTGGCCACCATCAGCAGCATGTCCCCCCGATGCAGCTGAATGGTGTCCCAGCGCGCCTCCCCCGCCTCCCCCAGGGCCGTCCCCGCCTGCACCGCCACCTGGTAGTCCTCTGACAAGCAGAGGAAGCTACTCAGGTGGCAGTCCCCCACCGCCCTGTCGCTGGGGGGGAGGACGTCGGGGTGGGTGGTCACGTCGGTGTGGGGGAGCTGCGGCCCACTCCCCACACTGGCCACAATGACGCTGCCCGGCGTCATTGGGTGGAGGTCCCCAACCCCAGGGACACTTTCGGTGAGGTGGGGGTGGAACTTCTTGAAGAGAGGCCCCCCCACCCCCGACCCCAAGGTGCTCTTGCTTTGCCACCGGCGGGGGAGCTCGGGATCCTTGGCCTGCTCCTCACTCCGCGCGGCGTTGAAAAGGAGCTCAAAATTTTTTGCTACGACTTTTTCGTCGCCGCTGCCCCACGCCTTCATCACCTTGTTCCACCCCACCTCACAATCCCGTGCCTCCACAAGCCCCCGAAGCACAATGTAGCCGTTCCCATCAACAAAGTTGAGGGGCGGCTGAGAGGGGCCAACCCTGTCGGGGGCGGGGTCAGGGCTGCCCGTCACCCCATGAGGGGGGTCGGGAAGGGGTTCGGTGCGGAGGGGGGGTTCACTCGAAATGAAGGGGGGGGCGCATGAGGCACCACGGTACCATTGCAAAGAAGTTGTGCTATAGAAGGTGGGGTGGGTGACGTCGGGGACGTGCACCTGGGGGGGGATGGTGGGATGGAAAGGGGCGATGCCCAAATCATCCCACCACCGGGGGTTGGCAAGATGCCAAGAAAAGGGGAAAAAAGAGTGGTCTGCTGGTGCACCTACAGAAAGATCCTGCAGGCACACCATATCGCAGTTGGGGGGGGTGTGGACAAGGTTAGCGGTGGGGTACACCTGGACGTGGGCGTCCTTAGGCTTCCCCACAGGGTTATTCCTCATCGAGTTGAGGAGCTGGTCAACACTGGAGGGGAGAGGGGTCAGATGAAGAAATTTGAGGGTGGGGAGTTGGTGGCGCAGTTCCCTCCACAGGGTTGTGGCCCATCCCCTCCCCCCGAGGTAGCTGTTGCGGGTGGGGCTGCGCATGTCGATGTGGATGACATCGGGGGAGGGGTCGAGGGAGGCTGCCCAGCCCACGATGGCATCCACCCCCAGTGCCTCCGACTCGTACGTTGCCTCCTCCAATTGATGGTGGGCAACGGGGAGGGCTTGGTAGTGGGCGAGGGTGTCGGCTGCGGGGTCGGGGCGCGAGGCCAGGCTGGCGAGCTGAGACATAGTCTGCTGCGACATTGTCAAAGAGAATGCGACGAAAGGCTTTGAGAGCTGTGGGAAAGCGAAACAGTGGAAATGAGGGTAAATTCGTACGAAATTCGTACGAAATTCGTACGAATTTCGTACGAATTTCACATACTGTGAATCTATGAATCTAGCGTGAATTTATGCGTGAATTTAGGTGCGTGAATCTCACATTCACGTGAATCTCACCAAATCTGTTAAACCATGCGGGGACTTTAAACCTCTAAATTGCACCTATTTGTTGCATCTTACTTTGGGCGAAGGTAGCACGACAAAAGCACACGATAGCACCAAGTTACGAGCAAAACACAGCAAAATTGGGTGAAATTCACGGTACCGTGAATCTCGGATTCAAACGGCCGGTTCACGAAGGGTACACACTAGGGGGGGGTTTCGCAATAACTCGGGCCATAGATATTGCATTTTGCACAATTGATTGCAAAGGCACATGGGCAGCTGCCCTATTGCGGCCTGTGGTAGACTTTACAATGGTGGTTTGGGGAAAGTAGGGCATGATCCGTTGCCGAACGGTCCTTAGGTCCCGTTGTGTGCAACGGCGGGGCATTCGCAAAAGGGCCCGTTGGGAGAGATGCATGCTGCATGCCATGCGTAGCATGCTCAGGGCCTCATGCTCCTGAGCTGTTAATGCAAGATGGCCGCCAAGTGGGCCAGACAGGGCAGTGCACGCCCCACCACTTAAACAAACTTCGCCTTTGGTGTTGGTGCCACACACGACGTCTGGGTCACCCAATAGAACTCGCACCAGCCGCTGAACCGCCTTCAAACGCCGCCGCCGGGCCTTGGGGCACTGCAGATCGGTGTACCGCCGGAGGTTAGCTGTGTTGAGAGCCCGCAGGGCCTCATTGACAGCACTGTCCATGAAGAATAAGAGGACCTGGACACGAAATGAGGGAGGGTTTTGAAGCAAGGGCCCAAAAAACACACGCGATAACCCACGCGATAACCCCCGCGATAACTAGGTTATCGCGCGATAACCCCCGCGATAACCCCCCGCGATAACTAGTTAGAGCGCGATAACCCCCCGCGATAACTAGTTAGAGCACCCAGTTAGAGCGCGATAACCCCCGCGATTACTAGTTAGAGCAGGGGTTAGTGCGCACTAACTGGTGGTGTTAGAGCAAGCGTTGGGCACCCTAAAACCTTCACAAACGTTGATTTTGCACCCAGGAAACCTTGGAGATGTCAACAATGTGCAGGCACGGGGTACATGGCGCCACAATCACAAATTCAAATCAGTCAAATGGACATGTTCCGGGCTAGTTGCCCCTCCTCAGAGTCCACAGAGTACAGTAATAGAAATAGTGAACAATAATCGAATCACAAATAACACTAGCTGGAGGGGTTAGAGGAAGACTTGTGGTCGGCCGACCGACCCTTGGCCAGTGCGGCCTCGACCCCCGTGGCGGCCGCCTGCTCCACCAAAACCTGGCAAGCGTCCGTCACGTGGGTGGCCACACTGGCCCCCAAGGCCTCCACCTCCAGGGCCTCATGGGGGGGCTGGGCTGCCGCCACCTTTGCCACCTTCGATGGCTTGGGGGAGGGCTTTGGGGCGGGGGTTTGGCCCTTACCCCTAAGGGGGGGGGGGACATCCGGCTCAACCACCACACGTCTGGTCCCCGCTTTGTCTGGCCTTTTCCCGGCCTTCCCTCCTTGGGTGCATACTGCCGAACCCAATCGGCAGTGGCGTCCACCACAGAAGGGGGGGGGTCATACCCACCAACCCGGTGGATGTCCCCCCCCCTGTGCAGCTTCTGCCACACTTCCCTCCCCGTATACTCCCCCTCCCACAAAAAACACACCCTCAAAAGGAAATAAGATTTCCTTTGGGGCGGGTCGCTCATCCCAAACAAACACAAAAAAGCCGCAACCGTTTCCCCCTCTGCGGCCTGCGGCCACTTGGCCGTTTCCCCCCCAACCCACACATAGGAGGGGAGGGTGAAGTTGGTCTTCCTCTCCACCCCCCCCTCCTTCTCGGTGGTGGTGACCTGCCGGTACCATCCCGTCCCCCCCATCCTGCAGGCCTCATCCCCAGGCTCCCCCCACCGCCACGACGCCCCCTCCGGCAGCCTCTTCTCCCCCTCCAGCTCCAACCGGGCCGCCACCGGCTTGGCGGGCCGTGCCCCCGCTGCTTCTGCCGCTCCGCCTGCTGCCTCGGCTGCCTGGGCGTCGTCCTTGATGAAGATGCGGGGCAGCTGCAAGATGGTAGCCTGAAAAAAACAAAAGAAACAAAAAAAAACACGCGATAACCCGCGCGATAACCCCCGCGATAACTAGGTTATCGCGCGATAACCCCCGCGATAACCCCCCGCGATAACTCCGCGATAACTAGTTAGAACGCGATAACCTAGCGCGATAACTAGTTAGAGCACCTAGTTAGAACGCGATAACCTAGCGCGATAACTAGTTAGAGCAGGGGTTAGAGCAGGGTGTTGTGGGAAGTTTTCACACCCGGTGACATGGACACATGCCTTGGCCCTCCTTCTTGGCGTCGTCCAGCACCAGGCCCAGCCTCCGCAGCCACACGAAGTCCGTGACGGCCGCATACTCCCCCACCTGCCGCCACTCCACCACCTGGGCCACCCCTCCCACCTCAGGGGCCACCCTTGCCACTCCCCCATACAACCCCCTCCTGACCACCAAAATGGTGCCCGCCGGCACCTTCATCCCAACATGCCCTTGCAAGGTGGGCCAGGGCAGTGCCTCCCCATGGCACACCTTGGCCAAGGGGCACTGATCGGGGTGGCCTGCGACCGCCCCCGCCTCCTCATTAGTGAGGGGGGCAATCACCTCCCTCCCAATCCCCCACCCCGACAACAAAAAATGCCCTGTGGTTGTTCCCACTGGGAGCAAGCACTGAGCAGATTGCTCAATGCTGACCCCATTGGGGTCCACCACCACCTCTTCCTCCTCCCCCCCCACCACCTCCTCCCCCTCCTGGCATGGCACACAAAGGCCATCTTTGTGGGCGGTGCACAAAATCAGCCGATTGCATCCGTAGCAACTGGCTACCACCTTCCCCCTACACCTAAGCGCCCCATCACACTGGACTGTAACTACGAAGCCAAGAGACATTCGCCAACTTGCTTCGGAATGCAGCCAAATCATGGCGGGTGTCTATTATGTTGTTACACTGGCTACCTAGGGATTTGTTCCTCCTTTTTGGTGTAAATGGAAACTTCTTACCCTGAAAAAACCCGGGTTTCATGCCCCTCTCGTGCTGAAAACACTCCTACACGGTACAAAAGTCCCAAAGTTGGCTTCCCGGGCCTGGGCTCGCGCAAATTCACAAGTTGGCGCGCCAAGTCGCAATGTGGCGCGCCAAGTCCGGACTTGGCGCGCGCCAACTGGGAAGTTGGCGCGCGCCAACTGGGAACGCGCGCCAAATGTCCCCCCACCGATCAAACCATCGACTTGCATACCATTGTTGTCACTGGAAATTCCGTCCCTCACCTGCCCTTGCACACTTGGCACGAAGAAAGCATTGTTCCATCTCTTTTTGATGAATGTGCAAAAGACTGCGAATGTGCAAGAAGCTGTCAAATCAATCATATAAATCATATATAGAGGTCACATGCCTTGTTCAGCCTGGACGAAGACCCCCTTATTCTCTATGTACCCCCTTTGCTTCGTCCACGACGACTCCCAAACCGAAAATTTTTTATTATATAACCCCCAGTCCAGATTATCTGAGCGGATCACTTCCCCCCACCCCTTCCGCGTGCGATCCCCCTTGCCCCCCTTCACCCGCACTGTGGCCCCCCGCAGACTGGACACCCGGCCGCCTTTACTTCCACCTCGAAAGCTGCGCTTTGAGATTTCACATTTCAGGGCTTTGTGCCGCCCCTCTCCTTTGAAGGCGGCAAAAATGGCAATGTGCCCCCACCTGCGGGCCCATCCCAACAGGTGGTCAATCCACAGATGGGCCCACAAGGTGACGTTCATTTCACAGGCCTTATGGGCCTCCCCCATTTTTGAAAGCCCATTGTGCACTTGCCGGTGCACACCATGCAGCCCATAGTCGAGGGGCCGCTGGGCGGGGCGCACGATCGGGCAGATCATCCCCGCCCACAGCCACTCCTCGACAATCACCCCCCTCCCGCAACCAAATTCATGCAGACTGGTTGCCCGATTTTTCCCACACAGCCAACAAACGGTGGCTGCGGGGTTTTTGGCCGTGAAGGAGGAGCAACCCCCCAAAATGACCTGCGCCTTGGTGTCTGCTATAAAAAAACAAATCACCTTACGCAGGTAACCCCCTTTATCGGGGATTTGCTGCTGCGCCACCTCGGTGAGGTCCGCGTTCAGGTCATAGACGTCGGCCAATTGGGAAATGATGGCCTTCTTCTCGGATCCGCGCAGCAAGATCCAAGAGCCCAAGGGCATATGACTCCCCAGGTCTCCAACGGCAAAATGCACGAAGGAGGCCTGCCAGAGCTTTGTCCCGTCGAAGGAGATGCCCACCCACACGTTGTCCGTCAGGAACGTGGGGCCGTCACGGTGCCACATCACCTATGCCAGAAAACAGGCCGTGTGTAACGGGTCACCGTGAACGGTCGCCGGGACACGCTTTGGTGCAGGGTGAAAATACCTGCAGTTTCTGCCACAGATTGCATGCGGCCCCAAAAATGTCATTGTCCTCGTCCGTCTGAAAATGGACCTCTGAACACGGGGGGCGGACAATGCCTTTCGCACCTGCATCAGGGTTCCCCATGGGCACTTCCATTGGCTGTGTGCCCGGCTGTACTGCAGTTTGCGGAAGCTGTCGCCATTTTTGCGGCTCTCCCACAGAATGGCCGCGGCCAACAGCTCCAAATCGGGGGTGGGGGGTTTGCTCTCCCCGCAAACGAGGTGGATGCGGCGGCGGCCGGGTTTGACGTGTACTTCCCAATGTAGCCCCAAAATCTCCCCCACGACTTCGCGAAGGCGTGCCAGCCGCGCGCGCCTGTCGCGGTAGTTTGAGGGCGCCAGCTGCTCAAAGGGCCGCTGCATGGTGCACAAACAAAGACCTGCGGCACGTGAGGACGTGGCAGGCGGGTTGGATCATGCAACGGAACGTTGTTGCACGTTCGCACACAGATGGCACACAGTTGGCAGGCAGTTGGCGCGCGCCAACTCAGGATTTGGCGCGCGCCAACTCGTCAGTTGGCGCGCGCCAAGTCCTGAGTTGGCGCGCGCCAAGTGGCAAGTTGGCGCGCCAACTTCCCATTTGGCGCGCGCCAACTCCCCTGTTGGCGCACGCCAAATCAGGATTTGGCGCGCCAACTTACCACTTGGCGCGCGCCAAAACCATGCCCAGCCAGTGCCTGCTCATTTCTTCGACCGCTTGCTGCCCTGACTCTGACTCCCCTCGCTCTCTTCCGCCCGCGTGCGCTTGGGGTCAAGCAGGTGCGCAACCGGGTGCTTGTCCAGCAGGCCCTTCAGCTCCGTGAGGGTGGCCTCTTTGACCCCCGTGTTGATGGCCACATGGCGTTGGGCGCTGAGTGCAGAGTGCAACTCCACCGCCGCCGCCTGCAGGTACAGGTCCGCCTTCTCCCGTGCCCCCCCCCCCGTCTCCCGCTGCCTGCGCTGCCTCCCGGGGGGTGGTCGTGGGGCGAGGGCGCCTGGAGCCCCTAGCTTGCTGCTCCGTGCGGCCCTTGCTCTGCAGGGAGGGGTCCCCTGACACGTCAGATGCGGCCCTGCCCCCCTTCTCCCCCTTCGGCCCTTTCCCCACGAGCTGCTTCTGGAAGCGGAGCAGAAACGCCTGCGTTGCCTCCTTCAAGTGGGGGGCGGGGGCAATGGCCCGCACGTCGCTCCACTCACACTGCTTCCACCTCTGCAGCTGTCCCAGAGCGTCAATGCTGCAGAGGAGGAGCCGGTTGTGCGTGGAGGGGGGGCGCACCTGCACAAAGGGCACAACGGAGACAACCCATGGTTGCACCCCCCCCTTCCCCTGCACCACTGTCCAGAACGGGCACTCCACCACCCTATTCTGTCCCGAACCCCGCCGAATCACCTGCGCTTGGAACAGGCGGCGGATGATCGCCCCCCCCCCATCGACGATGTCCACCGCCGTCGCCTCGGCGGACGTCACCTTCAGGAACTTGTCGGGGCTGTGCAAGGCGTCCCCGAAGTCCGCCGGTTCCGGGACCGCCGGAACTTCCCAATCCACCACCACGTCCACATCCACCTCCAACCCCTCCTGCTGCTCCTGCCGCTGCTCCTGCCGCTGCTCCTGCCGCTGCTCTTGCCGCTGCTCCTGCGGCTGCCCCTCCACCTCCTCCGCCCCGGCCGGCACGGGCACCGGACGCGGTTAACTTCCAATGGAAAATTGGCGTAGTGGATGGGGACCTGCAAATGCGCAACAACACAGGCATAAAACAATGCACACAACGACACCACTGCAACAGCAAAGACAACTCGAAAACCAGCCACAGAACAACGTTTCCGATAAAACCCAACGAATTAAATTCAGGCGCCAAAACGGCACTTGGCGCGCGCCAACTAGCTATTTGGCGCGCCAAACCTTGACTTGGCGCGCGCCAAAACTGGACTTGGCGCACGCCAACCGAACACTTGGCGCGCCAACCGGTGACTTGGCGCGCACCAAGATGGAAGTTGGCGCGCGCCAACTGCGAAGTTGGCGCGCCAATCTGCTATTTGGCGCGCGCCAAATTCGTGTCACGTGTGACAACATCGCATGCATGCAAGGCACCGCGCGGGCACACCTTCTCGCTGCAGGAGCAGATGGTGCGGCGGGCCTTGTCCACGCGGACGAGGTCCAACATCTCGGCGTCCTGGGAGCTCAGGGGCGGGGTGAAGTGGGCCATGGCCATCCAGGCCATGCGGCCGGCCCCTGGCTCCCGCACGAACGCAGCGCCCAGTGTGGCGAACGAGTACACCACCGTGCCGGCCGTGCAGCGCACGCGGCAAAAGTCGGTGGCCTCGGGGGGGGGGGAAGCCACCACCGGTGGATGTGCGGAGTGAGGCAGGCATCCGCTCTGGCCGCCTCGGCGGTGGGCCCCACGTGCGCGTGGTCGGTGGGGGTCAGAAACAGACCCGCAGACACCCCCTCTTGTAGGAGGAGGACGTCCCCCATGTAGGGCACCGGGGGGTCCAACGGCTGCTCAGCCTGCGACACGAAGCAGACTGGCTGGGGTATCGCGTCGGGAGTGAGGAAGTCCTCCTCTGCCGGGGGGGGGGCGGCCGGCCTCTCCTCCGCTTCCGCCGGCGCCTCCGCATCCGCCGGCGCCTCCGCATCCGCCGGCGCCTCCGCATCCGCTGGCGCCGCCGGCATCTCCTCCTCCTCCTGTGCCGCACTCTGTGGGGGGGGGGCGGCATCCGCGTCAGCCGGCGCGGCCGGCCTCTCCTCCGCATCCGCCGGCGCCTCCGGCATGTCCACCTCGTGGGGGGCAGGCACGGGGTCCTGGGGCCGGTACCTGTCCGGGTCGGACCCATACGGGAGGCACAGAGGGGACCCGACTGCAGCCCCCTCGGCCAGAAGCTCGGAGGGCATCACCGGAACACTGTTCATCAGCTCCGTTACACTCTCCGGCTCTACGGTCAGCATGCGCGACCGGTAGCCGACGGGTGCAAACGGGATGAACAGTGCCCGGCCAGGCCCGCCCGCACCGCGGTGGATCACCGTCCCGCGGAGGAGCGTCACGCTGCGAAGCGGTTGGATAACAATATCCCACCGATGCGCAGCGTGATAGCCCCCCTGCGTGCCCGGGCACACCTGGAGGGACTTGGACGGGGGAGAGGTGGTGAGGGGGATGAACACGACCATGCACTGCACTGACTGTTTCACAGACAGTGCAAAATCGCGGTGGGGGATCTGGAAACCCTTCCAGGGTTCCGCCTCCCACCGCTCGATGATCTTGGGGCACAAGGCCTCAAGTCCCTGCAGCGGTGGGAGGGAGAACCCCAGCAGGGCCAGAACAGCCTGCCAGAGGTCGTCCGGGAGCCAGTGGGGGACGCTGGAGACCGTCGTCTGATAGCGCCCCCCACCTTCCCCGGGGGCCTGGAGGTCCACCTCCTCGAGCATCGACGGGTTGAGTTCCACCGTGGCGAGCTCCGCCAGTCTGGCCCACAAATCCTCGGGGATGATGCGGTCATACTGGCGGTAGCCCGCCGCGGCAAAACCCTCCTCCGTGACGATGGGGGGGTTGGGGATGTCGTGGTTGGCGACGGGGTAGGAGTTGTGGAAGGAGGGGTGGAGGCAACCCATGCCAAGCATGGTGAAGGGGGCGTCGGTGCTGTAGAGGGTGGGGTGGGTGATGTCGGGGATGTGGGTGCGCAGGCGACGGTTGGTGGAGAACTCCGTGGGAGCTACTGCATCCCACGCCTGCACCTTCACCGACTGGTACCGCACGACGGCGTCAGTGGCCGTGCGGTGCGTCCAGCCACTTTTTTTGACTGGATCCACCCACAGCCACTGCTCCTCGGGGTCGAGACCCTGAGGCGGCATCTCCTGCAGGTCGAGAACGTTAACGAACTCTTTTGACGCTGCAGCAGTGCACAGCTTCAGGGTCTTGTTGAAGGCCTCAAGGGTGACTTGAGAAAGCTTCAACTCAACCGCGAGCGTCGTGGGGTACCGGCCCATCACGGCACAGCAGAACCTGCTAAGAACCCCCCTGGTCAGGGCGAAGTTAACACGGGTGGCGTCAATTCGCCAGACCAAGTGGGGATTGCCCGGCTGGTCCCACTTGCCGAAGAGGGCGGCCTCCAGGGGTTCGCGGAGGGGGGGGAGCTGGGGGAAGGATTCGGCGTCCGGGGAGGTGAGGGTGTAGGGGATGGGAAAATAGCCCCCGGGGAAGTGCTCGGAGCCCACGTTGGCGATGTGGGCATCGACCACTGGCTGCACCTCGGGGTTAGGTGGTGCAGCGGGGGCAGACGTAGGGTCGGTGACTGTCACCTTCTTCCCCTTGCTCTTCTTGGGTTGCTTTGGAGGCATGATAACGTGAAATGCCTAGAAGGGAAAGGGAATGCATAAAGGGTGCAAAAGAAGAGGAAGAATGGGGCAGTTGGCGCGCGCCAAAACCGGAGTTGGCGCGCCAACTTTGCAGTTGGCGCGCGCCAAGTACCAAGTTGGCGCGCCAACTTTGACTTGGCTTCCAAAAAGTTGGCTTCGACCCAAAAAACCCACATATTGCATCATAACAACAAAGCAACGCAACCAAAAGCTGTAAAATATCAATAGTTCCTCACGTTTCATGCACAAGGCGTAGCAACAACACAGTGCACAAGTACAAGCAAGTTGAATGCTCTCGACATGGAGTTGACCAGGAGTTGGCGAATGTACAGTATCTGGGGTTGGCTTCGTAGTTACAAAGGCACATTGTTGCATCATAGTGCACCCATGTAACATGTGAAATTCCGGGTTCCAACCATATTAACAACACCCAAAATTGGGGGGGTTCCGCACCACGCCCTAGAACGCTGCATCCCATGAAATGCCATTCCATCAGCGATGCCACTGGGCACCAATTGATTAAAATCAAAAGAAGAGGGGGGTGTCAATGCACGCAAAGGCTTAAGCCAACCCGAAGGATCGAAAAGCCAATGCAACAATTCAGAGTGGACCGTCATCGGCAGCATTGGCGTGGCTTGCTGATCAAAAGTAATTTGCAAGCCACTAGAAGTAGAAAGCAATGTAGTGCTTGTGGGGGGCGGGGTCGCTAATGAGGTAGTTGTACACACATTAGCGGTGGGTGTGGGTGTTTTGGCAGTTTGGGACTCACTGCCCATTTCTATGGCTTCACCACTGGAAGGTATATGATCCTTGTTAGGTGGCACATAATCAGATTTTGAACTAGCCTTCGGATTAATTGGAGCTTCTGACGCAATTGAATGTCCATGCCCCAGTGGCGCTTGGCTAGAATGACTTGAAGAATGCATGGCATTCACCTGGGCATGAAGCTCCCTGAAATCCTCCCGAAGGCGATCCATTCGGCCGTGCACAGAATCCGCAACTGTAGCCACCGAGCGCCCTGCGCGGGTCTCTACCGCCTCCAGGTCCTTACGATGGTCCTCCAAGCCTATACCTTGCACCATGCTAGGAGACTTCGCAAGACCCTCAAAGGACGAGATACGCTCAGAACACCCTTTAACTCCGGCCGCGAGTTCCTCACGGTTCTTATCCATGTCATGTTCCGGCCGTTGGAAAAAATTCAACATGCGGCTTTCAAAGCCTTGACAAATGGCTTCGACCTCACCCTTCGTGTGAGAGGTGGAAGAGGTGAGGGAACGTTGATCAATGGTATTAATTCTTTGCAACACGAGTTCGGCAAATGAGGCATGTTCCGCTACACGCGTCTCCATGTCATGCACACGCTTGGAAAATGTAGGATCAACGGTCGTGGACCCAAGACGCTCCTCAATGGCGTCTATTTCAAGAGAGGCTTTGAATGTCGAAACCCTTTCCTCTATCAAACCAGGAATAGAAGCCTCAAGCGATGCGATCTTGCGCTCGAGATTCTCGTTGTGCTTGGTCAACGCTTCATTGACACAACGAGAATTCAATTGTTCACTAACCTTCGAAACACCTTGATTATATTCCTTTATCTAGGGTTAGTACTCAGGGATCCATGTGGTCTGGGTAACCCATTTCTGCCCCAGAAAACAGGTGAAGATATTTGACCTTTTTTATTTTTCGAACGGGGTAACATGCTTGTTACCTGGGTAACACATGTTACCGACGGTGTTACCAATGTGTTACCCGAGGGACTTCCTATGTTACCGGTAACATGTATGTGTTACCCGAGCGCTCTGGTTGTTAATTGTTTTTGTTACCACCGCTGTAACCCTTGGGGTGTTACCCGGGTAACCATGCCCCCTTCCAATCCCACTTTGTCCCTATTAGTTACCCCCTGTGTTACCTTTCATGTAACCCCTTCATCACACTTTGTTTTAGTTACCCCATGGTGGCTGGGCACAACGTCATGCACACATAGTCCCTTCCCTCCCTGCCCTGCAAGAAGTATCACTGCGCCGTAGGACTGCTGTTTCTTCTGAGTTCAAACTTTCAGTTCTGAATGCCACTTCTGGAAACAACCACTGTAGGAGTGCAAATGCACATCGCAATGAGCACACTTGAACCAAGTGCGCCCCTTGCATACTTTGCAAGTGCCTCGGGTATCTACAAACACCGGCGTGTGCACAGCGTGCCCAGGGGAGACAAACTTTTCCAAAATATCCCATTGGAAGTCCCAAAGGGATTTCTTTTTGGGTATCAAACCTTGGAGTCGGCAGACTGTAAAGGTATTTACAATCGCGTACCTAAACAAGAAAGCCTTCAAGGCACGGGTCCAACTCTTGAATCTGCCTGTCTCACGGTGTTCTAGTGCCATTTGATTGGCACTGTCAACACCGTTGGCTAGCTGCCTGTATGCAGCCACAACAGGTGGGAGCTCATAACCACCTCTGTGGCGCACCCACTCATTGTCGAACACACAGTTTGACAGAAATGGAACCACACGTGGTGGTTTGCTACCCACTTTTGGGTTTTTGTAGACATGGAGGCTATACTTGCCTCCTTTGACATACGCTTCTGCTGCAATGGAGGGTCGCATACTATCCCCAGCCAGGGAAACCCCTTCCTGATCCCTTTTGCATAGGAACAAGAAGGGTTGCTGACGCTGTGCCATTTGGTTTGCCACTAGGTGGCTTCCAAAGTATGAGTCGCACACAATTGCAGTGCGAGTAGGGAGTAGGTCAGCCCATCGGTGTACCATCTCCCGGGCAGTCCGAGGTCCAGCCACCTGGGGGTGATCCCGGAAGACCCTGACCCTTTTGCCTGCATACAAAAAAATATCAGTTATAAAAGGGTGCACCGAGTCACCCAGGACATACAATTTAATGCCTGTGCTATGCGGTTTTCTGGGGATGAACTGCCGCATGGGTCCAGCCCTTTTCCCCTTGTGGGGGACAATGGATTCATCCCCTGCGGCAGCCCACCCCCATACCCACAGGCTGGACCAATGGGCATTAATAGCCTCAAGGAGCTCTGCAGTACCACAATTGGACAGGCGGTGTATTTTATAATACTCCTCCCTGGTTAATAGGGAGGCCAAGCCTTTGTGTGCACACAAAGCTGTGGGATGCCATACATCATCGAGTCGTCTTGGTCGCCACATCCCCAGCATAACCCTGAATAGGATGTAGTTGGTGAGCTTGGGTATCAATTCGCTGGCCCCATTTTTTTCCAACGCCTCACTCAGGCACCGCAGGATTGGGTGGAACATGTCATCCATGGCCTCGGTAATGGTGGCATACTTCTTTTTGGGATGTCCCCCAAGGGTAGCTGCTGATAGGGCCCCTCTCACATGCTTGGGGGGTAGTCCCCTTCGTTCGAACACCATTGCTCTCCGCAATGGACGCCGGCTGGGTCGGATGGGCATGGTGGCTGTGGGAAAATGGGTGGACAGGAAAACACCCCCCCCCCTTGCACACGTGCACATCGTTCACAAATTACCCCTGAACCCTGAGGCAAAGCTAGAAGGAAAGAATGAGGACGTCGGGGTAACACCCCTGGTAACTGGGTAACTGGCAACTGGGATACAAGGGTGGTAACATTCACCACTGACATAATAAGAACATAGAGGCCACAACAGGCCTGATCAAAATAAAAAGACCCCATCCGACGTCGCCGATGCATCAGTCCGTGAAGTCCATGCCTTCCTCGCAATCACGTCCACGATCCAGAGTCTCCGCCACTCACTTTTGGGCCTGAGAACAACAGAGGATCATTGCTGAACGATGTTACCACGCATGTAACCGTGGGGGTGTTACCCGGGTAACGTGTTGCCATACCCCCAGAGGTGAATACCTGTGTGTTACCGCCCATGTAACCGCTGGGGTGTTACCCGGGTAACGTGTTGCCATCCCCCCGGAGGTGAATACCTGTGTGTTACCGCCCATGTAACCCCTGGGGTGTTACCCCGGTAACGTGTCACCACACTGCCCCATTCACAAAACCAAGGGTAGAAATAAAGAAACACACCCTTGCACATCATCACATCGGCGTCTCATCGTCGGCCCCTGGCTGCTCCTCACCCGGTGTCTCCGAAGGCGGAGGTCCTTGCGGCAGTGGCTGGGGTGGTGGATCCTGGGGCCGGTACCTGTACGGGTCGGACCCATACGGGAGGCTCCCGGAGCTCGAAGGCATCTCCGGATCCCGACCGGTGTCGCCAGCATCCTCATCCTGCGTGAGCAGCGGTGCCCCCAGGGCCGGTGGTGGTGAGTAGACCTGTGTCAAAAACGGATGCACGATTGCTACGTTTTCTACGCATTGTGCGCATGTCATGTCAATGGAAGGCACTGCGCACACCACCACTTTGCCGTCCACGGTTGCCGATGGGGTGGATCCTTCGTCCTCGGCCTCGGCGTCTTCCTTGGCCTCTGCCCATTTGCTTGTTGTTACCGCTGATGTAACCGCTATGGTGTTACCCCGTATACCTGTTACCGCGAAACTCAAGGCTTGCAGCAGAACACACGACAGGCAGGTAACACATTTGCGGTAACAACAAGCACAAAAAGGCAAACTTTGCAATTCTTCCTGTCACATGAGTTGAATGAGAGGGTGACACTATGTTACCAAGGTCAGGCACCTCAAAAAACCCCCATATAACCCAACTTGAAAAAAATGACCTGTTACCCCAAATTTGACCCTGTTACCGCCCTAGATAAAGGAATATTCACGTGTGAGGTTAGCATGCATGTCACGTATGGAAGTAACAAATTGTGTCTACAAGCCCACAATGAGAGCCTCAACACGTGTTTGTTTTTCCTGTAGCTGAAGCTCAAAGCGTGTGTGACACTCTTCAAAAGAAATAGAAAAATCATGTTGACACTTTGCAAGTGCCGCGCGAAGCTCATCCAACATGGCCTTAACTTGTGAGTCCGTCTTTGGTGAGGAAGTAGCAAGCACACCTTGCTCCACCTTTTCTAAACGAATTTGAAACTCCTTCGATTGCCGTCGAATTGCTTCAACGGCCTAGGGAAGAGGAGCAATAAATGACTCCACCCCATCAAACCGAGAAGAAAACGATGACAACCGAGAATCAAAAGCACTCAAAGAATGATGCAAACTCGAAATTTCGGACGCAAGGCCATCCAAACGCAATGACAATTCAGAAATGTTACCTTCAAATGCAACCAAGGAAGGATTCGGTGGCGGATTGCCATTGGCGGTCATTTGAATTTGCTTCATTGATTCTTCAAACACCCGGAATTTGCCCTGCATGGACACAAAATCCGTCGTGAATTTTTGAAATGCTTCAACCGTCACGAAAGGTTCACGAAGTTGATGTTCAATGGTGTCAACCTTATTACCCAATTGTCGAAACGACACGTGTGACACATATGATGCACTAGCACGATGCATCTCGCCAATAGCATGCTGACATTGTTCAAGCTCGACCCTCAAAGTTGAAACATCCGAATGATGTACCCGAGTAACTTCTTGCAAATTACCACGCAACTCCTCAAGAATTTTGGCCAAAATGCCTGGATTATGATCGTTCACCACATCATAATGATTAATCTCGAGTTGCAACCGATCGGTTTCCTCCTTAACAAATCTCAAAGCTTGCAAATACTCACCTCTACCAATGAAATCATTCTCAATAGTCTGCAAACGAGGATGCACATCTTGCATGTATGAATCATACAACACTTTAGATTGTCGAGTATTGAATGGTTCCAATTCACTCACTTTGTTGCCAAAAACTGGAAATTCGCCCTTTGAAACCAATCCTTGAAAGAGATCAAAAACACTTGCATTGGGCTCTACAACGGAGCCACCATATCGAATTCCTTGGACCATCTCGTCCACTACCGTGGGCACACGCATGATTTGTCTGGCATTGTCTTGTACTTGTGCAACGTGTTGATCAATTTCGCAAAGGCTAACGTCGACTTGTCAAATCATGTCCATGGTGTCCTTAAGTGATGTGAGGCCGGATCGTTCATGTCCAATGAAATCTCTAATGAACTCCATGAGCAACCCCACATCCTTAGAGATCTCCTCGTGCGACATTTTGAGAAGTAAAATTTGCTTGCGAAGTTTATTCACTCGTAGTTCAACTTTTAGTCGTCTTTGTCCTAATTGATGAACATCTTGTGCTTGTGGGCCATGTTGAATCAATTGTTGAATCAAGGCCTCCAACCCTTTCACCATAATTTGAAGATCATCTATCATGTTGTTGGAGTTACTCTCAAAGGGATGTAGTGAGTCATCCTCCATGGCGGACCCGTAACTAATTCTCTTGTACTTTTGAAAGTCAAGTGGATCCGCGGAATCATCATCCCAATCATCGAGACTCGAACCTTCATGCATGCTCTCAAATTGGTCACTTTCATATACCACTTTCATTGGGCGACCATGTGGTTCATGAAACCCAACTTCATTATATTCTTTTTGTGCATGGATCATATCACCAAAACCGCTACCATATAATTGGTCTTCTGATTGCCGTTGGTATTCCATGGGTTTTACCTTGTTGCAGATTTATGGGCTCCCTCCAAAATCAATATTGAAATCAAGAATACAATCCCAAAGGCACCAGCACCAACAAAACAACAGAAATGACCTGCGATCGTCCACAGTCACAAACAATCCCGGACACTGATCGTTCAATGGAATCTTAGTTCATAAACATGATCAAATGGTGCAAGGTCTAAAACATGGCAGGACAAAACCTCGGATGATAGCCCAAGCAGTGCTACAGACTGATGAACCCCAGATCGTCATTATCTAATCAATGCGATAATAATGAGACCGATTAAAAGCGATCCTAAAACACAGATTAACAATAGAATCCCGGCGCGACTTCGCTGTCACTGCGCGCGCCGCATGTGCTGTATATGAAGATCAGGCCTGTTAATGAGTAAAGGCCTGAATCACTACACCGGACAAACCACACACTCGAGGAGGGAGAGAGGCTGTCGTGGGTCAGACTGTAGCATGACATGTGTACCCAAACCAGGCAGGATTCACATTGAACCGAATCAGTTGGGCCTACTCGACCGGGTGGGTCCCAAATAGCACAAAGACATGACAGATGCTGATCTTTAACGCCGGACTTAGCTGTGTTGCTTGAGATGTGCGCAAGACAAGGAAAATGGACCTTGTTACCTCCAAGCCTGTTCGTTTTTTTCTCATTGTTCGCAGAGTCCGTGACCACAGAGCTCTTGAAATCATCCTCCTGCATCACACACAATGTTGCGAACCATAGTCCTAGTCACAGTTGCCTGTGTGACAGCCTTCTTGTCGTGCGCCAATGATATTGCTATCACCACTGAGACTGGCTCGTCGAATGCAAGTCGAAATGTCACCGTCAACACCTGAAAGTGCCACCCTTGCTTGGTGGTTCCATCGCGACCTTTGCTGATAGAGAAGGGCACTCCTCGCCGGCTTGCATCCTGCTTGGCAGCACCCATCTTACGGATCGCAGAGAAAGTGGCCCAGACGGCGGCCTCCAACCGCAGTTTGTGCTTGGTTCGATATGCTAGTAAGCATGATGGCGGCTTGACACTCAGACCTCCAGCCACAGCCACAATGGTGTTGTTGGCTCCATTTTCAGACGCACCTTCTTGGAACATGCGATAAAACATGTAGCGAATGGGAGCTTTCAACCTGGCTCCTCGCCCCAGCAGCATTGGTGGTAGCTCGACTCCTGCAACTGCTCGATCGGCGGTCAACTTAATTTTTTGAGAGAGCAACTGCTCACACCTGATCCATGACTCGTGCAATGCATGCAACAGAGCTCAGTGGGTGGACTGTGACTTGTTGAAGCGCTGCCGCCAATGCTTTACGGTTTGCGCGACTTCATTTTCGATTGGCTTGGTGGGCGACCGGCTTTGTGAGATTCGCAGCAAAAACTGCAAATTTGTGTGACGCAAAGCACCAAACCTTTTGCTTGTCCGCTAGGCAATTCCTCTCTCAATGCCAATGAGCGACACCTTTGCATGTGCTTTGGTGGGGCATAGTATTCGCAGTGTTTAACGTCCGATTCTGCCACAAGCTCCATGGCGGCACCAGTATGGCCTAGTCTTGGGCAGCGTGGGGAAGAGGCACAGCATACCCGGACAGTTCTGGAATGTGTCTAGCGTCTTATAACGGCCACAGTGGCAGCAGTACCTTTTCATGTTCAAATTGTCTCATGGGATGCATCCCACACAATGATGCCCGGCGAGTCCATGCTGAAAATGACCAGCGAAAGGCGCTGATTCCAAATTTGGTCGTCATTCGTTGGGAGGTAAGGCCGTTCACATACAAAACGCACATGGACATGCTAAATTAAAGGAACGGAATCGGTACAGTACGATTTGAATGTTTATTTGGCAATTATAGCATACAAAATGGTGGATCCAGTGCCGAAATGATTTTGAAACCGAAATTTTATGGCTACTTCAGCCTTCTAAGGTTGGCGCGATGGCTAGGGTGACTGGTTGAAGACTCAAGAGTGGTGAAGTGATGTGGCAGATACTGCGTGGCTCACGGTCGTTCTTACCGAATGACGTCATCGATCAGTTGGCTGAATCCGAAGGTATCAGTGTGTAGGGCTGGATCCACGCTACTCATATATGCCCAAAATTCTTGATTTTGAGGCATTGGACCCCATTTTTGGAAGGATTTTTGTAGATGACTTCAGGACCAAAACACAAAAACTGCTGCATAGCTGATCGGGCTGCGTCACGGTCGTACTTCAAAAAGGAGGCAAACGGTAACATCCGCTCAACCTAAAGTGGCCATCGCGTTAGGTTTGATCCACACTACTCATATATGCAAAAATTATGGCAAACAGACATATCTACCCCATCCTACAAGGCTTGTTCGCAAATTATGTAAATTTACGAACAGCCCAGAATTGGGGTCTGCTACAACTAACACGCACCAAGCACAAGGCAAATACCTTCAACGTGTTGTGCATTGCTCGTGCAACCACAAGCCCCCCCCCCCTTCCCAATGTTGTCCAAGGATCCCCTTTGGCACCCCCACCCCCCTTTCCCCTTCCCCCCCCCCCCCCCCAATCTAGGCGCCATTATGCGGAGTCACTACCACACACATGAGTGTCGGAGTACTCTCCATCGGAGGCCGCCGCGGCATAGGAGCTCGGACTACACATGGTGCATTGCCAATGAGAGTCCTCTTGTCCCACATAGGCACCGTCACGGCTCCACACAAGGCCGTAACACCCATCATGAATCCACTGCTGGCACGTGTCACACAGAGCCCAATTTTCTGTTTCTCCTGTGCCAACAGCATTTCCACACAAGCATGTGGTGCCATCGTCCCAACGCTCCGGGCTCGAGGCCTTGCGCTTGGCCCCGCGCCGTGGTCGGGGGGCACATTGTGCCTCCCTTTGTCGCTTTGCCTCCTCCCGCTTTTCCGCGCGCCGTCCTTTCTCTTCCTTTTTCTCCTCGGCGGCACGCTTGCGGTCCTCTTGCCGCTTCCGCTTCTCCTCTTCCTCTCGTTTTCTCTCCTCGCGGCGCGCTTCGCATTGTTGTGCTCGTGCTTGTTTATCCTGTTGTTTTTTCTCTTTTTCATCTTGATCTTGGCGCATATCTTCAATGCATCCATCACTATTCAATGCACCGCCGTCCGCGAGCACTATATCCAACCGCCGAGGTTTGTGCAGCCCGGTACCATCACTCTTCGGTTTCCACACCTCCTTCCGGACTTTTAGACCGGGAGACACTTGCGTGCTACTCGTCGTCATACCAGGTGGTGACCCACACCCCGTGGATACGGTATGGGCGGAGGAGGAATGAGCGGAAGGGGCGGACAAAGGGGACACAGGCGACAAAGGGGACGAGGGAGAGGGTGGCATAGGAGGAGGAACGACCCATTCTACAACCACCTTCACCGATCTTTCCGGACGCTCTGCCGCGGCGGCCTCCAACTCTTCACGGATGGAGGTCTCTTGCTCCTCTTCCGCATGGGCCTTCAGCTTTGCACGCATACGAAAGCGTCCAAACGCCGATCCACATTGGACCAACATGGTGGCCACAATCCCAAACCATGAAACCCGTTGCTCAGGTTTCGCGGCGTAAGTCCGGCATTGTATGCCACACCAAATTCCTCAACAAACCTGCTCACGTCTGCCTTGTAGGCAGTGGTGTGACCATCAAAGTGCGTGGTGAAACGATTGAGGGCTATGTCCCTGTCCGGACATTAAAGTGGCTGTACAATTCAAAAAAAAAGTGCGTGGTGAAACGACGCTTCATAGAGGCAAAGCAATGCGTGTCGAAAGGACAAAGGAAATGGGTGCTGTTTTCAAGACCAATCTCACCTTTGAGCACCCGGACCACGGCACGATCAACTGCGGACATCTTACGATCTTTGCCTTCCAAGAATCGTAATGGCAAATGACAAAAATCGGAACGGAAGCGCGGATGGAGCAATTGTTCAACCAGGTTGAGAGCAGGTTGCATGCTAGATGGGGCCCCGGGGTCCTTGGTAATTGGAGCTTGTGTCTCCAATTTACATGCTTGGGCATCCTCAACACGTTTCGCTGTTTGTTGCAATGCCCGACGTTGTCATTCCGTTCTTGGACCCCGGGGACCAAAGTAAAGATACGCACATGACGAGAGACTCTCTCTAGCAAGTTGCAAGTAGGCCGAGACTCCTTTTGCCGCCTCACGCTTCGGCCGACCACTAGCATTCAGCTCTGGTTGGGCATCCATTGTGGCATCTGCCCGTTGATCGGTGGTGTTAAAATTTCCCTTGGCTCTTTTCAATAGCAAACAATGCAGTGAATTCCAGGAATGATCTCTCACTTGAGTAGTGACAATTCAATGTGTCAACAAAACACCAACCTAAAAGGTTGCAAGAAGAATGGTACAAAAGCCTTTTTGAACCTTATAAATTGATATAAAAACATTTGTAAATCATGCAAAAGCTCATTTTATATCAATGTCATAGATTAGGAACATCCCATGCTGAAATGGATTTATCGCTTTTGGGAAATTGCATGGATGGCATCCGGGAATCGAACCTAGGATTTTGCAATGCAAATCCCATGTTCCGCCAATTATAATAACACATCCGGCTGATAAATTTTCATCTCAATTCATTATAGATCAACAGATAATATTGTCTGAACTCAGAAAACATCCGTCTTTTCTTTTTCTGCCCCAGCAGAACAATGTTCAGATCCACAGCGATCATGCATGACAGATCGATCAGCGATCACGACAAAGTCCTTACCAAGTCTGAACCAAGAAGACGATAAACAGGTACTCTCATGCTCATGGTAGAACTGCATTATTGAGTGAGTTATAGAATATAGAACTGTAGCCAGACTTCGTCAGTGCATCTGCGAGTTGATCTTGCGTAACCACCCATTCCAGATTGGTAACTTCTCCGGACGTTATAGCATCACGAATCACCGCAAGCTCAATGAGAAGTCTCTTCTCAGACACAGCCTTGTGCAGATAGACGTGGTCGAATAGTGATGCACAGTCAGTGCGTAGCGTTACAGGGACTCGCATCTTCGTAAACTCAGTAACGACATTGAGCGTTAAGAACAGGTCATCCAAGCAGGCTGAACATGCAAGGGTTTCCCCAGCAAAGGTGGACTTTACGACTCTGCGCAGGGTACGGCTTTTCCAGTTGATCAGACAGAAGCGCTCTTTCTTGTCTTCACCGACACTTGCGATAGTCGACAGCCAGCCACCAACGGTTTTCCCTTCTTCCCCATTGCCCCATGACAAGTCATGGTATCCAATAAGACGAACAGGTCCACTCAACTTGGGAAATGTGATGAATAGCGATCTCTTCCTCATGTGCTGCAAGGTCTTGTTCGCTTGAAGCGCATCCAAGACTGTAGGTTTGCTTGATCGTTGTGAGAGACGGCACACGCTATAAGAGAAGTCAGGTCTCGTTTGCCCGGTACACCAGGCCAAAACTCCAATCAAGCCGCGGTACAAAGTGGTCTCTTTCGCGTTCAATAGTCTTCCACGATCTGTAGACTCCTCCAGAGATATCTCTGCGATCTCATCAATGTACTTCTGTTGGTCCAACGTTATCTCGATCAGATTGCCGTCATCGTCACATTTGCATTCCAAATCCACTCCACAAAACACATACTCCTCTCTTTTTTCAGACCCAACAGAGAAGACACTGTGCAACACCTCCAGAATGGATGAGATAAGACAGTCCGTCCCTGCGATGGAGATATCGTCAACGTGAACGGCTGCCCATCCACAAAGATTCTCATGATCCCATAAAGGTATATTGCGAGGTCAAACGGCACCACAATCACACCAATAGACAGCATAGCCTTGTGCAGCGCCTGGTACCAGTACAGTGGAGCGTCCACAAGCCCGTACACCGCCTTCCGCAGCTTTAACAACTGCCCCGGTGCATGCAACTGCTGTGGCGGCCGTACATACACCTCACGCTGCAGGGCGCCTCCTTGTAAAAAGGCAGTGGAAATGTCCACAGTGATCGGAGCCAATCCTCGATAAGAAGCCACCTTGAGCAGCACACGCCAGGACGACTTGGAACACGTGGGAGAAAAGGTATCCAGGTCCCGCAGACCCGCCTCTTGAAAACCCCGCACAACCAACCGCGCCTTCGGCTTCAGTGACCCATCGTCCTGCACCTTGTCAACGAGAACCCACCGACACGATATCGCCTTCTGCCCATTGTCTGGTACCAGGTCATACACATGACAAGCAACCCAGGATGCCAACTCCTTTTGCTTCGCCACGACAAAATCCAGCGATTGTGCCCTTTCAGGTGTCACCTCCCTCATGCCACGACGCGCAGAGCGGGCGCCACATAGCAATATGAAAGGAACACCTCACCCGAGACAGCAGGAGGTATCACAGATGTGTAACGTTGCCAGACCAACTCAGGAAGACCAGGTCCCAACCTCGTAAGCACGGACATCGCAGCCCTGGCCCGCGAACGTGTCACCACAGGTTCCCTGTCGTCTCTCATCCGTCTCAGCTCAGCAACCTCCTCCGCGCTCAGCTCATTCCCCGCCTCGTCAACGAGCAACTCTTCCAACTCCTGTTGCGCTGCATCAGGCACTGCCACAGGCGCAACCCCGGGATCAACGTCAGGAGAGCCAAGCACCGCCGAAGCAGGTCTGCAGTGTAACAGAGGTACGCGCCTCACACTCCCGCCGTCGCGTAACACGACAAAGTCACCGTCAGCACCAATGACGACAGCCGGCCCATGCCAATAATCCTTGCCCTTCTCAAGTGACTCAAAGTAAAAAACCGTATCGCCAGTCACAAGCTCAACCTTACGGTTAGTAGACGGCCGACTACGCTTCGCCAGCGAAACCTTCGCACGAACATCCGCTGCATGACATTTCTCCCGTGCACGGTACATAGCATCCAAGAACTTCACCATGTAGTGGCCCACATGATCAGAAGGCACAGGTCTTTCGGCCAGGGCAGGCAACTTCGCAGCCACAAAAGCAGGCCAGCGTGAAGACACCCCATACACCAATTGCTGAGGTGAAAAACCTCGATCCGGCATAGGATGATAGTTCAACGACATGCATGCCACATGACACGCATCTTGCAAGGACAGAGTGTCATCCGCCTCCAGAAGTAACTCCACGGTATGTCTCAGTTGATAATGGTGCCTCTCCACACCTCCCAAGGACCAATGTGAACCACCCGGCGCACAGTGCAGCGTAATGCCATAACGCTCAGCGAACATCCTGATGAGCTCATTGTCAAACTCCTTCCCCAAATCAGTGTACAACAGCACCCGAGGACCATAGTACTTGACCCACAGATGCAACAACGAATGACACACTTGTGGGGCGGACTTGTCACGAAGAACAGAACAATGTCTGAGGCGAGTGAACAAACAGATGACGTGCAAAACAGGCTGTCCCCGAAGATACGAGAGATCCGCACCCGTCTCGTAATTGAAATGCGGTTCCTTGGGCATGGCCACCAAAGGACGCCTTGGTGCCTTCTTCCGCTTTTCACAGGATTCACATACCGATCCCCGTGTTACAGACCGAAGAAGAGAGGCATCTCGATCCGGATACGCCAGAGCCAACTGTTCAACCAGATGAGGAAACGATGCATGCCCGAGCTTGGTATGTAAGGCCAGCAATTCCTTGCGCGCCAGCCGTTCATCGCCCCAAGACTCAGCAGCGAACATCGAATACGAGTGTCCAACCGGCAGGGAGGCTAGTCACAACGACGCACGATGCGATGAATCCCAAAGAGACAACACCAGATGTCCGGACGAAGAGACATCACAACGAATCGTAAGATCGCCAGCACCCAAGTTTACAGTAACCGTGTTGTTCGCCGCGTCAATCCTCATGCGCATTCTGGCCATAGATCGCCGGCCAATCAACAGAGGTGTTTCCCCAGAAACCACGTGCGTACGTAAGAACTGCACGCAACCACCAATCTGTACTGGTAAGTCGACTGTGTAGAGCGCTGACTTCGTGCCACCGTCCCCAAACACAAACCACGCATTGGTGTCACTCCGACGAACATCAGAGCCATCTGGTCCAAGCTTGCGCAGATAGTGATCGAGCCAAAATTCCCCACACATCGTGTCGGTACACCCAAGATCAATCATCCCACGACCCAAAGATTCGGAGCAAAGCTTGTGAAGTGGAGAAGACAATGAACCAGACTGCGCCATCAAGCACACACCAGGGCTGTGAAACAAATCAGCAGCGGTGTCATGACCAACCACCGAGAAAACCTCACGCATGCCAGCCCCACCAGACTTGCTCTCAGCGGTTGGCACCGCACGCGAAGACCCTTCCTCTTCCGTCGACGCCTCTTGTGCCATCAGGGTCGAAGCTGACGTCGTCTTCTCAGGACAATCACGTTGAACATGCCCACGCTTCCCGCACTTCCAGCAGGTAACCCAGGACCCACTCTGCGCGTTAACCTTATTTCCGGTTGGTGTTTTGTTGTTCCCCCGCCGCTGCGCCTCAGCCCCAAACATGCAATCGATTGGTCTCGACGTCGACGCGCCTGGAAAAAGCTGTTTAATAGCGACCAGCACCTGCGAGAAAACCAACGACCGACCTGTGCTCGCGACTACCATCGCCCGCTGATCCGCATTCAGGTTGGAGTTCAGCAACGCCAGCGTCCCCGAAAATCGCTCATCCCAGACAATGCCAAAATTCGCAAGACGAAAGACCAGCATATCCAGCCGATTAATCCAGGTAAGCATGTCACTGTCACCTCGCTTACACTCCAGCAGCCCAACAACCGCCTGAAGTATATTTTTTGCAGTATCTCCACCGTACGCCCACTCTAGTATCCCACGTGGTCCTTGAAAGCCTTGTTCAGTACGAAGCGCGTCCAGTGGCATCTTCGCAGCGACAACGCGCGCCGCACGCCCTCGTAGCTTCGTAAAAACCTGAACATTGCGTGTCGACACTGCAAGCGTACTCTCTGCTTGCCACGCGACGACCTGTACGCGGCACGCGTGAAACTTGTGTAAACCAAGCTTGCTGTCCACTGTCTCGTCTTCAGAACCGAACGTCGGACAGTCGAGTGGCGAACGAGATCCAGAAGACATCGGAGTGGGTAACTGTAAGGTTTTCGTGCAACCTATATTCTCGCTTTTTTCAGTGAAAAATCCTGATATATGTACACCCACAGAAAACCACGATCCAAGCACTGTTTTGGACAGTGTTGGTATCAGTGAATCAGGAATTTCTGTAGTTTTACATTCATGGTGTTTTCACCATTTTCTGTACAATAAAACTGAGTTTGGGTCGGCGACGGCCAGTCCTGAGATCGCGCGCGCCGATCCAGAAATTGTCCATTTCTGACAATTTTTAAGATATTTCAATCAGTTTTATTGTTTAGATTAATTCTATATCAGTTTTAGACATAAGCGAATGTTACGGCACTATCGCGGTGCCGATCCGTGCTAGTTTTTTTGGCCCAAGTAGGTCATGTTCGTAATTTTTTCTAAAAACACAGGTTGCTCAGATCCTGAATGTAAGCACACCCAATGAAAGCCCGTCAGTTGGGCTTTGCATGCATATGCTGATTGGGTTTCCAAATGCGTCGGTGCACCGGCACCACGCGTTGGGGGGAGACCCGTGTTCATGTTGCATTTATGCATTGTTTTGGTCATATTTCATTGTTATATGTCCCCTTTTATTCATATCTTCTTAGGACATGAAAGGGACCGTTTCGAAATCACTCCCGTGACTTCGTCCAACACGTAGTATGTTTCCGTGGCCTTTTGTGGTTGCATTTGGGGTGTATTTTTGGGTTATTTGAAGGAAAACTTGGATAAGTTTCAAGGAAAACAAGTTCAAGGTCATTCATTTCCAAAAATGAAAAGAATTTCGAAACGCCCTCAACGACGACGACGACGACGACGACGACGACGTTGAAGACGACGACCACGACGACGCAAACATCGTCGACGAGATCTATGGAGCAATTGGTAAACCCCAAAATCATGTTCAAGAAGGTCCTTTGTGCCTACACCATTTGAGGACCATTTGACTATTTTGAGCCCTATTACAAGGACATTGACGACCAAGGAGACCTTCACCATCGCGCTGGGAGTGTGTAGCGCTGAAGAACAAGCTGCAGCGTGATTATCCCAATGGTGTTTGCAACTTGATAGTTTTCATTTGATAACTCTTTTGGTGCCATGGACAAAGTGCCATGGACCTTTGGATGGATCTCAAGATTATATCATGATCATTGGTGAGTTCTCAACCTCCAGCAAGGACGACAGCGCTGCCCACATCCTGCAGAGTACGAAGTGGTCAAGTTGGAAGTCAAAAATATGAAGATTTCAGAAAAAATAATTCATGGTATGGGCCAAGAAGAGAAAAGTTTATAGTGTTTTCAGCACTGTGTTTTGCCTCTCCTGCTGCTTGCTGTTGGTGTAGGGATTCCTGCTGCTTGTTTTTGGAGATGAAAAGCTTTTGTTTTGATGAAATACAGCCACTCCAAGTCACTCCAGGATAGCCCAAGCCAATAGTATGCAAAGAGAAGAGGATTCAGGATCAAAGCATGAAGGGCTGCAGTGTAAACAGTGAAAGATGATTAGATATTCACAGAAACTGCAACTCAGGATACAAATGAATGCATATTCACAGAGATAGCTGAAATGTTTTGGGAAAAGAGTTAGAAAACTGCCTCAGGATCACTCTCTCTCCATAGTGCCATCTTAGGAGATGTGCACTCTTTGTTTTGGGTCCCATATGTGCTGAGGTGGCATGGTATGTGGAGGTGAGGTCACTGCCATGTCACATGGGATCCTCCTACTCAGTTGGGATCTTCCTACTTAGTTAGGCTGACCGGGAATTGAACCCAGGACCTCTCAAAAAGAGGTGCCTAACCCCCTATGGTGCATACCACTAGGGCAGATAAGTATTCATGGAAAAACATAGATAAATTCATAGGCTCTACCTTAGGTATGTCAGAGCTCAGTCAACTCAGGAAAAGATGTTTTACTTCTGATTGAAAGGGGATTAAGGGGTCCACTCTATATCCTGATTGGGTGTTTGGTTCCATAGGTCAAAATGTGTTCTCACCACTTTTGGCTGGACCAATACTAAGATAAAAATGCATGGATGCTCAGTGCATCTCTAATACAACTAGAGTATGTCCCAAAGCAATGGAAAAGCACTTTTTCTTACTCCCCCCTTGTGCTGTGGTGGCCACCACTGTCGCATTTTAGGAAAAAGGGAATTTTTCTTGGCCTTTCCTTGGTTTCCACATCTACTTTAAAATACCTACAGTCTCCCTCACACTGAAAAATGGGCGCTCACCATGGCTGGCGTCCTTTTGCTGCTCTGATTGTACAGTTTCCTACAGAAGACTCAGCGCTCTTGGCGCTGCCGGGGCTCCTGTGGCTTGGTTGGGTTAGATTGGGAGCATGCCAAACATGTGCATATGCATCCCTCCCTCCAAGACGCAGCGTCGACACAACCCAAACGCAAGACACATTATACACACTCGCATGGGTTCTCGTAAACCTGCTGGCGACCTGTGACCTGTCTTAGGGCGTAGGGAGTCGAAAAGAAATTAATTTGCCCCTTGGTGGGGTCTTGGTTCTGCTCAGTCTCTCCAGGCACCTGCTTTTCGGCCCGAACACGGCCTACTCAGCGAGGCTGCGCGTGGGTATCTGCAGAGGCAGGAATGGGAGAATTATGGACGAATCCACGCAAAAACGAAGCGACGACACCAAAATCCGTCAAATGACGGCGTAGAATTTTTCTGAAACGACACACCTGAGTAGAATCCAATTGTGCATCAAAGGCACATTTTTATAGAAATTATAGTCATCTTTGGATTTTTTAAATCCAAAAATTCATACGTCCAAAATGGCGGCGCGCAGGAGCGGCTCCTAGCGAAGCGCCGGAAAATGGAAAAATAATGGAATTATAAACGTATGTATCACGTAGTCTTGAAAATGACGAGACACACATTAATAAACAAACATACAAATTCCACCCACACTAATAGAAGCTTCAAAAATTCAAGAATTCGAAAATCAATTGAAAAGACTTCAATGAATCAGGTATAAACTACAGGTATGCTCGTCTTGCATGCCGCATACACATTGCTCGTCTCGTGTCTCCGTGAACGAGTCGTGTAGCAGCGTTAACAACGATAGCCACGATAGGACGCGGTAGAGGGATTGATTAGAAAGATTGCAGATGATTAGCGGTCAGATCAGGGTGATTAGTCATACACACAAATGCATAGCAACGTTCTTCGCGTGCGCCTTTCTTGTTTTCTCTCCTTGCTTCACTTCCCAGCGGTAGGTAAGGTAGGTACGCCCAGGCGGGGCCACCCCCTGGTGGAGTCAAGATCGTGGTGGAGATGGGCAGGTTTGCCCACGTGATTGTGCATACTCGTGCATGCACACACGCATTAAAGGGTAGGCCACGCGAAGTGCGCACGGTAAACCTTGTTTAGGCTACCCAGGGGCTCCTCGGTACGTTCTTTAAGAGAACCTGAGGAGTCCCTTAACGCTTGCTTGCTTGATAAGGGTAGCTGCTCAATGCAGCGTGTTTGCGGACAGCGTATTATAGGGCACACTGAGAAGGGTATAATACCTGGAGTGTGTCTTGGTTCCTCCGCCGCAAACGCCCTTTCATTTGCCTTTGCTTTACAGGTGGGCAGGTAGGGTGAGTGGTGCAGCAGCATTTTTTTTTATGCCCTGCTAAACAGGGGCGCAGATCACACAAACAAGTAACTCCGCTCCGCCTGTGGCAGAGCAAGGAGTCCGACTTCATCGACATCTGCGCCTTGCACACGAGAGCACTCCTTCCCTCCAAGCCCTTGCAGGGGAAACGCGTTGTGGCGTCCCCTGTGAGGCCACAGTTGCTTAGCAGCGCTGTGTTCTCCTGTCATTTCACAGGTGGGTCGCTAGGACCCTCGAGAGCTTCTTCTTCGCAACGCCCAGTAGAGTATGCGTGTAGGAGTGGTAGTCCTGCGTGGGGGCTAGAGCCAGTTGCCCAGCGCTCGCCCACCAGGATGGTGCCACTGTAGGGTGTGTAGGACCTGTAGGGGGCGTGTCACTGTCCCACCCTTTTCCTGCAATTTTAGCTGGGTTGGTGGGCTGTGACAGTGGGTTAGGTTAGTGTTTTTGGCCACATAGCAAACAGGCGTTTTGCATGCCTTCATAGCTTTTGGCCACCCCTCCCTTTAGTAGACAGGTAGGTAGGGAAAACAATACCTGGACTAACACTCTGGGTATTCCCCCAAGGTTTTGCGCCAGCACAGAAATTGGGCGCATAGGGGAGGGGAGACCCGGGGCGTACCCCGTGGCATCAATAAGCCAACCCTCCAGGTTCAGCAAGGGCGCAGACTTGGGTATAATTAGGACACCACTTCTGCGGCTTGCTCTCAGGACCTTAGGACTAGCACACTCACACATACGCTTTGGCAGGTAAGGGTAAGGTTCAGTCCCTAGCTTTATTCTTGGAGGCAAGCGTCTCAGCGAGCCTCAACAACTCACCAAGGTTGTTCTGGGACAAGTAGTCAACCAGAACTGAGTTTAGGCGTCCCTCAGGTAGAACAAATGCAGAGAAGGGCTCCCAGGTGGCCTCTTCGACTCCAAACCCTTCCCAGAGGGTGAGGAAGCGCCATCCCTGGCGATAGCGGTGGCGTAGGACAGACTTCACCAGGTAGAAGCCCTCCTTAGCCATCTCCTCGGCGTTCATGTCGGGGAGTTCACCTTCAACTTCCATAGGGCTGGCAGCCCCTTGTAGGTCCAGAGCGGCGATTTCCTCGTCGTTCAGCTCCCACTCCTCCCCACAGAGGTCTTCAGGATCATGGTAGCGCTTCAGGTGTTGAGCGGCGCACACCAGGGTCCCCCCTAGACGGGGAGAACACCGCACCGTGATACGGTGACCATCCACAGATAGAATCTTGTACGGCCCGAAGTATGGGTCATCGCTGGTAGAGCGAGGCCAGGCGGGTAGTCGGCTGTGGTGCACCAGCACCCAGTCCCCCTCTTGGTAGGTGGCCGGTACTCGGTGCTTGTTCTTCTTGTTCCACTGACGCTCCCTCACTCTCTGGAGCATAGCCTTGGCCTTGTCCACCTTCGCTTGTTGTTCTTGGACCCACTCACCCACAGAAGAATGGGTGTCCTCTGGATAGGGGGCATGTAGGAACCACGCCGGGCGCCCCATGAATAGCTCATGTGGCGAGTAGCCAGTAGCTGAACTCTCTTGGGAGTTCATCATCAAGGATATGACGGGGAGTAGTCTCACCCAGTCTCTGGTGCGTTCAGTTTTGCACCATATCCTGACGTTCTCCTTCAGGACACGAATCTGTCGCTCACATAGGGGGTTGCTCGTGTGAGAGTAGGGAATCCCCGTAGACACCTGGACATTGAGGGACCTCAGGACCCTCTTGTACCAGCCAGTATCTGAGCGTACTCGTACGTCCTCATCGGAGTTGATCTCCTTGGGCGCCCCATAGACACAAAACCACTCCTCCAGGAGTATCTTGATAGTCTCCTCTCCGGTAATGTGCTTGGTACATGGGAACACCCTGGTAAACCTGGTCAACCCACAGGTTACCACGAGGGCGAAGTCATAGCCCCCGAACTTCGGCATCTCCGTGTAGTCCACGTATAGAACACTGTTAGCACAGTGAGGGATGGGCAGGGTCGAGTAGAGACCTCTGTCCCTGATATCCCCTGGTTTACAGGACCTGCACGGGCACTTGTCCACGATAGGCAGGAGCGTCTTCCGCAGCTGGTCGTCAGTCCACGTAGTGTGGAACCACTGCTTGAACAGCCTCAGGGTACGGTCAGCACCCACATGACCACTGGACTCATGGGTCCACTTCAGCAGCGCTGGGACTCGGTCACTAGGCACCACGATGCGGTCCTCGTGCCAGAGGTAGCTCTTGTCCCGCTTCCACTGGTCTTGGTTGACCAGGAGGGGTTCAAGGCGTTTCTCCAGGCGCCGGTAGATATCCCCAAACTCCTGTAGGTACTCCGATTGTTGGAGTCCATCCAGGGGGCGTATCATGGTCATGTTCAGGTCCAGGTGTACGTCCATACGGCTGAACGCTTCCTTAGCCAGCGCTTCAGACCGGGCACCAATCAGGGCGTCGAAGTTGTTGCGGCTGATGTAGTCGGCACACTCGTTCTTCACTCCCTGGATATGGTGTACCGTCAGCCGTAGTTGACTGAGGTAGGTCCACCAGCGACGTAGCTTGGCCTTCTCAGGTGGGGGGCCCTTCTGGAAACTGCGGACCGGTTCTTGGTCGCATAGCCAGACCACAGGGTTACTCCCCAACAGTCGTGCTTGTGAGGATAGCACCAGCATACCCGCGAGCAGTTCCTGCTCATAGGTGGAGTAGTTCCCCCTGGCCTGGTTCCACTTCCAGTTCCAGTGGCCCAGAGGTACTAGGACCCACTTGTCGTCAGGGTAGCTGTGCTTGAGGGTTCCATCTCGGTTGAGACCTTCCGTCCCCCATTGGGAAATGGCCGAGTCGAACTCCTCCTTCTCTAGTGCTTGCCATTGGAACAACGTTCCACCACCGCCCACATTGCTGGCGTCGGTCACCAGGATAATCTCCCCTTGTGCCTTAGGCACGCCCAAGCACTTAGCGTTGGCTACCTTGTCTTTGAGCTCGTCAAACGCTTGTTGCTCTTGTGGGCCCCAGCGCCAAGTAGTACTCTTCTTGATCAAGTCAGTCAGTACCGCGCTGGTGTAGGTGAAGTTTTTGATGTGGCGGCGATAGAAGTTGCACGCCCCAATGAAACTGCGTACATCATGAAGTCCTTTCTTGGGGTCTTCGTGTCGTACCTTGGCATCCATCAGGGGTTTGGCCTTAGAGGCCGCTGGGGTCCACCACCCATAGCCAACGTCAAACCCCAGGTACTGCATGGTCTCCTGCATGAACTCACACTTCTCCAGCTTGAGTCGTGTGTGGTTCTCCTGGCAGACCGCAAAGAACTCACCCAAGAGGATTAGGTGATCCTCCTGGGTATTGGTCCCGAGGCATACATCGTCGATGTGAGCCTCCATCTGGGCCCCACGGGATATGAGCTCCTGCACCTTAGGTCTCCTTCGTAGGATGGACAAGATCTTGTTCATCAGCTCTTGGAACAGAGCGGGGGCGTTAGCCACGCCGAATGGCATGACCTTCCACTTGAATACCCTCCCCTGAGGGGTGATGAAGGCCAGTAGTTCCTGCGCGTTGGGCGTCAGGTCCACTTGCCAGAATCCACTTCGCTTGTCCATCTTGGTCTTGTAGCGACAGGAAGCTATCTTCTCCAGGGTAGACTCCATATTGGGAATGGACCCTGAGTGATTCAGCGTCTTCTTGTTCAGCTCTCCATAGTCCACTACCAGCCGTTTGGCTGTAGACCCAGGTTTAGCCACCAGGAAACAGGGGCTGCAGTGTAGGGGGTAGTCCCCATCCTTGTACTCCAGGACTAGGCCAGCGTCGATACATTCTTGTATCTGTCGCTCAATCTCGTCGGCCTGCTCTTTAGGAGCTGGATAGGGTCTCCTCCGGATCTTGTGACCCACGAACTCGGGTTTCAGCTTGAGGTCCATCTGTACCAGCTTGTCGCATGAGGCTGGAGGGGGTAGTTCTCCGAACACCTCCAGATAGGTCCTTATCAGCTTTTGTACCCGCGGGTCCAGTACCTTGATCTTGTCCTCCATGTCCTCGTCGGAGTGTAAGTTTCTTGCCCCTTGAATAGACGTCGGGAGGTGGTCCTCCACCGACTCTTCGCCCGCGGTAGCATCCTTCAGCCCTTGGTAGGCATACAGAAGGTCTTGCTCAACCATCTCCGGTGGACGATGGCAGCATAGGCACGCTTTAGGGGGTTCACATACACATTCCTCCGAGAGGTCGTCCTCCTCTGGGGTCCTCACATGGGCACCCCACACGCTCTTCATGAGCTTGAGATCTACCTCCCTTTGCCAGGTGGTGATCTTCTGTTCGAGGTCCTCCTTCAGTTGGGATAGGTCTCCCATACGTCCTTGCTTCAGTGGCCACGAGCTGCGGGTAGGCTTCGCGTAGCATAGCTTTTTCGCCACCAACTTCCTCTTGGAATCCACATACTCCCTGAGCCTGGATCGAGGGTCCAGCTCTTCATCCACGGGGTCTTCCACCCTCATGGAGAGTAGGGGTTTGAGTGGGGCGACGTACTCGGCGTTCTCCACTTCTTCCACCGCAGTCTGCACGAAGAAGGCGTCGTGCTCAGTTTCGTCGTCTGAGTGGATAGAGCTAGGTAGCTCAGATAGTCCACACTCAGAGACTCCATCAGGAACAGGTACATGACAGGGAGAGTTGGGGGCGTTGGTGTCAGTCACGACGTACTCATCTCCTCCGGGTATAGTTTCAACCGCATTTTGAGGTCGTAGGCGATCCTTCAAGTCACCCAAGGCGAGTCCATCGCTTTCTCGTTGTATAGCCTGGACCAGAGTAGGGTCCAGGTCTTCCCAGGGAATGGTGGTAAGACTTCCGTCCACCACGCTGAGCATACTCCCCCATCCGGGCTTCCCAATGGGCGTCTTGCGTCCCAGAGGCACGTAGATGGCCTCATCAGGTAACCGCACAGAGCTGATAGTCAGCTTGTCAAGGAGGGTTCGCCAGTACTCATTGCCCCCATGGGCTCCCCAATCGGGGGAACACAGGACCATACGGGAACGTTCCAAGGCCACCTTGGTCAGCACCTTCCCCAGTTCACTGAATCTGGGGTTCCCGTAGGCCATCCCGAAAGAGGGCCAGTAAAATTTGTAGCTGCAGTTCTTCCCCTTGCTGCAGTATAGGTCCAGTACATGCTGCTTGTCGCTGGCGAACAGCTCCACACTTAGGTCTTCTCGAGAGTAACCCAACTCCTTCAGACCTTGGTCTAGGACTTCCCCCAATAGTTGGTAGTCCTCAGTTTTGGAGGCCGCCATCATGTTCGAGGGCTCCTCCTTCGATAGTCTCAGGTAACTCGAGGTATGTTCCGACTGCTCCAGTGGCACAGACTCTCTGCCACTGCCGTGGTCCACGTACAGGAGGTAAGGCGCTTGCAGCGTCAGGGATTGTATCTGGGAGTGCTGCACGAAGAAGTCAGTACCCAGTACAAAGTCGAAGGCATCAGTGTCCATCACATAGAACCGATGGGCGATAGTCCTGGAGCCCATAGGTACCTCCACTTCGCAGTCCCCGCAGCTGTGCACCACATGTCCATCCCCCATCCGTATAGCGGCGGTGGTCATGGTGTTCTTCAGGCTCCCACAAGGTAAAATTTTCTTGGCCACTATCGATATTGTGGCTCCAGTATCCAGTACCCCCAGGTATTCACGTCCCCCTAGTCGGATACGTACCCAAAACACCAGGTCTTGGGTGCCACCAGAGCGTCCCCGTCAGAATTCCGCGGGACAGGTCACCTCGAACCCCTTGTTCCGCAATTTGCGGGCCATCCTCATGAAACGGCTTCTCTTCTTGGCGTTGCCGTCGTCACCACCTTCATGCTCACGCTTGGCTCCTTGTTCTTGCTGGGCCTGCGTCTGTGAGCGTGTGGTAGGTCCAGACTGCCCTCCAGAGGGCTCGGAGTTCCCCCCTGGATTAGGGTTGGGGTTACCTCCGTTCTTGTCCTTGTTCTTGTTGTCGTTCTGGCGATTAGCGCCTCCTCCTCGTCCGCCTTGACCCTTGTCTTGACCACCTTGACCACGTCCTTTCGACTTGCCCTTGCCGGAGTCGTTGCCTTTGGCCTTGCCTCCACCTTTGCCTGAGCTTTTGCCAGGATCTTCCCCCTTAAGCTTCGCCGATAGGCGTTGCTTATGGTAGCACTCGTCCTCATAGTGCTTCCGCTTACCGCAGAATGCACACGTGATGGTGCAGCGGTAATGATCCGGCAGCTTCACCTTGGCGCCGGTGATCTTTTCCTGCTGCTTCCCCTGGACTACAAAGCAGTCTCGCTGCTCGCAGTCGGAGGCATGCTGCAGGTGGCCCTGCTCATCTCTGGCATCACACCAGAATAGCTCCTTCACGTTCTCCATCAGGCGGGCGTGGGCGTGTTTGGGGGTAGTCCCCTGCCCAGGTCGGGACCCTTGGTACCCTTTGCCTCCAGAACCTCCACCACCAGGACGGTAGTGGTTCAGGTGTTGGTCGCTCTCCTTCTCCAGTGCCATCTCTAGGAGCAGCACGCATAGATCCTCGTAGCGGAGGGATCTAGCCTTGCGCTCAGCCGTCAGACGGCACTCGTCCCATAGCTCACGGGGGAGCTTAGAGCACAACCAAAACAGCAGGTCGTCGCTGCTGTAGGAACCGGGCGTCAGTCGTCCAGCCCAGTGGTCCAGGTCCGCCAACAGCTCGGAGACCCTGCCGGGTTTGGGGTTGTTCGGCAGCACGGGCAGGTTCTGGATCTCGGCCCTGATGGAGAGGTCGGTCTCGTAGGTTGGGTACTGCCTCTCCAGGGCAACCAACACGTCGGCAAAGGTGGCGGAGTTGGTGACGATCTGCCTGACCTGCTTCTCCAGGTACTTCGTCTTGCAGCACTGCAGGAGCAGGTCGCACTTCACTCGCCCACTCGCGTGGGTTTGGCCGGTCAGTCGTAGGAACCGGCCAAAGTTCTCAGCGAACTCGCTGAGGTCCTTGCCTGTGAATTCAGGCAGGTTTACCACTATCTTGGAGGTGGCAATAGCCTTCGCCTCCTGAGCTCGGCGTCCTTCAGGGCGTCGGGTCTTCTTCTTCTTCTTCTTCTTCTTCTTACCCTTGGGGTCCTCGGGGTCCTCAGGGTCTTCGTCATCTGATGGCGAAGAAGAAGTCATCGAAGGCGGCCCATCATCGGAGGGGTCTCCGCCTAGATCACTGGAGCCATAAGGCTCCACGTCCACCATTGCCCTTAGGGCTGTCAGCCCCAGCTGGTCCAGCTCGGCCCTCGTCGAGTTCGTCACGTGACTGTAGGGCGGCTGGGCTGTCCTCGGGACGAAAGGGCTTCTTGGTACTGCTGCAGGAGTCGGCATCGGTCGGCTCCTCAGGCTCCCCAGGGTATTCGTCAACCCCGCCGCCAGGTGGTTAGCCTGTACTCGGTGGGGTGACATTCCCACTGTCGTAGGTGACGCATGGGACGGGATCATCAGGGGCTGCAGTTTCTCCCTGATCTCTTGCGTGAGGTCACTCACGATTTGCGAAGTGGCTCCTCGGAGCACCTCGTTGATCTCCGACCGCGTCAGGGACCTGTTGGAGGATCTTCCCGATCCTCTACTCCTGCCTCCCAGGGACTCTGGTCCTCTCCTCAACCCACTCAGGGGTGCATACCCAGGTGCACACCCAGGAGCATACCCAGGAACTTCCATGTAGGTTCCAGTGGCGTGGAGTGGATGGGGATGGTCAGCCGCATACCAACGCGGCGCAGAGCTGGAAGCCACCGGCTCACTGGCAGTAGTTGCCTCAAGGAGCGCAGTGGTAGGTGGGCCCATGCCATAGGCGGGGTAGTGAGGCATGCCAGTAAAGCCTGTGCCCTCTGCCATAGGCTGGTTGGTTGTGGAAGTGGATGTAGCGGCGGCTGGGTGTGTGGTGGTTATGGGAGAGGGTGATGCTTGGAGACCAGAAGCGCTTGGTGCGCCTTCGAAGGTAGGGACGTCCGTCGGGTCTTGCCCTTGCTCCTCTCCTTCGTCTGCTCCTTCTCCAGCATCCTTCTCGCTCTCGTTTCCTCTCTTCCTCTTCACAGGCTGAGGTTGAGAGACCATTTCCTTCACCGACAGGGCCCCAAAGGCCGTCTGGAGGCCATCCAAGGAGTCCTCCGCCGTATCCATTGGCCCATGTAAGGGCTCCACCGAAGGTACAGCGTCAGGCGCCGGCCTTGCCGGTGTCTCTGGCGCTGGCGCTGGGTTCACCTCGGCGTCCACTCTTCCTGGATCCATCTTAATTCACCCTTCTGCTTATGTTTGCCTGCTCGGAGCACTGGTTGTACGGCGCGGGGTCGCTGCCGGTGCACAGAGACAGGCTGCCTCTTGCTACCAGAAAAGTTTATAGTGTTTTCAGCACTGTGTTTTGCCTCTCCTGCTGCTTGCTGTTGGTGTAGGGATTCCTGCTGCTTGTTTTTGGAGATGAAAAGCTTTTGTTTTGATGAAATACAGCCACTCCAAGTCACTCCAGGATAGCCCAAGCCAATAGTATGCAAAGAGAAGAGGATTCAGGATCAAAGCATGAAGGGCTGCAGTGTAAACAGTGAAAGATGATTAGATATTCACAGAAACTGCAACTCAGGATACAAATGAATGCATATTCACAGAGATAGCTGAAATGTTTTGGGAAAAGAGTTAGAAAACTGCCTCAGGATCACTCTCTCTCCATAGTGCCATCTTAGGAGATGTGCACTCTTTGTTTTGGGTCCCATATGTGCTGAGGTGGCATGGTATGTGGAGGTGAGGTCACTGCCATGTCACATGGGATCCTCCTACTCAGTTGGGATCTTCCTACTTAGTTAGGCTGACCGGGAATTGAACCCAGGACCTCTCAAAAAGAGGTGCCTAACCCCCTATGGTGCATACCACTAGGGCAGATAAGTATTCATGGAAAAACATAGATAAATTCATAGGCTCTACCTTAGGTATGTCAGAGCTCAGTCAACTCAGGAAAAGATGTTTTACTTCTGATTGAAAGGGGATTAAGGGGTCCACTCTATATCCTGATTGGGTGTTTGGTTCCATAGGTCAAAATGTGTTCTCACCACTTTTGGCTGGACCAATACTAAGATAAAAATGCATGGATGCTCAGTGCATCTCTAATACAACTAGAGTATGTCCCAAAGCAATGGAAAAGCACTTTTTCTTACTAGAAGATTGGTGACCTTAATTGTAATCATAATAACTGTGGGCCATGAGAAATGGTCCTATCGGTTATTTCTGTATTATATTATATGATCAGTGGATGATTTTACAAACTGTGAATTTTTCTGATTTGCTTCGTGTTGTCTTTGGTTTTAGGGTCAGGACATCTCAGAAGTGCATTTTTTTTTTTGTGAAAGTGCTGCCCTAGGTCGTGGATGGTGCCGGAGGGCTCAGGGCCGGCAAGACCAGGGGGGCAGGCACGCGAGGAGTCGACCTGAACGCTGCTGTTGGGGGCAGAACCGGATACACGGACACCAACGGAGGCAAGAGCGGCGACAACGGAGGCAAGATCCATGCTGATTGTTATCTGGCAAAAAATCCCAGTCTATGAAGAAAATTGATGCGGATATTCCTAAGTACATCTGAGTGTCCATATCTATCTGAAAAGATTTATAAAAATCCGATTGTGAAAAAATATTTGGCCGATCTGGCTCGCGCACGCGCGTCAGCGGCAAATGGCGATTCCGGGTAAATGATCGGAACGCGGCGGATTTACGATGAATGGACCGCGGAATCAGATCCGGCACATCAGAAATATATAGGTCTGATCCTGAGACTGAGCTGCGGGGCGGCGATTCCGCCGAAGCAGAGAAAATGACCAAAATGTAGCCAATCTGGGGCAGATCTGCTAAAATCTGAGCAGATGGTGGTTAGCCGCACTTACACTCCCCCTCCAAAAACACACTGGGATGTGTCGCTACGTCAACGAAGAACGTAGTGCGGGTAAGTCCCAGAAAAAAAAAGAAATGTAGCCTCGATGGGGCGAAATCTGCTTGATCTGACCTGATTTGGGCTGAATTGGCACTGAATCAGGATGGATGAACCTGAAATGAGACAGAATGAGGAGTGACGAACAGTCCTCCGGGCAGTAAAACATTAGGTTAAGGGCAAAAAAGCGTGTAAACGTATCGAGAATCGATACCAAACCATGCCCTGGTTGAGAATGAGGTAGATTATTGGTGGATTGAGTGGGAGAATCAAGAAATGGAGTGACATCTCGGCGCTCTGGCACAGTTTAGCTGTCGCGGGCACGCTACGGTGTCCTCCACGTACTCTACATCGTGTTGCTCCCGCTTTTCTCGTTCTGAAAAGTGTAGCATGTGCGTCAGATTTGGCGCATCTGGTGGATGATCACAAGATTCAGCAAGATTGAGAATCAATTTGAGCAGAGATGAAGGAGATGAAACAATCACAGAGAGGGAAAACAAATACAAATGTAGTCTGCAGGCCCTAAGTGAACAGAAAAACATCAGCGTCAACGAAGTTAGGCAAAGCCGTAAACAGATCTTCGAGGAATGAGAGGAGATGACAAGGAAATCAACTTAAACTGTCCTAAAATGAGTAAATTCCCTCAGATGAAGGTGAAATGAAGCGGAATGTCTAGAACTGAAACTACTAACACCTTCGTTTAGACTAGAGTCAATATATATTGTCGTTTATTCAGCTGAATTGTGCTTTCCGGCACGTTGGTTCGCGAGCATCCAACAGATTCCATGAAAATGTGGATCATGTGATGATGCATCATGATGGGACATGATGGCCCTGGATCCTTGGCATGTAACGCGCCGAAGGTTCGCTGAAGGCGCTTTACTGACAGTATGTAACTGAGAGACACCGAATAGTCCTTTATTTACAGTGGCGGCGGTGTCAATCGACTTGGACAAGGCCCATCTTTCGATTGAGTCCCACAAGACACTTGGATTCACCATTTTCGACAGTTTCAGGTCGGATTGAGCTCACATTGGCGTGTGCCAAAAATACACTCGGTGTAACTTCGGTGTATTTTGGTTGTCTGAACAATTGACGTCGGGGTTTTGCACTGTTGCGCAGAATGATGGACAAACCTGAGGAATTCAAGGTAAATTCAAGGAATCTGGATCTGAATCTGGACTTTGGCTTCAGCATCACGGCAAATGAAGGTAGGATCTGAGTTCCTGGCGTCGCATCTAGTGCCGCCAGTACTACAGGGGGTGCCTGTAGGGGTGAATGTCGCTGTAGTGTGTGTCGCTGTCGTGTGTATGTCGCTGTGTGCTGTGTGTGTGAATGTCGCTGGCCAGCGTTTTTACTATGTACATTTGCTTCCATCTGCACGAGTAGCCAAATTCCAAAGATGCACAGACCAACAGAGACAAGATTACCCCGGATCTGCCTGAATTAAGCCTGAGTTTGGTTTTTTCTGGACACGGCAGCACACTCCGTGGCTTTCGGCAGCGTATCTACGCCTTGTCTGCCGAACGGAGACCAAAGAAAAGTTGATTGACGTCAAATTATCAAACATTCGCAGTTCTCCACATCATGTCGTAATCAGGAAGAATGAACAGTGGATTGAGCAGAATGTGGTTTTTTTCAAGTCGTCAGAACACTCACATTGGAATAAGTGGTCGACGGGGCGAGGCTGGAGCTTTTGTAGGAGTTGGACATGCAAGGGTTTCGAACCTACACCCTTGAGCCCTGGCGACGAGTGCCATGACGCCCTGGACTAGACGACTGTTACCCAGATTATCGCGTCGGCGACTCAAGTCACGACGGGTCTCCCTCAATTCGGCCAAGCACGAATACATGTGACCACCAACCTGTCTGGTGGGGCCCTCGTACGGCTTGGGCGCTGCAAATCAGCGGCCGAACTCGAAGCTTGGTCCTCATTTGGCTCCTGGGCTGGCCTGACCGCAGGAGGGGGGATCGACGGATCAGCCCTGGAAGGTGGCTGCTGAGGGCCGTAAAAGGCTGGATCTCGATTCACCACAGGTTTTTTTCCGTCGCTTTCCACCTGTCTGTCTGGTTTCGACAGACAGTCTGTCAGGAGTACGCCAATTTCGGGGTGCTTCTTGAGGAAGTCGATGAACCCCTTGGTGTACCCATGGACAAAAGAATGGGCTGGTTCCCAGTTGTTGTGACTGGAATCAAAGCCCCTCCACTCACATAGAAATTCCCATTCGCCCTTTTCGTCACGTCTTGCTTCTAAAATCCTCTTGAGTTCGTACTTCCCCCCTTCGATGACCCGATCGGACAAAAATTTCGAAGTCCAAAAAAGGGGTTTAACCCGATCCTTGGGGGAGGGGATCTCTCTCTTGAGGCGATCGCCCGAAACTTCAATTTCCCTGCTGACATCCACACGAATCCTCCACCTGTTCTCACCTAGACGCGCTGTAACAGCGAATGGCCCCTCCCACAAGGGAAGAAGCTTATCATCTCCGTCCAGGGTGGTTTCGGATTTTCGAAGCCAAACTCGATCATCGACTTCAAAATTGTGGGGGTTTTTTCGGCCTTGATTCTGGACCCAAAGCCAGTCAGCTTGATGCTTATCGATTAATTTCGAGACAGTTTTTTCTGCTCGTTGGATTTCGTCCAAAAATAACGAAGCATCTTTACAAGGGCGAGGATTATTCAACGGCATGTTCCACCAACACTTCTTTCGTCCAAAGACAATTTCATTTGGAGAAAGGCCATGGTACAAAGGCGTGTTGTGGTAACGGCGAAGCAATGCGAAGAGAACCTCAAGCCAATGGAAGTCTTTCTCACTGGCGAGCTCCTTACGAAGCATATTTATAATGGAGCGGCCGGCTCTTTCGCCAGGCAGCGCTCGATGTGAGTGGATTTCACATCTCAGGTGGTGGATTCCAAGGCGAGCACATAATTCCTTCCACCATTCGGAGGTGTACTCTTTGCCTGCGTCCGTAACCACCTCGGATGGGACGTCCCAACCTCCCATCCAGGTCTGCGCGCACCATTTGGCGGCAGCCTTGCCAGTCATTGACTCGATGTTGCAAGGCAACACCTGAATGTAGCCAGAATGACGGCATTGTATAAGGAGCACTCCATTGACCTTTTTGTTAGTCCAATGGCACTCTTCGTCGTCGAGTTCACCAAGATGGAAAAAATCACTGGTGACTCTGTTAAAGAGGCGCTCCGGAATAGGATGTGGCCTCAGATGGCCGTGCTTCTTCGCGCTGGGGGGCGTCGAGACAGCACATTGGGCACATCCGGTGGCTACTTTCATACAATGAGTATATAGCCTTGAGCCGAACAACCTATGTTTAATCATCGACCATAATCTACGGCCATGTGCGTGGGGGGACTCCCATTTGTGCCACCAGTTTAACACTCGGGGGGCCAGGGCGTCTGGTACGCACAATTTACCCTCCATCCACAGCTTCCCCCCATCCAACGAATATTCAGCATAAATTCCATCCTTGTGAGCATCTTTGGATTTGAGATTCTCAAAGACCTCTTTAAACATGGAATCATGCAGATAATCGTTCGTCCAGTCACGGATGATAAGGGAATCTTTCGGCAGGGGTGGAGTTTTGGCCGGATCTCGACGCTCAATGCCCTGAATCAACCGAGATTCACTTACAGGTCGGGTATACTCGAACCGTTTCACACTCCCTGAGGAGGGATCGGTGACTTTCTCCACGACTTTCAGTGATTTGGTTATAATTTCATGAGCATGCGCCGGATCTGAGAAGGCCGTGATGTCATGACACGGTAATGCATGCTGTTTAACAGCGCATTGCATGCATTCACGTCGAATGAGCTTTTTTTCTTCTTGATCCCACTCGATTACGACGTGGCGGTCCTGCTCCGTACCATGGATGTTGGTACTTTGCAGCCCCTCTGAAGCGGGGTAAGCCCATCGGCTCAGAGCATCCGCTACCGTGTTGTGTTTTCCAGGCAAATACGACACATGGAGGTCAAACAAACTGAGAAATTCATGCCATCTGGCCCGTCGACCAGCTGGGCTCGCGATAGTATCAATGTGTTTGGTGGCCCAATACTCCAGAGATCGATGATCCGTCAGGATCTCGACTCGATTGGTGCCAACCCACGATTGGTACTTCTTCAGAGCGCAGATTATGGCATAAGTCTCTTGCTCACGCGGTGACCATTGCATTTGGCGTGGAGCTAGCTTCCGAGACCAAAATGCAAGAGGGTAATGATCACCTGTGGCTTCATCAACCTGTTCAAGGACAGCTCCGATCGCGTACCTAGAAGCGTCGGTTCTTATGTAGAAGGGTCGGTCGAATTTCGGCACATGCAACGTGGCGACTTCGCAGAGGGCTTCCTTCAAGTGATGGAAGGCCTCCTCGCACTCGTCAGTCCACTTGACACGAACCTTTGAACCTGCCTTGCCCGCATCCCTCCCTACCTTCAATAGTTCAGTGAGGGGGGCAGAAAATTTGGCATAATTCGGCACAAAAGTGTGGTAAAAATTGCAACAACCCAGGAATCCTCTCAACTCCGTGATCGTCTCAGGGCACTTCCACTTCTGAATAGCGACGAGCTTCCCTGGACTGGGTCGTCGGGTGCCATTCTCAAGGAGAGAACCACAAAATTCGACTGATTTTAAAAATAGCTTTCCCTTCTTTGGCCCACAAATCAGCTGATTGGCATCAAGAATGTCCAAAACCTGGTTCAGCTGCTTTTCATGTAGGGCCACCAGCTCGGCTTCGGTCAGTCCCTCCCCCTCTGTCGCGATGATTATGTCATCTATGTACACACTCACGAAGGCACGAAGCTCAGGATGCGCTGTAAAAAGCACATCCTCCATCATTCTTTGAAAAAACGAAGGGGCGTTCTTCAGGCCCATGGGCATGACCGTCCACTGGACTGGGCTACATGGCGTGCACATACAGGTGAGAGGTCGGCTGTCCTTCCTCAACGGCATTTGGTGAAAGCCGTGACGGAGATCCAGCACAGAAAACAAACGACCTCTTGTCCTCTTGGCGATTTCCTCCTCAATGAGGGGCAGGGGGTGTGAATCCGCCTTGGTTTCGGCGTTGAGGTTGCAAAAATCAACAACCATTCGCCAACCATCAATAGTGTTCTGGTCTGCAGGCGGCGGCTTCGGGACTGTGAAGGGTGCACAGCACCACTCGCTGGTCATACAACCCTCAAGCCAACCAAATTCCCTGAGATTTCTCTCGATTTTTTTTCTGAGTATCTCATGTTTCTGTCCATGGTTCTCATAAGGACGCTGTTTCTTCGCCTTGTACCCTTCACGAAGCTCGATGAAGGCTTCACCGAACTGCCCACGGACAGGGGGGTCTTTGATCAACTTCCCCGAAAGGGTTGTGTCCTTCCGTTCCTCAAAAATCTTGTCTCTTTTCTTGGAACACAACTCAGTGTCCACCTGATCGCCAGGAATTACTGTCGAAAAAACTTTGGGCGATTTCTTCGGCCTTGGCAGGAAGAATCTTCTTACGGATGTCCCTAAAAAGGTCCGTATCAACTGCCTCTTGAAGATAGGTGGGTCGAGTGTCGACATTCCAGAGATTCTCTTCGTGATCCAGCTCCTCGAAAGGATCTATGAAAGCTTCCACACGGGGTTTTTCATAAAAAACTCTGAATTTGCGGCGCGAAGAAAATTTTTTTGTCGTCCGTGCGCCGTAGATTCTTTTGGATGTAGATCGTATTGGGGAAGAGGGAGACGAGGCGGATCCATTTGACGTTGGATCACCTTGGGCATCTGACGGACAAAAATCAGAAAAAATAGATTCATCATCAGTACCACGCTCAACCTCAGATTCAGACCCAACACAGGAATCAGTACTAGAATCAGCAGAATCAGAGTCAGAAAGCTTTCCATCCACCAGGAATGCAAGCGAACTCCAGGGCCGCTGTGGCAGGGGACCTGTGTCGTCCCTGGCATACAGCTTAATCTTCCTGGGAAGTTCGATGTAATCTACACAAATGTCTTGCAATTCCTGAAACCAAGGCTTGTCATCCCACAAGGGCACAACTAAAATCGCCTGGGTTTTATCTTGCTTGATTTTTGTGGATGACCTGCTGGATTAAGTGAAACGGAGGATTAATCCATAACTTCTTGTCCCATTTATGGGTCCAAGCGTCGCGAAAGTGCTTGTCAAAGCGCTTGTTCTCGCGGTTAGCAAAGGCATCATACTGTGGCCAAAAGGAATGGTGTTCATAAAAATATTCACAAATTGTATCGCGCCATTTATCGACAACTCTGTAGGATGAAGAGTGCCAGCGCGAAGGGCGTCGTGGCTGGGAGTCCCTACGAAGACATTCTAACTCTCGGGAGTAATCGGCACTCCCATTCACCTCTGCAATGGTGACATCTTCGCCAAACTTTGGTGTAACCTTTTGCTTCAAAAATTCTTCTGCACTTTTAAACCCTGCGTGCAAAAAACGAAATTCAGGACGCTCCAAGGGACCTGACTCCAGCAAAAAACAACGCCGATGACCTACGGGCGCCACCCTGTTCTTGCGAAGCCAAGGATGGCCCAAGTAAAGGTCATACTTTATGTCGGCACGATAGAAGTAGTCATCCTTAAGGATAACTTCCTCCACATTGCCATCTTCCCAAAGGTGTTGAGCGACCAAATGAGTTGATATATAACAACCGCGTTGCCCACCTGCGAGAGAATGTCCAGAAACTCCCTCGAGGGTAACAGGATGAGGCGAATCAAACACGCAGTCGTCAGGCAAAAAAGAATTGGATTGGAGATTTACCTCCGATCCATTGTCACACAAACAAGTGGCGAGGTGGAAATTGCCCTTGCAATCAGAGACCCACAGCTTTGTGACAAACTGACGGGCCCTGTGCTTGGACTGTACACCCACCTCGTCCACTACAACAGAAGGATCTGCTGCCGGATCCAGGGGAGAGGAGACAAGCGACCCTACATCAAGTAGTGGTCGAGAAGGAATCTGGGGATCATGCCTGAAATCGCCTGGGGAGGGGCGATTTTCGTGGCTCCCCTAGGCGTTCTGGCCTCCAGTGGCTGCGTTAACATTATGGACACACCCTGATTCGTCGACCCACTCATCTTGGAGCGGATCATCTGCCGGATTCAAGGCATTTAATTCATAATCTCGGTCCACATCGGACACCTGATCTGCACCTGAGACCTGATCCACACGATGGTTGCCCTTTCCACGTCCACGGCCACGGCCGCCGGATGATGGACCTCCACCTTCGCCACGCCCTCTGCCCTTACCAGAGGAAGGGGTTCCCGAAGGATTTCCCTTACCTTTACCCTGGAATCCTAGAGCATTTCCCTTGTTTGCACCGGATTGAGGGGTTTGGCCTGAATTTCGATTTCCGCCTCCGGCGTTGCTATTGGGATTTTTCTGGCCGTTCGGCTGCCCACCGGAGCCGGATGGAGTCCGATTTCCTGTGCCTTGGGACCCGCCAGGGCCTCCAGGATTTTTGTTTCCACCGGAGGGGGTCGGATTCCCTTTTCCAGCCTTCCCACCGTGCACCTGTCTGTCATTCTTGTCTGAATTCTGCGAATTACTGATATTTTCACCAATCACCTTGTGATCATAAGGAGACCATCGGTGATTATCAGTCGAATGCGTCTTAGCTCGGTTCGTAGAACCTAAAAGAAGGCAGATGCTACAGTGCTGCTGAACATTCCGGGTGTCATTCACCTTTTTGTTGCCCTTTTGGGCCCCATTTCGGGTGTTTTGCTGGGTATTCTTGTTTCCCTCAAGACCCTCATGGAAATTCTGGTTGGCGGCGTCGGCGAGCCGCTCAACCTCCTCCCAGAGTTCCTTCGGGGTGTACGAAAACACCCAGTTTTTGGCCCTCAGGCGTTTGCCATGGAAGCTGACTCCCCTGTTGAGGACTTGGACAAACAAGTCCCGATCCTCGCGTTCATGAAACTTGATTTTCCACGTCTCCTCAGTGAATTTCACCTTGGAGAAGGACGTGGGGGAGCACTTTTGAAGTGCCTCCCTGACGGAAAACTTGTTGGCAGAGGCATCGAAGCCTTCCACCTCGGCCCACCAGGTCTTCACCTTTTCTTCGGACTGTTTGTTCCGAAGGGTGGCGGCAGTTTCTGAGGGGATCTTGTCAAAAATCAGACTTTTCAGCTCGGCACTAGAAAATTTTTCGCCTGAATGTTCAGCTTCTTCCACTAAATTCCAGAAGCGCTGTTTTTTTCTTGCACTTCGTGCAAGATTAATCGCGAGAATGAAGGAAAATTCTTCAACATTTGGTGGTAGTGGTCCTCTGGCAGCCGGGATCCACGTACCTCCAACTGTTCCCACACCTCATCAAAGGTAAGGGGGGAACTTGTATCCTCGCGATCACTCCAAGTCCTGAGCCAAGTGTTGGCCGGCGCTCCCTCAAGGCAATCCAAGAGGGCCATCAGGAACTGATCATCTTGGAGTTTTTGAGTCTTAACCCACAGTTTAAATTCCCGTTGGAACTGAGGCCAACGTCGGGGGTTCCCATTATACTTCGGTTGCTTGGCAGCCTGACGAAGTCGCAAGGAAGTAGGATTAAGAAGCGAATCCAGCCCAACACCGGCCGTAATGGCAGACACCTTGGCGGCATCATTCGCCACACCAGCTCCGGCGAGGGTCTGGGCGAGCAACAGCTGGGCTAAGGTATTAGAATCAGCAGCAGGAGGCACAGTACGGGAGGCAGTTCGCTTGGCATTCTGAGCCTCAGTCCTAGCCTTCGCCGTCCTACTCTCAGAACGAGAGATTTTAATCCTTTCCTTTAGCTTGGTCCTGCTGATCCTTGCATCGGTGGTCCTGGAGTCCACCGAAGGAGCAATTGAAAAAATTTCTGTCGCCTCCTCTGATGGCTCTGTTGCTTGTCCCACCGATGAGGCGCCCTCAGACCGCATGTGCGTCTTGAAAAGATTTTTTATTCCCAGCGTTTGAATGATGAGGTGCATTTGATCTTTGAGCTGTTGGAGCTCAGCATCTCGCTGGAATCTGCAGGAGCAGCCGGCAGGACAGTACATGCCGTGTCCTGAAGGGCCTGAGCAGGCTGTCGGACCGCTGATCTCGGTGGTCCGCAGCCAGGAGTCCACTTGGGGAGCTCCTTCAGCCCTGATTTCCAGGCTTGCCTGCCTGGCCGCCTCTAAAATTCCCTCCTCAACCGCGGCGGCTAGATCGTCGCGGATGAAAACAGGGGGATGAGGGGCGGAGGGCCCGGGAACAGGTGCCCGGACCTTCTCCTTCGGGAAGGGGCTTGCCTCCCAGATCTGCAAAAAAATGGCAAAAGAGTCATCTTCTTGAGAACGCCACCACATCCTGGTATTAATTTCGTTCTGAAGGAGGAAAAAATATTCCGTTAAAAAATCAGAGGCCATTCTTTCTTGTTCGATCAGCTTAGACGAGGCTAAGTAACAAAGGGCCTCAAGGGCCTCAAGGTTACGGGTCACTTCTGGGGACAAATGGTCGCCCCAGTGTGCCCAAGAGGCTGGTCGATTATAGCTAGGTACCTCACCCGGACCGCCCATCTCAATGTCGTTCAGATCGGCGTCTATGGTCTCAAATGTTGGACTTCCGTAAGGAATGTTGGTACCTGTCAGCTCCGTAAGCTCCACCGGAGCATTGCCATCGTCGTAGGCCGGCGGATTCCAGCTGCTCGATGGCCAGTTTCGACTGGGATTATGGTAATCTGGGTCTCCACAGCTGCTGACGTGCGCCCTTCTTGGGCAGCTTGGACTTGCGCAAGGCATTCCTCTCAAGGCCTCGTTCGCACAGCACCAAGGCAGTGTAATCGTTACTTCTCCAGAAGCGGCGGGGTCTACGGGGCCGTACTGGGGAGCGGGCTGTGGGTAGGATGCCACTGAAGCAACATTCAGGTAGCCTCTGCTACCATGAAAGTGCTGCCCTAGGTCGTGGATGGTGCCGGAGGGCTGAGGGCCGGCAAGACCAGGGGGGCAGGCACGCGAGGAGTCGACCTGAACGCTGCTGTTCGGGGCAGAACCGGATACACGGACACCAACGGAGGCAAGAGCGGCGACAACGGAGGCAAGATCCATGCTGATTGTTATCCGGCAAAAAATCCCAGTCTATGAAGAAAATTGATGCGGATATTCCTAGGTACATCTGAGTGTCCATATCTATCTGAAAAGATTTATAAAAATCCGATTGTGAAAAAATATTTGGCCGATCTGGCTCGCGCACGCGCGTCAGCGGCAAATGGCGATTCCGGGTAAATGATCGGAACGCGGCGGATTTACGATGAATGGACCGCGGAATCAGATCCGGCACATCGGAAATATATAGGTCTGATCCTGAGACTGAGCTGCGGGGCGGCGATTCCGCCGAAGCAGAGAAAATGACCAAAATGTAGCCAATCTGGGGCAGATCTGCTAAAATCCGAGCAGATGGGGGTTAGCCGCACTTATATTTTGTTTGTTCACTATTTTTTTTTTACTATTTTTTATTTTAAATTCTGTGCAGAGGTCATTTTTTCATGATTAATCTCTGTCCAGGATTGCAGAAATTTTACTGTGATTGAGCCTGGGGGTCAGAGGACCCTATGTGTGAGGCACTTGTGAGTGCCATGAGCGGTGTGTGTGTAGACATGTACATTACATGCGGGTACCGGAACCCAGCGGTGCCTCCTAAAATCCCAGGTCGGGATCAAAGTAAAAATCTGTGTTTTTTTATTGCTCCTCGGCTTATCTTCATAGATTCAGCCACAGAAGCACCCATTTTCTGTGGGTGTTTCTGAGCTTGGGAGGGGAGTGTTAACCCGTGGAGCAATTCAGTTGCGTGGTTAACACCCGACGCAAATGCTTTGCATTTTTCCCACCCAATTTTGTTGTTGCACTGCACCTTCTTTGTGCTTTTCAGCCTGAGATGTGTCTCAGGACTTGGGAGGGGAGTGTAAGGTGTTCGTGCAACCTATATTCTCGCTTTTTTCAGTGCAAAAGCCTGATATATGTACCCCCACAGAAAACCACGATCCCGGCACTGTTTTGGACAGTGTTGGTATCAGTGGATCAGGAATTTCTGTAGTTTTACATTGATGGTGTTTTCACCATTTTCTGTACTATAAAACTGAGTTTGGGTCGGCGACGGCCAGTCCTGAGATCGCGCGCGCCGATCCAGAAATTGTCGATTTCTGACGATTTTTAAGATATTTCAATCAGTTTTATTGTGTAGAGTAAGTCTATATCAGTTTTAGACATAAGCGAATGTTACGGCACTATCGCGGTGCCGATCCGTGCTAGTTGTTTTGGCCCAAGTCGGTCATGTTCGTGATTTTTTGTAAAAACACAGGTTGCTCAGATCCTGAATGTAAGCATACCAAATGAAAGCCCATCAGTTGGGCTTTGCATGCATATGCTGATTGGGTTTCCAAATGCGTCGGTAGACCGGCACCACGCGTTGGGGGGAGACCCGTGTTCATGTTGCATTTATGCATTGTTTTGGTCATATTTCATTGTTATATGTCCCCTTTTGTTCATATCTTCTTAGGACATGAAAGGGACCGTTTCGAAATCACTCTCGTGACTTCGTCGAACACGTAGTATGTTTCCGTTGCCTTTTGTGGTTGCATTTGGGGTGTATTTTTGGGTTCTTTGAAGGAAAACTTGGACAAGTTCTCAAGGAAACCAAGTTCAAAGTTGTTCCATACCAAAAATGAAAAGAATTTCGAAACGGTCCCTCAACGACGCCGACGACGACGACGACGACGTTGAAGACGACGACCACGACGACGCAAACATCGTCGAACACGTAGTATGTTTCCGTCGCCTTTTGTGGTTGCATTTGGGGTGTATTTTTGGGTTATTTGAAGGAAAACTTGGATAAGTTTCAAGGAAAACAAGTTCAAGGTCATTCATTTCCAAAAATGGAAAGCTGATGCGGCCACCTGTTTTTCATTGAGAGCAGGCGCCAACTCAGATCCTGTGTTGGTCTGGGAGGGGAGTGTTAACCCGTGGAGCAATTCTGATGTCTCCGCTGCATGGGTGGCTGCACAAGGCGCATGTGTATGTACATACGGCTGTGGGATCACATGCACATGGGGATGGGGCGTCGCATGCACGTGAGTATGTACATCAGCAACTTGATAAGCCATTTCAGAATGGCCACTGAAATCTGGAGTATGTACAGGATGATGGGCCCCCTGAATGGCAAAGGCACCGTCTCGGGGCCCTTCTTCAACGCCCTCCTCACCCTGCAGCCCCTCAAGCTGGCTCTTGAACTCCTTTATGAGCTCATTGCAGCCTGCCACCTGATTCTCCAAAGCGGTCAGGCGTTCCCCTTGGGCCCTGACCTGATCTGCAAAGCAATCAGAATCTTGGGGGGGGAGGCACGGGTCCCAAGGGGGGCTGTGCTGGAGTCACGGGCGCGGTCGTCATGAGGCTTATGCTATTAAGTATACTGTGCCTGAACTCGGATCTGGCGCACCGCTCGTTCTCCATGGTGAGCTGGACTTGCTGCAGCTCTGCCTCCATGGTGGCCAGCTTGGTCTTGAGGGGGCGGATGGATGGATCCGCTGGGGTCGTTGTAGAACCGGCGGTAGAACCGGTCGCGGCGTCGGCTGACGCCATGGTGGCCTTGAGCTGGTCGACGTAGCCCGGGAGAGCGCGACGGTGCTCCGCTTCTCGCTGCTCCAGCTCGTTGATGCGCTGGATGAGGGAGCCCAGCTGGGCGTCCCCGGCGCGCTTGATCTCCACCTCCATAGCCGCCTTGATGGTCCCCAGGTCGGGGGCGGCTGCAGCGGCGGCGACGGCGGCCGCGGTGTTCGCTTGGAGGGCGGTAAGGACACTGAGTTGGCTCAGCTGTTCGGCCCGGAGCTCATCCCCAGACCTACTCAGCCGCCCCAGCTGGTCATCAAGGTGGCGGACCCGCTGATGCAAGGTGTGCCCCTCGGTCCAAGCCTGGGTCAGCCCGGCGTCAGTGTGCCGGGCGAGCGAGCAGACGACTCCACTCAGGTCGCTCACGAAGGACACGGTCTCCTGCTGCACGGTGGCGGACTCGGCGGCGAAGCCTCGGTAGTGGGCGGCCAAGGCGTTGAGCTCCTGCCATTGCTGCTGCACGTTGACGGTTTCAAAGGTGGCCGACCTCATGCGAAAGGCCCGCTGGCCTAGGTTGTTGCTGAGCTCGATTTCCTCGGCGAAGTGGCAGCGGCCACCCTGGGGGTCCTCAGCCCACTCAGGGAAGGCGTAGGGGGCTGGGTCCACGAGTACGGGGGACGCCGGGGGCGGCCGGCCATCGGACCCCGAGCTGCTTGTTGAGTCAGACCCATGGGGCCCGGAGCCGGTAATGCGGAGGGCGGGGGCTGCCACGGAGGGGACAAGCTCCCCGGTTCACGGGTCCAAGTCCTGCACGTCGGGCTGCAGATGTCAAATCTGAAGATGTCTTCTTTTGGGGGCGTCTTTGTGAGCACCACTTCTCGGCTAGGTACTCCGGCGTAGCCCTTAGGAGACTTTTGTGATAGTACTCCCGGTGCTATTTTACCCACTGGTTTGTAAGCGGGGCCGGTACGGGTGCGTTTCCCTGAGCCGAGCGAGTCACAAGCGAAGGCACAGAACTGGACAAGAAGTCTGAACCTTGCTGAAACTCAGAGTGAGCGCAGCGATCCCAAAAGTAGCCCTTTGGTACCTAAAAGGACGAAAAGAGATACATCATGCAACCACAAAACCAGTATGTACACAAGACAAAATGGCACAAAGGGAGTCAGAGCAATTGGACAGGGTCCCATACGGAAACAAGGGTAGTTATGGGAACCCAGGACCTTCACCCTGACACACATAGGGGGGCAGGATACAACTCAACGTGAGCCCTGAGATTTACTGTAGGCATCAGGGCACACAAGCAGGAAAAACCAGAAATGAGCATGTTTTACACACAGGATTCAAGCCAAAATTAACGTGACATATGGACTTGGACCGATCTTTCAAGGATAGACTAAGAGTCCAATGACCCAAATATGACCCATAGACACTGTTGGTAGGCCATGGACAAAAAGCTGGCCCAAAACCGACCTGTGGCCTAGCTTTGCCATGGACCTGAAGTGACCTCATGAAATTAGGAATTCTTGACAAAATTCCTGGTAAAATTCAAAATAGTGAACCTATGTACCAGTAAGCTTCAAGTAAATGCTCAACGTAAAGTAGAGAGCACCATTGAAACATAGGAGAAGACCCCAAGGTCTAACTCCTCATAGGTTTTTTACTGTTAGCCTGTAAAGTGACCTCATGACAGGGTGGTTTTCAAGGCTCTGTATAGACCTGGTTGGAGCCATGTAAAACCACTATGCCATAGGCTTGGCAAAACGGGTTCGAATGACTCAAGTAAATTATCAAGCATACCCAAACAAGTCTCAATACCCAAGGTAGACACCTTGGAGTGAATGAGGGTCAAAGAACAAGGGAATTTGACCCAAAGAACCCAACAAACCAAGTCCCTGAAGTGGACACATGAAATTTGGTATCTCTAAAAAAGCTTTAGAGATCCGGTTGCCCTGAGACGCCAGCGGCTTCGAATTCATTATACAAATCCTATTCTGTGAGTAGAGAGTCGGGGCTCTCATAGAAAATAATTCTTAGGTCAAAACTCAACGATGGCTCGGAGTTATGAGCTCCACAAGTGAGCACATACACAGGGAAAAATTGGACATGCATGCTGAGCAATTTTTCCTAGGCATGAAATTTACTCAAAATTGCTTGCACAAAATTGCCTGGAACGAGCCGCCGAGCGTTGACGGGTTGGAAACTCGACCATATATGCATAGTAGGGACCAAGTAGGCCCCGATGGACTCAGAGTTCGAACACAAACTCCATGGTAGTGGATCTCCATGGTCACCACAAGTGAGGACATGAAATTCATAGGTCGAAAACGAAGTCGACCTTTTTGATGCTCAAACTCGGTACATGGCCGCAAAAAATGCAAACAATGGCGAAATGCAACGTGGACACATACCCAGACATGCACAAACAGGAATTGGGTTCAAACTCTCCCTGGGCTTCGAGAACCCAGCTCGGAAAGTGAGCCCATGAGTGTGAATAATTGAGTGAAAATTGACATGAAAATGACATGATGAAAAAAGCTTAAAATGTTTCAAAATACTTTACGAAAAGAAGATGTTTGAGGCTCGAAGCGAGTCAAACTCTTCTATATTTCGAAAATACCCATCAAGTACGTACAAAACAAGCTTTTACTTGACTTCCGGCTCCATGATACGTTACAGATATCATGTCCAACTTTGAGCACATGAAAAAAAGTGTGCTCAAGTGAAGGTCATTGAAATTGATCTAACACTTCGTCGTCGGTTCGAAAATCAGAAAAACAATTTTATACATGCACTCGAGACATGCACAAACATGCATGTCAAAAAATTAACGAAATTCGACACAATGGCTCCGCGCACCAATCTCTCAAAGTGGGTCCATACCAGGGCCAAAAATGGCTCTTTAGGGCCATGGGTGGCAGCCCCACCATGGATGTCTTGACCCACCATGGTTAATAAATGAATTCCAAACGTCAAAATAAAGTGACCCAAAGTGTTTTGGGTCCGTGTACACCATGGGAAGAGATGCATACCTTTCTTTTCATGGGGCAATTCATGGTATTCTTGGAATCCTATTTTTATGACTCAAAGTCAATAAATCACTCATAACTTCAAATCTACTTGCAACTCACAAGTTTACTTAATATACAATTAAAATAGACACTTATGGCTTTCCGATGCATTTAACTTTAAAGGTTACGGAAGCAGTGGCTCCAAGATATCCTCTGCTGAAGTGACCTATGAAATGCATAAAAATGGCATGCCATGACTAGTCAAATGAGGGGCAAGGGAAATGAAAGGCACCGTAAGGTGCCGGCGAAGCTCCTTGACCTACTCAGCATCTTATTTTGCCTGGGCATCATGTCGATGCCCAGTCTTCGATTTTTGCCTCACCGCTTTGCGGTTTTTTGAATCCATTGTATAATTATGACATTGAATGAAGCAACAGTGAAGTCAAATCACTGTCGCTGGCCTTTGTTAAATTTCCGTAAAGGCCAGTTCATGGTTTCGCGATTTTGGTCGCACGGGCGCCAACTAGCGGTAGTTGCGCGAACTGGCGCGACGCCGGTTCACACAGGCGCCGAAGCCAAAATCCAGGTCCTGTACGTTTGCGAATTTCACGGAAATTCGCCCACAAATATGAAGGGATTTTCATTCCCTATCGATTGACGCAAAAAACCAAAAAAATGCGCCTAGTCCCCTGAAGTTTCCCAAAGATTTCAAGTTTCGGGGAACTTGGCATGAGGACTTGCTGTGGAAAACAAAGTACAGTTTGTGACCTGAAGAGAACCCGTGGAGCAATTCAGTTGCGTGGTTAACAGTAACGTATTCAAGCGATGCAGTAAGTGGACGTTGTTTTGTTGAACTCGTTGCTGCTCACCGTGTAGAGAAAGCACCTGTGCGTCGAATGCTTGCTTCATGTCATGTAGAACTTGATTTTGCTGAAACAACTGTCTTTGCAACGTGCCAATAGACGTGTTCAAATAAACCGGAGCAATGCCAGTCACACCATCAGGAGGATACAACAGAGTGTGGCCAGAAGATCCTGCCCCAGGAGTATAAGTAGGATCCAGATCATCCAAGGTAAGTCCAGCCATGGAATAGTGATGCTACCAGTGTTAAAATTTCCCTTGGCTCTTTTCAATAGCAAACAATGCAGTGATATCCAGGAATGATCTCTCACTTGAGTAGTGACAATTCAACCCACCGTGGTATGCCATGCCCCTCCATGCTCATAACTTTGAGTTAAATGGACGTGAGAACCTAAGGAAAGATGCTATGCAACCGCAAGACTCATGCGCTACACTGGAAAGTCATAATATCAAGTCCGTACACATGGTCAACAAGTTTTACACAAGTTTCTACCATGTTGACCATGATCCTATGATACAACGAGTGTGTGTGACGACTTAAGGTGTTGGATCCTACTAAAAATAAGTTGAGACTAAGGCGCTTGGAACGCAACCCTCCTTATTCTCTTTCCTCACACTCGCGCGTAGATATGGCCCTTCAAAGTGGTCCCACGATTCACTTTTGTTTCCCTTATATCTCCAAGTCAAATGGGCGGCAAGTATAAGGGAAACCTGATTTGGGCATAGGGAAAGGAGTATGACCACTCGAAGAAGACCAAATCAAGTGCGGCGATGTCGAAGTCGAAAATCCGATTTCGACATCGCGAAAAATTCAGATTAAAATTTCGAGTGCATATTTCGAAAATTGCGGAAGCAACGAACCCTTTACTGATGAAATCTGACCCTTCATCGGGGTTTCCGCCAAAATATCTGGAAATAACAGTTAACCAATCGGTTACCGCAAAATCGCGAGCAAACTGACAGTCGCCGATAGATTGACCATCAGAACGGAAGGCTGAAAAATCACGGAAACATTATGATAAAAAAACCCTGTTGATTCCTGATATTCCGATATATAGATCTCCGCTGGCGGCGCCTCGGTACTGAATATGACCGCTCATAGCCGGAATGGCCAAACCTATCACACTATCACATCGGGTTAGATCAGGTGGATGGGAGAGTATGATATCAGCCAATGGCGGCTTGCCGGCACATAGATACACACCCCAAGTGACCCCAAGATGGCCACGGGGGTCCGAACCGGCTTCACCCCCCTTCTCAGAGCGTTGTTACCGCTCGGAAGTCATTGAAGAGAGGACGGGAGGACCCCAATGGGCTCCAACCCCCCCCCCCCCCCATGTCCCAAGGACACATGGAGGCCCCACACACATCGTAGGCGTCCACCACGCCCCAAGGGAGGGGTGAGGACACTGAAAATCGGTGCCCTACGCCATATCCGGTCTCCTCTTGATCTACAACATGGACCAAGGGGATCAAAGATAGAGAAACGTCGTCGGTCGACCTAAATAAGTATACCACAATGAAATATATATGTGGAGATCGAGTGAAGGGGGTAGATGGCCAATCAAGGTTCAAAAATCCCCGGATGAACGCCCTCACCCGTCTCCCCAAGCACAGAAACAAACAAAACGCCAAGGGGGATCCATTACGGTGCTACAGCAGCAACCAAATGGACCAACACGTCCTTGACATCCAAAGAAATATTCTTTTTCTTCAGGTAGTCCATCCAGACCGTGGTATACCTCGGCACGAAACTGCTCGGAGGCTCCCACGAATCCCTGGATGCGGCGAATCCCTTCCAACAGACTTTATAAAGCCTCCCCCGAGGCGTCCCCGGGTCCGGCTTGTCCGCCAGGATCTTCTCAGCGGTGAAATCGTCGTGCTCACCCTCGTCGTCCGAGAACACATCGCCGGCCGTGAACTCGAAGGTGACGGGACGTCCGCTGGGGTCTGGTGCTCGGGGACGAAGCTGGGTGTGGTCGCGGTCCAAGACGTCCCCCACACGAACCGCATACACATCCTGCCCGACCTTCCGCACGATTACCCCCGGCACATACCAGGACGCCTGCCGATGCCTGGACAGGACATCCTTGTGGTGCCGCTCCACCCACACGGTGTCCTGGAGAGCATATTTCTGGTCTTTTCCCTGCTTGAAGTACTTGGCCCTCTTCTCATGCTCGTCCTGAAGTGCCTTGCACACCTTGGCCGCCGTGTCGTCCGCCTCAGCCATCATAGCGCTCGCATCCCGGGCCACTTTGCCATGGTTCAACCACGGGAGAGTGCGTGACACTCGATCCCGTAGGAACAGGATGCGATGGGGCGACAGTCCACTGGGTCCCGGAAGGTCATGGTACGCTTGGAGCACTCTCCACAGCGAGTTGTACCAATTCCGGCCCGGTTCGTCGATGTGCAGCTGGCGGAACTTCTCGAACATCTGCCGCCCGGCAACCTCAGCCCGGCCATTCGACCGGCTGTGGTACGCTACGGTCTTGGCGTGTCGAATGCCCATGTGCTTGCACATCCTCTTGAACCACGTCCCCACAAATTGACTGCCCCGATCGCTGCAGATGACAGCTGGGACATCAAAAATCGTCAGCCAATGCCTGATCATGGCATTAGCGACGGTCCTGTCTTGCAGCCCCACTCCATGCTTGTCCTTCTTGTCCTTCTTCTTGGACTTCTTGCCAGGGACCGCCAGGATATACCCACTGTGCCTATCCACCGCCAGGATGACACACTCGTAGGTCTCTCCTTCCACGGTGACCTCCGGCATGGCGAATACATCCATGGCTACGGACCGCATAGGGGCCTCCGGTATAGCCGTATACACCGGGTTGCCCGCTGTGGAGTGGTTGGGACTCTTCTTGGCCCGACACACGGCGCAGTTGCTGCAGTACTTGTCCAGGATGGCGTAGTACCCCGGTGGGAACTTGAAACGCCACTCCAGGTCCTGCTGCATCTTGTCCCGACCAGGATGCATGAGCTGGGCGTTGTGCCAGTGGTCAATGAGCTCCCCCACTCGGTTCTCAGGGACCAGTAGCTTGTCCTTGAGGAACAGTTTGTCCCCATCCTCGGTCAAGCCCTCAGGCCACTCGTCGTCCGACGGGGCGCTCACGGCATTCGAGTACTTGCTCCAGTGCTCGGATGCCGCGTAGTCATCCGACCAGTCCTCTGTGAGCACCGACCTGACTAGCTCTACAGGGGCCACCATCCATTGCTCGACGGTTTCCTCTCGAATAGCTTGGACGCGGGCACCCCGGAACTTGGTCAGGTCCGTACCGTTTGCCATCACCACAAAGCACTTGACCCCCTCTTGCTCCATGGCCTTCTCCATCTCGATGATGCGCTTGGCCTCCTCGGTTTCCTCGGCGTCCCCATGGCTGGATATGTCCATCCAAGCCTTGCCCGCGGGGTAGGCCCATCGACTGAGGCAATCTGCCACAGTGTTGTCCTTCCCCGGGACGTATACGACGCTGAGGTCGAGCTTGGCGAACGTCTCATGCCATCGGGCCCTCCTTGCCGCCGGTCCCGAGGGGGTGTTGACGTGCTCCTTGTGCCAGCTCTGCAAGGACTGATGGTCCGTGCAAACCACCACCGGTTGCAATCCGATGTGGCCAGACCACGTCCTGAGCGCACAAACAATGGCGTACGTCTCCTTCTGCCTCGCGGTCCAGGTGCGGCGTTGGCCCTCGGCCAGGATCCGACTCCAAAACGCCACGGGTACGTGTCACCCGTCGTCCCGGATCTGCTCGAGGACTGCCCCTACAGCATGGTCCGAGGCGTCCGTCCGTAGCACGAATCCCTTGTCCGGGTCCACCAAGAATAGTCCCAGCTGCCCCATGAGTCGCTCCTTCAGGCGGCTGAACGCATCTTCAGCCTCAGGGGTCCAGGCAAGCTTCTTTTTGCTCCCCTTCCGGCCATCGAACTTGCCCACTTGCAGCATCTTGTGCAGCGGCCCCGACAGTGCTGCATACATTCGGACATAGCCCGAATAGTAGTTGCAGAACCCCATGAAGGATCGGAGTTCGCTGATGGTCTGGGGCTTTTCCCAGTGGTGCAGGGACGCCAGCTTCCCAGGCATGGGACGGCGTTGCCCGTGACCATCCACGTGACCCGCGAACTCCACTTCCTTCACGAGAAGTGAGGCTTTGGTGGGCTTGCACACCATGTTGTGCTTGTTCAGCTCGCTGAGCACTCGGCACAGATCCTTCTCATGCGCTTCGATGAGCTCATCCTCAGTCATGTTCTCCGTGCCGGACCCGATGATGATGTCATCCACGAAGGGATCGGCACAGTCCCGGACAGGACCGAGTAGGTCCTCCATCATGCGCTGGAAAGCGACATTGCCATTCTTGGCGCCCATAGGCACCACTTTCCACTGCATGGGCCCCAGCGGCGTCAACATCGCTGTGCAGGGCCTGGAGTCCGGGTGTAGCAGCATCTGGTGATAGCCGTGTTTCAGGTCTAACACCGTGAAAATCAGCTTTTTCTGTTGTTTTTGGAGGATGGAGTCGATCAGGGGAAGCGAGTACGAGTCGTGCTCGGTCTGCTCGTTCAAACCTCTGTAATCAACCACCAACCTCCACTCGCCCTTCTCCTTCTTAGGCACGATGAAGGCTGGGCTGGCCCACTCACTGTCGGAGGGTTCGATCCATCCCCGCTCAATGAACTCGGCCAACAGCTTCTTCATGGCCTCGGCCCGATCGCCCTGAAGTTGGTAATCCCGATGACGATAGATCTTGGGGTTCGGCTTCAGCTTGATCCTCGCTGTGCCAAACCTCCCACGATCTGGAGGGTTCTTGTTGGCGACGCCACTGAATAGCCGCGGATAGGCTTTGATCAGCCTCTCCTTCAGCTCGGCGACCTTCGGGTTCTCCTGAGCCTCTTCAGCCGCTTGCTTCGGTATCGATACAACCGACCGCACTGCGGTATAGGCCTCTTCTGGGTCCGAGTCCGACTTCTCCTCGTCCGATATGCCGTCTTCATCGTCGTGGGTCGCCATTCCCACCAATAATCTTCGAAAATTTGCGGCCTCGGGCTGGTGCTCGTCCCTACCGGTTCCCACTCACGGAAAACCCCACGTTGGTGGGTCCGACCCAAACGGACCATCGTATTGGTCCGCGATGTGATCCATGACCCTCGCCACGAACCCATCCTTCTCGTACTTGCCGGTGACCAACATCTTGTCATCCCACCAATGCGGAGATGTGACCATGGCCCGCCTCTTCTTGGCTGCCACACGGTCGTGCATCCCCATCCGCATGTAGTTGACGACGTCGTCGATCTCGGCGTGGGACAGGACGTCAATGCCATCAATTGGCTGATCCGTCCCCTCCTTGGGCTCAAACATGACCTTCATGGGCACCGCCTCCACCCTACGGATGAATGCTTCATCACCCGTGGGTTGGGCTTGCGCCCCATCCACCAGGAAAGCCTTGGTACCCCACGCTTGACCCGGAGAGGGCATTGATACACCCTTGGCGTCGATGAACAACTCCTCCTCTGGCCCGAAAGACATCTCGTTCAGGGTGATGGAGTCCAGCGTCGACTTGAGACCCTCCAGCGGACACGGGGTGGATCCTATGCCGGTTATGACCAGGATCCCCTTCGCCCTATCCGCGACGATCTTCTGCACCGTACGTCTGGTATTGTCCCGGGAGCCATGCCAATACATGGGCCCCCACTCCTTCAAACCCCAATGCCGGTGCCATGCTGAGTCTCCTCGATGCCAATGCCTCCTACACTTCCGCAAAAGTGGGGCATCCCGGGAAGCGAAGACGTCCGTCTCGGGCGCTTCGGCTCCCAGCGTTTGGATCATCCTGGCATACACCTGCGGCGCCATTCCATACTCCGTGAGCTGAACTCCACGGTCTCCTCTGGACTTGGCACCCACAGCTTGCACCGCTCGGACGATCCGATCCTCTTCCTCAGCATTCCATTGGGATGATCCGCATGCATAGTCCGTGGACAGCCATCTGAGGCATTCATCATCCTCCCGGACCAGCGTTGCACGATGGGGAAGGGCTCCAATGGCGTTTGCCACCATGAAGTCATACCCCATGATCATATCCCAATCTGTAATGTCGGCCACATAGAAGTTCCCGGATAGAGTGCTTCTCTTCGCCAGATCAGGGCTGTTCAAGCGCTCATGCTCCCAGAATTCCATACTGATAGTGGCCTCATGGGTGCCACCACCCATGATCTCTCCATTGGCCACCTTCAGGCGTACCGGTCTCCGGCTGGGCTGCAGGGATTCCTCCTTGAACAACCCTCTCCGGACCGGGCTCACCTGGGCACCCGTATCCACCAACACATCCACAACCTTCTCCTCTCGTCCGCACCGTACTCGCACTTTCAAGTGCAACTGCCGCTCGTCACCATGAGGTGTATGGACGACTCTCACGGCATGCAACTCTAGCACGTCCGGGTGCATCAGGACTTCAAGGGTATGGTCACGGATGGTGTAGATCTTGGGCTGGTCCTGCCCGTCCACGGGGCTCTCCGTGGTCGCTCCTTCCTTCTTGCCACGTCCCGTACCCACATGTACTTCCCTTGGCAGGGCGCTCCAGGGGTTGGGAGTGGCGAAACTCAGTGGTTTTGGCTCTTCCGGAGCCTTCTTCGGCACCCGATGTGCCTCTGATTCCTCAGGGATTCCCCTGATTTTCGGAGGAGAGACCTCGGAGGTCCCACTCCCGTGGGGGCTCCTCTAGACTTGGCTTCCCGCAGCCCCTTTCGGCTGCGATCCGCCAGGATTTTGTCCACCACGTTGCTGGGCTTTGAGTTCCTCCAACGTCCTCAACATGTCATCAGCAACCTCCTCGATCGACCTCACTCGTCGGTCTTGGCCAGGTCCACCACCATAGCCTCTTCCTCTGCCTTTCCCTTGGCCTTTGCCTTGGCTCTTTCCCCCGTCTCCGCCCTTCGCCTTCCAATCGGAAATCCGCTGCTCCTTGGGCTTCTTCTCGGGGTGGGCGGTGAAGTAGGCCTTCTTGTCCGCCTCATACACCTTGCACTGACGGTGGTCGTGTGCATGGTTTTTTCCCTTGCCATAACAGACCCAGCACCCGTCGTGCTGAGACCTGTACTCCCGGAACAAGAGCGGTGGGTTCCCGATCCTCCTTGGCTCTCTGTTCTTCTTGGGCCCCGCCTGGTTCCATCTGGACCGATCCTGCCCATGTTCTCTCACGTTGTGCGCCACAAACGCGAAGAAATGGGCCTCCTGATGATCCTCCCGGGACCAGTGGTCTTGGCCACTTCCACTACCATCCTCCGCGGAGTTGGCCGTGTCCTCCTGGATCTCCCCATGATGGCGGTCTTCTCGGTGGCCCTGTTGTCCATGACCATGTCGATCCTGCACGTGGGCCTCATTCTTCGCATTGAGCTTCAACTCCACCGTGATGTACTTCACGATCTCGTCCAGGCTCATGCGGGTGAAGATGACCTGCATCCTCAGCGGCTCCCCGCGCCTCCACTCCACGTTGTTGAGGCGCAGCAACCTTTGCCCCATGGTGTCTCCAAAGACCTCCACGTACACGGCGTTCTTCAGACCCAACATCCGGTTGGGCTCGCCCAGGTTCCTCCTGAAGAACTCCATGATACCCGCATGGGTATCCTCCGCCGCCATGATCCTCATCGCCACCCGCTTCTTGGCTCGCTTCTTCTCCTCGTCCTCCACTCGCCTCTTCCAGTTGCCTCGGAGGACGTCCTTCAGCAGGTGGCGGATCTCGCTGGCCTCATTCCAGTCCTCCACCAGCTTGAGGCATCTTCGGTACTTCTGCAGGTACCGGTTCCACTCCCGGACCGGCAACTCACCGCGGTCCAGCGGCAGCGGGATGGACCACAAGTCCTCCAGCTTCTGGTTCGGAGCGTCCACCCGCTCCTCATCCTCCAACCACTGGAGGCAGGCCTGCTCCGTACAGATCAGTCCTTCCCGGATCTGATCCCGCAGCTCCTCCTTCAGGTCCTGCGCCAGCCGGTGTGGGAATTTCCGGCATACCCACTTGTCCCGCGGCGCTCCCCGCATCTCGCCGACGACCTCCTCGGCGAAGTCCTCCCAATCCAGGATGAAGTCGTCCAGGTTGGAGGGGTTGCCATCATAGTAGGGGATTTTGATTCCCCTGAGGTCGTCAATCCTGATGGCGTCTCCGACGTCCCCAGCCACCACTCAACCGAGACGGATACCACCTGTGGCCGGGGGGTGTGAGTACACTCCCCGTACATCCCTCTCCTCCATGGAGTGCGGTCCAGTTGGGCCTGAACCCATGGGGTTTGGAATGCGGGAAGGACTTGCTCCATCGGCCGTCCATATCCCCGTATTGGGGTCCTTCGCCCACAGGTTTCCGCCTGGATGACCCCGACCATGTCCGTCGGCGCTTCCCATGGTTCGCCCCTGCATGGTCTGGCTCTGGATCTCCTCTTCCGCATAAACTGCATGGGCAGTCATAGTGATCGGTAGATCCTGGGCGGCGTGGGACATCTGTAGCGTCAGGCTCCTCGGGTCCGTGGTTGCGTGCCCTTCCCGCATGGACCCAGCCGGTGCCGTGTGTTCCCCGAGCATTGTGGATTCGCTGAACATGGGAACAAACGGCAGCACACCCGGGTCAACAAGCGGAGGCGCGTAGGGTGCCTCTGCCGGACCGCCCATGGGTTTATCCATGGCGCTCCGGAGGGTCTTAACCCGCTCCACCAGCTCTGCCGCTGCCGGCTTTGCCGGGAGCTCCGGACCCGAGGCGAGGGGCTGTAGCTCCTCTAGCCTTTTCAGGCGTCCCGACATGTCCTCCACCAGGTGGAGGAGGCTGTCCACCACTCGCTGCTGCTTCTCCAGGGCCAGCTCCAGATTCTCCCGGTACCGGTCCCGTTCCGCTCGCAGCTCCTCCATGTCTTTCTCTGCGACCGACTGGTCATCCAGGATCCCGGCGACGTCCTCCTCTAGGCCGTCCTTCGCGTTGTTCAGGCTGTCGAGGCGGTGCATGATGGCGTCCATCCCCATCTTTGGGTACTTGCCCATGAGGAAGGACACGTGCTCGCAGTGGCACTCAGCGTGCTTTCCACCTGATCCGGCGCGTCCCGCGGTTCCCGGCGCCTCGGACTCCTCCACCATGGGTGTGTCGCCCATGCTATCCCGCGGTGGCTCCGTGTGCCGGGCCACAGGCGCCGTTGTGGCTATGGCGGGCCTCTCCAACGCCTCGGCGTCATGCTCAAGGCTGGGTTCTGGGGCCGTGTTCGCCCTTGTCGGCGGTCTGGCCGTCTCCTCCGACTCCGAAGGTTGCTCATAGGCTGTCCGATAGCCCTCGGAGTGCCCCTCGGAGTCCCACAGCCTGACTGGGCTTGGGTCCGTATCCATAGCCCCGGCGTCCCCTGCCGCGGGCTTGGGTGACCCGCGCTTCCGGTAGCGCCGGGCCCGTCCTCCACTGCTGCCTGAATGGCAGGCCTCCTCAGAGTCCTCCGCGGCGGAGCGGAGGTTGCATGCCTTGCGGCAGCGACGCTCGCACATGGAGACCAGGTCCTCCATGTCAAGTCCTCCTCTTCCCGAATGTCGTACTTCTCTTCGGGCTTCAACTTCCGGCGTTCGCCATGCTCTTGAGCCTCTCGGCTCTTCTCTGGCTCCCATCTCCAGCGTGGTCTCCACCGAGTCCACAATACGCACCCGGGGCGTACTTGGGCAGGGCTCATAGGGGCCCAAGTCCCCGGGTCGGCGGTAGGTAGGGGCAGCACGTACGCCTCTGCTACCATAAAGAAGGTCCCTACCAGGACCGGCCCCCGCTGTGCCCCTTCCGCCTGTTACCCCTGCTGATTTACTCCGGATCAACGATTGCATTCCTCAAACTCCAGGGTCCAAAATCCAAAAATATAGAAAATAAAATCCTCCTTCAACCCTGAACAGCAACCAGATCCCACAAATACAGCAATAACCCAATCCACAATCCAATCCACACTGCGGGCTTCCGTTCAGCACACCGGTCGTCCCACGGTGGCGGGCATGTACAAGAATTGCACCAAAGAGGAAAGCCCTGAAATTGGCATATGAACACAAATAAAGCAAAGTTGGGGAAAGATGGAAACGTACACAATCACAGCCATAGACCCCTCATTCCCTGGACTCAAGACCTTCCCTTGACTCGCCAACATGATGCCCTGAACCCAGTCAAATAAGATGGCTAAATGCCATGTGTCAAAGGTCACTACACAAACCCCAAAAATGTGTTCACTCCCAAGCCTCTAAGTCCTAGCCCAATAAGGGAGGTGGTGTGTCATGGCCTAGAGTGGCACTCAGGACCATGCCCTACCCTGACATAACCTTGGTTGGACTTGGAGTCGATTGGGCTTAGAGATATGCCCCATGAGTTTGAACTCATAGCATGCCAAAAATTGCCAATTCACACCATATTGGCCATATATCAAATATATGCTCAAAATTGAAGTTACCACTTATCCGAAGGCACAAAGTATGCATGGAATCGAAGTCTAGTATTCATGGAGGATAGAGACCAAAGGTCAATGCCCATGTACATCCCCACTTTACCCTCGAAACCCCTTCGGATATGGGCGCCACGCACTGCCCAAGTCAGCCCATGATCTTGAGACCAATTCTTGTAATCCTTCGTGCGCCAAGCCAAATGGAGTACGCGATCCGGCATATGGTGGTGTTCAACTCCAAAGCATATGCCAACATATGAACAACATACCATGGTTCGACTCTCCATAGGCTTCTTGCTGTTTGCCGACCAGGTAAGTACACAAAACACAAAAATGAGCAGAAATTGACGTCAAAAACATGACAATATGCCCATATACAAAGTTGTCATGATAGTATATCTCTATGCTCACCCATGATATCCGCTCCTGGTTCAATACACAAATGATTGGAACCATTTGCGAACAATTCCCCCACTTGGATCCCCAATCGGGCGCATGGAGATACCTTCGCCACTCATATCTACATGCCCCATGAAAATGGGAGTGCACTCATGGATCTCTTTACCAAACATACCATGAGCAATACATACGCGGTAGACTTAGTCTAGCGCTTTGAATTCCACAATTGGGACATGGGCAAAGCCCTTGTCACGTGTGGCTCCCCATCTCTTCGGCCACACGAAGATATATAACATGGGTGTGAGCATATCAAGACATATACTACCAATATCACACATAGCCCTTAAAATAGGCTCCCACCGTGGTATGCCATGCCCCTCCATGCTCATAACTTTGAGTTAAATGGACGTGAGAACCTAAGGAAAGATGCTATGCAACCGCAAGACTCATGCCCTACACTGGAAAGTCATAATATCAAGTCCGTACACATGGTCAACAAGTTATAAACAAGTTTCTACCATGTTGACCATGATCCTATGATACAACGAGTGTGTGTGACGACTTAAGGTGTTGGATCCTACTAAAAATAAGTTGAGACTAAGGCGCTTGCAACGCAACCTTCCTTATTCTCTTTCCTCACACTCGCGCGTAGATATGGCCCTTCAAAGTGGTCCCAAGATTCACTTTTGTTTCCCTTATATCTCCAAGTCAAATGGGCGGCAAGTATAAGGGAAACCTGATTTGGGCATAGGGAAAGGAGTATGACCACTCGAAGAAGACCAAATCAAGTGCGGCGATGTCGAAGTCGAAAATCCGATTTCGACATCGCGAAAAATTCAGATTAAAATTTCGAGTGCATATTTCGAAAATTGCGGAAGCAACGAACCCTTTACTGATGAAATCTGACCCTTCATCGGGGTTTCCGCCAAAATATCTGGAAATAACAGTTAACCAATCGGTTACCGCAAAATCGCGAGCAAACTGACAGTTGCCGATACATTGACCATCAGAACAGAAGGCTGAAAAATCACGGAAACATTATGATTAAAAAACCCTGTTGATTCCTGATATTCCGATATATAGATCTCCGCTGGCGGCGCCTCGGTACTGAATATGACCGCTCATAGCCGGAATGGCCAAACCTATCACACTATCACATCGGGTTAGATCAGGTGGATGGGAGAGTATGATATTAGCCAATGGCGACTTGCCGGCACATAGATACACACCCCAAGTGACCCCAAGATGGCCACGGGGGTCCGAACCGGCTTCACAAAACACCAACCTAAAAGGTTGCAAGAAGAATGGTACAAATCCTTTTTGAACCTTATAAATTGATATAAAAACATTTGTAAATCATGCAAAAGCTCATTTTATATCAATGTCATAGATTAGGAACATCCCATGCTGAAATGGATTTATCGCTTCTAGGAAATTGCATGGATGGCATCCGGGAATCGAACCTGGGATTTTGCAATGCAAATCCCATGTTCCGCCAATTATAATAACACATCCCGCTGATAAATTTTCATCTCAATTCATTATAGATCAACAGATAATATTGTCTGAACTGAGAAAACAGGTGGCACTAGGATGATGGTCATCCAAATGCTCATCGTCGTCGGGTTGAGAGCAAGGAACAACTTCCCACTCCTCGTCTTCCCCAAAACTGGTTTTCTTTGGTGTGGCACTGCCTTTGTTGCTACTTGGCACTGATTCTGTGTCTGAAAAAAGCAGCTGGTCATCACTCTCAAGAGAGTGCTCTCGACTCAACCCATCCTCACTCTCATCACTTGCGACACCCAAAAGGTCGGATGTCGTCAGAAGTGGATCCAATGGTGCAGACCACTTAAATCTCAAGTGAAATTGTTTGGGTTGTTGCATTGTGTGTCCTTTTGTTGGGGATTTCTCCTTGGACAACATTGGAAAAAAGGGAGAAAAGCTTTGTGGCAACACGAGTTGCGAGCGGTGGGAGCGACCAGGCGATCGCACCGCCCACAATTTCAGGGTGGAATCCTCCCCCCTGCCGAGCCTGGGTCCTAAACTAGCCGCAGGCATCCATCCTGCAGCAATCCGTGCTGCTGATCGCCCACACGAAGCGCCACTGTGAAGAGCGCAGATTTTGCGCTATCATTTGGCAAATCTCAATTTTAGCGCATCGCTGATGGTCTGACCTTCTGGCGGCTCTAAATCACGCAATCTGGCACCAAATCCCAAAAATTTTTCTTATGCGCGACAGTGCGCTGGTAGATGCGGCGGCTGGGAGAGGGCCCCGGACGCCACGGACCACTGAACCATCTGTATAGAAGTGCGTACCCCCTCCGGGAGCAAGTGGGGTAGATTTTTTGGGTTTGAAAGGCAACGAAAATATGCAACAGACTCGGAATCCAAATCCGCACAAACTGATGTGACGGGAAAATCGTAAAATTGATACTAAAAAATCGACTTTTTAGCAGCAGGCAAATTCCGACTATGGCGCCGGTCGGACTGTCGATATTTTTCGAACCGTCGAAAATTGAATCTCATTGTCCTAATTTGAACATAATTAATTTGACATAAGCAATAATTGATTCCTTATTCACATCTTCACAACTGATGAGCAACATGTATTCGTTGGTTTCAGCTTTAGAGTTAAGAAAAAATCAACTCATCGGTTCCAATCTTGTAGAAACGGAAAAAATTTCCGAGAATGGAAAATGTTGCACGAAGGGTATGAAATTTCTTGTTATTCATTCAATCGGTTTGTTATGGTAATTTCGCATGGCGGTTGTGCGATGCGCTGAGCACTTTGGAATGCAAAAGCAAGCCTTTGCATGGTTTTGGATTCCGCACATTGCCAAAGTACAAATGATGTCACCTTTAGCATTATTTTGCGACATCGAAGTGTGTTACAACATTCTTAAAATTTTTCGTACCATTGTACATTGTAATGTAAAGGTGCAAAAGGCTAGAAGTCGTCCGGTAATCGTAGTTCCGCTCCGATCAATCAAATATTCTTCATTCAGGCATTCAGGTGCAAGTATAACAAAGCCACTACAGTAAAAACTATCGAACATCGAAGCCATCGAGCAGCAAGGAGAACAATCAAGGATAGACCTGTGTTTTAGGAACCTTTTGTTAGAAAAAAAGTGAAACGCTCGAAATCTTGGTTAAAATGATATTATGTCTTTGTTTATGTTTCCATTATCTTTTTGTATGTGCACTAGCTGTCTCAAACAACCTACTATCGCATGCAAAGCTATGATACGTGACTTGGGCGCAGAAAAATAAATATTGTAGGCAGAAATATCCAAAGTTGGAAAAGTAGGTCGCCAAAGACAGTTTTTGGGACAATGTTTGTCGTTTCTGGATTTCATGCTCAAAAAGTAGACTCAATGCTTACCCATATGGCAGAGTTGAGAATGGAGACCTAGCCCATTGAAAATCTCTGCATGGGAGCCGAAGACGATGCAAAGGTTAATTTGGTATTTTTAAACGTGCTTGTAGCAAAAGGCAAAGCATTGGTGAAAATTACAAGTTTTCTTTGGCAACTACAGTGCTACAAATGTGGGTTTTCATCGAGGCTGGTATGTTTGTTACTAAACTCCTTCTTCAGCTAGCAAGGCAGCACACACATATAGATAGCAAAGATGGAGCCGGTCGGGGGGGCGTAAAGAGCAATCGGTCACTACTACCATAATGCCGAGGGCAACTGAGTTGCGCTTTGCTGAAAAAATGCAGTTTCGCTGTTTTTTGTAGCCTTCAATCGGAAACATTGTGTCGAAACATGTTGTCTTTTCCACAGCAAAGTAAGGTAGGTCATTGTATCAAAGTGTGCAAAACGGAGTTACGAAACATTGCATTCAGATCGTTGAACTTCATGTTTGCCAAAGTAAGGTTGTTTTGAACAATTTTGAGCCGCGAAACAGCTATTTTTTCAATATTTTTATCGTTTTTGCACATTTTGAGCCCAGAAGAGAGGCCTGTCTGAAACCAAACGATGAAAGGATATGCTAGGCTTGGTTGGGGGGGCGCGTAGCGTCCCGGCAACCAAGCCTAGCCATGTAACATGGATCAAACCTATCTTTTTTTCTTAGAATTGCTTAATGTATGAAGTAACCATGCCTATACATATGCAAAGGGGTCGCATACTTCAATGTTGCCTTCATTTTCTTCATCTTCTTCATCGAGACAAAATTTTTCATCCTTCTTGTCGGTTTTACACTTTAAACATTCTTGCTGGCTAACTAGAGCCACATACATGCATAGAAAAAAATTGCTTCTATTCACGAAGGTTACAATTGTCTAGGGCTGCCTTTCTAATCTATGCTTCTGAGCTAGGACTCAGCTTTGATGCATTTGCCTGATTACGCTAGTAGGTAGGCTATACCTCGTTTAGATGGTGTTGCATGCATTGTGAGCATGGACTCTTTTTTTATAACTGTACCCCTAGGCTTAGCTACAAAATCCTTCATGGTTCCACCAAGAATGATTCGAGCCTGCTTCTCCCCTTCCGCCCTCCCTTGTTATATAGGCCAGTAGCCTGGGTCTCAATCTAGAGATCTATCAAAAAAAGTCAACAAAACACCACAAAATCCAAGAGAAATCCTTGCGACTGTGAAGGACGGGCGCTTTTGCGCCAGCATTCGGCAAATCACCCTAGCGTCCGGTTGCCGGTAAAAGCGCCGCGCGTAAGCATTATTGGTCAGTCAGTGCCGGGTTGACTCAGTCAAGTCAGTCACGAGTCACAATTTTTTGACTCAGTCAAGTCAAGTCACCAGTCACGCCGCTCCAGTCGACTCAGTCAAGTCACGATGTCGCGCGGTGACTGTGATTGAATAGGCCCTTAGGAGTCACTGATCGCGGGTTCGAATCCTACTGTGGTCTGTACTGTGGCGCGCTGCCGATTGCTCTGCCGATCGGCGATCGGCAGGCGATCGGCGACCAATCGGTGCATCGCTGCAGGGAGCAGGGATCGAACCAACGCTGCAGCATTTGTAATGCCGATTTCAAAGTACATTACTGCCGAATGTGCGCTAAAAAATCGCGATATGCCAGCTTTCTTGATTTCACAAGTTTAGAAACAGACTTTTTCCACAATTTCGGAAACTTCTGTACATACTACTCCGATTGTCTTTTTTTCCTGCATGCATTGACCTATTTTTGGTAACAATTTGATGCACTTTATTTCCATTGATGTACTTCGGCCGGCACCATGGTTTTTTTACAGTTTTCGAAAAAATGACGTATAATTTCCATCATTTTTCTCTGAGCACTTGCAATAGGAGCAGGCAGCAGAGTTGGTCTAAGACGGAGATCGCAAACACTGGAATTCTGCGGAGGTATGGGTTCGAACCCTAGCGCAGTCAAGTTTTTGGCGCGACTGAGTCATGACTGAGTCACCAGTCACGATCGCCGGTGACTGACTCGAGTCAGTCATCAGTCATCGATTTTTTGACTCAGTCAAGTCTCAGTCACCGCCTGTCGATTTTGACTCAGTCAACCCAGTAGTGCATGGCCATTCCCTTGACCTCTGTTGCCAGCGGTATGTCTGGCGAATTTTACCACCAAATCTTGACTTTTTTTTTACATCAATCGATAGCCCGGCTCTGAATTTGTAAATCTATTGAAAAAATTCTTCAGATCCAAAAGAAAAGTTGAGAAATCCACGAGTCTGTGACCCACGGGCGGAAAACGCTTGGAGTTTGGCAAATCACCCTACTCCGGGTTAAGAGCCAGTTTTGCACCCTCTAAGTATGTGGCAGCCGCTGCTCAAAAAGGCTGGTGGTGCGTGGGTCTGGAGCTGCCCAAATGAACCTCAGGGAAAGGCACAATGAGCAGTGGAACACATGTATGACCCGACGTGCTTTGCGACAAACAAGAGCATGTAACTGTGATGCATGTGGTGCAATTGGGTTATCATGAATATAAAATGCAAGCTGGTGAGGCTCGGTGTGTGTGGAGTCATGTCATCTGCACCTGCATGCTGCTTTACAGAAACCCCATGTGGTAATTGTGTATAGTTGATTTGTCGGAATTGCTTCACCGCTTTGTGGTGTGCTGCATCCCCAAGTTGAATTACACCACTACTCGCCTGACGACGTAAAGCAGCACTCTCCACTAGATCAACTAGAAGATTTAAGATATACATCTACATGCATGAGTGCCCTCGCTTGCTCTGTTTGTTACCGACCCAAAAGTCCAACTGACGACGTGTGTGGCAAGAAGCCCCAGTCTCGTCTTATATATGATTCTACATACATTGGTACGAGTATTTTGGTGTCCGACTCTTTTATCCTTTTGGTTTTTTGCATTTATTGATGGCGGTTGGCGACTGCTTGGCTGGACCGGTTGCCAGCCGGCAGCCCGCCCACAAAGCCACAGAGGCGACTGCCTTCGGTACGGCGACGAACCCTTATGCAATACACAATTAAATATAGTGCAGAGAACATAGAGCGCGAGATAGAAAGATTTCCTTACGAAAGGTCATCGGACGGGTTGGATACAGTTTCTCGGGCATGGCAGAACAAATGTATTCTATGCCGCTACGCAATAAAAGCCATAACGCGAAGCTTCGAAAGTAGGGTGAAATAAATCAAGTGGTTCATCGTCGACGCTAAGGAGTATTTTGCGTTGTGCTTCATGTGTCCCTTCATAAGTCAACAAGTCCTCCTAACCCCATTCATGTGTATTTGTCACTTGCTGAAAAAAAGTGAGAGAGTGCGCGAACATTGAACATTTACCAAGGGCCACGAGCCTTCCAAGGGACAATTGATTGTGGGGTACCTTTGAAGTGCGTCTTTTCCCTTGGCGTCATGGTACATTGCTTCTGCCGTGCATGAGCCCGTGATGCGTTGCAGTGTGCATATGAACAATCATTAAGATTGGAATGTTTTTCTTCTTGCAAGAGATGATGAGAAGGAAACGTCAACTCAATGCGGCCAATGTGCCGGAGACACACACCCTTCCCTTGATTGATAACTTGTTGGAAACATATTCTAAATAGAAGATCTTTACCATCATGGATTTGAGTAAAGCTTTCCATCATATTGCCCTCCACAATGACTCACACCTATGGCCCCGATGCATCAGGTATGGATTGAGCATTTTGAACCGGTTCTCTATTTTGTTCCCAAAGTGCTTCATAAGCTAAACTCCAATTTTCACACACTCCTACTCCAAGGTGGTTTCTCCCTGCCCTCGTCGGATGTCCTTGAGGTCTGAAATACGCTGTATTTATTTGCTGTTTTTCCAATTTGCGCCTATGTTCACCCGTGCTTTGACGTACACTTGTGGAACATCACGCCCCACATTTGCCTGTCACTCGCTCTTTCCAGAAAGGTCCTTGTGGCACTTTTTCTTGTGTCGTGCAAGTCCACCTGACGACGGTTGGGCGTGTTGCATTTCGGGTGCTTTGCTCGGTTGTTTTGTGGGGGGCAGCCTATGACCGGTTACTGAGGAGTCCTGTTCTTGTGCCCACTTGCGTGCGAAAAGCGATACCAATGCTTGCCATGTCAAAAATGGCCTGGCGGCTTATGGACCATGTCCTCAAGGGTATCCATTCTGCCAATGTGTTGACATGGTGCTGGGATGATTCCAAATTCTCGTCGGAATGTTACGCATCAAGGGCTGATGTTTCCTTTCCAAAAGATAGCTCAGGTTGGGCCGCTTCCTTGATTAAAGTGGGCCCTCCAGGGCCCCCTTCCATGAGATATATGCTGTCATTGTGTCATATGTGTGTAAGTTTTCTTTGCTTTGCAATGAAAATAGTTCAGTGCGCTGAATACGCAAGGATAACACATGTCCCTACACGATCTCTCATAGAAATTGTGTCGTGGTCTTTCTTTCTTTTGTGTCACGTGTGTGTTCGCTGAGGAAGGAGGCCCCCACCAGTCGGCGTGAGAGTTTGTTGTAGCGACAGTGCAATTAATTTTTTATTACACGATCGTTCCCATCTAACATTTTTCGGCCTGAAAACTCGGCCCCCCAAGAGCGAAGTGCAATTAATTTTTAAGTTACTTGGTCGTTTGGCTTTTGGCCAACTTGAATGAATTGGTGGATCTGTCGAATTTGGAGTGCTTGTTGTTTTTCGTTTGTGGCATTTGAGACCGTGTTTTTGTCTTGTGCGCTCGTGAGTTGTCCACTTTGAACGTACAGTTGTGTTGGATGACGATCCCATCCGTCACTCAAGCGTCGTAACCATGGAATCTTTGTACTCAAATCTTCCAGCCGCAAAAACCGATGACAGCAAAGGGGGAACAGGTATGTTGGAGGATCCTAAGTGTTCATTCGTCGAAAGAGAAGCCGTAGTGCTTCTCTACTTACTTCGTGCATAATTGCCGGCAGATTCAATCTTGACAATTTTCTCTTTAGAATCATGGAACGGGCCCCCAAGCCTCACACCATTAGTTGCACGAAAGAAGGAGCTACCCACACCTGTTGTTGGAAACAAGAAGCGGCATGTATCCTTAGTGGCATATGATTCCACCGATGGCCCGGAAACTCCAGACCCCGAGCCCGTACTTGCAGCGAAACCGGAGCCTCCTCCCAAAAGACAAGTTACAAATGTTGTAAAGTACCCAGAAGCTAACCCCGAAGACCCGGACAGCTTCCAATCACCAAGCGCAATCCCATCACCACCTACAGGTTGTTTGGCACCACACATCTGTCTTCTTGTGCTAGGATTATTCCGTCCAGTTGTAAATTTCCATTTCCTTTTGGTCAATGTGCGGTGAAACAAATCGAACCGCCCAATGGCCGCAACGAGTGGGACCATGCAAGTGGGTTGGTGAGGAGGAGAAGTGGTGATGGTGTTCGTTCGTCGTACTCCATTTCACGGGCACGACACTTGTTGTTACCTTGTTGGTGGTGATATTATTTCATAAAAAAAGGTGTCAGTTTCAGGTTAGCATGTGCGCTTGTTTCTTCCACACAATACACAATGAAGTACAATTCATGGTGCCAAGGGAATGTTTCACGGTATATTATGTTGTAGGGGTAAGAACCCCTTGAGTAACACAGTTTTACCCGGTGCCAAGTATTTTTGCTTGTTTGCCGCCCATTTTTTGAGTAACGCAGCGAGGGGGGGGGTAGGGGGTCGCGATCCGGTGTTACGTGAGTAACGTTGCGTGCTGCGAGACGTTCCTCATTCGTCTCGGACACTTGCCTTTCGTTAGTGCAAACACTTGTCCTGGACCTGCAATCTTTGGGTATAGTTTGTCATGTGTCAAGAAGTGGTCCAGCACGTATTGCCTTGAATGTGCCTTCCATGTCTTCGTTTTGTCACAAAGCAACACAATACAATCCAACACTATCCCCGTCCTGATTGCATGCATGTCCACTGCACTTGTGTTTCATGAAATGGAGGTGCCTACTACCCGTATGGCGACACGTTCTTCATTGATTGGGGGTTATGAAAACATGGCTTCCAACTATGGCTAGCCTGGTTTCGGGGAGGGGGGGGGGGGGAGCACCCCCTCCTCTCCATCCACCAGCCGCTCCGGCCATGGCTCGGCTAGTTCCATAGTGTGGTTGGATGGTACGCCTTTCCCACAATGTAGGTTCACAAGAGTACAATCCCGCGCAACCAAATGATTACGAGGATTGCCTGAAGGAGCGCCGCTTGAAGAACGTCTCACGCAAACATGATGAAGAGATGGAGAGACGGAAAAGGGAGATGTTACAATACGACGAGAGGGAAGGTTCGCATTGCCTTGGTGCGGAGTGGACTATTTTGAGAGCACCCAACCGCCATTTTTCTGTGACATTTCCTCCCCACACCGCCGCCAATTGCTGAGCCATGGCGAATCTTACTTGAGCTATCCTTTGAGGGGGTGTAACGCTCTCAATAATGAAGTCACTCGCGGAACGTGTTGTCTTTACCGATGGCTCTTGAATTCAAGTGGTCGCCCAACCCGAATTTTTTCCCTTGTTTTGTGCCTTTTGTTTTCTATTTCGCTGAAGTTGCTCCTGATGTTTCAAGGTTTGACCCCGTTGGAATTGTCTGGTGATGATGCCTGGCGTCGTCGAGCTATTCTAAGTGGACGTTCCCCAGATGAAATCCCTGACGCTGACCCTGATCCGGATGTTCCCGAGGAGAAGAAGCTCACTCCCGCAGAGCAAATGATGATGAAGATGGGTTGGAAGGGGGAGGTGTGTGCTTGCAAAGGTTCCTCGCCACAACAAGGCTTTGGAGAACAAAAAAGCCACATTTTTCTTCAATTCATCGTGGAACGTATGCATGACTGAATTGTGCACGCAACTTGGGGGGACTCGCAGTTATCCGGATTGGGTTATTCTGGGCATTAGGAGGGGGGAAGGGTTAGCAGAGGTGATCCATCGACATGTTTTGTTGAGGGCTTGTTTGAGCCATCACCATTGACATTTTTCGCATCACCAATTTGCCTCATTTGAACGGTTGTTTTTGAAACAAATGCGTGGATGAGTGAACCAGGGTGAGATCCGTGGCACAAGGTTCAAAGTTGGGGGGAAGGGGAGGGGGGGGGGGGGGGTCAAAACCACGCGGATCGCCACCTCCATGTTGGGCACTTTCATTGTGTCCCCCCGGAATCCTATGGGATGCGGTGTTCCAAGGCAGGGTGTGGAACCCCTAGTTAGAGCACAATCACCTCGCAGAGGTTGTTAGATCAAAGCCAGGCAGGCGTATATATGGGGAAAACGCCACATACCCCCCCAGTTTGGCCATTTTGGGGCTATTCGCGTACCCTACCCCAAGGGGTTGAATTGTTAGTTTAACCCCTTGTAAAATCATTATTTTGTCCAATAATCGCATCCCCCAATGAGTTTTTGGTCCGGACCCCCCCAGACCCCCCCCACTTGAAACCCACTTTTTTCAGGTTTTGAGGGAGGGGGGGGGGGTGGGGGTGGGGGGGGGGGTCAAAAAATGACCCCCCCTTTTTTTGGGTCGAAAATCATGAATCTTTTGGTTTTTTTCGATTTTGAGCCGAAAAAGTTTTTCCGGGTCCCGACTCTATGGGGTTTGTATGGGGCGGAGTGGGACGAGCGCTTATGCAGTTTATGCACTTTTCAGCCATTTTTGCTATGTTCGTCGACCTCGGTGACCCCGTGGTACCTACTCTGAGGGGTGCAAGTGGGGATGTTGTGACAGTATATGCCTACTAGGATACGGAAGGACGTTTTTTGCAGTCTCTAGCCTTGCTTAGGGCCGTCCACAACCCGTGCCAAAGACGCGAAATGACTGTTTCCACCAATAATGGCCTAGTGAATGGGCCAGTACACAGCCTGCTTATGCAGTTTTTCACCTTGGACAACTCAAAAATCGAAGTTTTCGAAACTTATTTTTTTGATATTCTGACCACCTAAAATGACCATCCAAGCTATGTAAAGCATGTTTTAGGCCGTATTTGGGTGTTTTGTCCCCTATTTGGGTATTGGGTGGGGGGGGGCGTCTCCCAAAAGAATGGTACACAACCTGCTAATGCAGTTTTTCAGCCTGGGCAGCTCAAAAATCGAAGTTTTCAAAACTGGTTTTTTTGATATTGTGACCACCTAAAATGACCATCCAAGGTATGTAAAGCATGTTTTAGGCTGTATTTGCGTGTTTTTCATCCTATTTGGGTATTAGGTCCGGGGGGGGGGGGGGTCTCCCGAGGGATTGGTACACAACCTGCTTATGCAGTTTTTCACCCTTGGCAGCTCAAAAATCGAAGTTTTTGAAACTTGTTTTTTTGATACCGTGACCACCCAAAATGACCATCCAAGGTATGTAAAGCATGTTTTAGGGCGTATTTACATGTTTTTTCACCCTATTTGGGTATTAGGTCCGGGGGGGAGGGGGGGGGGGGGGGGGCTCCCAAGGGATTGGTACACAACCTGCTTATGCAGTTTTTCACCCCGGGCAGCTCAAAAATGGAAGTCACCTCGCAGAGGTTGTTAGATCAAAGCCAGGCAGGCGTATATATGGGAAAATGCCACATACCCCCCCATTTTGGCCATTTTGGGGCTATTCGCGTACCCTACCCCAAGGGGTTGAATTGTTAGTTTAACCCCTTGTAAAATCATTATTTTGTCCAATAATCGCATCCCCCAATGAGTTTTTGGTCCGAACCCCCCCCACTTGAAACCCACTTTTTTCAGGTTTTGAGGGAGGGGGGGGGGGGGGGGGGGGGGGGGGGGGGGGGGGGGTGGGGGGGGGGGGTCAAAAAATGACCCCCCCTTTTTTTGGGTCGAAAATCATGAATCTTTTGGTTTTTTTCGATTTTGAGCCGAAAAATCACCTCGCAGAGGTTGTTAGATCAAAGCCAGGCAGGCGTATATAGGGGAAAACGCCACATACCCCCCCAGTTTGGCCATTTTGGGCCTATTCGCGTACCCTACCCCAAGGGGTTGAATTTGTTAGTTTAACCCCTTGTAAAATCATTATTTTGTCCAATAAACGCATCCCCCAATGAGTTTTTGGTCCGGACCCCCCCAGACCCCCCCACTTGAAACCCACTTTTTTGAGGTTTTGAGGGAGGGGGGGGGGGGGTGGGGGGGGGGGTCAAAAAATGACCCCCCCTTTTTTTGGGTCGAAAATCATGAATCTTTTGGTTTTTTTCGATTTCGAGCCGAAAAAGTTTTTCCGGGTCCCGACTCTATGGGGTTTGTATGGGGCGGAGTGGGACGAGCGCTTATTCGGTTTATGCACTTTTTCAGCCATTTTTGCTATGTTCGTCAACCTCGGTGACCCCGTGGTACCTACCCTAAGGGGTGCAAGTGGGGATGTTGTGACAGTATATGCCTACTAGGATACGGAAGGACGTTTTTTGCAGTCTCTAGCCTTGCCTAGGGCCGTCCACAACCCGTGCCAAAGACGCCAAATGACCGTTTCCACTAATAATGGCCTAGTGAATGGGCCAGTACACAACCTGCTGATGCAGTTTTTCAACCTGGGCAGCTCAAAAATCGAAGTTTTCGAACTTGTTTTTTGATATTGTGACCACCCAATATGACCATCCAAGCTATGTAAAGCATGTTTTAGGCCGTATTTACGTGGTTTTCACCATATTTGGGTATTAGGTCCGGGGGGGAGGGGTGGGGGGGGCTCCCAAGGGATTGGTACACAACCTGCTTATGCAGTTTTTCACCTTGGACAGCTCAAAAATCGAAGTTTTCGAAACTTATTTTTTTGATATTCTGATCATCTAAAATGACCATCCAAGCTATGTAAAGCATGTTTTAGGCCGTATTTACGTGTTTTTCACCCTATTTGGGTATTATGTCCGTGGCGGGGGGGGGGTCCTCCCAAGGGATTGGTACACAACCTGCTGATGCAGTTTTTCACCCCAGACAGCTCAAAAATGGAAGTTTTCGAAACTTCTTTTTTTGATATTGTGACCACCTAAAATGACCATCCAAGGTATGTAAAGCCTGTTTTAGGCCGTATTTACGTGTTTTTCACCCCATTTGGGTATTATGTCCGGGGGGGTGGGGGGGGGGGTCCTCCCAAGGGATTGGTACACAACCTGCTTATGCAGTTTTTCACCCCGGACAGCTCAAAAATGGAAGTTTTCGGAACTTCTTTTTTTTGATATTGTGATCACCTAAAATGACCATCCAAGGTATGTAAAGCCTGTTTTAGGCCGTATTTACGTGTTTTTCACCCTATTTGGGTATTGGGTTGGGGGGGGGGGGGGTCTCCCAAGGGATTGGTACACAACATGCTTATGCAGTTTTTCACCCCGGACAGCTCAAAAATCGAAGTTTTCGAAACTTCTTTTTTTGATATTCTGACCACCTAAAATGACCATCCAAGGTATGTAAAGCATGTTTTAGGCCGTATTTACGTGTTTTTCACCCTATTTGGGTATTAGGTCCCGGGGCTGGGGGGGGGGTCTCCCAAGGGATTGGTACACAACTTGCTAGTGCA